>OY294046.1:5706594-6321594 GCA_958510825.1 Brachypterus glaber
CTTCCCAGTCCGACACTGGAGGCTGACTACCCCCCCCCCCCCCCAAGAAAAAATCCCATCTACGCGCCTGTTATCAAATAGGTACTTAATAATTATAAACATAATGTTTACTCTAACATTTTTAGGGGCTATTCAAAAATTACGTCCCCACAATTTAGACAACTTTTGACCCCGTGTCAATTTGGCTTCTACCCCCCGAAAAAATATCGCTACTAATACATTAAACCCCCCCACCCTACTTTTTGTTTTGTAACTTGACCTCTGACCCCATGGTGAATAGCCCCTAAAGAAGTAGTCCTTTATAAAGAGCTAGTAAAAAATATTATGAAAATAATTCAGCTGATATCCGTAACCAAAAAAAAATCTAGTGGGACTCAGCCCCCAGGGTTATAAAAAAGAAAAAATACCTTCATAAAAAAATGCTTTGTCCCTGACGATTTCTACCAAACTTGGCGCCCCTGTAAAACAAAATTGGCGCTCCAAAAAAATACCAGGGGATCAGCGAAAAAAAATTGTCGCCCCAAAAATTAAAAAAGCTTTGTCCCTAGCGGTTTCTGCCAAACTTGGAGCCCCTGCAAAAAAAATGCTGCCCCAAAAATTACCTTTACGAAAAAAAAGTTTACCCCCTGACGGTATCTACCGAACTTGGCGCCCCCTGCAAAAAAAATGGCGCCCCAAAAATTACCTTCAAGGAAAAAGGCTTTGTCCTTGACAGTTTCTACCAAACTTGGCGCCCCTGCAAAAGAAAATTGGTGCCCCAAAAAATACCAGGTGGGCCGGGGGGGGGGGGCTGTCCTGGGATCCCATTAAGTTGAATTGTATCTTCCTTTATCCATCTTGTCTTATCTCCAACTTTTCCTAAAAAAACAAGAGGTGTTTAAATAATTGGACAAGTATGACTTTGTAACTAACAAATAGTTATTATTTCAGGGTGAGAATAATTTTTTTTAAAGAAATTATGCGCATATCTAGGGGGGCTTAGCGGGGCCTAAAATAATAAAAAATACTGCTGTTGACAAAAAAAAACAGGGATGATATAAGGAGGTCTGTGTGGTTAACAAAGGTCCCTATAGACCAGGTGTTGGGGGCTATGAACCCTGTACTGAACAAACAAAACTAAAAACTAAATAAAAGTGGGGCATTTTGGTATTGTATGTCAATTCTCTTATACACTTGCTAGAGGCTGGCGGGAGAAATATTTTTTATTTCAATGTTCATGTTGAAACCAAATAGGGCCTGTTTGGCATATATAGTAATGATTTTATTTAAAAATACTCGTACTAACAAAAAACAAATACTAAATTGTGACCTTCCAATAAAGAACAAATTTCATGACATAAATTAAAATTGTTAAGGGCATTCTAGTAGTAAATAATAAAACAATATTAAGCGATATTTATTAATGTATTTAAACAAATTCAGGTGTACTTACTTTTAATAGAAAAATCTATGACCCTTGTTTCTTCTAACTTTTTGGTCTTATCAGCTATCAATCCAATCAAACATTCGTTTATTCATTCCATAGTACTGTAATTAGTTAAACATAATTGTTATTTTGCTTTATATTTATAATTATTGCTAGCTTTTTTATTTTACTTTTATTCACATGTTAAAGAATAGGCGCCAAAAGCACAGAACACTAGGCCAAAAGCAACAGTATTTATAGGTTATGTCAAACCACAGAAAAATAGTGACAGCAGCGCTTAAGTGCAGCTCTTTATGCCGCGTTTATCGATATATTATTAAAAAACATTTTTTTACAAAAAAAACATCAAATAGACGCTAAAACACACGTTAACGTAAACCAAGGTCCCCTCATTAGAAAAAAGAACACCGAAGAACAAAAAACCAAAACAAGCTCCGGCACGGAGAGCTGAAATTAGGCGCAATGTATAGTGACGGTCCAAGGTTGGCGAGTAGAAGAGGTTAGCTCAACATACGTAAACATTATTTTTTAACAGAAAAAACATTATATTATAATAAACTACATGTTTAAAGACAATAAAAATGTAATAAATAATAACAATAAAAATAAAAACATATAAATAGTTAAATTCAACGAGGGGATTGAGGGGTGCGAGCCAACCTTGTTTTTTATATCTCGAACATCACGAATTAAACTCCCAGCGCCATCTAAGAATGATATGCGAAACTATTAATTCCTTGTTGCTAGGTCTGTAATACCAGATGATACCTAAAATAATTTTAATGGAGATTTCTCCCGTTAGATTAGACAAGGACAAAAGTTCTAACCAAAAAGGATAGAAGACATACATACACTCCCACTTCCACCCAACCAAACAAATTCTGTATTTGTTCTTTGTTGAATAAATACAATATTTACTTGGCCGGGCGAAAAGTGTAACTATAATATTTTTATTAAAGAAATTACTGGCGCCATCTAAATTTTAGTAGAATTATCTTATTCTACAGATTCACATTAGCTATGTTCGTTTGTGCCACTCAGTGCTACACTTTCCGGCCAACCAAATAAATACTTTGTTGTATGAAAAACAAATACAGTATTTATTTGGTTGGCTGGAAAGTGTAGCACAAATGAGATAGAGATAGGGTAGACGTCTTTTGTTTCATAATTCTAGTTGTAGAGAGCTCTATTTAAATCTATTATTATTATTATTTTATAATTTATTATTAAATAGGCAGGTTAAAAAATTAGCAACTTAACACTGATTTTTTTTTTCATTGCCATGTCACTGACACCAAATAAATTATTGCAAAACTAACTTTTATTTATAATTAAATCATCTTTATTTATTTAAACAATGATATGCTAATTAGCAACTTTAGTGTCGGATTGAGCTTTGGCGGCCAAATTTTGAAAATTGTTGGTAAAAAAATTTCTACGACTGATTTAGAATGTAGGCAAATAAACACACTTTTCAAACATAGAATTAATTCATTCTAGCTCTAGATAAGGTATGACTATTCCGTATCCAGTGAGCACATGTGGTTCCATCCCTTGCCTATAAAAGTAAAGAAAACTGAAGCAAAATTAGCAAAAAAATATATATTTTACCATGAATATGTAGAATAATTTAATGCAGTTTAAAATTTTTTGTAAAAATTACATAAAGTCCCTAGTAACATTGAACTTGGACAAGTTTCTTGACCAGAGTACTTGACAAAGTTCTTTGTAAAGAATTGGACAATTCTTGAGCAAGAGAATTAATCAAGATTCTGTATCCAGACTTGCCCAAGACTTTAGCAAGATTCTGGAAGCAGAGCGTTTAGCAATACTTTGTCAAGTCTGTTCGTCAAGTCTGTAGCAAGCAATTTGACAAGCAATTTGCCAAGATTCTTGGTCAGGAATCTTGACCTACTCTAACAAGTAGGATTTGATCATGATAGCGATCGCTTTTCGATTTCTTGTCAATTTTTCTTGCTACATTCTTGCTCAAGACTTGTCCAAGAATGTTGAGGAAGTATCTGTGGCATTTTTTGACAATTATTGAGTAGGACTCTGTCGACAGTATCTTGTAGCAAAATTAGCAAAAATATATTTATTTTACCATGAAATATTAAATAATTTAATACAATTTAAAGTTTTGCCTTAAAATTTATTAGTTTTTCTTAATATTTGACCAGTTTTTCATCAATTTACTTCAAAAAATTAAAACTGCTCCATATTGTTAAATATTTAAATCTGATATCTGTCACAACAATCTGACATAACCTTCAATTTTTGCATTATAATTTGTAAATATGTTGTAAAATTAAATAAAAATCTTTTTTAAGTACTGATTTGATAAAATTATTAAATAACATTAATTGCTTTATTTAAAAATATGTGTTTTGTTGCATTTGCAATGTCGAGACACAAAAAACATTGTTTTTAACCTTGTCCGCAGTTAAAAGCCAGACTGTGTTTCATATTTGCAGTCGTAGAAAAAGTATAGTCTACAACACGTATGGAATAGTCATTCAGCGTTCGCGGGACCGTCATACTCGCCTGCCGGCTCGTATGACAAACTTTCCGCTCGCTCGGAATATTGTCTAAGTATTCCTTACTAGTTATAGAATATACTATTATTTTTGGAAAAAAAAAGTTAAAAATAATAATAAAAATTTCTGCAAATTTCCATTTTTAACCGACTTCCAAAAAGGAGAAGGTTATCAATTCAAAGTGTGACTTTGTTTTTTTTTATGTTTGTTCCCGCGTAACTTTGGAACTGATGAACGGAATTTGATTTCTTTTTTTTCTACTTAAAAAGGACATTCCTGAGGTGGTCCTGTTTTGGTTTGACGCTCGGATAATGCCGGGTAAGCCGGATAATTAAGATAAATATAATTTTAACGCAATTTCACTTTAAAACGGCTTAATTTGGTTCTACTACCAACCAAATTTTTAGAGAAATATCGGATAACTCGGATAAGCCGGATAACTTGATTAAGGGGTCACTTAGATATTACGGCACACTGAAAATCTTTTAAATGCAGCTAAACTTGATTCTTTGGACCTATAATATTAAAATACCCAGGGAAAATGATAAATTTTGTGATTTTACCGAAAGGCGTTATTTGATTATTACTTAACGCTTAAAGTTTGACAAGATTTTCTTTAGTATTTCGTTTAAAATAAGGTTGGTTGGACTCTTGGGCGCTGAAATAAAAATATTACTTTTATTTTTTAGAAATTTATCTTTAAGATAATGACGTCACAACGCACTAACAGTGCGTTGTGACGTCAGCAGCTTGCCGAGATGGAAGGACAATTATAATTTAGCTTAGATGACGTTACAAATCTGCAAGTTCTGTGTCTCTAAAAAGTAAAAAATAAAAACTTTTCTCAAAAAAAAATGAACCAACTTCTATGTCTCTAAAAAGAAAAAATAAAAAATACTTAAGTCGGTGCCAATTTCACAGCAAACATTAATAAAATAAATAAAAATAACTGTTAGTAATTAATTTAGGGAATAGTGAAATTGGCGCCGATTTAAGTATTTTTTATTTTTTATTTTTTAGAGACATAGAAGTCGGTTCATTTTTTTTGCGAAAAGTTTTTATTATAAAATCCAAACTACGCTGCTATATCTAAATCGTCCATTTCTATGGGTCTAAATATAGACAGATAGGGGAGAGTGGGGATGTTTCGACCTCTTAATGTTTAAATCGTTTTATAAAATATTTAATAAATTATTTTATTTTATTTTTTATACCAATCTATTGTTTAATATGTTTTTTATTAAATAATATAGTACAAGTTGTATTAATTTAAAGAATAATTAGTTTTATAAATTAAAATACAAACAGTTAAATTTGGTTGAAACATCCCTCTAGGGTGGAAGGTTTCAACCATAGGGTGGGGATGATTAAACCAGGGTAAATAAAATTATAAATTTTATTAAAATATTTAAAATTTATTATTAAAACTTTATAATATGGTTCTACTATAGTTATAAAAATATAGAACCAACATTAAAATGAACCAAAAATTATTAATGTTTTATTAAAAATAACTAGAACATGAACATAATAATATTAGCCTAATATTAAAAGGAATCAGAAACTATTTAACTAATATAAAAAAACAATACCTACAAAACTACCTAGTAAGTAGCAGGTAATCTGAAAATACGAACCAATATTAAAAGATACTGGAAAACTAAAAAACGGATTGGATTTTTAATATTATTTTAATTTTTCGAATGTTCCATCCAGTGGTCGAATCATCCCTATATGCTCATATTTTAAATAATATGATGATACCCGGTAAAATAAACGGATTAGGTTAGGTTCAGTGCATGAAAATGAAGCCAATAAAACACTTGTTTAATCATATAAAACCGATTTTGAATAGATTTTACCACTAGAAAAATATCAATAAAAAAATGTAGAACCAAAACCTTACCTGATTTTCTCAAAAAATTGATTTTTTCGTAATTTTTCTTAGACCTTTCCGAATTTGACCAAACTTTAACTAGGCACTATAGCCACTAAACTTATTAGTTGGTACTACTGCAAGCACGCAAAATTTAAATAGTTATTAAATAAAATCAAATGGTTGAATCCTCCCACTGGTCGAAACATACCCACTCTCCCCTACTTTACTAAGTAATTATATTGGGTATTTACGAGTATTGATGTTATGTAATATGATATAAGTAAACGTAATTCCATTTATGCTAAAAGTTGACTTATATGGTAAAAACCACTGAGTAAACACGAAACTCTCCTTGTGTATAAAGGTGAACAAAATACCTAAATTATTATGTAGGGTACGTCAGTGTATTATGGACACGTTTTTATGGAGGCCATAAGGCCAGTGATTCGATTCCTAGAATATCCTGGTTAATAAATAAAATAAAAATGGCAACCCAAGTAACACAGTAGCTATAAAGTATCTCTTACCGCTCTTTCGCAGCAAAATTACAGCCATATGACTGTTATTTTGCTGCGAAAGAGCGTTAAGAGATACTTTACAGCTACTGTGTCACTTGAGAACGTTCCACCGCACTTTCCCGCGAAAAAGTTCGGATAAGTTTTAAGGTTTTAATTATTTTGTTTTTTTTTTATTATATTTTTATAATAAATTTTCATTTATTTTCGGTCATTATGAAAATGTAACCTGCAATTGTAAATTTTAATTCGGCTTCGCCAAAACTGCAAAAAATATTTTCTGCCCTTATGCGATTTTTTCGGAGGAAAACTAGTAATGGTTTGTTGTTATGTTTGTAATTTACTATTATTAATAGTATTATTGTACAAAATTTGAGCAAAATCTTAAAGCCATTTTCGAGAAAAATCAAATTTTTCGTACCCCTAGAGTAGAGAAAAATTATGAAAACTTTCCCTAAGAAATCCGTAGTATTTCGTAACGCAAATAGTACCAAAATTCATACACTTCATACCTCGGTTCTTGCGTTATTATAGATTATAGAGATTTCATATTTAGGCTACCCCCCTAATAGGGGGTGTGTTAGGGGGGTAGCCAAAATATGAAATCTGTACAGCCTTGAATAACCCGAGAACCGAGGTATGAATTTTGGTACATTTTGCGTTACGTAATACTTGAACGTTTCCTTTACTCCCATTTACGTTGCTAGGTACGGTCATATTGATATAAAATCATAATAAGAACTAGAATCAGCGCAAATTTGTTTGTCAAAAAAATATCTTAAAAAAATGTATTTTTTTTTGTTTTTTTTTTAATTTTTTTTCAATTTTTTTTTTTTTGAAAATTCCTTTTTTGATTTTTTTTTTGATTTTTTTCGTTTTTCGTAAAAAAATGAAAAATGGCAAAAAAATTTCGTTTTTCGTAAAAAGAAAATTAAAAAAAATGAAAAATGGAAAAAAAATAAATAATAAAAAATTGTAATTTTTTTTTTAATAGTTGATTGTGGTTAATTTATTTTTAGCGATGAGTATCGAAGTTAAGACGTCTTGTACCGATACTTAAAAGACATCTTATAGACATCATAATCAAATATCTTTTAAACATCCCTAAAAAGAAGTCCATAAGATATCCTTTTCATGTCTTTAGGCGTCCAGACATAATTAAGATCTAAAAAAGACGTCTTTAAGATATCATGTGCTGTCTGGGTTGGTACTACATACATATACATCTACATACAGGTATAATGAATTCTATAATAAGGTAATTTTAAATTAAAATTTTTAATTATGAGAACCAAGGCAAACAACTTACCTGTTACAGACAATTTCTATCAGACATAATTCATTTCCAATACGCTATTATCTAGTTAATACATGTAACCTATAGAGGCACCATGTGGTGTAAAAACTAGAACATCATTGATGACTTCGATATTTATTTTAGTAATTTACACAAAACATTTAACATAAACGTGGTAAAAAGTCAAATAGCGTACTATCTATAGAGTCTGGAAGTTTTAGTGTGGTTACCAGTCATCGGCGAATTTCCAGTGCTCGCATAGGCGCCGCGTCGATTCTATCGTTGACGCGAGGTTTTAAATATTTACATTTTTATTTTTTTCGAAAAACACCGATATATTTACATATTTATAGTTAATATGTATAGTCAATATTGTTATGTGTAACAAATTAGTCGTCAAATGTTTCGATTTAGTGACCTTTATAAAAATTTCCCTCATAATTCGGCAAAATTATTCTGTAAGCCTGTTTCTGTGTTTATTTTCAATGTTGATGAGTCATAACTGAATTTATTCCGATTAATGATGGTTACTAATCGCTCGCTAATATTCGAATAAACTGGGCAAGTACGATTTAGTTCGATCATACGGGTTTTGTTGATATAGTCCAGTCAAAAAATAAATTTAAATTGCAATAAAAGTACATGGGCTGATATTTTAAAGGGTGGTACCCAGGTAGCAAAATAACATCACATTCATGTTAGAACCATGTTAATATGTGACTTGTGATGTTACAATACTTGTGGCATTAACATTGATGTGACATCGCATGGATGTCCTAAGTCCTACTTCATTAACATCACAGTGTGATGTCCCAAAAATAACGTGTTTGTGATAACATCAATGGGATGTCACAAAAATAACGTGTTTGTGATAATATCAATGGGATGTCACAAAAATAACGTGTTTGTGATAACATCAATGGGATATCAAAGTTATCATAGGTATACCTATTAATTATTTAATAATATAATTGTAGTATTCCGTAATATTCTTATTATTATTTAAGTAGGTATATCCAATAACTAATAATAATTAATTATTAAGCTTGAGAAAAACAATACATTTCGTAATAAATATGCAATAAAAAAAAATAATACAACAAATATTAGGTTAGTTTTGTCAAAACAGTTATTTCGACCACTTATACCTAGCTAATTATAAATATAATTTGTTAATACTTACACCCAGTTGATCCATTTCACACAAAGACTATTATTTCTTTGATTTCACACCACAAATCTCAGTATGTCTGTTTTTCACACCAATAGAAAATATTACTTTGTAAAAACCAAAACTCGCGTGGCAATATGAACATGTGATGAAAACAACCAATGGGAATCGAGAATGTCCGCGTTGGTAAGTTGTAGTTCATTTGGGGACATCATTTAATATCACAAATTTCACATAGATTTAACATCAGTTTTTTCACATCGCATTAACGTGTTCAATTTAACATCAACTTTTTCACATTACAGTAACGTGTACACATTAACATCAAAAAAATTACTATAATGTGATGTTAAATTCTAGTAACATAACATCACACGCTACCTGGGTAGTGGACTAACACTCCTGTTAGTTTTTCACCAAGTGATTTGCGTAAAGGGTGTCCGTTATCTTGAATTTTAGGGGTGAGTTGCTTAATATGCATCTTACAATAAAAATGCATATGACCAATTTTGTTAAGGAGAAATTTCCAACAATTTTTGTTGGGATCATTTTTTTTAATATATTAATAACAATCGAGTTAATTTAAAAATAGCCATGTTAGAGGTGAAATTGTTTTTTTCCATTTTTTAGCCAAATTATTCATCGGACGATAAAAGTGACTATAGTCGCTTGCAAAAAAACTTTACACCATATATTTCAAGAACTCTTTGACATAGAGATTTGAAATTTTAAACAATTTTTTTCTACTACTTAGCCGGAGAAGGGTTCCAAAGATATTAAATTTAAAATAAGTTTAGGGGAAGTCGGGGTTAACTGTGCCGCTTTTTTTCATATCGAGTTTTTGAAAAACCTGTAAACAATTTTCAAATATTTTCTATAGCAGAAGGTAGATTATTACTATAGTTAGAACATATTAATGCTTCAGACAAATATTATTTATATAAAAAAAGTTATTAGCCATAAACCAGTTAACCCCGCTGGACCAGATAACCCTATAGGACAGGCTTAACTGGACCACTACTCAGGATTAACTGGTCCACTAACAAAAATGTATTGTATTGTAATTATTGTGAATAAAAATGATTTGAAATTAAATAAAATTTAATTCCAACATAAAAATAGACAACATAATATGTTAAATATTAGATATATCTCAGTGTTAACTGGTCCGGGGTTAACTGGACATGGCCCAGTTAACTCCGAACTAATTAATATTAACATAAGTGGCCCAGTTAACCCCGAACCAGTTAACCCTGAGTGACACCACTAAATCAAATCATAAAATTTTAATACTTAATAAGATATTAGAAGGCAGCAATTATGCAGAATAATTAACAAAATACTCAGTATATTAGGTAAAATATTAGTCTAGATCCTCCTATTAATAATAAAGTATTAATTAAAAAATAAAAGTTAAGGTAAATACCTACTTTACATCGAAAAAAAAATTAACTTTCTTTACTACCACTTACACGTGGACAACATGGTTCATCATAATACTTTAAACAGTACTACTAACTAAATATCACTAGAATTTACCCTAAGGGGCCAATACTAATAAAAAAAGTTGATAAAATCCAGGTGGATCAGTTAACCCTGTGGCCCAGTTAACCCCGACTTCCCCTATAGTTTATTTCTTTTTCACACGTACCTTTAGGAGGGCCGTAGCTCCCGTAGGGTTCATTTCCAGACCTTTGGAGCATGTGCATTTTTTCGTAGTCGATTTTTCTGGCATTTAAAACGAATTTCTTACTTATCGACGGCATTGTATAGGAAAATATTTACCAGGTTTTATAATGTAAAAATCAATGTATTCCATTGTTTTTTGTTCCGCTGCTGAGCAAAAAGCATGTGTAATGTTTTGAACGTAAGTAGTTATTTAAATCACTTTGTGATTCAATATCAATTAACGTGGTTAGCCGGTAGTATCGATTTATAGAATAAATTTTTAATAACATACCTTTCAATTCTTTTGTGTTTACATCTTCCTCGAAGTAAATAGAGTCTAGTGTATCCTTTTTAGTAGAAACGCAGTATGTATATTACAAAACAAAACAAAAAAGTTGCAATTTTTTACTGTTCATGGAGGATAAAGCTCATTTTGCACGGTGTTCTAGAAGAACTTTTAAATGGCATGACAAATTTTTAAAATGTTGGTCTTATTTTATTAATAAGAGCTCATATAACAAATTCCAAAAAGAAAAAAAATGGAAGTTGTTATGTCATTTAAAAGTTCTTCTAGAACAGCGTGTTTGATGAGTTAATATCCCACAAAAAAAATAAAAAATATTGGATATCACTCCCTCAAGAGGGTGCAAGTTTTGGCAACTTACCCACGGTGGGTTCGAAGTGATTAAACTAAAATGCTCGCTACCTTAAAAATCCCTATTAAGGGATCGAATGTTAATAAAAAGTCCAAAAATAAAAATAATCGCCTCAATTTTTTTTTAATGGGGATTAACCGGAAAAACTTTAAATTATGAAGCAAAAAAAATTAAGCGTTTCCTCAAATGACCTGAAAATTTTAAAATATAGTCTTTATATACTGCTTAAGCTGTAGTATAAAAATCAACAAAATTCCTCTTTATTTACACCTCAAAAAAGAGCGTACATCCCAAAAATTCGTGTTTGTTCCATACTCTTCATAATTTTGGCGTAACGGTTAATATTTTCCAAAAATTTCTTATTACAAAAATTAAAGAGCATTAAATGATCTACAGTTTGGGTTTTTAATTATTAAAATCGGAGATTATGATGAAAAAAAACAATTAAGCTATATTAGAAACCTAAAATTAATAAAGTATCACGATGATATAGGTAATTCACAAAGAACTTTTACCTCAAGAAGTAATTTCAGACCAATGTTTATGAAGGTGTCATCTTTTTGTTTGTTTATTTACTAACAGAAACGCGATACAGCTTTGTGGTGTAAAATGTAGATGTCGCTAGTCGACTTTCAGGCTACCTAGTAGCGATGTTGCGTAGTTTACACCTTATCATGAATTCAAATCATTATACTTAAATTAAAAATGTAAAAAACTTTATTCTGTATACTATAATTATGTTTAATAATATACTATATTGAAATCTATTAAAATTAAACTACTAGTTCATATAAAACTCATACAGAACTAATGTTTCTTAAAATTTACAATAAAATATCCAAAGTATATGTTTCCAATCGGCAACACTGTACCCCTGTCAGTCATTTTACGACATCTCTCTCTTTACGCGTACTAAGTGTAAACAATAGTCACTCCCCACCAGCCCCTCACCGTAGTTGGTTCACGCTTCAAATAAAGCATATAGATTTTATCATGTTCCTTCTTGAGGTAAAAGTTCTTTGGTAATTCAATATTAATTAACGTAGTAAGTCGGTAGTATCGATTTTTAATAACATACCTTTCAATTCTCTTGTTTTTTGCATTTTCGTCGAAGTGAATATACATGTAAATTAATTAATTTAAGAATCGTTAGCCAACCAACGTAGGGTAATCAAAATGATATCATAATAAACACATGTTCTAAACTTGCTTAAATTATACCACCTGGCCGCGTTTAATGTACGCGTATAATGTATGTATAAAGTATATAAAAGTGCGTGTGTTTTATGTCAATAATATTTTTAAAAAAGGCTTCACCATAAATAGGGAGGAATAATAATCAATATTTACACGTTTCAAGATAATATATTAGCGTCTAAAGTAGTAATGTTTTGCTTATTGCAACCGAAGGACTTAAATAAGTTTTAAAAAACCAATGTTGTGTATATGTAACATTTTCAAATGTGCGGTATTGTTAAATATTTTATCGATCAAACTTTTTAAAGCAGAAGTTAACATTTTTGGAAAGTGAGTTTGCATCGCGTGTGTGTTTAACAAGATACTATGAGAAAAGTTTTAATTGTGATTTCCGTTATTTTTGTGTTAATACAGGCTAAAGGTAAGAATTTTATTACACCGAAAAAACTTTTTTAACAATTTTTGTAGAAAAAACAGCGTGCGATCTATTTATTCGTAGTAGCATAGCGTGGGTAGAAAACCGGTGGGGCAAGTTCTATTTGAAACACTTGAAAATTTTCAATAAAAAGTCCAAAAAAATGGGGGGCATGGCCTCTAGGCCCTCTAGGCTACATCACTGTTAGTACTACAGCGTTGACCTAGGTGGGTGTTCTGTGCCTAGGTCTGCCAATATTTTTTTGGTTCTTATAACATTTCGTCTTCAAAATGTATGCCTACAGTGCATGTCTAAAGTCCGCCCTCCTTTCACTTTTCAACGGCTTAAAATATCAACTTGAAATTTTGGTGGGCTTAAATAACACAATTGTGGGTTAACCCAAATAATTTTTTTTTGGTATATATTTTATATGTTTAGGGGCCACAATGGAGGGCAAGGGGGAACATTTTTTTAAAGGAAAGGGGGCCGTGTGATACATAATTTTAAAGCTTATTAAATTCTCTTACCATACAATTTTTAATTTTTTAAAAGTTTTTTTTTTAACGTGTTGAATTTTTATTTTTTTTGTTAAAAAAACGATTTTATTGGATTTTTTTTTTTAAATTTTATTTATATCATTTAAAATTAGTTTAAAACTATAAATTACGTTTTATTATCATAAAATTATTCATTAAACAAAAAAATTGTTTTTTCACAAAAAAATTTTAATGAAAGTTTCTATTTTCAAAAATTTCAACAATTTTTTTACACTATGCTTAACTTGCATTAGGAACGCACAAAAAAAATCAGGCGATTTAAAGATCTGTTGCAAAAAAAAAAAACGTGTGAAAGAACCGTGTAATTACAGACTATATTTTTTTATGTATTTTTGTGTGCTGGAAACGAACTTTACAGTGAAAAAGCTCGCTTTTTCAAAAATCTGTAAAAAGGAATACTGGACGAGCTAGCTAGAGATTTTCAAAGTGCTCTAGAACGTAATCTATTGAATTTTGAGAGTTATGCCCGAAGAAAGTTTTGATCAGAAGCTATAACATATCCAAAATTCAACCAAACGGCTTTTCCATAAAACCTAGTATCGCGGTCTTTAAAATTTTTAATGGGCTGTAGCACCAAACTATCGATTTTTGCGAGTGCCCTAATAAACTTTGAATGAGAATGTTACAACAGGGGCGGATTTATTTCATTTTAAGGGGGGGGGGCATCCATAAGGAAAAATATTTCACCAAAAATATAATTTTGAAGGTATTTATATGCTAATATATGCTGGGGGGGGGGGCATGGCCCCTCCCCTAAATCCGTCCATGGTTGAGAACTATAACATATTCAAAATTCAGTAAAATATTTGAGATATCACTTTTATATAAGAAGGAAGTGAGGTACTTTGAGGGCCAGAGAACTTTTTCATTGTTAAATTAATTTTTAGCTCCCAAAAATACGTAAGAAAACTACAGTTTGGTTAATAGTAATTGAACTTAATTTTTTTTGTGGGCCGGTATAATCTTAATTTAATGATTTTTTTTATTCGATTGTTTCTAGAAGAGACACTTTTTGTTCATGTTTTACGGGCGAAAAGTTGAACGTTGTGGCCCTAGGGCCAAAAAGTTTTTTTTGCCCGCTAACTAAAACTTGTTAAATTAAGCTTTTTAAAAGAAGATGCTTTACCTTTACTGTAATATTTATTTATTTATTTATTTATTTATAAAGAAATATGACCTTTAGGTTACTTTTGGTCTTGAACTAACTGTTCTTTTTGACCAGATACCGTTATTATAATCATTTCATACAAAATAAAAATTTCTTCTATAACATAACCTCAAAATATATGTTAACTGATTAATCTGTATTCATCCACTAAAATAAATTAAAAACACAAAATTTCAATTGTAAAATCAATTTCAATATTTATAATATTCATAGAACCGTTCAGAAGTATTACTATTTTCATAACAGACACATTTTAACAGAAATTAATCACCAAGCTATAGCTTTTTTTAATTTGAAAATAAATCGCACGCAAAAGAAACGATTCAATTGTTTTTTAGCGATTTGATTGGATAGCAATCTGTAGATAAGTAATAAGACACAAAAAGAAATACTTTTTGCAATTTAAAATTAAGTATATTTTAATAATTTATTATAATTAGTAACAATCGAATAAAAAATATTGTATAATACACGGGCAAAAAGTTAAATTTCGATCTCGTAGGTTTATTACCCTCGGCCCGATTGGCCGGCCCTCGGCTTCTAAAAACCTACTCAATAGAAAAACTTAACTTTTTGCCCTTGTATTATAAATAACTATTATATTTTTATACAGGTACATATGTAGGCAAAGAATGCAGAGAAAAACGGGATTGCGCTGATGATGGATACATATGCGTCGAATTCAGATGCCAGTGTAATGAAAAAACCTACATCAAAAATAAAAGAGGAGATAAATGTGTAGCAAGTAGGTCGATTTTATAAGTAAAATTACTATAGTATATTCAACTTCAAAATGCAGTGAGTGTAAACAAACGCACGTGAAAACAACGAATTTAGTGACAGGGTAGGACTCAAAAAAAATATTTCTATATAAGGGTCCATTGCACTGCATTGCACGCTTCTTCGCAAGTACTCACGTACTGACCTGTTTAATTTACTACATCCCTACTCTCTCAACATTCGAGTGTTCTAACCAATGAAACCACGCGCCAGCTGCCGCGTGCGCGATTGTTTTATTTACTTCTACTGCACATTGAAGTTGAATATAGGGGAAGTCGGGGTTAACTGGGCCGCTTTTTTCATATCGAGTTTTTGAAAAATTTGTAAACAATTTTCAAATATTTTCTATAGCAAAAGGTAGATTAATACTATAGTTAGAACATATTAATACTTCGGACAAATATTATTTATATAAAAAAAGTTATTAACGATAAATCAGTTAACCCGGCTGGACCAGTTAACCCCATAGGGCAGGGTTAACTGGACCACTACTCAGGGTTAACTGGTCCACTAACAAAAATGTAATGTATTGTAATTATTGTGAAAAAAACGATTTGAAATCAAAGAAAATTTAATTCTAACATAAAAATAGACAACATAATATGTTAAATATTAGATATATCTGAGGGTTAACTGGTCCGGGGTTAACTGGACATGGCCCAGTTAACCCCAAACTAATTAATATTGACATAAGTGGTCCAGTTAACCCCGAACCAGTTAACCCTGAGTGACACCACTGAATAAAATCATAAAATTTTATTACTTAATAAGATATTAGAAGGGGGAAATTATGCAGAATAATTAATAAAATACTCAGTATATTAGGTAAAATATTAGTCTTGATCCTCCTATTAATAAAAAAGTATTAATTAAAAAATAAAAGTTAAGGTAAATACCCACTTTTCATCGAAAAAAAATAACTTTCTTTACTACAACTTACACGTGGACAACACGGTCCGTCATAATACTTTAAACAATACTACTAACTAAATATCACTAGAATTTGCCCTAAGTCGCCAATACTAATAAAAAAAATTAATAAAATCCAGGTGGACCAGTTAACCCTGTAGCCCAGTTAAATTTAAAAAAAAACCTTCAGGTGATTTCATCCTGATGTAGACGGCATAATAGTTTAAAAAAATAAACTGTAGTAGGTATATTGCCAATACCAACCAATAATATATTTGTTTAAAAATGAATTATAACCTCATTTTACTAAATTAAAAAAATTTTAGCCTCTTAAGTAAAATTCTCAAAATTTTAAAATGCCTATCCACAGGCTCTTATGCGAGCCTAACATATCGTTATAAGCCAGCGCACAAGATACATGACGGCACATCAAGCCAATCACGGCATCGTATGTTAGTATTATGGTAGTTTTGCTTTCCTCTGGCTAGGCCTTTAGGTTTGGACTTTTTTTTCCAGTTGGCCGCATAATATAGTGCAACGCACACAGGTAAAAAATTCAAAAAAAAAAAACGGAAAAAAATCATGAAGCGTCGAAAGTTGAATATTTATAAACCTTATAGTGTCCTCTAAATGATTTGACAACATTTTTTTTTGAAAATGTTTGCGGCCTTGCGTAAAAAATTAAATTTAAGTGGCACACTGCATACCGGGTGGGCCATTTAAACGGTTAAAAGTTGATATCTCAGAAACCGTATAAGAAAGGTTTTTGAAATTTGGTACTAAGCTTCGATATCAAGGGTGACACCTTTTTATTAAAGCAGATTTTTTTTTGCATCCACACCCTTAGGCGGGAGAGGGGGTAACTTAAAAACTTCTCTATAATGGGAGTTTTTTTTATTCAGATTCAAATTCAGTATAAAAAATTATATAATTGACCGTTTAAAAAAACTGAAAAATTTGAATATTTTAGTAGTTTTCTATTGTTTAGGTTTATTTAATTGTTTTAAACTTAAAAATGTACAAAAGAAATCAAATCTCAATTTTTTCCAAAAATTTAAATTTTTTTAACCTGACGCGTCCGGACATGGAGATAACACCTTTCTATGATTTAATACCCTATATTTGTACTATATCTTAATATTTAAAAAATACAGCACTAAAGAAAATTAAGTGTAAGATATTGTATATGCAATGAGCCACTTAAATTTAATTTTTTAAGCAAGACCGCAAACATTTTCAAAAAAATGTATATAATCATTTAGAGGACACTATAAGGTTTATAAATATTCAACATTCGACGCTTCATGGTTCTTTTTCCGTTTTTTTGGAATTTTTTACCTGTGTGCGACGCGTCGATATAACCATTTCCAATTTTGGCGAAGGCGCACTACAAGTGCTTTTTTTTTTTTTAGCCAACTTACATAGTTTAGTTTACTTTATTTCATATCAAATTTTGACATACCATATGTACCAATGTATCAAAGTGGTGAAATAAATCTTATCTTATCTTAAAGTATCTACATTAATATCATTTTTTATTATCTTTTTTTTTCAACCAGAAAATGTGGGCAAAGCATTGGAAATTGATTAAAATTATATTTTTTTTTTCTAGAGATAGATCAGAAATGTAACTATGACGAAAACTGCATTGAAAATGCATTTTGTAAATATCAAGAAACGTGTAAATGCAAAGGCGACATGGAGCCAAATGACGATGGATCAATGTGTTCAGGTAAATTAAGTAGTCTAGTTAGTTTTGGAATTATTTACCGATTGTTATTTTACTAAATACTGTATCATACTTTAAAATAGATCAATAACACAAGAACTACCAAACACGCATTTGTTTTGTTTTTGGTCTGTATGTAACTCGGCTTCGGCTCGTCGCTCAAATTTACATGATATTTGTTCGTTATTGCATTCTCTATAATTTATGCAAATAACTTTTGTGTTTAAACAATCAGAAAAAAAGTTACAGAGCGTTAAAAATTTGCAAAAGTTGAAATTTTTTCGGTTTTTCGAAAAAGTCCAAACCAACTGGAAAACTTTTTTTTTGAATATGATGCCTATTTTATCAACTTTAAAGCTCTGTAACTTTTTTTTCTGATTGTTTAAAGAAAAAAAGTTATTTACATAATTTGTAGAGAATTCAATAACGAATAAAGTCCTGTGATATTTTGTAGCTCTGAAGATATCCAAATAATTGGAAGAAACGTCAGCTTATTAAAATAAAAGCACAAACTTGCTTCATAACCGAGTGTTATTACACAACCCCACATAATCATAACAAATAAATATCATGTTTATTTTTTGAAAAGCGACAAGCCAAAGCCGAGTTCCAAAAACAAAACAAATGCGTTTTTGCAAATAACTGTGCAAAAAAAATCCCACAGAGTTGCAAATTTGGATTTAAGCTTTCCAAACAAACCCCTTTTGATTACAAAAAAAAAACAGAGAGTGCAAATCATAGCAAGGTCAAACTACCGTTTGACTGGGCTATTGATCCGGATTGGAAAAAACTATATTAATAAAAAAATATTTCACTTTCAGGTACAATAAGTATTAACCACCAAACCAGAAATATTCTTTGGATATTAATGACATCTTTAGGCTTCTTGTCAAAATTTATTTAATTCTTTTATATTTAAATTAAGAAAACAATTCTCATTAGAATAAATTAATTTATTTATTAAATGTTTATATTTTTATTTAAATCCCATTTCGTCATCATCAATAGAGGAGCAGAAATTCCAAAATAACTGCTATAGGGAAAGTCGGGGTTAACTGGACTACAGGGTTAACTGGTCCTGTATTTTATCAACTTTTTTTATTATTATTGGCGCCTTATGGCAAATTCTAGTGATATTTAGTTAGTAGTATTGTTTAAAGTATTATGACGGACCGTGTTGCCCACGTGTAAGTTGTAGTAAAGAAAGTTAATTTTTTTTCGATGAAAAGTGGGTATTTACCTTAACTTTTATTTTTAATTAATGCTTTATTATTAATAGGAGGATCTAGACTAATATTTTACCAATATACTGAGTGTTTTGTTAATAATAATGTTAGTAAAGAAAGTTAATTTTTTTTCGATGAAAAGTGGGTATTTACCTTAACTTTTATTTTTTAATTAATGCTTTATTATTAATAGGAGGATCTAGACTAATATTTTATCAATATACTGAGTGTTTTGTAAATTATTCTGCATAATTACCGCCTTCTAATATCTTACTAAGTATTAAAATTTATGATTTCATTCAGTGGTGTCACACAGGGTTAACTGGTTTGGGGTTAACTGGACCACTTATGTCAATATTAATTCGTTTTGGGTTAACTGGGCCATATCCAGTTAACCCCGGACCAGTTAACCCTGAGATATATCTAATATTTAACATGTTATGTTGTCTATTTTTATGTTAGAATTAAGTTTTATTTTATTTCAATCGTTTTTATTCAAAATATTTACAATACAATATATTTTTGTTAGTGTTACCAGTTAACCCTGAGTAGTGGTCCAGTTAACCCTGCCCTTCGGGGTTAACTGTTTATCATTAATAACTTTTTTCATATAAATAATATTTGTCTGAAGTATTAATATATTCTAACTATAGTAATAATCTACCTTTGGCTATAGAAAATATTTGGAAATTATTTACAGGTTTTTCAAAACCTTGATATGAAAAAAACCTGCTGATCCATTGTGTTTCTTCGTTTTTGATGCAAGAGCGAAAGCCGTTATTGTTCCAACAAATTACTAATGCTTTTGACAAAAATCGAAATCGAATTCATTGGAAGCTTAATCCCATTTAATATCTTGTCAAATTTGTAGCTTTCATGATATTTCAAAGCCTTAAATGAGGCTTTAAAGTGCTTTTTACTTTTTCCTAAAGAGAGAGGAAAGGGAAGCCTCTCAGGGGCTCGGGTTCGAGGAAGGGCCGGCGTCGACAGTTTTTATTACGACAGTTTTTATTACGGCGCTTGAGATTTCTTGAATTTTTGTAAAACTTTAAATTGTAACTCTGTTTTAAAATTAAAAAAGACTATGTGAAACTTTTCACCTACTGCGCTGGGGCTTTTTTGCGTTTATAAAACTTGGGTGTGGAAATTGTAAATTTTTCGCTTCGGCGTTAGGGCTTGCTTAAGTTTTTTTTTTCAATTTAAGATTATAAACAATATTAAATTAAATGGCAAATAAATTAGCAAATATTTCGCCTGTTAGTTAGTTAACGAAGGGTTGAAGACCATTCTTTTTAGTCGTCACTTTTTTGTCAGGAGAAGGGCCACTTCAGCCTCCCCAGTAACAAGTGCTACGGCTCTGGGTGGGAAAATGATATTTTGGTGGAATCAGAAAAAAAGGTTTCCCCGGGGCCCTGGCTGGCCAAGTCCGGCCCCGCGTGTCTACGGTGTGAAATTTTCATTATAAATAAATTCGTTTATTTGAAAATAATATAAATAATTTATTATTCCATCAATCTATTTTCTAATCATCGTACAGAGTGATATTGGTAGACTGACAGTTTCGGGCTGCTGGGCCTCTTCAGTACCAAGAGTCAACTCTGCACGCTGATTAAGAAAACGTTTTTAGACTTTACTCGCAAAAGGAATATAGCCATTAGATTGATGTAGACTTGTGCGCCATCTATTTCTAGATGTAGACAACTACTCATACCTCTCCTAATCTGGAGACTTTGAATGGTAGCAAGTTGAAGACTTGTGTGTCTCAAGCACATAGTACCACTAACGGGTGGTTAGACGTAAAATTAGTAAGGACAGTAATTTTTAATTTTAAACAAAATTATAAAAATATTAATTTATTATTCCATCAATCTATTTTCTAATCATCGTACAGAGTGATATTGGTAGACTGACAGTTTCGGGCTGCTGGCCCTCTTCAGTACCAAGAGTCAACTCTGCACGCTGATTAAGAAAACGTTTTTAGACTTTACTCGCAAAAGGAATATAGCCATTAGATTGATGTAGACTTGTGCGCCATCTATTTCTAGATGTAGACAACTACTCATACCTCTCCTAATCTGGAGACTTTGAATGGTAGCAAGTTACCCGTTAGTGGTACTATGTGCTTGAGACACACAAGTCTTCAACTTGCTACCATTCAAAGTCTCCAGATTAGGAGAGGTATGAGTAGTTGTCTACATCTAGAAATAGATGGCGCACAAGTCTACATCAATCTAATGGCTTTATTCCTTTTGCGAGTAAAGTCTAAAATCGTTTTCTTAATCAGCGTGCAGAGTTGACTCTTGGTACTGAAGAGGGCCAGCAGCCCGAAACTGTCAGTCTACCAATATCACTCTGTACGATGATTAGAAAATAGATTGATGGAATAATAAATTAATATTTTTATAATTTTGTTTAAAATTAAAAATTACTGTCCTTACTAATATAAATAAATTTTACGAAAAATTCCTTGGACAGGTCAAATTTTTACCATCACCTTCTGCCGTTATAAAGTTATAAGCAGTAGCCGGCGTATTTCCAGTTGTAGTCCAGTCTTCAGGTCAATAAAAGAGGCTTTACCTGGAAATAATTCAGGGAGTTTTAATTTTCTGTTTATTGGGTAGGGTTAATGGCCGTAAATAAAAAAAAAAAATTTGCTACATTGAACTCGATTTGAAACTGTCATTTTCAACGTGTTTTTCACAAAAGAACGGATTTTTAAAATATCTCTTAAACGTTACACTATACGTTTTTAGATTTTTAATGTTTTAAAACCAAAATTGTTTTTTATCGTCGGTTAGGCATGCCCCTGAGAACATTTTGGATGAAAATTAAAAAAATCTATCTGGCACTTTCTTTTTAATTTACGTAAACTTAATTTTTTTTTAAATAATTCACACATTTGTGCCCCATTATTTCGAGTAAACCCATTTTTGATTGAATCACCATTGTATTAAGCATAAAAAACCTTCCTAATCGAGTCATAAAGAAAAATCTAAAACCCTACAGTGTAACGTTTAAGGTGTCGTGAATTAGCTATAAGTCGTACAAAAAAAATATATGACACAAAAAATTTTGGAGATTTGGCCTACCTAATAAACCAAAATCTAAACTGCCTGAATTATTTCCAGGTAAAGCCTCTTTTATTAACTTGAAGACTGGACTATAACTGAAAATACGCCGGGTACTGGACATAAGAATTTAATTTATTCATTTATAAAAGTACACTCTGTATATTCCCAAAATCCTTTATCTTTCTACCTATCGCGTATTACATACAGTGATACAGTAGACTTATACGTATTCACCAAATTATATAACAATAATTTTGTTTTGCAATAATTATAATAAATTATAATTATTATTATAATTATAATAAATTATTTATGAATAATCTGTCTAATATTGTAAACATATTTAAATTAGTTGTTTTTATTTTTTTTATACTAAAATATCAAAACGTAGATAAAAAAAATCGTCCGTCGTAAATCCGTCTGTTATTTTCCAAATTAACCCTATATTGCACATATTTTTATTTTGCAACGAAAAAAATGTATGATATATCTTTTGACTTGCATTTCAAAAAAAATATTGTTTTTTTTTTTATTTTAAAAAATTTGATTAGTTTTTTTTTAAACCTATCTGGGAATATGGTGCACATAAAAAAAACGAATACAAAACTGAAAAATACTAATATCTACTTGCTCACAAATTGCATAGGGGAAGTCAGGGTTAACTGGGCCACAGGGTTAACTGGTCCACCTGCATTTTATCAAATTTGTTTATTAGTATTAGCGCATTAGTGCAAATTCTAGTGATATTTAGTTAGTAGTATTGTTTAAAGCATTATGGCGGACCGTGTTGCCCACGTGTAAGTTGTAGTAAAGAAAGTTAATTTTTTTCGTTGAAAAGTAGGTATTTACCTATTTATTTAATTAATACTTTATTATTAATAGGAGGATCTAGACTAATATTTTACCTAATATAAAAAAGTCCAAACGAATATTTTGTTAATTATTCTGCATAATTGCCGCCTTCTAATATATTATTAAGTATTAAAATTTTATGATTTCATTCAGTGGTGTCACTTAGGGTTAACTGATTCGGAGTTAACTGGACATGCTCAAAATCACTTATGTCAATATTAATTAGTTCGGGGTTAATTGGGCCATGTCCAGTTAACCCCGGACTAATTAATCCTGAGATATATCTAATATTTAACATATTTTTATGTTAGAATTAAATTTCATTTGATTTTAAATCGTTTTTATTCTCAATAATTACAATACAATATATTTTTGTTAGTGGACCAGTTAACCCTGAGTAGTGGTCTAGTTAACCCTGGTCTATGGGGTTAACTGGTCCAGCGGGGTTAACTGCTTTATCGTTAATAACTTTTTTTATATAAATAATATTTGTCTGAAGTATTAATATGTTCTAACTATAGTAATAATCTACCTTTTGCTATAGAAAATATTTGAATATTGTTTACAGGTTTTTCAAAAACTCGATATGAAAAAAAGCTGCCCAGTTAAGCCAGACTTCCCCTATATGTGGTAACCAACAAAAAAAAAATTAGAATTTTTTAAATAGCACGTTTTTGAACAAAAACCAACACACTAACAAAAAAATTACTCCAGCTAATTTCAAAACTTCGTGACATAATCAGCTGTTTATATATTAGAACTCCAACTTGAAGAAAGTTTGTATTTTGATTAATATATTATCCACAGCGACACAGTTTCGAATTTTCAAAAAAAATTAAAAATCGTCCTAGACAAAAAATTCTCGGATATAAATTTGTTTTATGAAAAAACAAGCAACTTTTTTTTTAAGTCCGCCCGTCTTTCTGTCTGCCTGATGTCACGTTTTCGTGTGCACAAAGAAGTTATGACGAGTTAAATTTTTTAAAAAATCGTAAAAAGCTAAAAGAACATTTCGACTAATGTAACTTTTTCAGGAAAAATTACATTTATTATATGGATCAATTCTACCAGTTTTAAAAGTAATCTGCCCAAAAACAAAAAAGTTATGGGGGTTAAACTTTTAAAAAAATCGAAAAAATGTGAAAGAAATTTCCGATTAACGTTACATTTTCAGAAAAATCAATTTTAACAACAATTGGAGATAGCCACTTTGCTGACTAAATTGTCGATTTGCTATAAAAAAGTTGAAAAAATTATTTTTTTATAATTTATATTAAAAAAGACGTAGGTACATTTAATTTATTTAATTAATATCCAAAGGTTTAGGTTCGTTTAGTCACTGTTATAACTTAACTGTTTTAGCAAGCATGAAATACAAATAGTACCATGGTGATCCAGTGATCCCCGGATATGATTAGGTTTTAAAGAAAGGGCATCAGAAACAAACAATGGATCTTGGTAGTAAAGGGTATGGGCACCATAGATCCATTATCAGTTAAATCGCGTTTGCATATCTTTGGAAGATATTGGTAAAAACTCTTCAGGAGGCATCACGTCAACACCAACTACTTAAAAGAAAAACTAAAAATCGATTCTTATAGTATTTTTTGTGTAGATTCTAACAGAGTTTGGCAAATTTACCTATCGTTTTTAATTTTTAAGAAAAAAGCATTAAACTACGATTTTAGTGCAGTTGTTGGACTGGTATAATACCTTTACTTTAGTGACTATTAAAACGTAACCAGACTAAAATAATAGCCCGAATATAGAAGTATAAAAGTATAATAGCTAATTTAATGAAATTTTATCCTATTTACTTTAAAGACAATATTTCTATATCAATTTTTACCACCTCAGGGTGCTTTAAGTTAACCAGTATATTATATCCTTCATATTTTGACTTTCTTGTCAATGTTTAGCTAAACATATGAACTACAGTGGTTCTAAAACAATTTTAGGATTGCTAAAGGGTAAGACTGATATCATAGTGATGACTATGATAATTATAATTATAATTATAATTATTAAAGTCTTTGCATGCTTAGCAAGTTTGCTTTGATTCCAGAAATTATAGTTTTTGGAGTCGCTCAGCTTAAATATTCTTATCTTACATAGCGTTAGGTATATATTAGTATTAAAACGACTAAAGAGAATAAAAAATTATAAAACATATTATATATATACATATATTATAATATATGATAATTTTTTAATATTTCTTGTTGAAATAATATTGTAGTTTTAATGTATTTTATATTTTATCATTTTATACTTGTTTTTGTATTTAACTATTATTTTTTTATTAAATATTGCCCTGAAAAAGCCCCAACAATAAGGGCGAAACGTTGGCCTTATAATTTTTGAGTGTTTTTAATTGTGTTCTTAAAATCAAGCCTTCCAACTAATATCGTAAATTATTGTAAATTTAAAGCCAAAACGTCAACTTGACTTCTTCAAACTAAAGATCTAAGGCTGGGTTTATCAAAGTGCAGCTAAATTTAGCTGATACGTAATAACCATAGCAACTCCAACCAAAATCCAGAATTTGCTCTTAACTGGGACTTTATCTTTTAGATAAGGTTTTAACTGTACACTGATAAACTGGGCCTAAATATACTTTACTTCAAGTAAGGAATGAATTCATAACACCGTAAAAGAATTAATTAAGCATTTCTTACACAAGTTTAACATCTTCACTATCCCTAAAACCACAGTATAAATTTATTTTATTACAAACAGAAAAAAAAAATCTAGTTTAAAATTGTTTTGGAACTACTGCAGTAAAAAGTTTAACTATGTTACATTGACAATTACGTCAAAATTTGAAATATATTATCACTCAAGATGTAAAAGGTCGTATTTTAAATTTTACTTTGTTGTTCTAAATTGTAAGAAACATAAATGAAATGACATTAAATTTCACGCTTTACGCAGTGTAGAGCTTAATGTCCACTCTATTTAGAGACCTTACTGAATTGTGGCATTTTATTAAAATACCACAACTTAGCACCAAAATAAAATAAAGTAAAACTTAACATACGACCTTTTTTATTTTGAGTGAAGATATTATACACTGGCTACCTTAAAGTATCCCGTAACGTTAAAACATTGCTATAGAAAGACTTTATTTCCGCTCAGTAGGATTAAAATTCTTTTTATTTGCTATTATACTTTTAAACTTAACTATTTTAGCTGTTATTTAAAACCAGTCATGTTTTAATATTCACTGAAATAAAGTTTTTATGCCAGTCGAAAAATTGTACTAAAATCATTGTTTATTGCGTTTTTCTCAAAATCGGCAAAAGATAAGTAAATTTGTTAATCATTGTTAGAATTTGCGCGAAAATTATTACTAGAATAAATTTAAATTTTTCTTTTAAGTAGTTGTTCTTGATCGGGATTCCTCCTGAAGAGTTTTTACCAATATCTTTCAAAGATATGCAAACTCGATTTAACTGTTAATGGATCTATGATGCCCATACCCTGTACTACCAAGATCCGTTGTTAGTTACCGATGCCCTTTCTTTAAAATCTAATCATATCCGGGGATCACTGTGATCACTTTTGCCTATTTAAAAAATTAAGGCGTCATTTAAGTTGAAGCTTGGAGCGCTCGGCCCTAGTAGAAATTTAACGTTAGATAAACGTTTTTTTATAAATATAAATGTCCCGTTTTTTAACGTTAGAATTCCTAACGTTAGTTGACTAACGTTAGAATAACGTTTATTTAACCTCTGGCAAAACCTCTAAAGTTAGATAAACGTTATTCTAGCGTTAGAAAAACGTTTATCTAACGTTTGGTAAAACTCTAACGTTATATAAACGTTATACTAACGTTAGATCCTAAGGTTAGTCATCTAACATTCAAATCACATTCATCTAAAGTTAGGTCAGCCGTTCTAACGTTATCTTTTACTAACTTATGTAAAAATAAGTTATAACTATGCCAAAACGAACCTTGAATTAGGTGAGTTCAAAGGAGCACAGCGAAAGACAGCAAAACTCAGCTAAAACCATTATGGCGTCAACGTGAACTGTCAAACATCAGCTATTTGCGAGTTTTGCTGGTAGCCAAAGTAAGCGATCAATTATACCTGACAACGCTTCCAAATAGTCCACGAAAATAAGAGAAAAACTTAAAAAATCTGACAAGTCCGTTTGTTCTTCAACTGCGAATGTTTACCCTACCGAAAATGTCTAGTAAATTGTAAAACCGAGTAAAAAAAATAGAAATCTTCTATCCCAGCGGTGCGACATATACAGTCCCATGTATTTTTGGCCGCTGAAAACGAATCCGATGTTAGTTTTGACCAATCAGATTCAAACGCTAACCTGATTGGTCAAAACTGACATCGGATTGATGTTCAGCGGCCAAAAATACATGGAAATGTATATGTCACACCTCTGGGCTAGAAGTTTTTTTTTTGTGTGCCTAAAAAATTCTGTTGCCAACAATATAATACTCTGTTATAGTTCATATATATTTTTTTGAAAGTAAACATTATTTTTTTGAAAAAGGAGAAATAAAAAAAAAATAAAAAAATATATAATATTATGTAATTTCATTACAAAAAAAATTCTTACTAAAATGTTTGTTCGTAAATAAAGAATGGTACCTTAAGCGTGTTGTAAAGCAATCACACACTCAATGAGTGCATGCATGAAAATTACGCGCTCGACGCTATGCGTCTGCGTGCGTGCGTGCGTGCGTGCGTGCGTGCGTGCGTATTATGATATTTAAAACTCTTTTATAATACTATGGTCTGTTTTTTCAAGCAAGATAGTAAATTAAAAATCGCACAGTGAATATTTTCAAAACAGATTCGAATATTGGGTGTTCAAATATACTGCGTAGTTTATTTTTTAAAACATAACTATATTCTATACACTAACATACTATTCAAACCTGCTTTAAAAATATTTACTCTGCGATTTTTAATTTACTACCTTGCTTGAAAAAACAGACCATATACTTCATTCATGGATGCTGGGTGCACCCAGCCAAGCTCAGCGCATGTTCTCGTTTCGCTGACTTTTGCTGACTTATACTGAGATCTATTAAACGCACCTATTTACATTAATAAAAAGAGGAAGGTGCATAAAATATACATGGTAGACTTATTGAAGCTGATCCAACCACAGCTCGTACATCCAAAGTCTTTTTCTCTATTATATCTACACTGGCAAACATTTTCCTTACATTGGACTTTTCCAACCAGACTCTTTTCGTATTCACATTCGCTGACATCGGTGCATGGCTCACTTAGTTTTGAATTAATCACACATTTGTTTCCCTGAGGATGGCTTTCGCTATCACAAGTGCAATTTTTTGTTATCTTGTCACATATACTGCCTATTAAATAATTTGAACATTGAGAGTCTTCCGTACAATTTTCTCCAAATCGTGTTGCATCTAAAATTATTAGAGTAAAGACGGTGATTGTGGAATAGGGTAGGTAATGTGGAATATATCATATATCGAGAAATTCATATATTCCGTGGTAGAAAAGTACGTAAATCTAACTTAACATAATATTAAATTAGTGAAATTTTTATGTTTGGTTTCAAACGTTATACAAAAACGTTATAAAATTTATAAATCTAACCTTAAAAACTAACGTTTGACAGAAACGTTTTAAAATACATAAATCTAACGTTAGTTTCCTAACCAAATTCTAACCTTTTTCTAACCTTATTCTAACTAAATATTTTTTTAATTTCCATTATTAATACGTAAGCTATAGTAGAAAATACTAATTTCAGACAGCTATGTGCCTAGGTTTGATAATTCTTTATTATTTCTATGATAAATTTTTAAAAATATCCCCCAAAAGTCAAAATTAAAGTAAGTCTGGAAACGCTGTACTAGAGTTGAACAAATTTTTTAAGATTCTGAATGTATAAATAAATATTAACTTACTAAATATAAAGTTTTTCTGAGAGGTAAACGTATTTATCGAAGTATAACAGCCATCTAAAAAGATGGCTATTTTATAAAAAAATGTAACAAAATTATGTGTAAAAATATTATGATTGCTAAAATGTATTAAGATTTATTTATATGAATAAATTTGTCTCCAGGTGCCATTTTATGATGCAGGTAGAAATTTTCTAGTTGGCCACGCCCCTCTGAAAGTTAGAAGTTAAACGTACTTATAACGTATTTCTAACTTAAAAATCTAACGTTAGATTAACGTTTGTAAGTAACGTTAGATTCTAACGTTAAAAAGCGGGACATTTGCACATATTTTATAACGTACTTTTATACAGTTTTCTAACATTAGAATAACCTTATTCTAATGTTAAATTTCTTATAGGGTTATTTATGAAATTCTCGAGAACTAACTGCAACATCAAAAAATAAGTAGGTGATGCATACGTATTATAGTTTGTTTCTTCCCAATATAAAATTAACCTCAAAAGTTTAAAATAAGTGTTTTGTTTAAATGCCAAAGTTTTTCTGATAAGTTATATAAAATTGTATAATACATATTTATATTTTTTAAATCATAAAATCTAAAATATGACATAAAGCATACTTTCTTTTCAACTAAAACGAACATTAGGCCATTGGGAATATACTGTGCTGATGATACCAAATAAGGTTGAAACAGTGCTGTACACGATTTTCCCTCTAATGTTCAATGTCCAACATGCCACGAAATACCTAACTCAATATATATTTATGGACGCGATAGCTTAATTTTATGTAATACATATATACCGGCAGAAAAATTATTTAAGGTGCTTGTGCTGGATTCTCCATCGCAATCACATTTGAAGCTCAAAATATGAGCGAAATAGTATGAACGAAAATTTGAATCTTTTTGGCACTTGTGATTTATACTTTCTTTTCTTTTCAACTAAAACGAACATTAGGCCATTGGGAATATACTGTGCTGATGATACCAAATAAGGTTGAAACAGTGCTGTACACGGTTTTCCCTCTAATGTTCAATGTCCAACATGCCACGAAATACCTAATTCAATATATATTTATGGACGCGATAGCTTAATTTTATGTAATACATATATACCGGCAGAAAAATTATTTAAGCTGCTTGTGCTGGATTCTCCATCGCAATCACATTTGAAGCTCAAAATATGAGCGAAATAGTATGAACGAAAATTTGAATCTTTTTGGCACTTGTACCTTATGTGATTTATCCTTTCTTTTCTTTTCAACTAAAACGAACATTAGGCCATTGGGAATATACTGTGCTGATGATACCAAATAAGGTTGAAACAGTGCTGTACACGGTTTTCCCTCTAATGTTCAATGTCCAACATGCCACGAAATACCTCAATATAAAGCATACTAAAACATTCAATTACTGTTCTTTAAATAGTTACTTACCTTTTAAACAATACCTCTGGTCTCTCGACATTGAATATCCAGATTTACATTCACAAATTTTATTACAGTACGCGTGCGGTAATAGCTCGCACTCTGTATTATTTTGACAACTCTCTTGTAATCTCCTAGATGGAAGACAACTTTGCCGATCTGGAGCTGGAGCGTACTTTAAATTGCAGTCACATTTTCCATAGACACAAAAACCATAATCTCCGTTTTTTAAAAGACAGTTTTGGTCCGTTATGCAATAATCGTTTAAAACTAAAATAAATCGTTTAAAAATTATTATTATTATTATTATTAAAGTCTATGGTCTGTTTCATCAAGCAAGATAGTAAATTAAAAATCGCACAGTAAATATTTTTACAACAGGTTCGAATAATATATGTTTGTGTATAGAATATAGTTATGTTTTATAGAATAAACTAAGCAGTATATTCACACATCCAATATTCGAATCTGTTTGAAAATATTCACTGTGCGATTTTTAATTTACTCTCCTGATAGATAAAACAGACCATAGGTATATTCAAGTCATTTTATAGTAAAAAAGGTGCGAAACATTTCTCCGCGTTGAGGGCGCGGCAGCGGGCACCTCTACTGTGAACTAACTCACCGGTTAACCGGTTATTGTAGGATTTTAACCGGTTATTTGATGAAAAGTGGTCAAATGGTCAAATCCGACGGATAAAACCCTTTTTAGAGGTAAGTGATGACTTTTTTTAGTCATAAAAATTTCTGTCGCGGGTAAACCTTTTTTTAAAAGAGGAGGTGAGGACAGAAACCTGTTTAAACCGGTTATTGCTTTCGAGTTTTAGCCGAAAACTGGCCTAAGTTAATTTCCTCAACCGGTTAACCGAAAACCGGTTATTGGCTTTAGTTTTTCATAACTAACTCACCAAAGTTGGGTTAGAGCTGGTACAATATATCATGGTACTTCAGCTTTGAGTGCGTATTAAGATAAGTCCACCCTGCCTTATCTTCAGAACGTTTTTGTATTATTATTGAAATTTGGTGCCCTCGCGATTAAATTTTGATAAAAAAAATGTTTTCAAGAGTTTTTATTAGTTTTACGTATTTTTATTCAAGAACCTCTAAAATTCCCCCTCAGGTACGTGTTAATTAATTTATTTATTTAGAAGATAATTCTGTTACATTGCGCATTGTGACATCTGCGCATGACTGTTAAATTCAAACCTAGAGTCCAAACAGGACTTTGAATAATAACAGGAATATAACTTAAGCAATCCCAGACAGCACATTATATCTTAAAGACGTATTTTTTAGATCTTAATTATGTCTGGACGCCTAAAGACATAAAAAGGATATCTTATGGACTTCTTTTTAGGGATGTTTAAAAGATATATGATTATGATGTCTATAAGATGTCTTTTAAGTATCGGTACAAGACGTCTTAACTTCGATACTCATAGCTAAAAATAAATTAACCACAATCAATTATTAAAAAAAATACCATTTTTTTAAAAGATCTTTTTTTGAGAAACAAAAAAAATTAATTTTTTTTATTTTCTTTTTACGAAAAACGAAAAAATTAAAAAAAAATCAAAAAAGAAATTTTCAAAAAAAAACTGAAAAAAAAAATTAAAAAATAAATTAAGAAAAAATCACATTTTTTAAGATCAATTTTGACAAACAAATTACCTCTCATTCTAATTCTTATTACACTTCTTATATGAATACGACCGTACCTAGCAAGGTAAATGGGAGGGGCTATTATGTTGTAAAGTCGCCTGTGCAAAGCGTCAGTAAGGCGTCTTAAAATAGATGTCTTAAAGACGTTACCTTTTGTAACATACGAAGTCGTTAAGACGTCTTTAAGATGCATATACGGCGAAAACCGACGTTCTTAAGACGTCTTGAATGACGAGCTACGACATCTTTAAGATCTCTTTAAGTCATCTTTGTGCTGTCTGGGATTGAAGTATAATCAGGGGCGGATTTATTTCATTTTAAGGGGGGGCATCCATAAGGAAAAATATTGCGCTTTCACCAAAAACATAATTTTAAAGGTATTTATATGCTAATATATCTCTCTGGGGGGGGCCATGAGTATAATAAAATAAAATAACTTACGAACACTTTTATAGCATTTTTCTTCTTCATATCTGTGACATCCTTCTTTGCATTTGCAAGTTGTGTCACAAATGCCACATTCGGTACCCAGTGATTCGTAGCACTGAATATCCAGCTCGCAAGGCTGATTCCATTCGACATCTACAAATAGTTATTTTTAACTGTACATTGATTGCTTCCCTAGTAGAAATTCTACGTTAGAATAACGTTTTTCTAACGTTAGAAAACTGTATAAAAGTACGTTGTCAAGAGTTGGCTTTACCTAAATTTCATAAAACAATTTTATTATTTATAAATTAGTACCTTGTATTGCATACAGATGTTTTGCACACCAAGCATCCCAGGTAGCTTGGGATGTTATATTACAAGAAATTAACATCACTTTTGGGTGTATTTTTAAACTAAATCATAACATCACATAATATTGAAAAATAACATGTATTCAACATCGCATTTGCAACGTAACACGTGTGACGTGACAACCATGTTATTTAATAACAAATATTTAGCAACGCTGTGAATATATCGCATGTCACATATTAACGTGGCTTTCACGTGAATGTCATGTTATTTTGCTTCTTACCGACGTTGGAAGCAAAAAAATCGATATAAGATGATGTTGATAGAGTAAATTATTATAAGGAAATTGTATACACATTATACGATTTCCAATGGATAGGGGGCTCTGCCGGGCTTCTCAAGACCACGGACACGGATTAAAGGAATATATGTATTCTCCGCTTAATCTGCAATTTCGTATTTAGAATCTATCTGTTTCAATCTGTGATTGTTTTAATTACTGATTGATTTTAAATCCGATTTTTTTATAGGGTTATAGCGTTTTTAATGGTTTTAATTTAGAAAAAGCTAGAATATTATTTAAATATTAAAGTACCAGTAACGACATCCATAAGATATTAGATATAACAGGAATGTGGATTTATGATGTCACAAACACGTTATTTTCGGGATGTCATTGTGTGATGTTATTAGGGGCGGACTTAGGACATCCCCACCATGCTACATTCTTGTTAAATGAGACTACAATCTTAACATCACATGTCACATATTAACGTGACTTTCACGTGAATGTCATGTTATTTTGCTACCTGGGATTCTTGTGTTATTGAACTTAAATAAACTAGGTTTGTTTGTAAAACATCTTGGTATAAATACGGTACGTAGAATTAGAATTAAATTATTAGATTATCAGATTGAATACCGTAGAGTCGATAGTTGGGTAGTCCCAAAGTGGGCAGTGCCCATTGAGCAAAGTAACTCTGACATCTCTGTAACCTAAAGTGTATTATAAATAAGAGTTTAATTACCCCAACCCCAAACCCGTATCCGGCAAAATTGAGAGGAAGAACATTATTCGTAACACGAAGAACCCATCATTCGTGACAATATGTGCAAAAGTCCCGCTTCTTAATCTTAGAATCAAACGTTAGTTACAAACGTTAATCTAACGTTTTTAAGGGCCACTTGCACCAATGATGGTTTAACTTTAAACTTGGATTAAATTGACGGCTGACCAATCAGAACGCAGCATTTTTAACTTAAACTCGGTTTAGCTGAGATAATCCCGTACCAACAGTTGGTGCAAGTGGCCCTAAGTTAGAAATACGTTATAAGTACGTTTAATTTCTAACTTTCGGAGGGGGCGTGGCCAACTAGGAAATTTCTACCTGCATCATAAAATGGCAGCTGGAGACAAATTTATTCATATATTTTATATTTTAGCAATCATAATATTTTAAAACATAATTTCCTTACATTTATATATAAAATAGCCATCTTTTTAGGTGGCCCTAAATATTTTTCGTGCAACGTGTTCTTATACTTCGATAAATAAGTTTACCTCTCAGCAAAACTTTATATTTAGTTAGTTAATATTTATTTATACATTCAGAAACTTAAAATATTTTTTCAATTCTAGTACAGCGTTGCCAGACTTTTTTTTAATTTAATTTATTTATAATAGACAAATATTTGATTGTTAAATACATTATATTCAAGAACGATAGCGCATATATAATATTACCATCTGTTTAATCAAGGAGAATAAAATCTTTTATTTTTTGAGAATTTGCAAACTCTTTACGGATAATTATCAAACCTAGGCACATAGCTGTCTGTCTATTTCTACTTTAGCTTACGTATTAATAATGGAAATTTAAAGTTAGAAAAAGGTTAGAATTTAGTTAGGAAACTAACGTTAGATTTATGTATTTTATAACGTTTTTGTCAAACCTTAGTTTTTAAGGTTAGATTTATGTTTTTTATAACGCTTTTGTCAAACGTTAGTTTTTAAGGTTAGATTTATATATTTTATTAACGTTTTTGTACAACGCTTGAGACTAAACATAAAAATGTCACTAATCTAATGTTAAGTTAGACTTATGTACTTTTCTACCAGGGATAATTCTAGGCAAAAAAAAAACCTGAAAACTTCTTTTTTCAAAATGGTAAAAAAAATAATTTTTGACAAAAATCCTATAAGTTTGGGTTATATGAAAGTACTTTCAATACATTATTTAAAAATGTAGAGGAGAGTGGGGGTGTTTCGACCTCTTAATGTTTAAATCGTTTTATAAAATATTTAATAAATTATTTTATTTTATTTTTTTATACCAATCTATAGTTTAATATGTTTTTTATTAAATAATATAGTACAAGTTGTATTAATTTAAAGAATAATTAGTTTTATAAATTAAAATAAAAATAGTTACATTTGGTTGAAACATCCCTCTAGGGTGGGAGGTTTCAACCAGATGGTGTGGATATTTAAACCAGGGTGAATAAAATAATAAATTTTATTGAAATATTTAAAATTTATTATTAAAACTTTATAATATAGTTCTAATATAGTTATAAAAATAAAGAACCAACATTAAAATGAACCAAAAATTATTAATGTTTTATTAAAAATAACTAAAACATGAACAAATAATATTAGACTAATATACAAAACTACCTAGTAAGTAGCAGGTAATCTGAAAATACGAACCAATGTTAAAAGTATATTGGAAAACTAAAAAACGGATTGGATTTTTAATATTATTTTAAATTTTCGAATGTTCTATCCAGTGGTCGAATTATCCCTATATACTCATATTTTAAATAAAACCCGGTAAAATAAACGAATTAGGTTGGGTTCAGTGCATGAAAATGAAGCCAATAAAACACTTGTTTGATCATATCAAACCGATTTTGAATAGATTTTACCACTAGAAAAATATCAATGAAAAAATGTAGAACCAAAACCTTACCTGATTTTCACAAAAAATTGATTTTTTCGTAATTTTTTTTAGACCTTTCCGAATTTGACTAAACTTTAACTAGGCACTATAGCCACTAAACGTATTAGTTGGTACTACTGGAAGCACGCAAAATTTAAATAGTTTTTAAATAAAATCAAATGGTTGAATCCTCCCACTGGTCGAAACATGCCCACTCTCCCCTACCTATTTCCTAAAAACTCTAATCAAACGAAAATTAATAATAACTTACATTTTAAACATCTATAAAATGTTTTATTTCGGAAAAGCATTTCGTGTTCAGCATCGCACTTGCAGTAACCAGTTTTATCATCGTCATTTCCAAAACAAAATGAATTTTCCAAGCAATCAGTATCTTTAAGACATCGCCGATATGACTCTAAAATAGTACAAAATATTTAACACAAAAAAAAAAATGATCAAAGAAAAATTCGGAAAAATAAAAAAAAAATCAAAAAAATACTGTTTATCTATTTTATTAAAAATAAAATGATTATGGACAATGCTATGCATTTGGTCAATATTTATTAAATGCAAGTAAAAATTATGCAAAACGCAAAATAAATAATCAAAAGGAAAAAGAAAACAGAAAACATCTTTAATTTCTTATTTTATGTAATAATAGTTATTTTCTTAACTAGTGTATTAAGTGGATAAAATCACTTAATACACGAGTTGAGAATTTAATTTTATCCAACTCCTTTTATTTTTAAATAAAAATCTATAATTTTGCGAAAAAGTATGTCAAAAATATTAAGATTAAGTTTTCTTAATACTAAAATAATAGGTAGCCATGGCCTAAGTATGCCTATTAAAATTAAACAATTGCTAGTTTTACATTTCTTACAAACATCAAAATGGACGCGGTGATGACAGAATTTTTAATAAAAACAGTATTTTATTCAAAAACTAAAGAATAATTTGGGGTTTTCTTTAATTTTTATGGTTTAGTTAACGTGCTTCTATTTATAGAATAGTTATAATACTTAATTAATAGGGTATGTAACTAATTTTGGGTGAGATGTACGTAAAAGAGTGGGTGAAAAATTTTTTAGTCACTAGTGGAAAAAAACTCACTTTTGACATTTAAAATAGTGCTCAAAACAAGTGTTTCTGTGAAGGTGTTGGATAAAAGTTATTTTCTCGTCAAGTGCGGCCTTTTTTTATTTTTTAATGTTTTTTAGCGTGTTTTTTTTCCTAAAAAAAAACACGCTAATCCGATTTTCCTTCAAATTTTTTCTATTTTTTTTTTAAGTTTAACCCCCAATAACTTGGGAGGATTATTTTAAAACAAAGTAGGACTTGTTTTTTTTTCTAAAAATTTCAAGTCAATCAGATAATTCGTTCTTGAGTTACGGACAGACGGACGTATGGTCAGACGGACATTTTCAAAGTTATCCCATTTTAAAAAATGTTATCCTTTTTTAAAAAATTATTTTTTTATGAAATTTTTTATTCAAGAATTTTTTTTCTAGAACGTTTTTTTGGCGATTTTGGAAAATTCGAGTTACCGTAATATACTATCCTGCACTTACGATATAGTATATTCAACTTCAAGGTGCAGTTGAAGTAAATAAAAGAATCGCGCGAGCGGCATCTGGCGCGTGGTTTCATTGGTTACAACACTCGAATGTTGCAAGAGTAGGGATGTAGAAAATTAAACAGGTCAGTACGTGAGCACTTGCGATGAAGTGTACAATGCATTGCAATGGATCGTTATATAGAAATATTTTGTTTTGAGTCCTACCGTGTCACTAAATCCGTTGTTGTCACGTGGGTTTGTTTACACTTACTGCATTTTGAAGTTGAATATACTATAGTAGCATAAGTATCAGTGTTATGATTTATAACACTGAGTCATAAACAAAAATATAAAAATAATACCTAATCCTGACAAGAAAAATGATTTTTTTATCATGATTAATTTTATTCTGCTGAATTCGAAAATGATAAAGGTAATTTTATCATCAAAAGCCCTAGTACTTAATATGCATTATGTGATAAATTTTTCTAAACTACACTGCTCACATTAAATTCCAGACACCTAAAAAATTGACATTTTTTAAATTCAAATATTTCAAAAAATAATTAATGGATTTGACTGATTCTTAGAGCTTAAACATACTCTACTTTTGTTTGTTTTAAGAATGATGAATGATGATTTTATTTTCGTATTAACAGCAACAAATAATGTACTATGTTACTTAACCCATCTTCTAGGACTTGCATGTTACGCCACTGCAACTGTTTATCAAATTATTAAAGTCTTTCTTATTGCCGCAGTTTTAATGAATATTTTCTTTTTTATTTTTTTACATTTTTCCTTCTGGTTTAGGAGATATCAGGATTTTCCTGAAAGTTGTAATTTTTTCAGTCAACTCAAAAAGTACTAAATCAGCAGAGTTTTTATTTGAAGCTCATGTCTTTTACTTCTTCTTCTACGCTCATGTCTTTTACTTCTTCTTCTACAGTTTCTTCATCCCGGGGCAACTTTTTATTGACGTCTGACGGAGGCTTAACGGTGATTTCGCAGAACTGCCGCCGGACGGAGTGACCCTATTTTTTCTTCTACTCAAGTTTTTCAAACCCAATTTATGTTTTTGATAAACTTGATTAGAAGAAAAACGTAACTCGGTAAAGCTTCAAATTTAAACCACAGCATCTAACAAATTCATGTAGTACTTTTTAAATTAACTGAAAAAATGACAACTTCCAGGAAAATCCTGATATCTCCTAAACCAGAAGTAAAAATGTAAAAAAATAAAAAATAAAATATTCATTAAAACTGCGGCAATAAGAAAGAGTTTAATAATTTGATAAACAGTTGCAGTGGCGTACCATGCAAGTCCTAGAAGATGGGGTAAGAAACATAGTTGTACATTATTTGTTGCTGTCAATACGAAAAAAAAAAAATTAATCATTTTTAAAACAAACAAAAGTAGAGAATGTTTAAGCTTCAAAACAAAAAAAGAATCAGTCGAATCCATTCTTTGGTTTTCGAAATATTTGAATTTAAAAAATGTCATTTTTTTAGGTGTCCGGGAGTTATGATTTTTCGAAATCTTTAGGTATACCAGACACTTGTCCTTAAATATTAGACATCTTATCTGTTGCAGCTACAAGCTGATTTGGATTCAGTGGAGTACTAAAACCACTTATATCTTGTTGAGATTATTAATTTTAAAATAAAAAGTTTGTTTTTGGTAGGGAACATGTGTCTCGGCGAACTTTTACTTCAGCATCGACATTTTTATGTGTTAGTCCAGAAGGGAGTGATTTTTTTTGGTAGTCCAAAAACATTTCACTGCCTTCTAGACTACGCAATTTGTAATTGTTTTAAAAATACTATATTTAAAACCGTTATAACTTTAAAAATTGATTTAATTTCTGACATTTAATTTTTGTGATTTACTTTAGGGGGAGAATCCAGATTAGGGTTAACCACATATTTTAATGTTGCTATTATAGAAGACATTTTTATATAGAAGAAACCATTATAACATCTCAGGTCATTTTGGGCAAGTACCAAAATGACCTGAGATGTAAATCCAATAAATTTTGGAAGAAAAAAAAATAAACTTACCTATTTTCTGTTGCAAAAGAACTGTCTCTGAATAAATATTATTAACTAAAACTAAACTAAAAACAACTAAAACTAAACTTAATTTTACGTACACCATTTCGAATTATTCCATTGTAAATATGATTCACAAACATAACGTATATAAATGTATATAAGTATAAGTATGTACACATATGGAACTATATAACAGGTAAGAGATAAATAAAACGTTATCTAGATAAGGCAAAGTTATCAAACACCTAATTAAAAAAAAAAAAATGTTGTACCTAGGGGAACGTTCAAGTATCACGTAACGCAAATTGTACCAACATTCATACAATTTATACCCCGGTTCTCGCGTTATTATAGATTATAGAGATTTCATATTTTGGCTACCCCCCCTAATAGGGGGTGTGTTAGGGGGGGTAGCCAAAATATGAAATCTCTACAGCCTTAAATAACGCGAGAACCGAGGTATGAAGTGTATGAATTTTGGTACATTTTGCGTTACGTAATACTTCAACGTTCCCTAGGTCGTATAGAAAGTATATTATGAAACATATATACCGGGTGTTTTTTTTTAACATGTAACTTTCAAATATCTCAAATACTATGCATTTTAGAAAAAAAAATGTTATTTAATTGAATTAAATTAATTCCCCTCAAAAAAATAAAAATCTTTTGTAAAAAACTTTTTTTGATCGGACTTTTAGTTGCAGAGATAACACAGCCATACAAAACTAAAAAAGTTGAATCGCCGACGAACTTGACTAGTCAATCCCTCTGTATTTTAGGTCGCTGAATCCGAATCTGAGGTCGGAATTTGAAAGTTAGCTCCCATTTTCAACATAACCTCAAAAAACATACTTTTCGCAATGATATGATATGTTTTTTGAGGTTATGGTAAAAATGAGAGCTAACTTTTAAATTTCGATTCGGATTCAGCGGCTCAAAATACATAGTAATTGACTAGTCAAGTCCGTCGGAGATGCAACTTTTTTAATTTTGTGTGGCTGTGTTATCTCTGCACCTAAAAGTCCGATCAAAAAAAGTTTTTTACAAAAGATTTTTATTTTTTTGAGGAAAATTAGGTAACAGTAAAAAAAATATGTTTGTACTAAAAAAACAAAGTTGACCTTGAAATGACCTTGAAAACGTAAATATCCGTAAAAAATAATTACGCCATTTTGTTTCCACCATTAAAATACACAAATTTTGTCCGACATTTTTTTTTCTAAAATGCATAGTAATTGAGATATTTGAAAGTTTCAGGTTAAAAAAAAACACCCGGTATATTATCAAGAACAAGTTTTTTAAACAATATATTTTTATAACAAATAAACCTAGAAATTCTTGAATTCAGTTACTCAATATTTTTAAGGGTTCCGAAGAACCCTGTTGCCCTCGCTCGACTGCCCCGACTATTTTTTTTCTCATCAGGGAACGTTCAAGTATTACATAACGTAAATTGTACTAAAATTCATACACTTTATACCCCGTTTCTCGCGTTAATAAAGGCTGTAGAGATTTCATGTTTTAACTACCCTCCTAAATACTAGGGGGTAGCCAAAATATAAAATATATACAGCCTTTAATAACGCGGGAACCGGGGTATGAATTTTGGTACAATTTGCGTTACGTAATATTTGAACCTTCCCTTAGTGGGCCGCAACACAATTTTTAAAATAAAAAAGTCCTCTTCGAAAAAGTATTTTTGAATATTTATATATTATTACATACAGATTATCCATTTGTTTTGTATACACTCTGAGGTAGAATTTGTATAGGCATTGCTGGCCTGCTCTCAAATGAAATCGGTATCAATGGTTTTGCTTTTAGGGCGCCAGTCGCTACTTATTATTTAGTTGAGTAAAAGGTATGCAGGGTGTACAAGAAATACGAATGTTACTCCCAAGTGTATACAAAATCGATGGATTACCTGTATATTTTAAAATGACGGATGAATTATAAAGAAAAGTAAATAATATAAACTCTCATCAAATCAATAGGTGACCTATAATAGGTAATATAATAATTATAGATATGTGTAATAGGTGCGACATGATTTTGAGGTAAAATGCTTACTAATAAATAAAATATTTATTCAGATAAAATCAAAATTTTATAGAACAATTGTATAGATAATTTTAAATATAACAGATTAAAATGAATTTAACATTATTTTAACAACAAAAATATGACTAAGAATATCATGTATAAGAAGGAACATACGTTATTAGATGAGGAATCTGTAACAATAAAACAAAAAGTAAGAATATAAAAAAAATAAAATATTATTGCATACCGGGTGTCCCAACTCTATTTACCCAGCGATTTTCTCGAAAACTAAAAGAGATAATCAAGTTCTTCGAAAACCATCTTAAATAAGACAACTTAAATTATCTTTTAGCATATATTTGATACTTTCAGATATTAAAATGTGTCATGTGATACATAGTATCTACTTGGACTATAGTACTCGCAAAGACTTGCAAACAGTGTCGGACTGGGAAGCCCAAGGCTAGTAAGATTTCTGGCCTAGGGGGGTCCCCAGCAATTTATTTTTTTATTTTTTTTCCTTTCCAAAATAAATTTTTTTAATCAAAATTTGGCGCCCACCTTGGCGCCTCTACCAAAACCTCGACCAAAACAAAAAAACACCCTCAGAGAAAAAAGCTTTGACCCTGAGCGTTTCTACAAAATTACAAAATGTGGTGTCCCTACCAAAAGAAAAAAAAAGCACCCGTCCGAAAAAGAAGCTTTATCCAATACATATAATACAGATAATAAGACAATTACCAGCTTTATTTTAAATAGATAAACTCAATAATAACCCCCGCGTGGCTTTTTCTTTATTGAGTGGATAATTATTTATTTTACCCACTCAACTGTCAAATTGTCAAATTATTTTCTTGTAAATGTCATTAAAATTTTTACTAAAAATATGAATTCCTAAGCTATTTATTGGATAAAACCTTGTATGGCACTCATGGGTTAAACCGATATTGCCCTCTCGAAAATTAACCTGCTTGGCTGACGCCTCGCAGGTTAATTTGCTCATGGGCAATATCTTACTTTACCCACTAGTACCATAAATAACTATTGTCTCTGACGGTTTCTACAAAACTTGGCCCCCTAGCAAAAAAAAAGCTTTGTCCCTGATATCACCCAGTCCGACACTGCTTGCAAAAAAACTTTACACCACGATATTTCAAGAAATCTTCGACATATAGACTTGAAATTTGAAAGAAATGTTTGTTCCAAATTTCAAGTCTCTGGGTCAAAGCGTTTTTGAAATATCGTAAAGTTGCTTTGCAAGCGACTTGCATCTTTGCGAGAACTATATTAAACTTTATTCAACTTCTGAATGGCTCCAGATATCAGCTTGAAATGTGGATATATAAATATAAATATATTTTTTTAATTGAAGGGGGTCGTGTAACACATCATTTCAAAGCTTATAAAATCAGTATTCGACCATTTATTTTTTTAATTTTTTTTTATTTTTTTTTTTAGGATGTAAAATCTACTAAAAATTTTTTGTTAAATAAAAAAAATTAAAATATTTTTTGTTTGGACATGCAAATTATAGTTTTAAAGTAATTTTTAATGATATAAATAAAAATTTGAAGAAAAATCTAAGAAAATCGTATTTTTTTAGCACAAAATTGATACCAAAAAATAATTTGGTTATGTTATTTAAGTGTTTCAAATTTTAAGTCGACATCTTAATCAGTTCAAAAGTTAAAGGGGGCCGAATTTAAACACACACTCTTGTGTTGTGTTGCTTCATTTTAACAAAACATTTTGGATTGATACTTTAGTTTAACTTTTTGTACTTTTATTATTCTTTTATCTTGCTTTTCAAAAAGTATTTGGATTTTTTATGTCAAAATACATAATGTTTTGATTGACACGAATTTGAAACACAAGATAGCAACCTTATAAGGAATATATAGGGAATACATAGGTAAATAAATTTATTCTGATTACCATAAAACAAGAAACAAATGAGCATCAACTAGATAGATATAATAGTCTTCCTTGCAAAAAAGGCCATATTGAAGTTGCAACAAACAGGGAGTCATCTATTAGTGTTCGATGAAATTAAATAGATCTCTATTTAAAATTAATTCAGGTAGAAATCTTTAATAAAATAAAATACTTGTGAAGATTTCTACGCTATCTAGTTATCAGTTATCGAAAAATGACAAATAAGTTATTAGTATTTTATTTATTTCAAAAAAAAGCTTATTTTTACATTTCTATAAAATGTATAAAATAAATAAATAAATAGTTCTTATCATAATTACGGCACTACCACTCAAAATAAAATAAGAATTGAATTTCTGAGTCTTCACTCCAGTAGAAATGGCACAAACTACTATGGCATCGCCTATAACAATCATTTACCAAAAAATATTAAAGATTTACCTTTAAACCCATTTAAAACCTGGATCAAAAAATGGCTACTTTCTCAGGCCTTTTACAGCGCAGAGGAGTTTCTGCAGAAGGTGGTGCCTCAGGAACTAGGGGAATTGTGAGACTTTTGTATTTATTTTTTTTAACTTATTTATTTATTTATTCACACATTGACTTGTGTAAACAATTTTGTAATTGTGCTAGCACAAATAAAGATTATTATTATTATTATTATTATTATTATTATTATTATTATTATTATTATTATTATTATTATTATTATTATTATTATTATTATTATTATTATTATTATTATTATTATTATTATTATTATTATTATTATTATTATTATTATTATTATGACGATAGGTACGCGGAATTGCAGTAAGGATCACGAACGATATCAAAATCGTTTTATTTTAATTTATGTAGCATGACGTTCATTTTATTAGTTCTTCTTATACTTACTGTTCACACAATATCCAAATTTTTCTATATAAAAGTCTTTACATTTGCAAACTCCTAACAAACACTCCAGTCTACTTGGCCCGTCTCCTGGTTGGTGGCAGTCACTATGGACCATGCAATTATCACCTAACACTGAAAAAAAAAACAGAAACAATAATTATTATTTATTTTTTAATAATAAAAGTTAAAATTTAATTAATTTAATTTGTTTAATATTTTACTTAAAGAGAGGAAAATATATACCGGGTGTCCCAACTCTATTTACCCAGCGATTTTCTCGAAAACTAAAAGAGATAATCGAGTTCTGCGAAAACAATCTTAAATCAGACAACTTAAACTATCTTTTAGCATATATTTTATACTTTCAGCTCTCAAAATGTGGGCAGGGGGCACCGAGGGGAGTTTTTTTTATAGAAAGAGTGGTCGTGTGATACATCATTTTAAAGCAAATAAAATTCTCTATTGGACTGTATATTTTTTAATTTTTTAAACAATTTTTTTAAGATTTTGATTCTTTATTTTTTTGTGCTAAAAAATGCGATTTTTTAAGTTTTTTTTTTGTAAATTTTTATTTATGTCAATTAAAATTAGTTTAAAAGTATAATTTACATTTTTTCATTATAAAATTAGTAAGTTTTGAAAAACTGTTTGATTTATTTGTAATTTGGCAAAAATACACATTTTCAACCCTATTTTAAACCCAAAAAACAATTTAAAATAAAAAATATATAGTTAAATAAGTTTATAAATTATGTATCACACGACCCCCCTTTACATTAAAAAAAAATGTCCTCCTATGCCCCCTTGCCCACAATTTAAAAGCTTAAAGTATCAAATATATGCTAGAAGATAGTTTAAGTTCTTATTTAAGATGGAAATTCGATACTACCGTATAATAATTCTAGCGCAGGCGCTGTGAATAATATAATTATAAATGAGTGTAAATATTTTTTCTTCTACATTTCATATTATTTATAAATGTTCATTTATTTTAAAGAAATTAAAGAAGCAATGTCGCTGCAATTTATAAACAGGCGACTTTGGACAGAAAAGCTTTTCGACTAAGCGAAATTATTTTTTGAGAATTAGGATTATGCAGGTTATGTTTTTGCGAATTAAAGTTTTTGCGAACTATAGGTTTGCAAACTAAAATTTTGCGAAGAAGTTTTTATGAATTTTTTGCTGCGATTTTATTTTTTTTTTAATTTAAGACCGTGAACTGTTGAAATACACTGCCCAGTAATAGAGCTTTCCCATTTTTCACCTCCGCCCGTAAAATGGATTTTTTTATTATCAGATTCACTTTCAGCAACCATAAAAACCTTAATATACCAATTTTCACGAAAACTACCCTCTGTCCCTTTAGGGGTAAAGTTAGAATTTTTTTATAATCAGATTCACTTTCAACAACCTCAAAAACCCCAATATAACAATTTTCACGAAAACTACCCCCCACTCCTCAGGGGGTGGATTTAGAAAATTTTTATTATCAGACTCACTTTCAGCAACCTCAAAAAGCCCAATACACCAGTTTTCATGAAAACTACCCACACCCCTCAGGGGGTGAAATTAGAAAAAAAATATTATCAGATTCATATTCGTCGACCCCAAAAACCCCTATATACCAATTTTGAAGAAAATATTAATAATATTGAAAAATATTTACCCCCTCACCCCCTCGGGGGTGGAATTAGAAAAGTATTTTTATCAGATTCAATTTCAGAAACCTTGAAAACCCATATACAGCAATTTTCAAATTTTTCTAAAAAAAAAATATTTTTCCCCCCTTGCCGCATCCCAATGTTTACCAAAGACAATCCCGAGCGAGAACTTTTGGTAACATACCTGTATGCCAAATTTCAAGTCTCTAGCCTAAAGTTTTCTTAAGTTATCGTGCCCACAAGATTTCCCGGACAGACCGATCGACCGACCGACCGACAATTTTTTTTTTTGCTCGAAATTGATTTATATCGTCATAAAACGCAAAAATACACAAAAAAAAAAATTGAAAATTTTTGCACGAATACAAGGCTTTCCGAAATTTTGAAAATTTTCAAAATGGGAAAGCCAAATACTTACACATATCTCTTACGCATTTATTCGTCTCATTCTTTATCTGATAAAGTTCTTTGCATTTGCATACTCCTTCCAAACACTGAGATCCTCCATCGAGAACTGCGTGGCACTGGGTGTTTTCTATGCACGAGGCATGCAGACCTTTTGCCACTGGCAGACATCTGGCATGGCTGGCCACGTAGTTGTTATCACAGACACAAGTTGAATTTCCACATTTCGAGAATTCTACGAGGGAGCAGTCGCCATAGCTGTCGCACTTACCACCCAGTGCTGAAATAATAAAGATTGACAGCCCATAATAGGATTGATAGGTTTGCATAAAAATAATTGAAAATAATAAAATATATCGTTGAAAGAGTACCTTCTCGATTTTTTGAAGGTATCTATTTTTGTAAACAATATAATTACTATCTACTTTTTAAAAGAGGGATTAAAATAGATTCAGAAACGTGTGTTTACTTTCACTTTTACATATATTTTAGAATAGGAGATATCAGGATTTTCCTGAAAGTTGTCTTTTTTTCAGTCAACTTAAAAAGTACTAAATCAGCAGATGTTTTTATTTGAAGCTCATGTTTTTTAGTTGTTCTTCTACGCTCATGTCTTTTACTTCTTCTTCTACAGTTTCTTCATCCCGGGGAAACTTTTTATTGCCGTCTGACGGAGGCTTAACGGTGATTTTGCAGAACTGCCGCCGGGCGAAGTGACCCTAATTTTTCTTCTACTCTTCAAACCCAATTTATGTTTTTGATAAACTTGATTAGAAGAAAAACGTAACTCGGTTAAGCTTCAAATTTAAAGCACAGCATCAATCAAATTCATGTTGTACTTTTTAAGTTAACTAAAAAAATGACAACTTTCAGGAAAATCCTGATATCTCCTAAACCAGAAGTAAAAATGTAAAAAAATAAGAAAGAAAATATTCATTAAAACTGCGGAAATAAGAAAGACTTTAATAATTTGATAAACAGTTGCAGTGGCGTACCACGCAAGTCCTAGAAGATGGGGTAAAAAACATAGTACATTATTTGTTGCTGTTAATACGAAAAAAAAAAAATTTAATCATTCTTAAAACAATCAAAAGTAGAGAATGTTTAAGCTTTAAAACTAAAAAAGAATCAGTCAAATCCAATAATTAGTTTTCGAAATATTTGAATTTAAAAAATTTCAATTTTTTAGGTGTCCCGAATTTAATGTGCGGCAGTGTAGTTATAATATAGATTATCATATTAAATATGACATATTTAATAATTTAATAAAAACTTGTACCTTATTCTGTTTATAAACAGAATAAGAAAAAAAATAATAATAAAATTTATTTTATTATTATTTTTTTATTTACTAAATATGTAAACTATGAAACTAAAAAATGTAAATTGTTAGTGTTTAGGGATCATATTGGGCCACTCTCCCCTACTTACCGACATTTTTGTAACAAGACTTATTAAATAAATGCATATCTTCTTGACACAAACATTTGTTGTTTTGACAAATACTCAAGGGTGTTGAGACGGAACACTGGGCATCTTCTTCACAGCTTTTTCCCAACCCTTCTGAAACTGAAAAAAATATATATAAACAAATATTCGGAATATGAATCTTGTCTAATTAACTACTGACGTTGATGAATTTTGATTACGCCCAACCCCATACCGAAATTTTTATATTTTCATGAAAATTTGTATATGGAGGGGTTTGGAGATACATAGATATATTCTGGGTAAATATTTAAACACTTCCATTTAACACCGGAAATATTATTTATATAAGGTGGCTGTGCCAATTATTGCCATGTTCCTACCCTGATAACACACTTCATCCTAAGAAGGTTTTTTAATCGTTCCCTTGAAAAGGTTCTTAGCATAATGCTATAAACATTATAAGGATGTTCTTAAAAGGTGCACTGCTGTAGTAGCATAAGTGCTTCTACTCTAAACGTTCTTAACATAATTAGAGTATTTTGCTAAGAATATTTCCAATACACATTCTTAAAATATTATAATGGTAATATATTTAGAATAATGCTATAGTGCACATGCTAAACATGATTAGAGTATTTTGCTAAGAATATTCCCAATTACATATTCTTAAAATATTCTAATGGGAATGTTTTTAGAATAGTAATATGGCTTCTATATTATTTTTATTTTATTAGATTAGAATTACAAATATTCCTAAAATTGTTGTTAATAACGTAAGTTTTACCCTTAAGTAGTAGAAATGGATATATTTTTAGACATAAAGTGATTTTATATAGTTTTAGACAAAAAATTAAAATTATAATTTTTTGAAATGATAATTATTTGCTGTTTTTTTCTTTAAACATTGGATTTTTGTGTGGCGCATGATTATTATGTCTGGTAGAAAGTTTGCTTTCACATATCGCATATGAATCTTACCTGAAGGATGCTATATCTAAATATTTTTATATACTTTAATTATTAGGTTTATCATTTTGGATTGTTACGCCCATGTTAATGGTATAGGAAAATAGCGTTACAGGGGGGGGTCCAAAATGATCAAAATTTGCGTTACGTAATACTTGAACGTTCCCTTATCGGATTGTGGGGCGTAGCAAAAACTTTGTATTGAGAAATATGAGAAATACTGAAGCTTAAATTAAGTAAAATGGACGAGGAGGAATTCACATGTACTCTGGTGTACCTACAGAGGTTCTCAAAACAAATAAAACACAAAACATATCTTTATTAAATTTTATAAGAATTGTACCTGTTTTTTTTTAGATCTTTAAACAGAAACCAGAATTTTTTAGAAATTTTAAAAAAATACCATTTGTTTTTGTAACTTAAATTTAATCAAAAATCCCCAAAACTGTTTTACAATAAATAAAAAAAAATCACCACTAAAATCAAACAATGAAACATATTATAACATCCAAAACGTAACCACAAAAACGTACGTTTTCGCACATGAAATGCAAATAGATTAAAAATTATAGTACTGTATCATATTAACCGACAAGCCCTACTGTAGCATATTTGCCGACCATACCCTACGTATAATATTACAGAGGAAAAAAAAATCTAGGGATTTACGGTTATGGATATTTACCTCTGATTAGGTTATAGATTAAGTACTTACCAACAAGACATCTTCGACCATCAGTTGTTTTCACCATGCCCTCTTTGCAGGTACATTTTTTATTTCTACACTCAGAATGTTCTATGTTGCATTCAGGCGATGTTTTACAGGACTCGCCGATCTTTGTTACGACCACACTGTTCTTATCGAAACAGATCGAGGTGCCTTTGCATTTGCAAAATCCTTGGACGCATTCCCCTTCGACGGTTTCGCAGTCGTCGTCCCATTCGCATGGTATTAAGGCTAAACATAAAACAAGACGCGAAGATGTATTCAATTTTACTTTTTTTTTCTTCAATTTTTTTTTAATGAAGAAATATTTAATAAAAAATAAAAAAAAATAAAAAAAAATTTTTTACTAAAAAAAATGAAAAATATGGGTTTTTAGATTTTTTTTGTTTAAGTTTAACCCCCAATGAGTTTTTATTTTTGTGTAAATTGGGATCTTTCATAGAACTTGATTTTTCCTGAAAACTACGAGTCGATCGGATAATGCGTTCTTAGGTTATCGTGTTCACAAAAAAAGTGACATTGGACGGACATGCGGACAAATGGACAGACGGACAGGCGGACAAATGGACAGAAGGACCGCCAGTCCGACAGACGTACGCACGAACATTTGTAATTTTTTTTATTTTTTTATGAAACATATTTGTATCCAAGAATTTTTTGTCTAGGTCGATTTTTGGCAATTTTTGAAAATTCGAAACTACCGGATGATATTTTTTTTTCAAAAAGAAAAAAAAACTGCGAAAAAATATTTTTGATTTTTTTATTAATTTTTTGTTTATTGAAAAATGTTTAAAATAATAAATTTTTTTAAAGATATGATAATAATTATTTTGTATTTGTGTAAAAATTTAATTTTTTTTGCTCCTTTTTACGTTTTATGTCGATAAAAAATAATTTCGAGCAAAAAAAATTGTCAGTCAATCGGTCGGTCCGGGAAATCTTGTTAGCACGATAACTTAAGAACGCTTTAGGCTTGGAAAAACTGAATCTTATATACTTTTTTTACTCCTGGAGGCCTGGGGAATATTCGTGAAAATGGGCATATTGGAGTTTCTAAGGTTGCTAAAATTCACTCTGATAAAATAATGTACACCCTCGCGGGGCAGGCGGCAATATTTTTTAAATTTACAATGTCTTTGTGAAAATTGGTATATAAGGGATTTCCAGCTCGCTGAATTAGATTCTGATAATAATAAAAACTTTTTGCAAAAAAAATGAACCGACTTCTGTCTCTAAAAAAAAAGTAAAAAATAAAAAATAAGCCGGTGCCAACATCACCACTCCCTAAATTAAATACTAACATTTTTTTGTTGTTAAATTGTTTTCTGTGAAATTGGCACAGATTTATTTTTTATTTTTTACCTTTTAGAGACAGTAGTCGGTTAATTTTTTTTTGCGGTAAGTTTTTATTTTTTACTTTTTAGAGACACAGAACTTGTAGATTTGTAACGACATCTAAGCTAAATTATAGTTGTCCTTCCATGTCGGCAAGCGTCATTATCTTACAGATAAATTTCTAAAAAATAAATTTAGTAGTATTTTTATTTTAGCGCCCAAGAGTCCAACCAACCTTATTTTAAACGAAATACTAATAAAAGAAAATCTTTGTTAAACTTTAAGCGTTAAGTAATAATCAAATAACGCCTTATGGTATAATCACAAAATATATAATTTTCTCTTGATATTTTAATATTGCAGGCCCACAGAATTAAGTTTAGCGGCATTTAAAAGAATTTCAGCCTGCCGTAATATTTGAGTGACCCCTTAATCAAGTTATCCGACTTATCCGAGTTGTCCGATTCATTTGGTTGGTATTAGAACCAAATTAAGCCGGTTTTAAGTGAAATTGCGTTAAAACGATTAGATTTATCTTGATTATCCGGATTACCCGGCATTATCCGAGCGACAAAGTCATACGTCGAATTGATAACCTCCTCCTTTTTTGGAAGTCGGTTAAAAAATCCAACTACACCCCCGAATGAGGGTGTACTTTTTAGTAATAGCTGCACCAAAGTAATTATTTCTGGATAAGGCTTACCATAATTAGATTTTTGTTTCGAACCCAATCTAATCTCTCTGGAATTAACATTTTGTAAAACTAAAAACACAAACAAAAATTTTAAAAACATTTTATACTTTAAATTAGTACATCGATCTTGTGCAGAAATTCAACTAATTTTATTTTATAAAATAAAATATTTTAATAAAATGTACTGAAAAAAATATGTTCTTATCGGAACTGCCTACATGTGTACACGAGTTCTTGTGTATTGTTTTTTTTGCTATTTTGATATACGAGGGTAAGTAGTTTTAACAATCTTGGTTTCTCTTTAAATTTATTGGTTTTAAGTTTAAAGCCACTTTACACGGAGCAATTTGTGCGCAAGTTTGATGCTATGCAAGTTTGTTGCAAGAATGACTCAGTCACTGCGCATGCCTTCAGGCAAGTTTGTGCCATCTAATTATTTAGAACATGTTCTATTTTTCGGCGATTTTCACGCAAGTTTTATGGTTATTTTCGTGGTACCAACCTGGAAAAAAGTTACCAAATCGATTTCATTTTACTAATATAGTAGCAACTGCACATGTTAATAATTATTATTATTAATAATAGGTCGGTCTGTCTAACTAAAAAACTTCCTTAAAAAAGCAAATGCTAGGTTATGTTTTTGTCAACAAACGCAGACACGTCAAAATTGTCTGGTTGGCAGCACTGTTTACCTTGAAATATATAGCACCAAACTTGCGTAAAACTTGCTCCGTAAAAAGGAAAATCAATGTCCAATTGTCCTCATGCTATAATTGGCAGCAAACTTGCATAGCATCAAACTTGCGTACAAATTGCTCCGTGTAGTGGTCTTTAGAAATGATAAATTACAGTTTTGTAACGCAGCGCATAATCTCGGTTTGGTGCAGAAAACCATTTTACCTTTTGAGATATAACCACTGCGACAACTTACCCCTGCGACAACTAGCCCTGGTCTTCCCTATCAACCCTAGACTTATTTTTAATCTGAATTTCTCTTGCGAGGGCTATGAATTCAATTATGTATCATAGTTGGCGTCAAAAAATTTCAAAAAACTAGTTTTATTTGGGCAGCAATTATATCGGAAACTAAACAGGGACAAAATTCTGAATTTTTGCACACGACCATTTTTGATACCACTGATTTCAAATAAAATAACGAAAAATTTTTTAAAAAAATCCGCGCTATTAGGGTGGTCCAAAATTTTAATTTTGTTTCGATTTTTATAAAAAATTGTCAAAAGGATTCTTCTGATTATGTTCATGTAGACCAATATTCATAACTTAAAAATTCTACACTTCACTTAAAGAATGAGATTTTTGCAACGAACTAATAACTCTTCTCTCTAGAATAGGCATTTCATTTTTAAAAACTGAAAAAACGTAGCCAACATATACATTTGTCTGTCTTACTCGCACACCTTTGTTCTAACAGAGACAACAATAACAGTCAGTGGGTTTTAACTAAGCTAAAAAAAAACAACCGATTACAAAATCCTGGTTGACCTGTGTAATCAAACCGGTTAAATGGGACATCCAAGAAATACCGATAAAAAAGATTTCCAAAACTATTTTCTTGTCTTTTCTGGATAGCACTTGTGCTCTTTTTTTTAAACTTTTTAAATCTTTTGCACGATCATAATACATACTTAAATAAAATGAAAAATAGCCCTTAGGGAACGTTCAAGTATTACGTAACGCTCCTAGGGGGGGGGGTCACTTTGGAGTGTTACGCCCATGTTAATGGTATAGGAAAATAGCGTTACAGGGGGGGGGGTCCAAAATGATAAACATTTGCGTTACGTAATATCTGAACGTTCCCTTAAAGCCACTTTACACGGAGAAATTTGTGCGCAAGTTTGATGCTATGCAAGTTTGTTGCAAGAATAATTCAGTCACTGCGCATGCCTTCAGGCAAGTTTGAGGCCATTTTCGTGCCAAAAGGTAGGTCTGTCTAACTAAAAAACTTCCTTAAAAAAGCAAATGCTAGGTTATGTTTTTGTCAACAAACGCAGAGACACGTCAAAATTGTCTGGTTGGCAGCACTGTTTACCTTGAAATATATAGCACCAAACTTGCGTAAAACTTGCTCCGTAAAAAGGAAAATCAATGTCCAATTGTCCTCATGCTATAATTGGCAGCAAACTTGCATAGCATCAAACTTGCGTACAAATTGCTCCGTGTAGTGGTCTTTAGAAATGATAAATTACAGTTTTGTAACGCAGCGCATAATCTCGGTTTGGTGCAGAAAACCATTTTACCTTTTGAGATATAACCACTGCGACAACTTACCCCTGCGACAACTAGCCCTGGTCTTCCCTATCAACCCTAGACTTATTTTTAATCTGAATTTCTCTTGCGAGGGCTATGAATTCAATTATGTATCATGGTTGGCGTCAAAAAATTTCAAAAAACTAGTTTTATTTGGGCAGCAATTATATCGGAAACTAAACAGGGACAAAAAAAAATCCGCGCTATTAGGGTGGTCCAAAATTTTAATTTTGTTTCGATTTTTATAAAAAATTGTCAAAAGGATTCTTCTGATTATGTTCATGTAGACCAATATTCATAACTTAAAAATTCTACACTTCAGTTAGGGCCACCTGCACCAACTTTTGGCCTGGGATTATCTTGACTAAACCAAGTTTAAGTTGAAAATGCTGCGTTCTGATTGGTCGGCCGTCAACTTAATCCAAGTTTAAAGTTAAACCATCGTTGGTGCAAGTGGCCATTAAAGAATGAGATTTTTGCAACGAACTAATAACTCTTCTCTCTAGAATAGGCATTTCATTTTTAAAAACTGAAAAAACGTAGCCAACATATACATTTGTCTGTCTTACTTGCACACCTTTGTTCTAACAGAGACAACAATAACAGTCAGTGGGTTTTAACTAAGCTAAAAAAAAACAACCGATTACAAAATCCTTGTTGACCTGTGTAATCAAACCGGTTAAATGGGACATCCAAGAAATACCGATAAAAAAGATTTCCAAAACTATTTTCTTGTCTTTTCTGGATAGCACTTGTGCTCTTTTTTTTTAACTTTTTAAATCTTTTGCACGATCATAATACATACTTAAATAAAATGAAAAATAGCCCTTAGGGAACGTTCAAGTATTACGTAACGCTCCTAGGGGGGGGGGTCACTTTGGAGTGTTACGCCCATGTTAATGGTATAGGAAAATAGCGTTACAGGGGGGGGGGGGGTCCAAAATGATAAACATTTGCGTTACGTAATATCTGAACGTTCCCTTAAAGCCACTTTACACGGAGAAATTTGTGCGCAAGTTTGATGCTATGCAAGTTTGTTGCAAGAATAATTCAGTCACTGCGCATGCCTTCAGGCAAGTTTGAGGCCATTTTCGTGCCATCAAATTATTTAGAACATATTCTATTTTTCGGCGATTTTTACGCAAGTTTTTTGGTTATTTGCGTGTTACCAACCTGAAAAAAAAGTTACCAAATCGATTTCATTTTACTAATATAGTAGCAACTGCACATGTTAATAATTATTATTATTAATAATAGGTCGATCTACCTAACTAAAAAACCCTTAAAATAGCAAATGCTAGGTTATGTTTTTGTCAACAAACGCAGAGACACGTCAAAATTGTCTGGTTGGCAGCGCTGTTTACCTTGCAATATATAGCACCAAACTTGCGTACAACTTGCTCCGTGAAAAGGCAAATCAATGTCCAATGGCGATTTCTCCCGTTAGATTAGACAGGGACAAAAGTTCTACCCAAAAAGTATAGAAGACATACATACACTCCCACTTCCACCCAACCAAGCAAATTCTGTATTTGTTCTTTGTTGAACAAATACAATATTTACTTGGCCGGGCGAAAAGTGTAACTATATTAAAGAAATTACTGGCGCCATCTAAATTTTAGTAGAATTATCTTATTCTACAGATTCACATTAGCTATGTTCGTTCGTGCCGCTCAGTGCTATGCACTTTCCCGCCAACCAAATAAATACTGTATTTGTTGTATGAAAAAAAATACAGTATTTATTTGGTTGGCTGGAAAGTGTAGCACAAATGAGATAGAAATAGGGTAGACATCTTTTGTTTCATAATTCTAGTTGTACAGAGCTCCATTGTCCTCATGCTATATCTGGCAGCAAACTTACATAGCATCAAACTTGCGTACAAATTGCTCCGTGTAAAGTGGTCTTTAACCTTTCTAATTTTAATACAGTTTATTTTTTAAGAGCAAAATCCATATAATCTTGATAATTATTAATTAAACACTACAAATTAAAGTTATTTCACAGTTTTAAAAATTTATATTGTCATAAAATAATTGATTTATTTTTACATAAGTAATCATTAAATTTATTATATTAAACTTTGATAGATTTGTTTATATAGATAAATTTTTATAATAAAAAATAATTTATGTCTATTTAATCTTTAAAATAGTATCTTACTAAAATACAAATTGTAGTAAGTTGTGATTAAATAGGTCTTGGCAATAATCCACCCACGTCGAAGCGTTTTTTTCTTATTTTATGTAGTAAGATAGTTTTTCAGAATTTAACTGTATCATTTAAATGGAAAATAGTTATTTATAATACAAGGCAAAAAGTTAAGTTTTTCAAATGAGTAGATTTTTAGAAGCCGAGGGCCTGCTGACCGGACCGAGGGTAATAAACCTACGAAATCGAACTTTAACTTTTTGCCAGTATATTATACAATACTTTTATTCAATTGTTACTAATTATAATAAATTATTAAAATGTACTTAATTTTAAATTGCAAAAAGTATTTCTTTTTAGTGTCTTATTACTTATTAACTAGATAAATTGCTATCCAATCAAATCGCTAAAAAAAACAATTGAATCGTTCCCTTTGCGGGCGGTTTAATTTTCAAATTAAAAAAGCTATAGCTTGGTGATTAATTTCTGTTAAAATGTGTCTGTTATGAAAATAGTAACACTTCTGAACCGTTCTATGAATATTATAAATATTGAAATTGATTTTACAATTGAAATTTTCTGTTTTTAATTTATTTTAGTGGTTGAATACAGATTAATCAGTTAACATATATTTTGAGGTTATGTTATAGAAGAAATGTTTATTTTGTATGTAATGATTATAATAACTGTATCTGGTCAAAAAGAACAGTTAGTTCAAGACCAAAAGTGACCTAAAGGTCATATTTCTTTATAAATATTAGAGTAAAGGTAAAGCATCTTCTTTTAAAAAGCTTAAAAATAACAAGTTTTAGTTAGCGGGCGAAAAAAACTTTTTGGCCCTAGGGCCACAAAGTTCAATTTTTCACCGTAAAACATGCACAAAACTGTCTCCTAGAATCAATCGGATAAAAACTAATTTTTGCATATGTCTATACGGTATAACCAGCGCCGTAAATCAAGGGGGAGGAGGGAAGCCTCTTCCCAGAACGAACAGCAAGGGGCAGCAAAACAAGAAAATATGCAAGACATTTTTTTAGGATACGTATACACGTATATCGCGTGACCAAATGGAACCTTCACGGCTAGTTTTCAAAAGTTTCACCTAAGAGGTCTGGCAATAGATGGCTTTTTTGCAGCATCGTCTTAAACTTAAATTAAGTAAAAGTTACTTAACACTTTTACCAAGGAACAGGGATACATCTTTGACGTAATAAAAACAAGCTTCCTTATAGACAAAAAAGTATTAAAACACTTCCCGAATATGAAATTTGGCGAAGGCGTAAGTGAAGCGGACACTCCCTATAAATTGGTTCCCTCTACTATTAGCCCACACAAGTCCTGGACTTAGGGGATGCTTAATTAAGTAGAATAGTACGAGGTTAAACAAAATTTAATATACAATAAAATATTTCGCAAAAACTACACAATGTACCTAAATTTTAGGAACAGATATGGATTCAGCAGCGCATAATCTAGATAGATCTCTGTTTTTTGGTAAAAGTGTTAAGTTTAAGACTGTGCTGCAAAAGAAACATGCAACGATTTTTTTAAATTTTTACACAGAATGCATAAAATACACAACAGAATCATGATCAGGACAAACATCGGAGTTGCCAAACCTTTTGGGTAATAGTTATTTATGGTACTAGTGGGTAAAGTAAGATATTGCCCATGAGAGAGGCTTCAGCCAAGCAGGTTAATTTTCGAGAGGGCAATATCGGTTTACCCATGAGTGCCATACATGGTTTTATTCAATAAATAGCTTAGGAATTCATATTTTTATTAAAAATTTTAATGACATTTACAAGAAAATAATTTGACAAGTGACAGTTGAGTGGGTAAAATAAATAATTATCCACTCAATAAAGTAAAAGCCACGCGGGGGTTATTATTGAGTTTATCTATTTAAAATAAAGCTGGTAATTGTCTTATTATCTGTATGTATTGGATAAAACTTTTTAAAACTACCCGTGCCGTAATGGTTGTTATAATAAACAAGCCTACTATAACTTATAGACCATAAGTCAAACTACTATTATCTTAATCGTGAATTTAACACCCCACTTATCAAACAAACAGGTCCTTATCTGAAGTACCAATAAACTTTTCAGTTAGGACTATTAAATTTTTAAATGATGTCCAATAAATAAACGATAAATTTAGTTTATTTGTTATTTCCTTAAGGGTTTTTGGAAAAAATCAACACTTGCTCGTTTTTATTGTCAAATTAAATTTTTAAAGGCTGTGAGTTTAAAATTGCTGTGTTTTATTTAACATACTCTTGTTAGTTAAAAAAAAAACTTTCTCAATTTTTTTATTTTAGAACAATACCTAAAGGAAATCTTGGGATATAGGACAAGTAAAACTCAAATGTAAGTTAACGTTTCGGAAACAATTATTTCCATCCTCAGGACTAATGTCCGATATCCCAATATTTTCCGACTTTATAACATTTTATAGAATTGCAATTTTCTTTGTTAATTTTATAAATTTGTGACCTTTCTCTAACAATTTTAATAATTGGCAATTATTAATTGCGACTATTTTTAGCAGTCTTATAATTTATAAGTTATAAAACATTGTTTTTTTTTTAATTTTATTCCGATAATTTTATTAAAACCCCACTTTTTTCTAGTAATTTTATAAAATTGCCACTTTTCTCTGGCAATTAAAATATTTAATGGCAATTTTAGAAAACTGTGATGATTTTCTGGCAATCTTATGAAAGTGCGAGTTTTTTCTGAGAATTTTATTTAATTGCGACTTTTTCTAGCAATTTTTTTAAAACTGCGACTTTTTTCCTACAATTTTACTTAATTACGACTTCTTTATCGCAATTTTAAATTGCAACTTTTCTTGACAAAAAAAGATACGTCTTTGTAGATAATGTTTGAATATTTTTGCTTTAAAAATCAAGTAAGTTGTAAATCCACTTATGAATATTTAAGTCATAAGTATGCAAATTTCAAAATGTAGGTAATGCTTAAAAGTAAAATTCAAATCATTTTATCACTTAACGGTTTTTAAACGGGTTTTATTTTCTTTTTTTAACTTTAATTTATGCACTCTAAATTTGTCCATCAATCTTTCAGTAGTATTAACCGTAATAATTAAAGCAAATTAAAGCAAATTCACCATGTCAGAATGTGAATTTACAATATTTATTAAATTAACCTCAATATTACTCGGTTTAGTAATTTTGCATTAAAATTCATGCATGTGGTCCAAAAACCCGGCACTTTTACAAAAAAAGATAGCAGTAAAATTACCAAAATAAAAATTCACATTTTCACAGATAACAGTCAATTTACAGTACTAATTTAAATTTACCAATTTCTTTGCTGGTAACCTACTTTATTTGCTGAGAACTTACCATATTTGCATTTACAGTGTGGGATACAATACAGTGTTCGGGTAATTTTTATAAAAACGAAGAGTGTCTTCAAAGATACACCAGATTTTTACAATCCTCTACAATATGTGTGTGTACAAATCTTATCTAAATTCTTGATATTTAAAATATATTTGGTTATAAATTTTCGGTAATGGTAAATAGATTAGAATTTTACCATAAAACATGAAAAATGATAAACAAATAAATTTATCAAATCACAAACATTATTTGAAAACATACTTATAAATCTAATATAAAATTATATAACTTATTATGTTTTAAAAGTATATACAGGATCCTGTATCCTGTCTTAGGAGAAAACCCATTAACGCCCAGTGATACTAAGTGGTATGACTGATTTGAACCAAAATTTAACATAAACATCAGAAAAGAAAATTCTGGGCGCTAATGGGATAAGCTCAATATAACCGAAAATGACATAGAAATCATCCCGGAAATAAACCCGTTAACTAAGTTTATTTTTTTATTATTTTAATTTTGCCGCTAAATACTCCACTAAGTCTGATTTACACTGAAGCATGTGGCTTGTTTTGAATGTCAACATAACCAAAATTTATAATATTTGTTTGCTTCCTTTGTTTTTATGATGTTTTGATGTACAAAAAGAGAATTGATAAAGCTATTGCTAAAAACACTTTTGTATTCCTGTAGAAACAAAATTTGCTTATAAAATCGCTTTTATTCCAATAATTTAGAGGAATAAACCATTGTTTTGTTCTCGTTAATGGCACGTCAACGTTTTACGGTTGTGTAAATTGGGCCTAGTCATTTCGCTTACGACGCATGCGTATCTTACGTTGCTATGGTAATTTCGAGATTGTTTACAAGCGGGAAGGTTTAAAATAACTATACCTTAAAAAAATAAACTTTAATTAACGATCAGTGTTCCAACTGATTTTATAAAAACATTAAAAGAAAAATTGAAAAAAAAAGATCCTGGGCGCAGATAAAAATTTCAGCATGCTGAAATATTTTGACATACTTATATTTTGTAAGTTTTTACTCCTTTATAAATGGACCTAAATAGCATTTATTTTTAAAATTTTTGCTGAGCTGGGCCCATGGTTTTGTAATTGTAGTAAAACATAGCATGTAACTACTGTAAATTGGTTGTAAAATGAGTAACCCTGACATACAGAAATTTCAGATTTTTTTTATTTCAGAAATTTTGCCTGCGAAGATGTTAATTGCACGAAAAAACAAGCCGTGAAGATGCGTATGGCTACGCATTCCATATTATACTCTTCGCAGATTTATGTGGGGGTATGTCTGGGGAGGTATGTCTGGAAGGGGGTCGATTTTTTCGTTATTTTTTTGATATCTCTGCGCGTTTTCAAGATACAAGCAAAAATGTGTGAGTGTGTGTGTCTTTAAAACCATTGATCATTTCAGAACCAGGTTAATTCTTATAAAAACCTGTTTCATTGGTAAGAAATTTCGTTCAAAATCTTATTAAAACTTGCTAAGATTAAATAAGAATCAAAATGAAATTTCTTTTCTAAAACCTGGTTCATTCTTATAAAAACCTGCTTCATTGGTAAGAAATTTCGTTAATAATCTTATTAAAAGTTCTATAAAGTTTTAATAAGATCAAATACGAAAATTTTAATAAGAATTAACCAGAACGTTTTTACACGGATATTATACTTTTCTATCTTTTACATCAGGGGCGTTATTTTGACCCGCTCCTGCCTAATTCATTAAATTTTATACTTTATTCCCATGGACTTTTTACTATTTTTTATGTTTATTGTTGTACAAATAATATAAACACCGTAAAATTTTGTTTATCTTATTTATTCTCATAATAGAGCCGTATCATGTTCGCTAATGTGTTTATTATACTCTTCCTAACTTTCGAACTGGAGGAGTATTATACGATACTTTTAAAAATTTCAAAGTTGTCAAAGATAATAATAATAATTACGGTCGTCTTATTTTAGACATTAATAAAGTAGGCGTGTGAATGGTCGTGATTATATCGAGTATCATGGGTAGGTAGTATCTATGCTATAAGGTGTGTCATAGAAAAAACTTCGTATTGTGATATCAATATGCAACATTTTCAGAAAACATCACTTTGATCGAGATCTTTGATAACAGAAATATTTACCAGTTTTTGAAAAAAAAAATGTAGATATTCATAAAAAAAAGTTATAGGAAGAGCTATACAGTATAAAAAATAAATAGCGCGCTCGGTCAATTCAAGGAAATATTTCGGGAAATATTTCGTTAAAAACGCAATATAGGTAGGAGAAGAGAGGGATGGTTCAACCACTTTTTTTGTAAAAAAATCATATCTTGGTAAAGTATATATATTTCGAAATAATTTTGCCATGGTCGTAAACTTCAAACCTTTTTTTATAAATAGCTGTAGTTATATAAAATAAATATTTAATATTTTTTTTGCTGTTTAATTGGCAAGCTGCAAAATGGTTGAATCTGCCCTAGAGCGAGGCAGATTCAACCAAGAGAAGGGGAAATTTCAAACATCAATAGAGGAAAGTCGCCTAATTTCGGATACCATTTACAATATATTCAATATTTAATACTCGGTATTACTTTTTGATATTTTTTTTATATAACCAGATACAACTTATTATAGCGAACCATGATTTATTATAAAAGCAATTTTATTACAGTTTATTTTTTCCAAAAAACACGGTTAAAAAGAATCAGCGCATTTTTGTGCATTTGAAAAAGGGCTCCTAATTTCGGACATATCCGAAAAAATTTTTTCAAGAGTAGATCTGGATCCCATTGCTTATGTTTCTTGTTATTCCTTCACATTTAAGACGTAATTTAATCATTAAGCGATTTTCTACGAAATACTATAGGAACTATAATTTTAGATTCCCAATTTCGAATATCTTAGTATCTTAGGTAATTTTCGTTTTTTCAAAATTGTTTATCTTAGTTTGTTGTATCATTATAAAAAAAATAATTAATGGTTGGTTATCCTGAATAATAATTACCTTGCGGATATCCGAAATTGGGAATCAAATGCACAAAAATGGTCTATCCGAAATTAGGCAACTTTCTGCTTTTTAGATTAGAAATTTGTAGAATGTTTACGTTTTCAAATTGCTTAATTATGAATAGTGGATCAACTTAACTAACATCATAACTTACCCAAGACAGAATCACGAACTTTTATAACGATTATTTATAAAATAAACAAGCATAATAATGCAACTGAGCACAAAACTGCCATTTGCAATATAAACGATTTGTGCTGCCATTTAAAGGGGAGAAGCTCTACCGTTATCATATTACAGGACGCATTTAGTTTGACTTTTGGCTTCACATAAAAGTAGGTTTGTGTTTACCTTTGCAGACAGTATCTTAAATACACTACTATCCGAAATTTGGAAACCATCCGAAATTAGGCGCATTTCCTCTAATATTAAAAGATGCTTTATGTTTTTATTACATTTATTAAATAAACTTTAATATAAACCATAGGTTGAATATGCCCCAGCGCGTTTGGCTGAATGTGCCTCAGGTGTATTTTTTGCACATAAAAATTATGCCGGGCAAAAATTATTGTTTCAAGGTTAAAATAACATCAGATTAACAAATTGTTATAATTTTGTAAAATAGTGAACCTTATAATGTAAGGAATATCTTAAACACAAAGGCTCTACCAAAAAAATAAAAAGTACTAAAATTTTTACATAAAATAGCAAAAACCGCATTTTTTTGTTTCACTCGGACATTAAATGAAATAGATCGGCCATATTACTGATGAAAGTAGATTTTGCAAGAAAGAGTGTTATGTGCCTTATTTAGGCGCTTAATGGAGCTCTCTACAACTAGAATTATGAAACAAAAGACGTCTACCCTATCTCTATCTCATTTGTGCTACACTTTCCAGCCAACCAAATAAATACTGTATTTGTTTTTCATACAACAAATACAGTATTTATTTGGTTGGCCGGAAAGTGTAGCACTGAGCGGCACGAACGAACATAGCTAATGTGAATCTGTACAATAAGATAATTATACTAAAATTTAGATGGCGCCAGTAATTTCTTTAATATTAATATTATAGTTACACTTTTCGCCCGGCCAAGTAAATATTGTATTTGTTCAACAAAGAACAAATACAGAATTTGTTTGGTTGGGTGGAAGTGGGAGTGTATGTATGTCTTTTATCCTTTTTGGGTAGAACTTTTGTCCCTGTCTAATCTAACGGGAGAAATCGCCATTCAAATAGTCTTGGAAGTTATAGCGGCTGGTTGAATGTACTAACATTAGATCATATATACATAGATGTGCCTTGAGTCCACGTCAAACCGAAATGTTTTCATTGCTATATCCAGGTAGATTTCACCTTCCCGCTTCTGGTCACCACCCACCGCTATAGTGGTTTGTTGACAAATATCTTATACTTCACCTCCTCCTCGTTTTGGTGTTTTTTGCAGAAAAAAAAACACCAAAACAACCAAAAATCAAAGACTTAATATATCTGCACAATTTGGCAACAGCGCGAAAGACCGAGCTGAATTTGGGACGTAGACGCTAGTGTTGAATACCCCTTGGTTGAACCATCCCTCTCTCCCCCTACACTGTGGAATGTATTTTACGGAATGCGAAGCATTGGTTATTTTCGTTGCATCCTTAGAATTTCACCATAAAGTGCACTAAAAACACGGTTTATGTGAAATGTTTAATTAATATAATAATTAAGACATAAGTAAACAAGTAATATATAATTTATAAACTATGGCGCTAGACGGAAATTCTGTGTGGTCATTATGCAGACACATCTATAAAATATTTCTAATTAAAACTTTAATTAAGACGCTTCTTTGAAAATTATGTTTTATGATATTGTTAACTTTTAGTTTAGCTTAAGAAATAAATGAGATAAAAACTTTTCGCAAAAAAAATGAACCGGCTTCTGTCTCTAAAAAGTAAAAAATAAAAAATAAGCCGGTGCCAATTTCACCTCGGTCGGTTAAAAAACAAAGTCACACGTCGAATTGATAACCTCCTCCTTTTTGGAAGTCGGTAAAAACAAAGTCACACGTCGAATTGAAAACCTCCTCCTTTTTGGGAGTCGGTTAAAAAGAGAAAGAAAGGGGGTCGATTTGTCGCAAGGTACTTTAGGTTAAGACACAATGACATGAATTAGAATAAGTGATTGGAGGTATTACGATCAGGGAACGTTCAAGTATTACGTAACGCAAATTTTAATCATTTTGGACCCCTCCCATGTAACGCTATGTAAAAAGTCCAAACCATTAACATGGGCGTAACACTCCAAAATGACCCCCCCCCCCCTAGGAGCGTTACGTAAAACTTGAACGTTCACTCATGTATTTACTATAGACATTTTGACATATTTCAAAAATTTAGATTACATAATATACATATATTTTTATAAGGCAAGATTTTTTTTGATCAGGATCAAAAAAAATCTTGCAGATGATACCATATAATTTAAAATTCAGAAATACATATCTGTGCCAAATTGCAATTTTAAAAAACGAAATTTAGCGCCTACTTACTACATTTAAAAATTAAAAATATATATAAAATTCCAGTTTTTAAATGAAAAAGTCCAAATGTGTTACCTGAAAAACTTGGCAGACCTCTGGATGACCCACAGTCATGGCAAAAGTTTTATATACATACATACATATATTTTGTTTAACCTCGTACTATTCTACTTAATTAAGCATCCCCCAAGTCCAGGACTTATGTGGGCTTGTATTAGAGGGAACCACCGGCTTTAATTGACTTTCGAACCAATTTATAGGGAGTGTCAGCTTCACTTACGCATTCGCCAAATTTCAATTATTAATTAACTGAAAAAGGCAAATCGGCGCCGGTGAGAATCGAACTCACACTATTTTGGGTAGTAAACTCGTCAAGTACGATGCGGTAGTCCACTACACCAATCCCTGGAATATTGAGCTAAATGAGCTAGACTTTAAATTTGGGCCATAGGGAACGTTCAAGTATTACGTAACGCTCCTAGGGGGGGGTGTTACGCCCATGGTAATGGTATAGGAAAATAGCGTTACAGGGGGGGCGGGGGTCCAAAATGATCAAAATTTGCGTTACGTAATAGTTGAACGTTCCCATAGGTTGATTATTCAAAGTTCTAGTCTGGGATTGGTTTTGATAAAAATCGGGGTGGGGTAAGGTAAAAAGAGGCAAAAACATTAAAAAAAAAATTCAAAAAATTAACTTTTTTCAAAAAATTGTAAATTTTTTTGATTTTTTTTTTAATGTTAACAAATTTTGAACCATCCATAAACAAATTAATCGTCATTTTCCGTGATTAGTTTCTTCTTTAATGCAACATATTTATTTAATTAGACGTGAAATATTTATTTTGTGTAAATGAATTCATAACATATTTAATCAAATCGAGACATCTCGAACGTTTAAAATAATACCCCATACTCAGACATAATACAAATGATGTTTTGGAATTTTGATGAATTTCTTCCTATGTCATTTCCTTTTAATATTTTTATACACACAGAAAATCAAATTCTTAAATCAATTTACCATTCATAAATATAGTTTATAAACATATTAGCCTTTGATTAAAAAAAAATATTTTAAAAAATATACAGGGTTATTTAGAAACAAGCCGTGAAGAAATTTTTTTCTAATTTTTACGAAAAACGAAAAAAAAATTGAAAATTTTAGTTTTTGCACATGCCTTAACATTAACAAAGGCTATCCTTTTGTATTATTTTTATTTGGTAATTTTAACCAGGGACGTGCAAAATGAGGGGGAGATGTTACTTTTTTGCACCAAACTTTTATGCAGATTTTTGACATTTTCTCTCACCCTGCATTATTGAAATTTTTATGGGTGCAATTTTTAGTTAGTATTTCCAGATTTTGAGTTATAGCCACCAGAAATATTGATATTGATTTGGTTGCCCCAACCAGAACTTTTTTTTTAGTGTAAGTGTAGATGTTGTGTCAATATATAATAACAGTTACAGAAGAGAAATCAAATCTGAAAAACTGACATTTCATATACAACAACAAGGATGTCTTTCTTTGTGTACACTGTACCGGTACTCGTAGGTATATTTATAATATTTATGATAAGCATGCCATGAATAAATTTATTTCGAATAAAATAAAATTGTTTGTCTTATAATCCAAAGAATAAATCGAGGAATATTGATAGACAATTCTTGTTTTAATGTACAGTGCTGTCCAAAAGCCAACCCTCCTCTTAAGTGTTGAGATATCAACTTCAAAATTGACACACTTAAATTAGACAGCTTAAGCTACATTTTGGCATATATTTGATTTTTTACATCGGCACTTAGTGCTACTAAGAGTGCCGATGTATTAAAATCTTTGCCGAAAAGTCAAAATCTTTGACCACGTTTTTTTCACATTTCTCGACGTTTTAGACCAGTCGAAATCAGTAAAAGAAAAATTTGCGTCCGTCTGTCTGTCTGTCTATCTGTCTGTCTAGGTGTAAACTCTCTAACTCCATTTCTACATGAGATATCGCTTGCGGTTTTTTGCATATTGTTTCTTATCGTATTCCGAAGAGCTGATTAGATTTTGGGGGTAAACGATTGGGGTAAGGGGGTAAAAATAGGGTAAAACTCCTATTTTTAGCGTTTTTTGTTTATAATTATTATTGTATTTGGTTAATTTAGCACTTATATAAAAGATAATTTTAAATTGGTCAAAAAATGTTATAAACAACGTTTTCCTAAAACACGATATTGGCGTTTAAGGCAGTAAAAGGTTTTTTTAGCATGTCTCACATATTTATAACCCGATTTCAAAAAATTATATTTTAAATAAAAGCTCTTTTAAGCCTCATAAAAAATGTTATATACAGTTTTTTGCTAGAATATAATGTTTTAAAGATACAGAATTTAAAATCAAACAAAACACCTAGTTTGAAATTTGCAAACTAGATGGCTCTAGTGTACAATAGTGCCGATGTTTGGACAGGGTGCTTGCAACGTTTCATCGTTCAGCTTTTTAAAATGTGAGTATGGAGGCATAGCATAGAGGTAAAAAATACCAAAAAAACGAAAAAAAAATCATGAAGCGTCAAATATTGATAATTTATAAACCTTATAGTGTCCTCTAAATGATTTGAATATTTTTTTTTGAAAATGCGTTTGCGTAAAAATTAAGAAAAACGTTATTCTTACGTTAAATTTCTACCAGGGTTCTTTTTTACTTTACAGACGAACCGCGCTTAGATACCCTTTATAAGTGACATGCATGCACATGATTAAGCGACTTTTTGGCCTATACACTGTAAAAACTGCATTTAAAATAATGTAAAAATACATGAATTTACATAGTAAATTTACTATTCTGGCATAATTCATGAATTTATGTAAAAGAATGTAAAAGAATGTAAAAGAATGTAAAAGAATGTAAAAGAATGTAAAAGAATGTAAAGGAGTGTAAAATAATGTAAAAGAATGTAAAATAATGTAAAAATATATATTTACATTGATTTACTTATTTTTACATAGTTTTACAATGTCGGGTTATGTTATTTTAAGACGCGCGTGCGCTTTGGACAATAACCAAGAAGGCGTCGCATCATGAGACGGACCGTTTAATATTGTTATTGTTAGAGGGATAGCGACGTATGCTGCTAGGTTAAAGTGTTAAAAGTGTAAAAAAGGTAAATATTATTTATGTACGATATTTAAATGCTTTATTTGTGGCTAAAATTTACATTCATTATAAATTACGATCTTTATCAACCAATAGATCTTTAAAGAAAGATGTAAGCAGTTTATACTCGTATTAAGGGTGCAAATCGTTTGGTTTATTAAACCAAATGAACTTTACGCTACGATATTTCAAAAAAGCTTTGACACAGAGACTTGGAACAAACATTTTCTAAGTAGTAAATATTTTTTTTCATATTTCAAGTCTCTATGTCAAAGCATTCTTGAAATATCGTAGTGTTTAAGTTGTTTTAAAAGCACTTTTAATATGACTGTATGTTAATTTTTTAAAAAATTATTAAACACACCATTAGTATTGTAATTTTTACCGTTCCGGTCTTTGCAAAATATTACCATTCTGGACTATGTAATTTTTACCATTCCGGCCTATGGCAACATATTACCATTTAAGGACTATGTAATTTAATGTAATTTATTTTTACCGTGTAGACCTATAGGTGCGCATTTGTTTTGGCCGATTCCAATTTCTTGTTATTTGATCGAAAAATTCTCGGAAAATTCGTTGTATTTGACGATTCTTGTGGGAGCGCATTAGAAAGAATAGAAAAAAAATTTATACAAAAAAAAATGAACCGACTTCTATGTCTCTAAAAAGTAAAAAATAAAAAATACTTAAATCGGTGCCAATTTTACTATTCCTTAAATTAATTACTAACAGTTATTTATTTATTATTTTATTATTGTTTGCTGTGAAATTGGCACCGACTTAAGTATTTTTTATTATTTACTTTTTAGGGACAGAAGTCGATTCATTTTTTTTTGCGAAATTTTTTTATTTTTTACTTTTTAGAGACACAGAACTTGTAGATTTGTAATGTCATCTAAGCTAAATTATAGCTGTCCTTCCATCTCGGCAAGCTGCTGACGTCACAACGCACTGTTAGTGCATTGTGACGTCATCATCTTAAAGATAAATTTCTAAAAAATAAAAGTAATATTTTTATTTCAGCGCCCAAGAGTCCAACCAACCTTATTTTATTTTTTATACTAAATAAAATCTTGTTAAACTTTAAGCGTTAAGTAATAATCAAATAACGCCTTATGGTAAAATCACAACATTTATCATTTTCTCTTGGTATTATATATAAAAAGTCCAGAGAATTAAGTTTAGCGACATTTAAAAGATTTTCAGTGTGCCGTAATATTTGAATGATCCCTTAATCAAGTTATACGGATCCGAGTTATTCGATATTTCTCTAAAAATTTGGTTGGTAGTAGAACCAAATTAAGCCGGTTTTAAGTGAAATTGCATTAAAATGATTAGATTTATCTTAATTATCCGGCTTACCTGGCATTATCCGAGCGTAAGATTGAAACGGGGCTACCTCAGGAATGCCCTCTTTAAGTTGCAAAAAGTTTCATCAAATTCCGTTCATTCGTTCCAAAGTTATGCCGGAAGAAACATAAAAAAACAAAGTCACACGTCGAATTGATAACCTCCTCCTTTTTGGAAGTCGGTTAAAACAAATAGAGGAATGCCTTTGAACTTTTAAACTTATAGGATGGGATTACCGTATCATGTGATTAATATATTTATTGCATGTACATTTCAGATAACATGTAATTGATTAATTAATTAATTTTCAGACGTGAGATTAATTTAAATATATTTTGAATTTAATTAATTGTAAAGGTTATTTTAAGCTTTTAATCCTAAGATCTAAGTATAGGTAATAAATCTCCTTAACCTCACTGCACTGTTTTTATCATTTTAATCCAGTCTGAAATATCCAGATAATCCATTTTAAAACTATAAATTTTGAAAAAAAAATTAAGTTATCTTAATCACTCTAGCTGATATGCATTTCACACCTTTTTGTACCATCACGGTCATTAAATCCAGCTACAGCAAAGATCCTTGCGGAATACCCAATATTTAAAATTAAAGTTGGGTAGATCGTGTCAACTGAGTTATTTTTCATTTTTAACCGACTTCCAAAAAAGGAGGAGGTTATTAATTCGACGTGTGACTTTCTTTTGTTTTTTTTACGTTTGTTCCGCAAAGCTTTGGAACGAATGTACGGAATTTGATGAAACTTTTTTCAACTTAAAGAGGGCGTTCATCAGGTGATCCCGTTTCAATTTGACGCTCGGATAATTTATTTTATTTATTTATTTTTTTATTTATTTATACAGACGGACTTCCAACAGGAATTTATTCCCAATAGGGGAAGTCACTAATTTACAAAAAAGAATATGAATAGCCTAGATAAATAGAAAATTAATAACAAAACTCTTCCACACCAAAATTAATATAAACTAATTAAAATGGTTATCTATTAGTGGTTAAAAACCTAATTATGTTACGTTTAAATGCGACCAAAGAACTGTTAAAAATGTCAATACTGTTTAGGTTATTATTATAATAATTTGGTATTCTTTGAAACGCAGATTTTTGTGTTAAGTTACTGTTAGAATTAGCAACGAAAAATATATCTTGTCTTCTAATAATGCCGGGTAAGCTGGATAATTAACATAAATCTAATTGTTTTAACGCAATTTCACTTAAAACCGGCTTAATTTGGTTCTAATACCAACCAATTTTTTTGAAAATGATCGGATAACTCGGATAAGCTGAATAACTTGTGATTTTACCATAAGGCGTTATTTGATTATTACTTAACGCTTAGTAAAAAATAAAAAATACTTAAGTCGGTGCCAATTTCACAGCAAAAAATAATAAAATAATAAAAATAATAATTGTTAGTTGGTGGCACAAAATGTTACTTCTTCTTAATTGCAGTTTTTTGAAAACGATTGCTCCTATAGTGTTACACTATATGGCATTTTTTATGTATTTTCACTTAAGGAATACATATTTTTTACAAAAAATAAAAAAAAGGACAAAAAATGTGTTAAGCCTAATACATTTTTACGTCTAGGGACGCCTCTGGATAAATTCAAAAAAATAAATTAACATAAACTTATTGCCCTTATTAATACTAGTACACAAGCAAACGCTCGTCGCTCTAGCTTAAAGGCTACCAGAAGTATTAATTAAAAACCTTATTTTTATTACAATTTTAAAGGGCTGTAGCTCCCTTAGGTCTCATTTGCGGACCAACCTTTATAGGAACTTTTTTTAATATTTTTGGATGCAGAATTACATCTTAAATTTTGACATGGCAGTTATTGATCACCCTGTATACCGATGCGCAGATGTGTTTGGTAGAATATAGGTACTTACGCGCAGTATTTGATAATAGACACTTATGCGCAGAAGTGTTCTATATGAGGGGTTGCTAAAGGTGGGAAAAGGTAAAGGAGGTGTGGCAAAAAGCGTGGTGTAGTTCATTTCTACTATTCTGCTCGTTGAAAATATAAAAGTTTTTAATAGTAATTATATACCAAGGTAGAGAAGACATTTTTTATAACCGAGCGTATTAAATCCCAAGCTGCGTAGCATGGATTGTATTATTTGGTAATAATTATAATTAATTATATTTAATAAAACAAAAAGTTATTTAAAGCTATTTTCTTGGGCTTAACTAGTTAAAATTGCACAAAGAACTGAAACATCTAAAGTGACAGAAATCAATTGTTTATAAAATTTACTCCTACTAGGAGAGAAAAAACTATTATTGCTATAGGTGAAGAAAATTAATTTCACAGCCTGAAAACATAATAAATAATGGTATGTTCTAAAGCTAGTGCTAGTAAAAAAAACGATTTTATGTTTCAGATATATTTTTTTTGAAAATAAATATACATCAATGTGTGCAAAATAATAACGTATTATAATTTTATTATTTTATTTACTTAATTTAATAAAATTATCACAAAGGGGACCCCAATCAAACTCTATTAACCTTAACCAACAAATTCACATAAATCAAATATAATTGAGTTAATTTGAAGGAAATCGAAAATTAAACTTTAAAATATTTAGTAAGATAATAAAATTGAGTCATTTTCAACATACGGGTCTAGAATTATTTTTTTTCACTACTAGCTTTAGAACATACCATTATTTATCATGTTTTCAGACTTGAAATTAATTTTCCTCACCTATAGCAATAATAATTATAATTTTTCTCTCCTAGTAGGAGTAAATTTTATAAACAATTGATTTCTGTCATTTTAGGTGTTTCAGTTCTTTGTGCAATTTTTACTAATTAAACCCAAGGAAATAGCTTTAAATAACTTTTTATTTATTAAATATAATTAATATTAATTATTACCAATTAATACAACCAATAATTAGCTAAAAATTATGAAAAAAAAAATATTAAAAAACAACTAAATTTTTAAATGTCATTGATCAAGGCTACTTTATTTTTATGAAAATTTTAAGAATAGTATATTCTATAACTAGTATGGAATAGACAATATTCCGAGCGAGCGGAAAGTTTGTCATACGAGCCGGTAGGCGAGTATGATGGTCCCGCGAGCGTGGAATGACTATTCCATACGTGTTGTAGACTATACTTTTTCATAGACTGCAAATATGAAACACTGTATGGCTTTAAACTTCGGACAAGGTTAAAAAAAAATGTTTTTTTGTGACTCGACATTGTAAATGCAACAAAACACATATTTTTAAATAAAGCAATTAATGTTATTTAATAATTTTATTAATTCAGATTGTTGTGACATATATCAGGTTTAAATATTTAACAATAGATGGAGCAGTTTTAATTTTTTGAACTAAATTGATAAAAAACCGGTCAAATATTAAGAAAAGCTAATAAACTTTATCTTTAAATTACTCAAAACTTTAAATTGCATTAAATTATTCAATATTTCATGGTAAAAATTATATATTTTTGCTAATTTTGCTACAGTTTTCTTTACTTTTATAAACAAGAAATGGCACTACATGTGCTCATTCTAACACTTGATACGGAATATTCATACCGTTAATAGAGCTAGAATGGATTTATTCTGTGTTTGAAAAGTGTGTGTATTTGCTTACATTCTAAAGCAGTCGTAGAAAAAAAGTTATTTAAAATTACCCATAGAATTTATTTTATTATAAGACTGATGTTAAAATTCCAACTTGTATGCGTATAATATTATATATTATACATCAAATTTTTCAATAAAATATTGTCAGATTTACATTTATTTATTAGCCTAGGCCTTATTCTAATAGAAACTGATAATACATCATTTAAATAATCTATGAATGAATCATCTAAGGCGATTTACTATGGTCTGTTTCATCAAGCAAGATAGTAAATTAAAAATCGCACAGTGAATATTTTTACAACAGGTTTGAATAGTATATGTTTGTGTATATAATATAGGTATGTTTTATAAAATAAACTACGCAGTATATTCGCAAATCCGATATTCGAATCTGTTTTGAAAATATTCACTGTGCGATTTTTAATTTACTATCTTGCTTGATGAAACAGATCATAGTTTAGAAGAATTATGACACGACATGTCACAATTAGCCCAACCTACAGTACATATATTCGATACTACACGACAAACTACAGGTGGCGGGGAAGGGATGTAAGCGGTTTTTTTTTAATTGCACAGTAAATATTTTGAATCATCTAAGGCTATTTATTATGGTCTGTTTCATCAAGCAAGATAGTAAATTAAAAATCGCACAGTAAATATTTTTACAACATGTTTGAATAGTATACGTTTGTGTATAGAATATAGTTATGTTTTAAAAAATAAACTACGCAGTATATTCGCACATCCGATATTCGAATCTGTTTTGAAAATATTCACTGTGCGATTTTTAATTTACTATCTTGCTTGATGAAACAGACCATAGTTTAGAAAAATTATGACACGACATGTCACAATTACCCTGATGTCACAATTTGCCCAAACTACAGTACATATATTCGACACTACACGACAAACTAGAGGGTTGGCGGGGAAGGGATGTAAGCGGTTTTTTTTTTTTAATCGCACAGTAAATATTTTGAATCATCTAAAGCGATTTACTATGGTCTGTTTCATCAAGCAAGATAGTAAATTAAAAATCGCACAGTGAATATTTTTACAACAGGTTTGAATAGTATATGTTTGTGTATAGAATATAGTTATGTTTTATAAAATAAACTACGCAGTATATTCGCACATCCGATATTCGAATCTGTTTTGAAAATATTCACTGTGCGATTTTTAATTTACTATCTTGCTTGATGAAACAGACCATAGTTTAGAAAAATTATGACACGACATGTCACAATTACCCTGATGTCACAATTTGCCCAACCTACAGTACATATATTCGACACTCCACGACAAACAAGAGGGTTGGCGGGGAAGGGATGTAAGCGGTTTTTTTTTTTAATCGCACAGTAAATATTTTGAATCATCTAAAGCGATTTACTATGGTCTGTTTCATCAAGCAAGATAGTAAATTAAAAATTGCACAGTAAATATTTTTACAACATGTTTGAATAGTATACGTTTGTGTATAGAATATAGTTATGTCTTAAAAAATAAACTACGCATTATATTCGCACATCCGATATTCGAATCTGTTTTGAAAATATTCACTGTGCGATTTTTAATTTACTATCTTGCTTGATGAAACAGACCATAGTTTAGAAAAATTATGACACGACATGTCACAATTACCCTGATGTCACAATTTGCCCAACCTACAGTACATATATTCGACACTACACGACAAACTAGAGGGTTGGCGGGGAAGGGATGTAAGCGGTTTTTTTTTTTAAATCGCACAGTAAATATTTTGAATCATCTAAAGCGATTTACTATGGTCTGTTTCATCAAGCAAGATAGTAAATTAAAAATCGCACAGTGAATATTTTTACAACAAGTTTGAATAGTATATGTTTGTGTATAGAATATAGTTATGTTTTATAAAATAAACTACGCAGTATATTCGCAAATCCGATATTCGAATCTGTTTTGAAAATATTCACTGTGCGATTTTTAATTTACTATCTTGATTGATGAAACAGATCATAGTTTAGAAAAATTATGACACGACATGTCACAATTACCCTGATGTCACAATTTGCCCAACCTACAGTACATATATTCGACACTACACGACAAACTAGAGGGTTGGCGGGGAAGGGATGTAAGCGGTTTTTTTTTTAAATCGCACAGTAAATATTTTGAATCATCTAAAGCGATTTACTATGGTCTGTTTCATCAAGCAAGATAGTAAATTAAAAATCGCACAGTGAATATTTTTACAACAAGTTTGAATAGTATATGTTTGTGTATAGAATATAGTTATGTTTTATAAAATAAACTACGCAGTATATTCGCACATCCGATATTCGAATCTGTTTTGAAAATATTCACTGTGCGATTTTTAATTTACTATCTTGCTTGATGAAACAGACCATAATTTAGAAAAATTATGACACGACATGTCACAATTACCCTGATGTCACAATTTGCCCAACCTACAGTACATATATTCGACACTACACGACAAACTAGAGGGTTGGCGGGGAAGGGATGTAAGCGGTTTTTTTTTTTAAATCGCACAGTAAATATTTTGAATCATCTAAAGCGATTTACTATGGTCTGTTTCATCAAGCAAGATAGTAAATTAAAAATTGCACAGTAAATATTTTTACAACATGTTTGAATAGTATACGTTTGTGTATAGAATATAGTTATGTCTTAAAAAATAAACTACGCATTATATTCGCACATCCGATATTCGAATCTGTTTTGAAAATATTCACTGTGCGATTTTTAATTTACTATCTTGCTTGATGAAACAGACCATAGTTTAGAAAAATTATGACACGACATGTCACAATTACCCTGATGTCACAATTTGCCCAACCTACAGTACATATATTCGACACTACACGACAAACTAGAGGGTTGGCGGGGAAGGGATGTAAGCGGTTTTTTTTTTAAATCGCACAGTAAATATTTTGAATCATCTAAAGCGATTTACTATGGTCTGTTTCATCAAGCAAGATAGTAAATTAAAAATCGCACAGTGAATATTTTTACAACAAGTTTGAATAGTATATGTTTGTGTATAGAATATAGTTATGTTTTATAAAATAAACTACGCAGTATATTCGCAAATCCGATATTCGAATCTGTTTTGAAAATATTCACTGTGCGATTTTTAATTTACTATCTTGATTGATGAAACAGATCATAGTTTAGAAAAATTATGACACGACATGTCACAATTACCCTGATGTCACAATTTGCCCAACCTACAGTACATATATTCGACACTACACGACAAACTAGAGGGTTGGCGGGGAAGGGATGTAAGCGGTTTTTTTTTTAAATCGCACAGTAAATATTTTGAATCATCTAAAGCGATTTACTATGGTCTGTTTCATCAAGCAAGATAGTAAATTAAAAATCGCACAGTGAATATTTTTACAACAAGTTTGAATAGTATATGTTTGTGTATAGAATATAGTTATGTTTTATAAAATAAACTACGCAGTATATTCGCACATCCAATATTCGAATCTGTTTTAAAAATATTAACTGTGCGATTTTTAATTTACTATCTTGCTTGATGAAACAGACCATAGTTTAGAAAAATTATGACACGACATGTCACAATTACCCTGATGTCACAATTTGCCCAACCTACAGTACATATATTCGACACTACACGACAAACTAGAGGGTTGGCGGGGAAGGGATGTAAGCGGTTTTTTTTTTAAATCGCACAGTAAATATTTTGAATCATCTAAAGCGATTTACTATGGTCTGTTTCATCAAGCAAGATAGTAAATTAAAAATCGCACAGTGAATATTTTTACAACAACTTTGAATAGTATATGTTTGTGTATAGAATATAGTTATGTTTTATAAAATAAACTACGCAGTATATTCGCACATCCGATATTCGAATCTGTTTTGAAAATATTAACTGTGCGATTTTTAATTTACGATCTTGCTTGAAGAAACAGACCATAGGAATTGGCTAATGCTATTTATGATTAAGCGAGTTGGATGAGCTATGATTGATTGCAGGTTGGCTAGATTAACCATGTCTGATGATATTTGTTGGAACAGGATATCCGGATATTTCTGTCATCTTCATGCAGCATACATGTCAAAAATATATGTTCTAGATCTTTAACCCGGACAACATTTGCTATTTCACGTGGAAGTCATTATGACTCATGTAATGATTTTCTCTGAGTTCATGAACGCATACAGATGACTCCTCATTGTAAAGTCATTACGAGATCATGTCATGAAGATCTAGCAGCGGTCTACGGAATGCGCATGCGCAAACTTTAAATTAACCGCGAAATTTAAATTGACCTCGAAATTAAAAAAAAAAGAAACACCTTTTTGCTCATATCTTGAAAACGCGAAGAGGTACCAAAAAAATAACGAAAAAATCAAGCCCCCCTAGACAAAAACCCCCACATAAATCAAACAACTTGAGGACACCGGGATTTTCCCACTGGGAACTTCCCAGTGGGAATGTTGTCCAAGGTGACTGGGGGGGCACTAATTCCTCTAGACTAAAGCCTCCAGATATCTACGGCTCACCATACCAATCCGATAATGTGTATCGAATTAGCTGACCAGTAAGTTAATTACTAGTTATTACCAGTAGTATATCCTTATAAAGACAGCTGCATTTTAATACTAGTATTGCTTTATTCGTTTAAAAAGTTTAGTTATTGGTAGAAAATAACATGTGACGCCACCTATCGCATAACGATGTCAAGTGCACTGAAATTGAAACATTACAGGAGCCTGTACTATTCGGCAATCGTTCTCAATCGAGTCCCGGGCAACATTTGCTATTTTACGTGGAAATCATTATGACATCATTTAATGATTTAACGTTAAATGTATACACCTCATAACAAACTCACACAATGATCACAAAATCATGAGATGTGCTCATCATGATCTTCGTATGAGTACAAAACGTGGAAATCATAACATGATGCTCTCATGAGGCCTATATGAGTTTATGAATGTTGTCCGGGAATTATCCCACATTCACAATTGGGACTGTCCGATTTTTGGGTTTGGATTTTTACTATAATAATATCCCTTCGACTTCCAAGTCTGTCTTCCTTGACTCACCCGGTATACCATAACTGATGTATGTAGTATCCTTACATCATTAAATGAAGGGTAAACCCTGTACCATAATAAAATTTTATGAGGAGTGGCTATAGCATCAGATGGGATGAGATTATCCCTATTACAAGGTGACAAAAAAACATAATTTCATGTTGATATCAATCATGTTCTTTATGATAAAGCAGTTATAATACAATACTATCTTTTTCTGAACGATTAAATAAGTCATCATAAATATAATTTGGTAATGAACACTGGTCGGATCGAAGTGTTTAGGTTTTACCGGAGGCACGCAAAAAATAGAATTAAAAAAAACTAAGTTTAATCAATCTATCTATGAATGTAACATTTTTTTTTTTTCAATTATTACTGACATATGTTAGATTTTTTATATTTTTTTACCCTCCCATTAAAAAAAAAGTAACTAGTTAAAAACGTAGTGATGTATAATGAAATAACGATTTTTTATAATTTGACGTAATACTCGATAATAATTTGAAATAACAAAAACTTTAGAATTTAATATCTCAAGAAATATTGATGTTAGCGATTTAGTGCAAAGGACCATTTTTGTAGGAAATTGAATTTCCTACAAGTTTGTCATTTGAATATATTTTGTAGCTCTTGTCAATTACGAGATAAGAGCAGAAAAACGTAAATTTTATGAAAAAATTGGGTTTGGTGGCCCAAACTACCTCACCAGTACATGTTATGATTATGCCGCAATGGGCACTTATGTAGAGCATTTAATTTTGAGAAATACCTATCTATGGTCGAAGCGATGCCATAAAATGCCGCTAAGCTATAGAAATTTAAAGAAAAAAAAAACAAAGTTTACGTGTATTTTCAATGGGAAATCTTTAAATGTCCAGGTCCACTACCTAATATTAATATTAAGGACTAAAATTTTGAGGGAATTTTTTTTTAGGGTACTTCCAACAAAATTTCGTGATGAAACCAAAAAAAAAATAGTCGAAAAATAAGCACCCTAGTTTGTATATGTTACGAGTTATTATTTATAGAGTTGATTAGTACAAGGAACCGTAAATTAATTCTTTGAGATACGAGGCTTCGAACTGAAAATGTTAGTTCCAAAGAAAAAAAACACTCTGGGTTGTAATAGCAATAATTTTCAGTGGCGGCAGTTATTTTAAAGAAATAAAATAAAATGTACCATTACAATTTATTTTACAGGTACAATTTATTGTTACAATAACTGTTAAAAAAATACAGGTTAAGACAAGCTGCTAAGTTCACCCTTTAGAGAAAGCACATTTCCAAAATAGAAATAATGGATGTAAAACACTTAACAAGGCAATAATTTGTGGTGCAGTTGGCAGAAATAAAATAAATTGTACAAATAGAATTAGTTTTACACAGGTAAAATTTATTGTTACAATTACGGTTTGGACTTTTTACAGGAAAAGGATTTTTAAAATAGAAACAAGCCGTGAAGATATGTAATGCTACGCATTCCATTATATCTTATTCACAGTAAATGGTATTTTCGTTTCCCAAATAAATAAATATTTTCAAAAAAAAAAAAAATAACAAAAAGAATTACATTTTTTTTAAAAATATCTTTTTTGAAAAAAAAAATATTGAAAAAAAAAAAGAAAAAGTTTTCAAAAAAACTTTACAAGATTATTTTTTTGCACTTCCCTAAATTAATTACTAACAATTATTTTTTTATTATTTTATTATTGTTTGCTGTGAAATTGGCACCGACTTAAATATTTTTTATTTTTTACTTTTTAGAGACATATAAGTCGGTTCATTTTTTTTGCGAAAAGTTTTTATTTTTTACTTTTCAGAGACACAGAACTTGTAGATTTGTAACGTCATCTAAGCTAAATTATAGTTGTCCTTCCATCTCGGTAAGCTGCTGACGTCACAACGCACTGTTAGTGCGTGACGTCATTATCTTAAATATAAATTTATAAAAAATAAAAGTAATATTTTTATTTCAGCGCCCAAGAGTCCAACCAAACTTATTTTAAACGAAATTTAAAAAAATCTTGTCAAACTTAAAGCGTTAAGTAATAATCAAACAACGCCTTTTGGTAAAATCACAACATTTATCATTTTCTCTTGGTATTTTAATATTACAGGCCCAAAAAATCAAGTTTAGCGGCATTTAAAAGATTTACAGTGTGCAGTAATATTTGAGTGACCCCTTAATCAAGTTATTCGGCATATCCGAATTATCCGATATTTCTCTAAAAATTTGGCTGGTAGCAGAACCAAATTAAGCCGTTTTTAAGTGAAATTGCGTTAAAATGATTGGATTTATCTTAATTATCCGGCTTACCCGGCATTATCCGAGCGTCAAATTAAAACGGGACCACCTCATCAAATTCCGTTCATCCGTTCCAAAGTTATGCGGGAACAAACATAAAAAAACAAAGTCACACGTCGAGTTGATAACTTCCTCCTTTTTGGAAGTCGGTTAAAAAAGGAAACAGATTTTAAAAATAGAAATAAAACTTGTAAGGAAAATAATTTAGGTTGTAATGGCAATCATTTCTTGCGGCGCGGGAGTATCACAAAGAAATAAAAAATATACAATAATATAGGTAAAATTTATTATTACAATTCGTTTTAAAATTAAAATACAGGATAAGAAAAGTTGTTAAATTCACCCTTTAAAGTAAATTATACCCTAGTAGAAATTTAACGTTAGAATAACATTTTTCTAATGTTAGAAAACTGTATTAAAGTACGTTATAAAATATGTGCAAATGTCCCGCTTTTTAACTTATAGAAATATTAAATAATTATCAAACCTAGGCACATAGCTGTCTAAAAAGAGTATTTTCTACTATAGCTTACGTATTAATAATGGAAATTTAAAAAACATTTAAAGTTAGAATAAGTTTAGAAAAAGGTAAGAATTTAGTTGGGAAACTAACGTTAGATTTATGTATTTTATAACGTTTTTGTCAAACGTTAGTTTTTAAGGTTAGATTTATATGTTATAACGTTTTTGTATAACGTTTGAGACTAAACATAAAAATGTCACTAATCTAATGTTATGTTAAGTTAGATTTATGTACTTTTCTACCAGGGTAGACAACCCTATAAAATGTTAAAGAAAGAAAACAGTTTTTCAAAATAGAAATAATGGTTGTAATAATGGCATTGTGATCGTGGTGCGGTGGCAGGTACTTTGCGCTACTCGTTCAAAAGGTTTTCTACCCCATAAATTTCACCAAATAATGCCATAAATTAGTCTTAGGAGTCCTAAGCCGAAAATAGCAATCACTATGGAGAAAGTAGTTATTTATTATTTACAAAAGGTTCCATTGAGTGAAAATAGTAATTTTATTCTAATTTAATATTAACTACCATAACATTTCTTCCCATGAATGTTCTAAGATATATAAATATGTCAGATTCTTTTAATTAAGATGTTTGGTTTGGTTTTAGAAGCTTCCTTTGAAGCTTTCATTTCTGTTTATATGATATAATACCTATTATTAGGAGATTTTAATTTTGGTACATGAAATTTTAATTTTTAAATTGCTAATAAATTACTTAAAAGTAATTTATTAGCAGTTTAAAAAACTGAGGAGCTCGTTTCAAAAAGCACGCACGTTTAGAATGTTCTAAGGTAAATTTACCTCGATTTACCTGTAGGTCTTTAATAAAATATAAGAAGCTATATTTATTTAAATCAGTTTAATTATTGGAATTGAATGTTTTGTATTATTGTTGTTTTTTATAAAAATTACCATCAAAGGCATTGAAATATGTACAAGTAGCAGCAGTCGGGCGGTGGAGACAAAAATGTTGACCCTGATTTGGCGCCCCCTGCAAAAAAGTCGGCGACTAAAAAAAAACTTGGCTTCTTCTTTAAAACAACCTGTCTTTTCAAAGCAAAATTTATAAATACAAAGAAGGATATCGTTTTAAATGAGTTTTGGGCTAAATGAGAATAGAAAAAGTGCAAAATGATGAATAGAAATGATAAAAAACTGTGTAAGTACCAAGTTTATTTTTTAATAAAGAACAAAATGAAAAAAAAAATTATAAACTCGTCACACTGAATAAAATGACGTTCTTGGCTCAAAGTAGTCAACACTCTTGGCAGTTATTCTTTTAGCTTAAAAGATGTGTATCTTCAAACAAAAGTATTTATCTTGCCCCAAGAAAAGTGTCGCTTTTGAAATATTTTTAAAATTCTCTTGGACCTGGCGCATTTTAGGCAAAAACCATTTATCTTTTTTTAAGATTGTTAAAAATTAAATAATTTTGAATACTATACCATTAACATGGGCGTAACACTCCAAAATAACCCCCACCCCTAGGAGCGTTACGTAATACTTGAACGTTCCCTTATCGTTGAAAGTGCGGGTTTCCTTCTAATGTTATTATAGTATAAATACCTCAAAAATCACTTCATAATCGTACTACAACAGTCCAGCCTAATTACACATGGAGTTACAGCATGTTAACCCGTAAAAACTAATAAAGCACAACAAAATATTTTAATTTTTTAGTCAAGAGCAGTGAACACAACACAGACCCTGTCCTTTGGCCCCACTGTAGTAGTCATTGTCAAAGTTATTTTTATTTTGACGAGATGACATTTGACACTTGAAGTTTCGTGCAATGTTGAAAAATCGTACATTGGCATATGTCAAAATTCGTAATTAAAATAATTAATTAAAGTATGTTCCGGGATGTAAAAAGGGCTGAAATTTTGGCTAAGTATTTATTTTTTATGTATCTATAAGCATGTAAAGTCTTATTGTTGCAGGCGATTTGGCCCCAAATACGATACCCTCCTTTAACCCCCCCCCCCCCCCAAATAAAAAAAAACACACTCTAGCGGCAATACTTTTTAGCAATACTTTTTAGCAATACTTATTTACCAAAGAATTTAGCAGTTATGTGATCTTTGGCGCCTTTTAAGTATTTTTTCCTAAATACTAGCCTTTTAAGCGTCTTTTTAAATAGTATCGCGCCCACTATTATTATTTAACATATCTTTAAATCTACATAATATGTTTATTAGGTATATCCCATAACTTATTTATCTACAAAAATCTATAAAACAGTAGGAATACTAATTAAAATATTAAAATTTGTATTTATCTCACTTCGGCCACCCACTCACTAAAATAAGTCTTTGGGTTCCTAGAAAATACCACTGTCATTATAGAAAACAGCAGTAGGTTCGATTTATTGGAATTAAATATTATTTATTACAAATTGCCTTTATTAATATTTTTATGACAGGTTCAAAAAAATAAGCATTGATGGATTTCTTGATGAACCAAGTGATGCCCTAGGAAGGCGACAAATAAAAAATCACACTGAAAAATAATGAATAAAAACATAGAAAACTTTAATAATAAAAATACAGCCTGTTCCAGAACTCGCGTACAGAAATTTGAGGGTATATTAAAAACCCTCTGGAAAATATGAAAAAATTTTCAAAAAAAAATCCATCTTCAATACTAATTAAAAAGGAAGCTATTTAATCTGACCACTCCTGTTGCTGATGTTAAATTACCTACAAATTAGTTATTCCCTACTTATTAGTAACTATGGTTTCATGTTAATTGTTGACGCGTGCATTGTTTAAGACTTTCAACTTTGGAATCTGTTTAGGTTATTATATTTTGACAAAACCGACAGAGGCAATCGAATATTCTATTTTTATAGGGTCACTCCATCCGGCGGTGGTTTTTTGACATTAATAAATATTTATGTCACATTAATCACCATGTCAACCTACAGAATATGTACCTGCAATAAATAAATTTGCTTCCATAGCTACAAATTCAACTTTTAAAGGTAATTTAATATCAGCAACAGTATTGGTCCACTTAAAGCGTTCTTATTTTTGAATTGATCGAAGATGGATTTTTTTGATATTTTTTTCATATTTTCCAGAGGGTTTTTAGTATACCCTCAAATTTCTGTACGCGAGTTCTTGAACAGGCTGTATATAGGTATATATTGTAGATGTAGAAAAAACTTTGCAACTTGGAAAGAAACTATTTCTAGTAGTGTAATACTAATATTTCCTAAGGGTATAAATACCGGGTGAGTTTTACTTATGTCCATCCTTAAAATTAAGATTAATTTTCATTCGATAAAAATGAAAGTTTAAAGATTCGTATAATTTTACATTGACTATAAAATAGCGGAATTATTTTTTTTTTTCATTTCCGGTTTCGCCGGACCTCAACTTTTGATCTTTAAATGAAACATCCTGTATATTTGTACATATTTTGATTCAGAATTAAATTCTGAGTACAACCATGTATTATTTGTCAATTTGTTAATTAGACAGAACGTGTAATTTTTTAATAAAATTTAATAGTCATTTTGAACCCATAAATTTTCGTGAAATGTGCAACTTTTGTATTTTGAATCCATGAAATATGCAACTTTTTAGATTTCAAGATAGGTGGGGGTGAGGCTTCCCCCATCCCCCCCACCCATAGGAAACGTTCAAGTATTACGTAACGCAAATTGTACCAACATTCATACACTTCATACCCCGGTTCTCGCGTTATTATAGATTATAGAGATTTCATATTTTGGCTACCCCCCTAAGAGGGGGTGTGTTAGGGGGGTAGCCAAAATATGAAATCTCTACAGCCTTGAATAACGCGAGAACCGAGGTATGAAGTGTATGAATTTTGGTACATTTTGCGTTACGTAATACTTGAACGTTCCCATAGCTACCGCCATGATTTTTTTATCTGTTACTGAGGATTGCACGTGAAAAAAGCATAAAATTGTCAGTGAACAAGACTGACTATAAGTCATTTGTATTCAGTAACAAATGTTCTATGATAGATCGTCTATCATGGTCGGATTTTAGTTGAGGGCGTGTTGGTACCAAAATATGGTTAGTAATACGGTCTTTTAATACCATATTAAATTACAAAACATACAGAAATATTGTTCATAAATCATCAAGACATAAGAAAAATAATAGTTTTACACACCTAATTAACTATTCAAAAAAATATTTTTTATTCGATTGATTCTAAAAGAGACACTTTTGTTCACGTTTTACCAGCGAAAAGTTGAACTTTCTGGCTCTAGGACGAAAAAGTTTTTTCGCCCGCTAACTAAAACTTCTTATTTTTAAGCTTTTTAAAAGAAGATGCTTTACCTTTACTGTAATATTTATAAAGAAATATGACCTTTAGGTCACTTTTGGTCTTGACTAACTGTCGTTTTTGACCAGTACAGTAATTATAATCATTTCATACAAAATAAAAATTTCTTCTATAACATAACCTCAAAATATATGTTAACTGATTAATCTGTATTCATTCACTAAAATAAATTAAAAACACAAAATAACAATCTCGATTTCAATTGTAATATCAAATTCAATATTAATAATATTCATAGAACGGTTCAGAAGTATTACTATTTTCATAACAGACACATTTTAACAGAGATTAATCACCAAGCTAAAGCTTTTTTAATTTGAAAAAGAAACCGCACGCAAAAGAAACGATTCAATTTTTGGATAGCAATTTGTAATGGATAACTAGATAAGTAATAAGACACTAAAAAGAAATACTTTTTGCAATTTAAAATTAAGTATATTTTAATAATTTATTATAATTAGTAACAATCGAATAAAAAATATTATATAATACACGGGCAAAAAGTTTTTCGATTGAGTAGGTTTATTACCCTCGGGCCAGTCCCATCGGCCAGCCCTCGGCTTCTAAAAACCTACTCAATCGAAAAACTTAACTTTTTGCCTTGTGTTATAAATAAATATTATTATGCATGCTTCTGGATAAAACATAATTGTATATAGTTCTCAGCATGAAAGAAAGTCTCCGACGAAAGGGGGAGGAATCATTCGCGCTCTCTTCTTCCCGCCAAGAGCGTTATAAGGCCTGCGTTTCTACAACACTTACACACACATTCCAAACATATTTCCCGTAGCCACAGATTCGTCCGTCAAACTATACACCGTGTATTTGAAATAGCGTCGGAAAAAAAATACACGAATAGCTCATGGTATAACTAACATTTTCCGTGAAAATTAAAAAAATATGTGCAGCAGTTTCAGAATGGGATTTTTTTGAAAAAAATGTACCTTTTAGCCGTACGTCAATGTCACGCTGTCAAATTCTCTAAATTAATGGTGACCTTGTAGCAAATATGTATGAAATCTTCCCAACGTTGCCAGATTCACTCGATGAGAAAAGTTTTTTTAAACTTACCTACCGTAGTAAAATAGGGGCATGTTTTCATGAAGTAAACATATCATTATCACCTAGGTAATAATAATATTTTAGGTATCCGCTGGATGCCATCGAACTATTTCCCCAACCCTTGTTTTTTATCTTAACAAGAAGTTTTCACTGATTTTTTTTTAAATTATCAACCACAGCGATTGAATCACTATAAGATTTACTAAATAATAAAGAAAAAAATGTACACAACACTGTCCACTTTGAAACACTTTTTTGCATTAGAATGGTCGGGATAGGTTGAACTTGAAATATTAAACAAAAATTGTCTAATCACTACAGGAAAATAACGCACATAAACCACTGCAATGATTTTTAACTATTTATTATTGAAACTACGATTTATTGCAAAAAATACTGGTCAAATTAATTTTCTGAGAATCGAATTAGAAAAGTCGTAGCTCTCTCTCTCTCTCACTTCAGATCTGTGGTTTGAGCTGCCCGGGCTATCCAACCAGTCCTCGTCGGTTACACTTAAACGAAATGGACCGTCTGGTTTGTACCATGCCTTTCCGTCTGTTGCAACGAAGATATCCTCTTGCTGTGAAAAGTCTTCTCTGATGATTTCTTTCTTTTAAAACACAATCACAATATACTTTTTATAGTCACTAAAGTTTAATGTTTGATTTATTAAAAAAAAGTCGTAGCTTCATAAACCAAAGCCAGTTTTTATATTTCTACAGTTGGCTACACTTTGTTTGGTATTTTTAGGTTAGATCATTTATTTTTTCGTATTGTTTTGACTGTAGCAAAACTGTTGTTTTCCTTTAAAATTTCTATAATTTTTGGTCGTTAGTCTTATACATCTGGCTCTCACTACTCCTAGTTACTGATGTAACCACAATGCAACCCTATGGCTGAAATGTAAAATACAAAGCCAAAAATCGAAGAAGAAGAAGAAGAAAACTGTTGTTTACATCCCATCAGGGGGCTATTTTTACGTGCAATGGGAAATTTGGATTTGTGCTGTATAAAATACTGATCAAAATGTAAAGTGAATCGCTCAAAGATTTTCAACAAATTTAAAGTTAAATATCTCCGAATATAATAAAAGGTACAAATTTTGAATAGATTACATGTATTTAGAGTTGCCAAAAACTTTACACTACTAGTGATATGGTATTTTTTCTACTAAAAAATCTGCAAGTGTGAGTTAAAGTTGTGTGAGTGAAAGTTAACCCGTTAAGTTTCAGCATCTGTTAAAAACAACATCTGTTAAATAGTTTGTAGGTGAAGATTATGAATATGGCAAGTACATCTTTGGTTATTATTTTAACATTTTTTACGGTACTTTATAATTATTGTTGATAAAATTCTATGATGATTAAAAGACGATAAAAGTTATTTTGTCAAACAGTAAATACGGAATCGACAAAATCTGACAACCTTGCATTTTGCAAATTTGAAGCGCGATGATAAAGCTTACAGATGCGTCGTCTGTAGGCTGGATTTAAGGTTTTCTAAAGATTTTTTTTAGATTTTTTTTTCCAATTTTTTTCTTTCTGAATCGATTTTTGGGGTCACAAAGATGATCTGTTTTTTTTTTCCGACGCTATTTCAAATACACCGTGTATACAATTAACTATACTATACTATCCTCCTTAGGGGCCGTCCATAAAAGACGTCCGCGAAAATTCCGGAATTACAGACATAGAAAAATCGTCTTTTTTATCTTTATCCCTGAATCGCCGCGGTAGAATTCGAAATTGCTTACATATCGTCGGACAGTGGAATTATGAAAAATGTACTTAATTACATGAAAATTATGAATTTGGAAAAATGGACGTCCGAAAATGGTATATCGACCCAATTTGAAACAGTAATATGAGACAACTTAAAGTCTGTTTGATATTTTTAGCTTTTAAAATGTGGTCAGGGGAGATTTTTTTTAACAGAAAGGGGGATCGTGTGATACATCATTTTAAAGCAAATACAATTCTTTATTCGACCATATATTTTTTAATTTTTTAAACTTCTTTTTAAAGGACCTAACTGCAAAAATTGGAGCTTTTTGATAAGTTTCTTATTATTAATCGCATAAAAATAATTTAGGCACAAAAAAAAATTTTATACAAATATCTTGGACTAAGATTCTTGGTAAATTTAATTTTTTTTTTATACATCTAGAAGTCTGCATTGTATACTACCGATTTCATGCAAAAAACGCATATCGTCCAAAATAGCGTTTAAGCCCTTATGAAAGGTTTACTCCTCAATTGTACTAAATTTAATTTTATACATGCAAACATTAGCTATACTTAGTTTAATTTATTTCCTGTATTCGTGAATTTAATTAATTTGAGTAGTCCACTTGCAAAACTTTTTGAGTTAAAATAAAACTTGGTTTAGTGTTAATCCATTACTATTTGTTTGTTATTTTATTTGTTATTTATTTTAAATGTTATTTAAATTACATTAGATGTTATTAAATGTTACATCATTAAAAATAAATAAATTATATTACATTACATTAAATTTTGCAAATAAGGAAGTATTACATTACATTTTGTTTAACCTAGTACTATTCTACTTAATTAAGCATCCCCTAAGTCCAGGACTTGTGTGGGCTAGTAGTAGAGGGAACCACCGGCTTTAATTGACTTTCGAACCAATTTATAGGTAGTGTCCGCTTCACTTACGCCTTCGCCAAATTTCAATTATTAATTAACTCACGCTATTTGGGTAGTAAACTCGTCAAGTACGACGCGGTAGTCCACTACACCAATCCTCCCAATTAAAACAAATAAGCGGTTTTTGCAGTATAAAAAAAATACTTCTGCTTCAAATTTTTCTTGGCTTTTTAATAGACTACTAATAAAATGTTTTTGCATACCTAAACCTAGAAAACTATCGAAAAATCGAAAATATTAAAGAAGAAAAAAAAATTAAAATGATCCCATAATAAAAACTTTTCGCAAAAAAATTAACCGACTTCTGTCTCTAAAAAGTAAAAGATAAAAAATAAGCCGGTGCCAATTTCACCACTCCCGAAATTAAATACAATTGTTTTAGTTGTTAAATTGATTGCTGTGAAATTGGCACCGACTTATTTTTTATTTTTTACTTTTTAGAGACAGAAGTCGGTTAATTTTTTTTGCGAAAAGTTTTTATTTTTTACTTTTTACAGACACAGAATTTGTAGATTTGTAACTTCATCTAAGCTAAATTATAGTTGTCCTTCCATATTGGTAAGCTGTTGACGTCACAACGCATGTGTTGTGACGTCATCATCTTAAAACTTCTAAAAAATAAATTTCATATTTGAGTGACCCCTTAATCAAGTTATCCGGCTTATCCGAGTTATCCGATCATTTTCTAAAATTTTGATTGGAACCAAATTAAGCCGGTTTTAAGTGTAATTGCGTAAAAACGACTAGATTAGATTAATTATCCGGCATACCCGGCATTATCCGAGAGTCAAATTAAAACGGGACCACCTCTTGAAGGTTCTCTTTAAGTTGCAAAAGGTTTCATCAAATTCCGTTCATCAGTTCCAAAGTTATGCGTGATCAAGCATAAAAAAAAGCCAAGTCCCACGTCGAATTGATAACCTCCTCCTTTTTTGGAAGTCGGTTAAAAAAGAAATTTGTACTTAGATAGACGTATTTGCAGGTGGACTTTTCAGGAGCGCTGTTTGCAGATCAACCCTTGAGTAACTTAGCAAGTTTAGCAGGAGGTCTTTTTCCTCGCTTTTTTACATTATGTTTTCCGCATAATATTTTTTTTTTAGTATTATTAAGTATTATACTTGTACGCCTTTATTTCAAGATAATAAGGGAGTTTTGAAAGTGGATTACTCATTTAATTATAGAGCATTGCCAAGTTGAAATAGGCAATGAACTTAAACTTTAATACATACTCATTAATACTTAAAGACAATACAATTAGTCTGATTGAAATTACACATAAAATGACAAAGCAATATTTATTGTCTTTCTATTAAAGTTTATTTTTTTAAGGTATAGTTATTTTAAATTTGCCGCTAAATACTCCACAAAGTCCGATTTACACTGAAGCATGTGGCTTGTTTTGAATGTTAACATAACCAAAATTTATAATTTTTGTTTACTTACTTTGTTTTTATGATGTTTTGATGTAAAAAAAGAGAATTGATAAAGCTGCTGCTAAAAACACTTTTGTATTCCTGTAGAAACAAAATTTGCTTATAAAATCGCTTTTATTCCAATAATATAGAGGAATAAACCATTGTTTTGTTCTCGTTAATGACACGTCAACGTTTTACGGCTGTGTAAATTGGGCCTAGTCATTTCGCTTACGACGCATGCGTATCTTACGTTGCTATGGTAATTTCAAGATTGTTTACAAGCCGGAATAAAATAACTATACCTTATAAAAATAAACTTTAAATTGATTTTAGAGTTGGAAAATTAAGCTTCAGGTTGGAAAAATTAATTTGAAACGCATTTTAATAAATATCGTCTAGAAATTCTTCAGAAGTCCAGTAGCTGGGCAGGTTTAGAATGGTATTTTTTTTCATCCGTTTTTTTGGGGCGGAATAAAAAAAGTTTTGAGACTGGAATATTCATTTTTAAAAAGGGATATTTTTTAGTGGCAAATTTTCTATACGAGTTGGAAAAAATGCGTGTCTTGTCCCACTTATATTTTTCATTTGGTCCTTCCCTGGCCTCGTCCATTCTAGGAGCGCCTATGTGCAGCTCTTTATGCAGCGTTTTGATAAACTGCGCATGCGCTGATCGTTTTTCAATATGTTATTTTGAATAAAAACATTTTTTTACAAAAAAAACACCAAACAGACGCCAAACCAACGTTAACGTAAACCAAGGCCCCCTCATTAAAAAAAAATGTCCAAACCAAGAAAAAACCAAAACAAACTCCTGCATTTAGGCACTTGTTCCATTCTAATTAGAATTACTGATAAATATAACTGAGTGGTTTTCCATTTAGGTATCTTAAATTTAAGGTTTAACCCACGTGTGGATAAAATTACCTTTTAACCTCATCTCTTTTTTGGACATTAATTAAAAAACTATGTGAAATCATTAAAAATATCTTTCTATATCTTAAAGCTTAAAACGACATGTAAGAGCTGTTATACACAGAAAAAAAGGTTATATTGGCAGAAGATAATAAATTATCTTGGATTTATATTATCTTAAATCGAGGTAATAATCTTCTTTTAAGATCATGTATCCTCGGTTTAAGATTATCTGTGACTTTGGTTTCCTTTAATTATTCTCTTGGTAGAAAAATCCTTGTTTCAAGGATTTTTTCCTTAAATGCATGACATTTAAAATAGTAACAGAGAATCAAGAGTTATTATCTTGGCTCAAAGCTCCTGTTGTCTTACGGTAAAGAGTTTGTCGGCCTCACCCCACGTAGATATACAGTAGACTCGCCCGTTGTTATTTTTGGCTGGCAGACAATTTGCGCAGTAGTTCAAGATATGCGCGAGGGAGAAGTTAGGTTTGTTTTTTTTTGCCGTCAGTTGTCTTTAAAGGTGTATCGTTGTTTTTATCTGCTTTAAAATGGACGAATTTGTATCTGTTACCCTCAAACAATGGGGATTTTCAAATTTACTTAAAAAATTCTCGGGTAAGTAGCTTTAAATAATTTATGCCTATAAGCGCCATTTTGCAATGGCGTTGCAACAAGTTTTTCTTCAAAAACAAGTGCTTTTTTCTACGACCACCTATGAAACCAAATTTCACACGATTAACATAGTAAGAAAGTATCATATTTCATAGGCGTGCGAAATAATACATGTGTGGGAAATTTTTTCAAAATATTTACCATTCTATTAACCCTGGACCTGACTGTGGGGTCAATATGATCTTGAATCAAGAGAATCATAATCTTAAATCAAAATTATAATTCTCTTCATTCAAGATTATATTATCTTAAACCAAGACTTGGTGTAAGATAATATGATCTTGGATAAAGATAATATGATCTTAAATCAAGATAATTACAAACTTGGTTTAAGATAATATGATCTTAAATAAATGGTTTAAGTGGCTTTGATTTAAGGAAATGTCCAAGATAGTCATGGCGTTGAACATATCGAAAGCCATGGCGGCCTTGGTTCAAGATCGTTTTGCTTTGATTCAAGATATAATTTTTTTCTGTGTACCAAAATACATTAAATTAAAAGTCCGAAATAGAACAAGGTAAAACCATAAATTTTTCAATTTGTCTTATCTGTGACAATCATAACAGCTTAAAGATGTGCACTAGGCTAAAAGGGTAAATAAATGTGACATAATGGACCTTAAAAAAAACAGTAGTTGAGTAATATATTACTATAAAAATAAATTATTTTACAGAAACTATGGTATGTCTGTTTCATCAAGCAAGAGAGCAAATTAAAAATCACACAGTAAATATTTTTACAACAGGTTTGAATAGTATATGTTTGTGTATAGAATATAGTAAATTTTACTTTTTGTCCCCTCAAAATCCAACTCAATTATTCCATATTCTTCTACGACAGAATGAATCCATTCTAGCTCTAGATACGGTATGAATATTCCGTATCAAGTGTTAGAATGAGCACATGAAGTGCCATCTCTTGTTTATAAAAGTGAAGAAAACTGTAGCAAAAATAGCAAAAATATATATATTTTACCATGGAATATTGAATAATTTAATGCAATTTAAAGTTTTGCGTTAAAATTACATAAAGTTTATTAGTTTTTCTTAATATTTGACCAGGTTTGACGTAAAAAAGTACTAGCTTTGAAGTCCAAAAAAATGTTTGGACTTTTTTTTGTTTCTTCAATAACTTTTCACTGAATTGACATAGAGACTTGAAATTTGAAATATAATCTTAGGGTGACTATTCAAACATGACACATACATAAAATTACCAAAAAATACTAGCCGTGAAGTCCAAAACAGGCATTTCGTGATTTTCTTTTGTTTTCGTAATAACTTTTGATTGGATTGACTTAGAGACTTGAAAATTGGGATGCAGGGACATAATGACAATTGAAAATCGACGGAACCAAAAAACAAAATGGCCGACCTGTCAAAAAGTTATCCTTTTAGAAATGTGTATTTTATTATGCCTTTCGTGCATTCCATAAATGAATAACAGTTTAGTAGCACCTAAATAATAGTATATTATTTACCAAGTGAGAGAAGTTTAACATTTTTGACCTGCGTCAAATTGCGGGATGAGCGCGCTAGCGCGAAGCCCGCAAGACGCGGTCTAAAATGTTAAATCTTCACTCACGTGGAAAATATAGTATTTTTTTCACTACCAGTACAATTATTTGGCTATTTATTTATTTATTTTACTAAAATTATATGAAAAAGCTTATAAATATAAAATATCACGCTGGCCGTTCGCGGCCATTAAAAAAACAAATGAATACCTTGACATTTCTGGCAGAAATTTTCTGGTGATCTGCTAAAATTATTAAATTAGAGTGTTTCCGTGTTAAGTGTGATAAAATATATAAAAATGGAAAGTGAAATGCAAAGTGATGCTTCTGGTACTCCCTCAGAAATAAGGGGACAGGCGAAAACCCGTGAGGGAGAATCTATTGCCTCAAAATACAATATATGGGGGTTGTACCTCTAGTTGTATAATCTATAGTTGAATATGATGGACCAATGATTTTCACTTTTTGAAGTGTTTATTTGTAAAATATGTTTTATAGGTACTAAGTTAGTTAATATTTTTTAATTTATCATGCAATAAATAAATTTGGTGCCTAAAGACACTTGTAAATAGCAATGTGATTTAATAGTTAAGTGAAACGTCAGATGTCAAAACAGCTGAATAAAAATTCATTATTAACCATGGTCCAATTTCATTATTTTTAGAACCTCTGACGTCACAGGTAGAGATATAATATTTCTACCAATGAAGAGAACAGTAATAAAGATGTGGTTTTAGGCTGGTGGTGAAAAAAAGTTATAAGTAACTCAATTTAATAATTACGTTAATATTTACCAAATTATATTCTTTACTAACTTAAAAGTGAAGCCATTTAGCTATAGCTATAGCTAATATATTAGCTATTTATTAAATTTAAATAAGGATTGAGTATAATACTGAATTGCCAATTTTACCCAACTTTAATTTTTCTAGATAAATTCAGACCTAACGAAAAGCTTAACATGCACCAAACATCAAAGCACATGAAAAAATAGTACATTGTTTTACTACACGGAAAGAAATTAGTGGGCTCTGCGCTATACATTATAAGATATTTGGTAACAGTGGCAAATTATAGTGATTTAAGCTATAGATTATAAGGGACACAATAACTAATAATGTTAAAAATAAATTGGAAACGATTATATATATTACAGACACGATTATATTTATTACAGGCACTATTATAAATTTACAGAAATTTTATTATATTATAAAAATTATTAGCAATATTATATATTATTAGGACAATAATTAAATCTATTTAAGCTATAAATGCCATACTATTTGTTATATTTTATTATTCACTAAACAATTAAGATATTTCATATAAATTTTTACACTAAATGCCATAATTGTAAGAGAAAGCCTTGTATTTATATAATAAGCGATTATAATTTGCTTGGTATGTGTGTTATAGCGCTCCTAGCTATAATTTTTTTTCCGTGTAAAAGGAAAAGTGAAGTTTTTTTTCACTAGTCTGTAGAATTTACGGACGACGCGAAGCGAAGTCCGGAAACTACAGACGAGTAAAAAAGCACTTTTCCTCTAAGTGAAACATACTATTTTTTCTTCAAGCATCCTATATATATTTTTTAAATATTAATTTTTGAATTTAATTTATTCAGTAATAAAGTATGTTTTTTATTAAAATAGGCCAATAAAATCCTTTCGAAATAAACTTAAACCTTCCTTAGCTCATTTTAAATTTTTTTCGTAGGCTAAATCGTACACTTTTCGCGATTTCGATGGTAACTTGTCTAATGTAGCATTTGCAATTTCGGAGAGATTTGTAGGTGTATAAACCATATATTCTTATGCAATCATTTTTAATCAATTTCACACAAGGTTTTTGCACAGAATCTCGAGTCAACCACCTGTTTACATAATAAACAAACAACTTTGTAGTATGGCTGTCATCAAAGTCAAAGGTGCTGCCGCCAGTGGTGGTTTTGCTAACTAACTTTTTTTTACGGCGTACAACAATAAACTCATTTTTTTTTCTGTTAAAAAATAGATCACTTTTAACTAGTGTGTTCAGTTATAAAATATGAACATTTTAGTACGCTTGAAGAAAAAAGTGTTATTTTTAGGAAAATTTCCGACTATACGTGTTAAAAACCATGATGAATAATAGAACCCCAACATTTAAAACATTAAACGTGTCAAAACTATTTAGCTGATTGATAAAACATCTTAATTTATTGATTTTCAAAAAGTCCAAACCAGATACAATCTTAATCAGAAATTAATCAAAGTAAACTTTAAAGAGCATGCCTTTCATTTATCCTAAATAGACCAGAGAGAACATTTTGCCTTTTTTGTAATTCAATACTTTTATATTATGAAATACATTAAAGATTCTGTATCAAGGAAATTTCCGAAACGTAATATTACACCAACCCTAATTTAAACATAGGTAACACGTCAATAAAATGCCCGATTTACTGTCGGATCATAGAGTATTAGTGGTTTCAAAGCAGGTAACATGAAATCCATAGATACATACATAAGGTATTACCTTTGAAAGTACTAAAAAATGTAATTTGTACTAGATTATGTTTGTAATTTTATTGTCTTACAGTTTTCGAGTATTACAACGTTTTGGTTGTATTTAATCTTTTGTGATGGTTGTCCCATGCTGCTTAGGCAATTCCTGATTTATTGGTATCTTTCCGCATTGCATTTGTCTTATGCTCTTTCATTCTTACATTTAACGGCCTCATTATTTCTCCAATGTAGTTATGCAAAAACTCAAACTCAAATTGTATGACAATGAAAGTAAAATCTAGTAAAACATGGGAATATTGAGGGCCAGGAAGAGGCAAAATAGAACACATGGTAAAGTGAGGGCCCGTTAAGCAGTGGGGCCCGGTCGGATTTTGCCGGCCTTGCTTTATGGCCAGTCTACCACTGGTTTTAATGATTTAACAAAGTAATATTAAAATGAAACTAATTGTAAACGATATTAAAATAGACAACTAATTGTAAACGATAACTAGGTAGCAGGCTTTTTGAAATTGGATATGGTGTTTAAATCTTTGATTTAATTAATTTAGTAGGTACTGAAAATAGGTACTTACTATGGAAATGGATATTCCTAACAGCCGCAATTAAATAAGTCTTAGGTAACGTACATCGTATATTAACATGTTAACCACAACATAACTATAAGGTTCTTATTTCAGTTTGTATTTGTCGCGCTCCTGTTAATTATAATTAGAGCTCCGCTAGAATTTTGTCAAGACTTTTCTATAAAAAATTATACAAATTTTAGTCTTATACTCATAGGTACCAACTTTAATCAGTTTCAAAAGCTTTGGGTCCTCTATCAATAATGCTTGGAATGTGACGATCAGATGATTTTACATATTTGCTATCAGAAAATTAGTAAACGTCAAACACATAACCTCAAAATTGAGGTTTGACGTTTACTAATTTTCTGACAGCAGATATTTAAAATCAGCTGATTGTCACTTTCCAACCATTGTTATAGGCAACGGGTGGAAAATAGGCACTAACTAACTAACTAACTAACTAGGTCGTAGAAAATAGTATATTACGCACCGAGTACGCAAACCATTTCAGTGCACATCCATTGCTTTTTTTACTCGGCTGCGCCTCGTAAAAAAAGAATTCTCGTGAACTAAAAAATAAGTTGCGTGCTCGTTGCGTAATATACTATTGTTAGTATTCCCAAATATTTAGGTAAAAAGTTCTAAAAGTGATTGTTTATTGGACGAGGGAGCAGATTTCAGGAAAAACCTTTAGGTAAAAAGTTGAAATATACAAGATAATTGAAATGTGTTATGAAATAATATGTTAACCCACATTGTGACACGACAGTAAGTAGTTGAACTTTTTCCGTAATATCTTTTGAACGTGGCTAAAATAACACAGGCCTAGAAAAAAAAAAGTTGTCTGTGCTGGGGTTGGGACCCATCTATTCTTATGTATTTTGGGTTGCTAAACACGATTCTGTCATAAAAAAGGCATTTCATGGGACCATTATTTTGTTTCACTGAAATATGAGATTTTTAGCATTTTAGACAGTTTTTGCAGTGTAGCAAAAAAAAAATAAGCCCATAAAGTGCCCTTTTAATAAAAGATTCGTGTTCAGCATCCCAAAATACATAAGAATAGCTGGGTCTCAACCCCAGCACAGACAACTTTTTTTATGTGGGCCTGTGTAATTGGCATTTGCGAGAATTTGCTGTTATTCATGTATCACGTAATACATGATGTACATCTACAAAATACGAAATCTTTAATTGAATTAGCTACCTAGTTATAATAATAAAAAAAGATAAAAGTAGCCTTTCCAGACGGGTGGCAAGTTATGCCGGAACAAACATAAAAAAAAACATAGTCACACGTCGAATTAAAAACCTCCTCCTTTTTGAAAGTCAGTTAAAAAAGATAAAACGGTACCCTTTCTAGACGGGTGGCAAAATGAGAACGTTTCTTGTCTCTATTAATTTTGAGTTCACAAAACCCAGGATCTTATCGTAAAAGTTTAATTGTATCATCAGTTTTCTTGTTTTCGTTTTTCGCGAATTTGTCACTTTTCCTATATTTTTGAATAATTTTTTCTTCGTTTTTGCTTTCTAACTTAATCGGATTTTTAGTTTTTTGACATCCACTTCCTCCCATATCAGCCATTGGGAAATTGTATAGTAATTCGGCGTAAACTCAGTTATGACTCATTAACGTTGAAAATAAACACAGAAACATGTTAACATGTTAACATAGGCTAACGGAATAATTTTGACGAATTATGCGGGAATTTTTTATAAATCGAAACATTTGACGACTAATTTGTTACCCACAACAATATTAACTATACATATTAACTATACATACGTATATATATCGACATTCGATTTTTATCTTTTAAGAATACGAAATTTTTTAATTTTTATTTGTCGATAACTTTTTTTCCCACCTTACTCGTTTAAATGGAATCATTAAAAAAAATCAAGATAAAAAGAAATAAAAATGTAAATATTCAACACCTAGAGTCGACGCGGCGCCTATGCGAGGACTGGAAATTCGCCGACTACTGGTAATTATAAAAAACAAACTCATTTCTAAACCATAAATAAATCTATAGATTTGTTTAGGTTTCGAAGCGTGACATGGACAAGTAAACCACCTGTGAAATTGATTCTTTTTCTAGCACTCTTGAAACGCCCCCAAATGCATCTTGGGTGTGGGAAGATAAAAAGGGAAACATGTAATTTTTAAATAAAATACTGCTGCCAACAAAACAATACTTTCGTCTATGGTTAAAAAAAAAGAAAAATTATTAAAAAAATAATAATATTAAAAATAAAAAATTGAAAAACAAATAAACCTTTAGAAATCGATACCCCCAAGCAACAAAGCCGTAACTCATATATTGTCATTTTTCACGACAGCTAAATTTCTAAAATATTTTTTTTCATCATTTAAATGATTGAAGTGGAAAAGGAAGTCATGTGGTACATCATTTGAAAGCTTATAAAATTATCTATTTAACTGTTTAAGTATTTATTGTTTATTTACTGTTTGTTTCTGATAATATTCAAGTTTAGAATTTCTTACTTTAGTGATTTTAAGTAAACTTTTGCTTAAAGTGGACTGTGGAGAAACCTGAGTAGTACCACCATGTGTGTCTTTTTTCAAGGCGTTTACCTATGAGTATAACTCAAAATAGGTCTAACTTGAGTTACATCCTTGTTGCTTGGGAGTGTCGAAATAACAAATATGTTTTCTAAAATTATGTTTTTTTCAATATTGGAAATTCTGGATTATAAATACATTTTGAAAAGAAACGTCATGACCAATACTCGGCGAATTTCCAGTACTCGCATAGGCGCCGCATTGACTCTAGCGCTGACGCGAGGTTTTAAATATTTACATTTTTATTTCTTTTTTCTTGATTTTTTTTAATGATTCCATTTAAACGAGTAAGGTGGGAAAAAAGTTATCGATAAATAAAAATTAAAAACTTTCGTATTTTTAAAAGATAAAGATCGAATGTCGTTTTTTTCTTTGAAAAACACCGATATATATACATATGTATAGTTAATATGTATAGTCAATATTGTTGTGTGTAACAAATTAGTCCTTAAATGTTTCGATTTAGTGACCTTTATAAAAATTTCCCTCATAATTCGGCAAAATAATTCGGGGAAATTATTGTATAGCTTGTGGCATATGGTAGGTTCGGTTTATTAAATAGTTTGTTACAAAAACGGTTGCAACGCAGCATTAACACTGCGTAGTTCCAATAAATATTCCAAAGAAATGATTTCGTACAAAAAATATGCCAAAATTTGTGTTTTTAATGCAGTTCTTATATGTGAAAGTGAAAGTTCTCATACAGTATATTTTGACATATTGTGCAGACTATCGAATAATTTTTTGATTGGTCGGCGTTTTATGACGTTTTATGTCGAGATAAACAATTTCAAGCAAAAAAAAAGTTGTCGGTCGGTCGGTTTCGGTCTAAGCGCAGTAACTAAAGAACGCTTTAAGCTAGAGATTTGTAATTTGGCATACAGGTATGTTACAAAAGTTCTCACTCGGGACTGTTTTTGGTAAACATTGGGGTGAGCCAAAGGATGCATATACAATATTTTTTCTAAAACCACGACCCCCCTATCCCCATGGAAGCATATCTGGTTGCTGACATTGAATCTGATAATAAAAATTTTCTACCCCAGCAGGGGCGACGGGTAAATATTTTTAAATGTTTTCAATATTTTCATCAAAATTGGTAAATAGGGGTTTTTAGGGTCGACGAAACTAAATCTAATAATAAAAGTTTTATAACTCCACTTTTTATAACTCCAAAAGTCCAAACTCCATAATTTTTTAAATTTTAACAGTATTTTCGTGAAAATTGATATAAAGAGGTTTTTAAAGTCGCTAAAACTGAATCTTAGAATAAAAAACTCCACCCTGTGGTGTATATTGGTTTATATTGTGGTAATTTTCGTAAAAAAACTGGTATACTGGTTTTTGGTGTTGTTGAAAGTGAATCTGATAATAATAAAACCATTTACGCGCGTGGTGGAAAAATGGGAAAGCTTTTTTACTGAGCAGTGTATTTTATCCCTTTTTACATTCTGATCACTGAGAGCTTTGGATGTCAGAGAGTACTCTATTATCATCAATGAATGAAGCTTTTCAAGAGTCAGTGCCAGTCTTTATCAGTACACGAGTGTGAACAGAGCCTCCTAAAAATTGGGTTTCAAGTGTTGTTTGTGGTTTCAATGGACTAATTGTTATCGTGAGTACCTAGGTGGTTAACCCTTTTTTTTATTATTTATTTTTTGCTTCTTCTTATTTTTTTTATTTTTTTTTAATTCCTCCTATTTTTACTTTTATTTTTCCTAATTCTTTTTTTTATTTTTTTTTTGCTAAATTAGTTTTTAACTTTTTTAAAGGTTAGCTTTAAAACATTTTTTTCCAAAAAATAAATTAAAAAAATAGAGAAATCCCTCTTGCTTATCTAAGACACATATTTTATTATTTTCATAAAAATCCAGTGCTGTTTATTTTTGTAATTTTTGAATAATATTTTTACTAAAATTTAGGTTTATTTAGGGTTATTTGTGATAAACACTCGGAAATGAAGCAAATAAAAACTTTATTTTATTACATAATCACGCCAACGTTTCACCTAATATTTAGGCTTCTTCAGGGCTAAAAAGACATAAATTATAAAACTTTTTGGACAAAAACTCTTTTATTTTTGTTTATATACATTTTTTTCAAAAAAATCAGTTTATAATGTCCAAGTTATGTCCAAAAAGTTTTATAATTTTTATATCTTTTTAGCCCTGAAGAAGCCTAAATATTAGGTGAAACGTTGGCATGATTATGTAATGCAATAAAGTTTTTATTTTCTTCATTTCCGAGTGTTTATCACTAGTGTTCTGTGGTTTATCACAAATAACCCTAAATAAATTTCAAGAAGCAACCTGTAGGAAAAATTATTATTTAGGTTTATTTGATTTCAACATAATTAAAATTTTAATTAATTAATTTTTTAGCAATAATTTATTAATAATAAAAAAATAATTTAAACATAAATTCAAATTTAAAAATAGTATACATACCTATACCCAGTCCGCACATATATGGATGCAACATGGTAAAGAAAGATTTTTTAGGTAACATGTGCCATATTACATGAGACATAACATACATATGTATGCTACATAACATGCCCTATAACAGAAAGATTTTTTACGTTACATGTGCCATATTACATAAGATGTAACATACATATGTATGAATTCAATACTAAATATGGCGTCTATATTATTTTAATTTTTATAGGTTAGAATCACTAATATTCTTAAAATTGTTGTTAATAATAACAGTAGTAGTAGTAGAAACGCATGTATTTTTAGACAACTAAACCGATTTTAGATAATTAGACAAAAAATTAAAATATATATATTTTTTTAAAATGATTATTTGCTATTTTTTCTCTAAAAATTGGCTTTTATGTGGCCCATGATTTTTAAGCCTGGTAGAAAGTTTGCTTTCACACTAAAAATGCACATCGTATAAGAATTTTGCCTGATGGATGCTACATATAAAGATATTTATATATTTTAATTATTAGGTTTATCAAAAAGACGTAAAAATGTTCACCATGTCTAAATCTATGATGCACTCCATAACAAGTAAAATTCGGAAACGCCTACTTTTATTCTTATGTACCTAGTATGTATCTGATATGTAGCATGTTATGTAGCTGATACATAACTTGAGGCGGAATTGTTAAAGTCCAAGGACTATACATGGACTATAAAAATTACATGTCTGCAACATCACATAGAACAGTGGTTATGTACCTGCTATGTTCCTGCCATGTATTTGTGTTGACTGGGTAGGTTCTATATACTATTTTTACCTAATAGCAAAATTTTGTATATTCTGAGGACTTTTCTTAAGTGTTGTTTGGTTTACATGGACCAACTGTTAACGTAAGTACTTATCTAAGTTTCTAGATGATAATAGTTATTTATGGTACTAGTGGCTAAAGTAAGATAGGGCAATATCGGTTTACCCATGAGTGCCATACAAGGTTTTATCCAATAAATAGCTTAGGAATTCATATTTTTATTAAAAATTTTAATGACATTTACAAAAAAATAATTTGACAAGTGACAGTTGAGTGGGTAAAATAAATAATTATCCACTCAATAAAGTAAAAGCCACGCGGGGGTTATTATTGAGTTTATCTATTTAAAATAAAGCTGGTAATTGTCTTATTATCTGTATGTATTGGATAATAGTTATTTATGGTACTAGTGGGTAAAGTAAGATATTGCCCATGAGTGCCATACAAGGTTTTATCCAATAAACAGCTTAGGAATTCATATTTTTATTAAAAATTTACATTTACAAGAAAATAATTTGACAAGTGACAGTTGAGTGGGTAAAATAAATAATTATCCACTCAATAAAGTAAAAGCCACGCGGGGGTTATTATTGAGTTTATCTATTTAAAATAAAGCTGGTAATTGTCTTATTATCTGTATGTATTGGATAATAGGTATTTATGGTACTAGTGGGTAAAGTAAGATATTGCCCATGAGTGCCATACAAGGTTTTATCCAATAAACAGCTTAGGAATTCATATTTTTCTAAAAATTTACATTTACAAGAAAATAATTTGACAAATGACAGTTGAGTGGGTAAAATAAATAATTATCCACTCAATAGAGTAATAGCCACGCGGGGGTTATTATTGAGTTTATCTATTTAAAATAAAGCTGGTAATTGTCTTATTATCTGTATGTATTGGATAATAGTTATTTATGGTACTAGTGGGTAAAGTAAGATATTGAGAAAATTAACCTGCAGGTTAATTTTCGAGAGGGCAATATCGGTTTACCCATGAGTGCCATACAAGGTTTTATCCAATAAATAGCTTAGGAATTCATATTTTTATTAAAAATTTACATTTACAAAATAATTTGACAAGTGACAGTTGAGTGGTTGAAATAAATAATTATCCACTCAATAAAGTAAAAGCCACGCGGAGGTTATTATTGAGTTTATCTATTTAAAATAAACCTGGTAATTGTCTTATTATCTGTATGTATTGGATAATAGTTATTTATGGTACTAGTGGGTAAAGTAAGATATTGCCCATGAGAAAATTAACCTGCGATGCGTCAGCCAAGCAGGTTAATTTTCGAGAGGGCAATATCGGTTTACTCATAAGTGCCATACAAGGTTTTATCCAATAAATAGCTTAGGAATTCATATTTTTATTAAAAATTTTAATGACATTTACAAGAAAATAATTTGACAAGTGACAGTTGAGTGGGTAAAATAAATAATTATCCACTCAATAAAGTAAAAGCCACGCGGGGGTTATTATTGAGTTTATCTATTTAAAATAAAGCTGGTAATTGTCTTATTATCTGTATGTATTGGATAATAGGTATTTATGGTACTAGTGGGTAAAGTAAGATATTGCCCATGAGTGCCATACAAGGTTTTATCCAATAAACAGCTTAGGAATTCATATTTTTATTAAAAATTTACATTTACAAGAAAATAATTTGACAAGTGACAGTTGAGTGGGTAAAATAAATAATTATCCACTCAATAAAGTAAAAGCCACGCGGGGGTTATTATTGAGTTTATCTATTTAAAATAAAGCTGGTAATTGTCTTATTATCTGTATGTATTGGATAATAGGTATTTATGGTACTAGTGGGTAAAGTAAGATATTGCCCATGAGTGCCATACAAGGTTTTATCCAATAAACAGCTTAGGAATTCATATTTTTATTAAAAATTTACATTTACAAGAAAATAATTTGACAAGTGACAGTTGAGTGGGTAAAATAAATAATTATCCACTCAATAAAGTAAAAGCCACGCGGGGGTTATTATTGAGTTTATCTATTTAAAATAAAGCTGGTAATTGTCTTATTATCTGTATGTATTGGATAATAGTTATTTATGGTACTAGTAGGTAAAGTAAGATATTGCACATGAGAAAATTAACCTGCGATGCGTCAGCCAAGCAGGTTAATTTTCGAGAGGGAAATATCGGTTTACCCATAAGTGCCATACAAGATTTTATCCAATAAATAGCTTAGGAATTTATATTTTTATTAAAAATTTTAATGACATGTACAAGAAAATAATTTGACAAGTGACAGTTAAGTGGGTAAAATAAATAATTATCCACTCAATAAAGTAAAAGCCACGCGGGGGTTATTATTGAGTTTATCTATTTAAAATAAAGCTGGTAATTGTCTTATTATCTGTATGTATTGGATAAAACCTTTTTGTTTTTTTTTAATTTTTTTCTTTCGCCTATTATTTTTTTTTTTTGATAATAGTACCTACTCTCTTTATTTTTCTAACTTTTTTGAAGGTTCGGTTTATAAAATTTTTTTCAAAAGAAAAATAAAAAAATATAAAATGTCCTCTCGCTCATCCGAGAAACATATTTTACTATTTTTATAAAAATCCAGTGCTATTTTATTTTTGTTATTTTTGAATATTTTTACTAAAATTTAAGTTTATTTAATATTTATGTTACGTTTATTTAACATAATAAAAATTTAAATTTATTTATTTTCTGTAATAATTTATTAATAATAGAAAAAGCAATTTTAATATTAGAAATTTAAATTTAAAAATAGTATACCCAATAGTAAAATTTAATATATTATGTGAAAAGAGCCTACTTAACTTTAACTTTAGTGTTGTTTGGCTTGAATAGATCAGTTGTTAGCATACGTACCATGATAAAACCTTTTTTATTTTGTTTTTTTTTTTTTATCGTATTTTTTCTATTTTTGTTTGTTTTTTTTTTAATAGTCTTATTTTTTCAAACTTTTTAAAGGGTCGCTTTAGAACAATTTATTTCCAAAATTCCAAATTGCAATAAAAAAAAATTAACACTATAATTTTGAATTTTAAAATAGCAATATTTTTTCGTAATCATACAACGACAAAAAAATCTTTAGGACAGGAAATGTTTTTTTTATGTTTTGACGAGATATACGTGGATTGTTTTGTAATGTCGTTATATTAACATTCCATCTTCATAATTTTTTAATGTATTTATTGCAAAATAAATTTAAAAAATACACTCAATAATGGCAACAGCATATATAAAATATAAAGACACTAAATTTACATAAATTAATGAAAAGTGCATGTTTTATAATGTGTAAGGAAGGCTTCACAGAGAAGTTATTATCAGTATTCGGCGTAAAATCAGTTATGACTCATCGATTAGATCCTGAGTTTTTTGAACTCGAACGGAACAGACAAGAAACGTTCTTATTTCGCCACCCATCTAGAAAGGGTACCCGGTTCAGATTTTTATTAGGGGTCGCACTTTTCATTCAAAGTCAGTTTTTTCCTTTATTTTTGTATTTTTTTTTTTAATTGACCTAATGGTAATTTTAGCTGCATGTTTCAGTAACATTATTTAAAGAAAAAACATGGAAAAATTTATAGGGTATTAGAGTTATGTTTTTTTTGTGAAGTCTTGAAAAGTGCGACAACGTGCCCCATCACGGGGCACGTTGTCGCGGCACTTCGAGTATAATTTTTTGAAGAAATATAAAGGCATTTATAAAAATTATAAATAACTAATAAAACATGTGCCTCCCCACAAGCTGATTGTTATCTAACTTTTTACTTTTGTGCCAAAATTTCCAACTTTATAATTAAATAATATTTTTTTGATTTTTTTTTAATTTAATATAATTTAATAAACGAATTTATTTGCTATTCGACAAAGTTTCACTTTTTTAGACAGTTTTGAATAAAAAAATGCCAAAAAGGAAATGTTATACCATGAACATATCTCCAGATCATGCGACAACTAGCCCCAAACCAAATGCGACAACTAGCCCCAGTATTCAATTTTACGTTATGTATCAAGTACATAAAATTCTCTTATCTTAATGCTTTAAATCAGTAATAATAAGAAAAAATATTTACCACAAAAAAATTACTAGGCTCTTTAATTTTTACATTTTTTGGTTTATCTGGATGCTCTTTTAATTTATTGCATTTAAGTTTACAAATGATAAATGGCACTGTTGTAACGCAGCGGTTAATCTTGGTTTGGCGCAGAAAAATATTTTACTTTTTAAGATATAAGCACTTCGACAACTTACCCCTGCGACAACTAGCCCCGGTCACCCCTACTGAATACAAGTTGTTACAGAAAAACCTAACGTGGTTCTGTTATTAGGGAACATTCAAGTCTTACGTAACGCAAAATTTTACCATTTTTGACCCCCCCCCCCCACCAATGCGGCGTAACATTTTCCCCCCACCCTCCCATTTGTTACGTAAGATTTTGTTTTACAAAAAGTAAAAAAAATTAAAAGAAATTTTGCTTTATGGTTTAAACCGATTTTTAACAGGTTATTGCTTCCGTGTTTTAACCCAAAACCGGTATGATGTAATTTCAGCAACCGGTTAACCAAAAACCGGTTATTGGCTACGGTTTTCCATCTCTAGTTTGTTTTTGTTAAGAGGATTTAGTGAACTGTTAACCACGCCGTGTGCAATAAAATTTGCAAGGAATCCGTCTCTCTAGGCCTAGATCATTGTTAAAAACGTGATCCAATAAACATTTTATAAGTTTATAATTGTTACATAACATTTTTACTGACATCCCCCCCTCTGTAACGCGGCGTAACGTTTTAGAGACCCCCCTAGCGCGTTACGTAATACTTAAACGCTCACTTATTACCATTAATCGGAATAAATTCAGTTATGACTCATCAATGTTGAAAATAAACACAGAATCATAGGCTTACGGAATAATTTTGCGGAATTATGAGGGAAATTTTTATAAAGGTCACTAAATCAAAACATATTACGACTAATTTGTACACACAACAATATTGAATATACATATTAACTATAAATATGTAAATATATCGGTGTTTTTAGAAGAAAATAAAAATGTAAATATTTCAAACCTCGCGTCAACGATAGAATCGACGCGGCGCCTATGCGAGCACTGGAAATTCGCCGATGACTGCTTATTACTAGTACGCTTGTATTCAATAAGTTGCTTGTGGAGTTTTTAATAAGGTAACAGATTTTCATTGTAGAAAAACAAAATGTGTTACTAATTTGTAGTTCAAAAATACCTTTTCATCAATTAGTCAAATTTTACGAGACTAACTTCTATGGCTTTTAAAAAACCCTCTTAGAATACTATTCCTAATTATCGTTAAAGCAAAGAAAAATGTTTTGAAAACTATTAGGAAGCCTTTAATGTGCCGGCAAATTGTAGATATTTTTAGTTTAAATTACTTGGTATTATATTTTAAAGTTGGTATAAAACAAGCCGTGAAGATATGTAATTCTACGCCTTCCATTATACAGAGCGGTCCAAAAGTCACCCCCCCCCTCTTAACTTTTGAACCAGTTGAGATATCGACTTCAAATTTGAAACTTTTAAATAAGACAACTTAAACTATCTTTTAGCATATATTTAATACTTTCAGCTCTTAAAATGTGGGCAGGGGGGCATGGGGGCACATTTTTTTAAATGGAAGGGGGGGTCGTGTAATACATCATTTTAAAGCTTATAAAATTCTCCATTTAACTCCATATTTTTAAATTAAAAAAAAAATTGGGTTTAAAATGGGGTTGAAAATGGGTATTAATGTCAAAATTCCTCTAAAAAAAACAAATAATTGTTTAAAAATGCCTAATTTCATCATAAAAAAATGTTAATTATACTTTTAAACTAATTTTAGTTGACATAAATAAAAATTTTAAAAAAATCGAATGTTTTAGCACAAAAAATTGAAAAATAAAAACCTTAAAAAACATCAAATATATGCTAAAAGATAGTTTAAGTTGTCTTATTTAAGTTCTAAATTTGAAGTCGATATCTCAACTCGTTCAAAAGATAAAATGGGGGGGGGGTGACTTTTGGACCGCACTGTATACTATTCACAGTAAATGGTACCTTGCATTTTCCCAAATACCTGAAAAAAAAAAATTTAAAAAAAATTGAAAAAAAAAACTACTTTCGCAAAGAAAGTCTATAGACTTTCTTTGCAAAAGTAATCATTCTCGAAGAAACGATTAAACTGCAATTAAACTTTGTATCAATTTAAAAATTTTTCATATGCGCCGCCGAATGAAATAAATCACAATAAATTATGAACTATATTGCCCTGTTATGTATCATTAACAATATAAGAATAATCTTTATGATGTAATTCCTTACAATAAGGAATAAAAATAATCATATATTCCATTTTAATATAGTAAGTTGATACAGATAAACATAAAATGGCGATTTCTCCCGTTAGATTAGACAGGGACAAAAGTTCTACCCAAAAAGGATAGAAGACATACATACACTCCCACTTCCACCCAACCAAACAAGTTCTGTATTTGTTCTTTGTTGAACAAATACAATATTTACTTGGCCGGGCGAAAAGTGTAACTATATTATTTTTATTAAAGAAATTACTGGCGCCATCTAAATGTTAGTAGAATTATCTTATTCTACAGATTTACATTAGTTATGTTCGTTCTAGCCGCTCAGTGCTACATTTTCTGGCCAACCAAATAAATACTGTATTTGTTGTATGAAAAACAAATACAGTATTTATTTGGTTGGCTGGAAAGGGTAGCACAAATGAGATAGAGATAGGGTAGACATCTTTTGTTTCATAATTCTAGTTGTAGAGAGCTCCATTGAATTAAAATTTTCTATATTAAGTTACTCGTTAATCTTAAAAGGTACTTAAGTAGAAACCTGTGGTAAGGTACCAGAGAGTTTTAGTAAACTAATGCTTGTTGGTAAAATTGTATCTTATTTATTTATTTATTTAATTTATTACATCCAACAGTACATGACCAATTACAGGATGAGTCACAAAAGAAAAGAAGAGATAAAAACAAAAAAAAAATTAACATCTCAAACTAAATTAAACACTATGAGCAACAAGTACTAAAAATACAATAATCAAAATAGTTAACAGAAGGTACACTGAAAGTGTACACTGAAAGTGTACAGTAAAAAATTACAAATATGCGCAATTAATCCAAGTTTAATTGGCGATAAACGGATTTAATACTGCTTATAGAGCAGGAGAAAATATCAATTTTAGACTGAATGGTATTATAATTTGAGCACATATTATATATTGGCGAGTTTTTTAATAAGTTAGTCCTAGGCTTTGGTAGGTAAAAAGTATCATTTGCACGTGTCTTCGCGGGTACATGTAAGCTGACGAGTCTTAAAAGTTCAGAGCAGTCTATTCTGTTCTGTAATTCAAAAGTTTGTATAAAAATAATACTAAGGGGCGGATTTATTTCATTTTAAAGGGGGGGGGGGATCAATAAGGAAAAAAATTGCGCTTTCACCAAAAATATTTTGAAGGTATTTCTATGCTAATATATCTCGCTGGGGGGGGGGAGTCCAAAAGTCGCACCCTCCCTCTTAACTTTTGAACGAGGTGAGATATCGACTTAAAATTTTGAACTTATTAAGACAATTGTCTAAACCTAAACTGTATTTTTGCCTGTATTTAATATTTTCAGCTATGGGCATGGGGGGACATTTTTTAAACGGAAAGGGGGGTCGTGTGATACATTGTTTTAAAGCTTATTAAATTCTCCATTTAATAATATATTTAAAAATATTAAACATGTTTTTTAAGGTTTGGACTTTTTAATATATTTTTTTTGCTAAAAAATGAGATTTTTTGAGATTTTTTTTTGTAAATTCGTATTTATATCCGTTAAAACTTATTTAACATAATTTACGTCTGCAGCTTAAAATAATTAATTTCTCCAAAAATTGTTTGATTTTTTTCTAAGAAATTTTGATGAAAATAGCCATTTTCAACCCTATTTTAAACCCCCCAAAAAAGGTATAAAAAAATTGAAATATGGTCTGGCTGGTATTAAAAATATAACGAAGTGTATGAGAATGTTCTATATGCGCGCGTATATTTAAAATATTTGCAATGTATGTATGTGGGCCGTGTACGGAGGGTCCCACTTTTCCCCTATATTTAATTTTTTTATTCGAAATGACCCTTAATATTACTCTTTAATTTAACTCCCATTTTTACAGTATGTGTGTGTGTGTGTTTGATAAAAATCTTTAAATAATTTTACTTTTTTCAAAACCGACATTTTAATTTAAATAAAATGTTAATTGGCTAGAAAATGAAGACAAGTTAACTGTAAAAAGTTATAGCTTTTATTTATTATGTTCACTAAAATACTAAGGCTTTTACAATTTTGGGTCTTTTAATTAATTAAAATTACAAACATGTGACATTCTAGATATTTAAAATTACTATTATTAACTATACAGGGGGATAAGAAACTGACATGCTAAAATTTAAGCGGTGATTCTAATGACTTAATACTTAATGTCGACAAAACTGTTTGCCTATATTTTCAAAATGGCATACGTTCTGAACTAGTGGAATCCGACTTAAATATAAATGTAAATAATTACCAAATATGTGCTTCTAAAAGTACAAAATTCCCGGGAATTAATCTGGACAATGATATGCGATGGCGCAGCCAGATTGATTCAGTATGTAAAAAACTAAACCGCTCGTTTTTTGCAATATCTAGGGTTAGATCGATGTTGGATTTACAAGGATTGCTAAAAGTTTATTATGCTATTGTCTACAGTCATTTAAATTATAATATTACATTATGGGGTAACTCTGTAGATAATGAAAGAGTCTTCATACAACAAAAAAGAATAATAAGGCTTATTTTTAGATTAAAACCCCGAGAGTCCAGTAAGGAGATATTTAGTAGGCACAAGATAATGACCCTACCCTGTGTTTATATATACACAACTCTATTATTTGTTAAAGCTAACTTGTTAAATATAAGACATATGTATAGTTCAAGAAACCATGAAAAAATTCCCATCCCTAAGCATAAAACGGCTCTACTAGAGAAATCACCTTCTTACAATGGAATTTTACTCTACAACAAACTACCTGTTTTGTTTAAGCAAATAAAAAGTGAAAATGTATATAAGGCTAAAATAAAGAAATTTCTTCTAGAAGAACAGTACTATTCTGTTAAAGAATTTTTAGAGGACCCTAGATTTTAAATTAAATTGTTTGTATTTATTATACTTTCTGTATTTTTTTTTTAAAGTCATGTATATCCATCCCAGGATGGCTATATACTTGCAATTTAATATGTGTGTGTGTGTATGTATGTGTATATAGGTGTTTATGTGTACACGGAAAAAAAAAATTATAGCTAGAAGCGCTATAACACATATACCAAGCAAATTATAATCGCTTATTATATAAATACAAGGCTTTCTCTTACAATTATGGCAGTCAGTGTAAAAATTTATATGAAATACTTTAATTGTTTAGTGAATAATAAAATATAACAAATAGTATGGCATTTATAGCTTAAATAGATTTAATTATTATCCGTGCTAATAATTTTTATAATATAATAAAATTTCTGTAAATTTATATTAGTGCCTGTAATAAATATAATCGTGTCTGTAATAACAAGGCTAGACAAAAATCATCCCGCCTTAGATTTAATTATATCTGGGTTTAACTACATAAAAATGCCCAGCAATGACATCGAATCTTATAATTTTAACAAGGCTGATTTTAATACTATTAATACGGAAATCTCCAAAATTAATTGGAAATTTCTTAATAATTTGCCTCTAAACGAGGCTGTTACCCAATTTTATAACTTTTTAAATAAATTATTTGAAAAATACGTCCCAAAAACAGTAAAAAAACAGTCTAGTTTTCCCATTTGGGTTCATAAGGATACGCAAAATCTCATATTTAAGAAAAAAGAAGCTCATAAAAAGTTTAAGTTATCAAATTTGCCCCTTGATTATCAAGTGTTTTCTGACTTAAGAAAGGCATGCGAAGAAAAATTAAAATTAGATCACGACTTGTACATAACAGATATACAAGAAGGCATTATTGATGATTCAAAAAAATTTTGGGGATATATAAAATCCGTTAAAACTGATACAGAAGTACCAAACATTATAAACTTTCAAGGAAATCCCTATTCAGGCGGTCAAAATATATGTAATGCTTTCGCTTCTTTTTTCAAAAGTACTTATCAAGACTCAAATTTGAATACCTTAGATTCTAGCTATGATTCCACATTAAATAATTTTTCTTTCTTTGATTTATTCGAAAATGACATACATGTAGCCATCTCTAGATTAAACAGCAACAACACTAGTGGACCCGATGGTATACCTGGGACCTTTATTAAGAAATGCCTTTCTTTGGTTGAGCCATTGTTAATTATTTTCAGAAAATGTTTGAACAATGGTGATTATCCTATAGCATGGAAAACCTCGAAAGTCATTCCAATTTACAAATCAAACAGTAAGTCGAATATCAGTAATTACCGCCCAATATGTATTAATTCGAATTTTGCTAAAATGTTCGATTTTATTGTTTCAAATCAAGTAATGCAGCATGTCAAACATACAATTATTGACGAACAACATGGATTCATATCGGGTAAGTCTACTGAAACCAACTTATTTTTATTTACTAATTTAATAACAACATCCCTAGAGGAGGGACACGTTGTTGAATGTATTTTCACCGACTTGCAGAAGGCCTTTGATAGAGTACCAGTACCGCTGCTTCTATTGAAACTAGAAAAATTTTACCATATTAATGGTCCACTCTTATCATGTTTAAGCTCTATGTTAAATGGACGTAAACAGTTTGTATATTTAAATGGCTTTATCTCAGATGTGTTCGATGTTCTCTCAGGTGTTGGCCAGGGTACCCATTTGGGTCCAATACTGTTCTTGTTGTTTATAAATGATGTCAAAAAAATCTTAACTGTCTTATTCCTTTTATTTGCCGATGATTGCAAACTTTTCAAGGTTATTAAATGTCTTGCTGATAAGATTCATCTTCAAAACGATCTTACTCTGTTTAATAACTGGTGTAAGTCAAATGGGTTATGTTTAAACATTTCAAAATGTAAATCAATGACCTTCACTAGGAAATTAATGCCCACTTACGGTGTATATTGTATAGATAATGTCCCAATCGATAGAGTTGAAGTTTTTAAAGATTTAGGTGTTCACCTTGATACCAAATTAAATTTTACTGATCATATTGACAAGATAGTTACTAAGGCAAATAAAAATTTAGGGTTTATTAAACGATATACTACTACGTTTACTGATACACGATGTCTAATTGTTTTATACACTAGTTTTGTTCGGTCAGGCCTAGAATACGGGTCATTGATTTGGTCGCCAAGTTATACAACCCATATATTACGTTTAGAAAATATTCAAAAAAAATTTATTAGATTACTGTGTTTCAAAAATAACATTGACTATGCAAATAGCAACATTAACGAGTTGTTAACTTATTTTACCTTACCTTTATTGGAGAAACGTCGTTCATACTACGATATTATGTTTATTTACAAAGTTTTTCACTTCATAATAAAATGTCCACCAATTCTTTCACAATTTTCTATCTGTGTTCCATTAGCAAACTTAAGGTTTAATAATTTATTTTTTGTTCCATTTCACCGAACAAACTATGGAATGCACTCTCCTTTATGTAGAATGACCAATTTAATAAACGCAATCAATGACTGTGATATTTTTTATTTAAGTTTAAATAAATTCAAAAATAACATTAAAAGAGTATTATATTAATTATACGTTAAAAATTATTATATTAATTATAAGTGTCCAGTTAAATATTCTAGTTTCCATATAACATGTTTTATTCTATTGTACTTAAATGTTTGTAAAAAAGGATATCCGTTAATAAATAAATAAATAAATAAATAAATAAATAAATAAATATATATAATCGTTTCCAATTTATTTTTAACATTATTAGTTATTGTGTCCCTTATAATCTATAGCTTAAATCACTATAATTTGCCACTGTTACCAAATATCTTATAATGTATAGCGCAGAGCCCACTAATTTCTTTCCGTGTATGTGTGTGTGATGTATATATATATATATATATATATATATATATATATATATATATATATCTTGTACCTTACATAATTAGTACAACTTTATGTTGCTTGTGTTATTTTAATTTTACACTGTATTGCCTATTTTATATTTTGTAGTACCAATTGTTATATTTATTATGTATTATTTGACTTACCATATATACAGCTATGTATCCTAAATGGCAAATAAAATTTATTATTATTATTATTATTACATCCAAAATTATGAAAAAAAGTTTCTATAGTTTAGTCTGGAAATGAGCCCTAAGGGAGCTACGGCCCTTCGAAGATGGACATATTGAATGGGGAACAAAAAAGCACCAATAAAATTTTAATGCTGCAGGGTGATTCTTTATCTTCAAGTAACCAAAAAAATATTCTTCACCAAAACACCTAAATTTAATATTAAGGTAACAATAGCCCTTTAAAAAGTAACATTTTTGGTGGTACAAAATGTTAAAACGGTTGCTTCTACAGTGTTACACTATATGACATTTTTTATGTGTTTTACTCAAGTAATCTAACAGAAACTTATTGCTCTTATTAATACTAGTACACGGAAAAAAAAATTATAGCTAGGAGCGCTATAACACACATACCAAGCAAATTTTAATCGCTTATTATATAAATACAAGGCTTTCTCTTACAATTATGGCAGTCAGTGTAAAAATTTATATCAAAATACTTTAATTGTTTAGTGAATAATAAAATATAACAAATAGTATGGCATTTAAAGCTTAAATAGATTTAATTATTGTCCGTGCTAATAATTTTTATAATATAATAAAATTTCTGTAAATTTATAATAGTGCCTGTAATAAATATAATCGTGTCTGTAATATATATAATCGTTTCCAATTTATTTTTAACATTATTAGTTATTGTGTCCCTTATAATCTATAGCTTAAATCACTATAATTTGCCACTGTTACCAAATATCTTTAAATGTATAGCGCAGAGCCCACTAATTTCTTTCCGTGTATACATGGTAAAGCTCGTCGCTCTAGCTTAAAGGGTACCAGAGTTATTAATAAAAAAACCTTATTTTTATTACAATTTGTATCGGGGCCATAGATCATTTCCGGACCTACTTATGGGAACTTTTTTTATATTTTTTGATGTAGAATGAGCTCTTAAATTGGCATGCCAGTTACTGATTTTTTTGACAACGTATTTTATTATTTTTTTGATATGTTTTTTGTGGGTTGAAAATGGGAATTTCTTTAAAAAATCAATCAATTTTTGAAAAATCAATGCAAGTAAGTAAATTAAACGAATTTTATACGATAAAAAAAATACAAAAAAATATCTTAAAAAATTGGATTTTTTAGCAAAAAAAATAAAAAATAAAACCTAAAAAAAAATGTTTAAAAAAATAAAAAAATATATGATGTGGTGTATCACACCTTCCCATTTAAAAAAATTTCTCCTATACCCCTTTGACCACATTTTAAAAGCTTAAAATATAGAATATATGCCAAGAGATAGTTTAAGTTGTCTTACTGATTGTTCCAAATTTGAAGACGATATCAAAAGTGACTTTTGACAGTTGACGCTGACATTTGAATGTCCTAATGGAGCTCTTTACAACTAGAATTATGAAACAAAAGACGTCTACCCTATCTCTATCTCATTTGTGCTACACTTTCCAGCCAACCAAATAAATACTGTAGTTGTTTTTCATACAACAAATACAGTATTCATTTGGTTGGCCGGAAAGTGTAGCACTGAGCGGCACGAACGAACATAGCTAATGTGAATCTGTACAATAAGATAATTCTACTAAAATTTAGATGGCGCCAGTAATTTCTTTAATATTAATATTATAGTTACACTTTTCGCCCGGCCAAGTAAATATTGTATTTGTTCAACAAAGAACAAATACAGAATTTGTTTGGTTGGGTGGAAGTGGGAGTGTATGTATGTCTTCTATCCTTTTTGGGTAGAACTTTTGTCCCTGTCTAATCTAACGGGAGAAATCGCCATTAGATGAGTTTCGCTGCCTTTTACTAAGCTGAATTGAACGCACAAAATGGCTTACAATTTTTGAAAACAAATCGGTAGCATTATGTATTTCAGTTACAAATTATTGTTATGTGAATTTAAATATGTAATACTGTAATTGGATATTCCAAAAAACAATATTTATTACTTCTGGTTTTAAAACAAAGTGTTCGAACACATGTGAAATAAAATTAATTACATAAACATTTTGTTCTAATTATTTAGTTAAAAGTACGAACGTACTTAGCTGATGGTTAAGTGTTATTTGTTTCTCAAATGTGAAATTATTGCTTCTTCCTAGTTTATACGTAAAATCGTCTTAAGCTAATTCTTTCCTCATCTCTTTTTAATTTATTCTGTTAATAAGTGTTGCAGTAAAATTGACATGTGAAAAATCATCTAATCGATTTGAAAAAGTTGGTAAATTAAAGAAAAATTTGAATATTTGGTAATAGTCCGCGATCCCACGCCCAGTTGATTTTTTTTATTACCTCACAGTTGAGACTTCGTATGTGTTCTTTATGTCCATTTAGCACCTTAAAGCTGATTTTTTCAGGATCGCTACCGAGAATTTTCTTATGTAAGAAGTTGTTTGATTGGACATAAAGAACACATATAAAAAGTCTCAACGGTGAAGTAATAAAAAAAAATTCTACTGGGCGTGGGCTCCCGGACTATAAATCTTCATCAAAAAGTCGGAAAAAATCAACGAACTAATAACTCTTCTCTCTAGAATAGGCATTTCATTTGTAAAAACTGACAAAAACGTAGCCAACATATACATTTGTCTGTTTTACTCGCACAGCTTTGTTCTAACAGAGACAACAATAACATTTACTGGTAACTGTTATTGTTCAGGCCTGAATATACCTACTATTTGTTTACAAACAAACGGAGATGTTGGCGATACTTTATATTAACGGTATGCGTATTTTAGAGAGAAGAGTTATTAGTTCGTTGGAAAAAATTGACCTGATGGGATTTTGTTTGGTCATCACTTTTTTTCTGGGGACCGTCAATCGAGGTGACTTCGGACGGTTTGGGTGACTTCGGACACTTTTTCGCAAAACCCTCTGAGCACAAGCACGTGTGCACAAGTTATGGCGTTGTGTGCATAAGTTGTGGGGTTGAAATTGCATTTTTTCACAAAAAATATGTTTTTGTCATATAGTCCAAAATTTCTCATTAAAACAATATGCTCCTTTATTTATTACAAAAATAAAACTCATTATTTTTTTCAGTTTCTAAATTACTGACACGTTTTGTTTTGATTAATTTTTGATATCGAAATCTCTTCTAAATAAAAAACACTTATTTGTCTTTCAAAACTACTAAATTAAATACTGCAATGTGTGTATTGTATACAAAATGTTATCATACTAACATAGAGACCGTGCTGGTACATTTAGATCCTCACGCAACATGTGTTTAGTAATACTGTAACATTTGGTAAATTATATCACAGTTATAGTTTGGTATACTTTAAGTTGTAGTTGTTGTGTTATTGATCTAGTTTAAAGTATGTTACAGTAAAATAACAATCTGTAAATAATACCAAAATTTTAATTAGTAATAATACAGCGAAAAGTAAAAAAAGGATCGATTATTTTGTGTGTGGTTGAAATCTTCATATTATTACTAATCAAAATTTTGGTATTATTTACCGGTTGTTAATTTTTCTGAATACTGTAACATACTTTAAACTAGATCAGTAATACAACATAAAAACAACACAAAGTATACCATACCATAAGTGTGATAGGCTTTAGCAAATGTTACAGTAATTACATCGGCACTTAGTGCTACTAAGAGTGCCGATGTCGAGGGGTAAACCGCTGACAAAATTTTGTACACCTTTAGGAGGAAATCTTCGACGATTTCCTCATAACCTTCAAAGATTTCCTCCGAAAAGGAGGAACTCTTTAAAAATTTCCTCGTAACCTTCAAAGATTTCCTCCAATTTGTACACCTGAATTTCTCTGCGGTTTACCCCTCGGCCGATGTATTGAAATCTTCGCCGAAAAGTCAAAATCTTTGACCACGTTTTTTTCACATTTCTCGACGTTTTAGACCATTCTGAGTCGAAATCAGTAAAAAAATGTTTTGCGTAAGTCTGTCTGGGTGTAAAGTCCATTTCTACATGAGATATCGACTTGCGGTTTTTTGCATATGCATTTCTATGGTTTATTTTGCATATTGTTTCTTATCGTATTCCGAAGAACTGATTAGATTTTGGGGGTAAACGATTGGGGGTAAGGGGGTAAAAATAGGGTAAAACTCCTATTTTTAGCGTTTTTTGTTTATAATTAAGACAATTAGTATTGTATTTGGTTAATTTACTACTACTACACTTATATAAAAGATAATTTTAAATTGGTCAAAAAATGTTATAAACAACGTTTTCCTAAAACGCATTGTTTTCGAGATATTAGCGTTTAAAGCAGTAAAAGTTTTTTTTAGCATATCTCATATATTTATAAACCGATTTCAAAAAATTATATTTTAAATAAAAGCTCTTTTTAAGCCCTATAAAAAATGTTATATACAGTTTTTTGCTAGAATATAATGTTTTAAAGATACAGAATTTAAAATTAAACAAAACACCTAGTTTGAAATTTGCAAACTAGATGGCTTTAGTGTACAATAGTGCCGATGTTTTTTTCACAGGGTGCTTGCAACGTTTCATCTAGTTTTTACTATATTACTGTAGCGATGACATGCGGTCTGAAATTGTGGCTATGTCGGTACTCTCCTGCGGAACCACTCAAACTACCCACTTACCCTAACAAACCTACCTATCTAGTGCTCTACTTTTAGTAAAAGACTTTTTGACATAAAAGAAAATTTTCCCCTTGATGTATTTACAAATCTTAAACATATTTATAGGCAGCACTAAAATGTTATTACTGTGTTATGTGATATGTAGGTCTTCATACTGCTGTGTTATATGATATATAGCTTCTTAAATTTTAAATGCCTTTAGAGTTTAAAGAGACTGAAATTATGTGATTTACCTACAGTCATATATTTCTTATAAACATGGAGCGCAAGGGTGCTAGCGATTTTATTATACTATTCACAGCGCCTGCGCTAGAATAGTATTATACGGTAGATTCGAGTTTTTAAAAAATTTCAAAAATCGTCCTAGACAAAAAATTCTTGGATGTAATTTTGTTTCATGAAAAAATAATCAGCTTTTTTTTTCAAATGTGCTTCTGTCCGTCTGTGTGCGTCCGGTGTCACGTTTTTTGTGGACATCTTAGCTCAAGAACGACTTGAAATTTTCAGGAAAAATCAAGTTCTTTGAGGGGAAGATCCCCATTGTTTTTGAAAGTAATCTCTCCAGAAACAAAAAACTTATGGCGGGTTAAACCTTTAAAAAAATTGCAAAAGCTGAAAGAAAATTACGATTAACGTAAAATTTTTAGGAAAAAATACTTTTATTATAAGAATAAATTTTGAAAGTAATACCCCCAAAAACAAAAAAGTTATGGGGGTTAAACTTTAAAAAAAATTGAAAAAAGCTGAAAGACAACTCCGATTAAAGTATACCCACTAGTAACTTTTTCATGAAAAATTATTTTTAATATAAGGATCAATTCTACCAATTTTGAAAGTAATCCCCCTAAAAACAAAAAAAGTAATCGGGTGTTAAACTTTTAAAAAAATAAATTAAAAAACTATAATTTTCAAGTTTTTTTATATTTTTTTTGTAAAAACAAAAATAAAAATTTTGATTTTTTTTTTTTTGAAAAAATTTATTTTGTAATTTTTTTTTTTTCATAAAAAGGTTTTAAAAATTTAATTTTTATTTAGGGAGCGTTCAAGTATTACGTAACGCAAAATTTGGCCATATTTGACCCCCCCCCCCCATGTAACGCGGCGTAACATTTTCGAGAGCCACCACCCCCCCCCCATTTGTTACGTAACATTTTACAAAAAGTAAAAAAAAATTAAAGGAAAATTTTCTTTATGGTTTAAACCGGTTTTTAACCGGTTATTGCTTTCGTGTTTTAACCCAAAACCGGTCTGATGTAATTTTCGCAACCGGTTAACCAAAAACCGGTTATTGACTATGGTTTTCCATCTCTAATTGTTTTTGTTTAGAGGATTTAGTGAACTGTTAACCACGACGTGTGCAATAAAATTTGCAAGAAATCCGTCTCTTTAAGCCTAGATCATTGTTAAAAACGTGATCCAATAAACATTTTATAAGTTTATAATTTTTTAAGTGTTACGTAACATTTTTACTGACACCCACCCCCCCCCCCCTCTGTAACGCGGCGTAACGTTTCCGGGACCCTCCCCCCTAGCGCGTTACGTAATACTTGAACGCTCCCTTATAAAAAAAATGAAAAAGTTTGATTTTTTTAAAATAATTTTTTGTTTTTCAAAAAAGTTCTTAAAAAAAATCATATTTTTGAATTCTTTTGAAAATTATTTTATTTTATTATTTGGGAAAATGCAATACCTATACCATTTCCTGTGAATTGTATATAATGGAATGCGTAGCAATACATATCTTCACGGCTTGTTTTTTTTTAGATTTTCGACTGGATAGATTTCTCTTCTCCACCTATTTTTATTAATATTTCCTTGTCATGTATTTTTCTTCGTAAAGATTATCATTTTTATGCTTAATTAGCAAGTGATCACTTGAAGTGATAAATATAGAAGGAAGATAAAAATAGAAGAAAGCATAGGGGTTAAAGAATTGCCGCCAATAATATAATATAATTAATCATTAAATATTTAATGATATTATGAATACACATTAATCGGCTAATTAATAATACTTAACATATTGAAAAAATACACAGCTCCACAAAAAATTAAATTTGGTAACCAAAAGGGTTATATCATACCACATCCTTAAGATTTTGGCTGCTGACCCTGAATTTGATGTCTTTTGGTTATGCAAAAAATCACAGTGTCATAACATAGATCGTAGAAAGAAGATTTTAAAGCACATTTTATTTTTTTAAATCGATGAATATTTATAGGAGATATGGGCTGTTAAGTGTATGTCTGTGGTCAACTCGAACACCCTGTATATATTTAACAGATGGATGGATTTAAATATACAAAAAAAAGTGGTTATATCAAAGTATACTTGCCCCTCCTATCAAAAATCCTGACTCTAGTGGTTACTACATTTATTTTTTGTGTAGCTGTGACAATAAAATTGTAAATAAAATGTATGGGGCCGTTGTCATAAATACAAATGATAAAATAGTTATTAGAATTAAACTGAATGAATGAATATAGTTTTATAAGCAATAATTATTATAAAAAGTAATAATAAATAGGACATTTTCCAGAGTACTAACAGTATATTACGTAACGTGTAAGGAAACTGATTTATTTTGCATGAGCGAATCTTTAACACGAGCCGCACAATGATCAAAATTTGCGTTACGTAATACTTAAACGTTCCCTTAGGTTGGAAGTCAAATTTTGGTAAAGCAACAAATTAACAGTCCCCACAACGTTAAGAAACAATTGTTAAGGCCCCTGAGAAGTTGGAAATTACTTTCCAGTAAAAGTTATTCTATAACTAGTATGGAATAGACCATATTCCGCGCAAGCGGAAAGTTTGTCATACGAGCCGGCAGGCAGGTAGGACGGTCCCGCGAGCGCGGAATGACTATTACATACGTGTTGTAGACTATACTTTTTCTTCGACTGCAAATATGAAAGAAACACTACGTGGCTTTAAACTGCGGACAAGGTTAAAAACAATGTTTTTTGTGACTCGTCATTGTAAATGCAACAAAACACATATTTTTAAATAAAGCAATTAATGTTATTTAATAATTTTATCAAATCACTAGTTAAAAAAGATTTTTATTTATTTTTCGCACATATTTACAAATTATAATGCAAAAATTAAAGGTTATGTCAAATTGTTTTGACATATATCAGGTTTAAATATTTAACATTAGATGGAGCAGTTTTAGTTTTTTGATCTAAATTGATAAAAAACTGGTCAAATATTAAGAAAAAACTAATAAACTTTATGTAATTTTAACGCAAAACTTTAAATTGCATTAAATTATTCAATATTTCATTGTAAAATATATATATTTTTGCTAGTTTTGCTACAGTTTTCTTTACTTTTAAAAACAAGAGATGGCACTACATGTGCTCATTCTAACACTTGATACGGAATATTCATACCGTATCTAGAGCTAGAATGGATTCATTCTGTGTTTGTATTTGCTTACATTCTAAAGCAGTCGTAGAAAAAAAAATTCCCCAACTTCCCAGCATACTCTTTTTTATAGAAACGTTATAATCTTAGAACCTGGCTTTTTCAGTAAAAGTTAATGTTTACTGGGATGTTTCCTTCCTTGGACTCTTCAAGCAATAATGCATTTAAATTCAATGGAGATCTCTACAACTAGAATTATGAAACAAAAGACGTCTACCCTATCTCTATCTCATTTGTGCTACACTTTCCAGCCAACCAAATAAATACTGTATTTGTTTTTCATACAAGAAATACAGTATTTATTTGGTTGGCCGGAAAGTGTAGCAGTGAGCGGTACGAACGAACACAGCTAATGTGAATCTGTAGAATAAGATAATTCTACTAAAATTTAGATGGCGCCAGTAACTTCTTTAATATAGTTACACTTTTCGCCCGGCCAAGTAAATATTGTATTTGTTCAACAAAGAACAAATACAGAATTTGTTTGGTTGGGTGGAAGTGGGAGTGTATGTATGTATTCTATCCTTTTTGGGTAGAACTTTTGTCCCTGTCTAATCTAACGGGAGAAATCTCCATTCACACTTCACACCAATGTATATATACATATGTCCCTAATCGTCAAAGTGTCAATATTAATATTTAATAAATTTATTTCCAGACAATAATAAAGTGTAAAGTAGTCAGCAACCTCTTGAATTAAATGCAAATTTAAATTTAAGTCCGTACTGCCGTTCAAAGACAAAAAGTCGTATCTACAAAAAAAAATTGGTTCTATTAATTTTTGGGATCCTTGTTTAATTAAAGAAAATGTAATATTGTTTGAATATTTTTTTTCTTGTTTTTCTAGTAAATTTTATTAGCATTTCCCAGATTTGTTCTCCGCGTAGAAAATTTTAGGGACCATGAACGAAGTGACTTATCAGATTGTTAAATGTTTAAACGCACTGTCCGAACATTTTTATCAACTCTCCAAATATCGCCTTAAGAAAGAATTAATGAAAATCAATAGTGTCCTTTGATATTTTGAATATTTTTTAAATTTTGTTATTTTTTCATACTTGATTAGAATCATGAAGCAATTATAATATACAATATTTTTATAAAATAATATTCTTCGAATTTCAATCTCATGTAAAACTTATAAAACTTATATTTATCTACATATTTTATAGGATAGATGGAAGAACAACTTTCTGTGGTATGTATGCTGCATTGTGTTACACTACAGTAGTGTACATATTTTCGGGAAAGCTGAATCTCGCCTTTTCTCTTTACTATTTATATGTATTATTTCTAAATTATTTTTTAATGAACAATGAATAAAGGTCTTTATTATTATTAATAATTTCTAGCTTTATTTTAAATAGATAAACTCAATAATAACCCCCGCGTGGCTTTTACTTTATTGAGTGGATAATTATTTATTTTACCCACTCAACTCACTTGTCAAATTATTTTCTTGTAAATGTCATTAAAATTTTTAATAAAAATATGAATTTCTAAGCTATTTATTAGATAAAACCTTGTATGGCACTCATGGGTAAACCTATATTGCCCTCTCGAAAATTAACCTGCTTGGCTGACGCCTCGCAGGTTAATTTTCTAATGGGCAATATCTTACTTTACCCACTAGTACCATAAATAACTATTATCCAATACATACAGATAATAAGACAATTACCAGCTTTATTTTAAATAGATAAACTCAATAATAACCCCCGCGTGGCTTTTACTTTATTGAGTGGATAATTATTTATTTTACCCACTCAACTGTCACTTGTCAAATTATTTTCTTGTAAATGTCATTAAAATTTTTAATAAAAATATGAATTTCTAAGCTATTTATTGGATAAAACCTCGTATGCCACTCATGGGTAAACCGATATTGCCCTTTTACTTTACCCACTAGCACCATAAATAACTATTATTATAAATGAATTCAACTGTAATGAAAGCATTTTTTTAATGCATAGCGGATTAGGCAAATAAGAATAGAATGGTATAGAATAAGTTTTAACGATAGCATAAAATATACAATTTAATAATGTTCTATTTGTTTATGTTTAAAATTTTACTAGTTACATCCTTATTAACGTGAAATATAAATAATACAATAAAATTAATATAAACATATGTACTTAAATTTATAGTATAATAAATTATATGCTTCTACCAGTCTTAGGTGCATTTCTAAAATAGTATAATAAAGTATTAGTTTTATAACATACCTTTTTAGCGCACAAGTACAAGTTTAGAAAACGAGCCGCTTGCGGCGAGTTTTCTAAAGTAATTTTTTCTATTTTGCTCTAAAATTTAAAAAAACTTACATTTAAATTGATGACTGATTTAGGGATTTTTGTTTGGATTGGCATTACAGTTTACACCATGTTTAAAATTCTAAGAACAAATGATATTTTGATATATTTTATAGTCATCTCTTCTCTTTTTTACTGCAATTAACCAATCCACAATTTTAAGATGGTAAAAATAACCTAAACACAAAATTTTGTAGAAAATTCAACTTTAAAGCGACATTGACATTTGCACGGAAAACGTCAAGCGATAGGCCTGGTCTGTTGCTAACCCAAAAGAACAAAAAGTACAGACTTCTTATGGGCCTATAAGAACACGCAAAATGCGTGTGATTATGAGCTTATAACAGTCGCAAAGTAGAAAAAGAATCTAAAAAACTGCATTTTGAATGGCACGAGGTATGTAGGGTAAATATAGCCCAGATATCAGGGGTGTAGATAGGATTTTTTCTTGGGGGGGAGTCGCATCCAGTGTCGGACTGAGAAGCCCAAGGCTAGTGAGATTTCTTCAGAAAAATTAAAAATTTCAAAATTTAGCGCCCACCTTGACGCCTCTGGAGAGCTACCTCAAACTAGTCTTGGGTCTAATGACGATGCGGAAAATTTTATTCATAATTAAAATTAATTATTATAATTACTTTAATTAAAATTATCATCTTGTAGTGTATTCTTTAAATGTTGACGCCATCCTTACTTGCATTTTACTTCAATATCAATTCCAAAGACAATTTATGATATTATAACTTACACCGCAAAGATAATTTAGCTTTATAATTAAATTAGAGCTATGCACGCTACTATATACAGAGCGGTCCAAAAGTCACCATCCCCCTCTTAACTTTTGAACCAGTTAAGATATCGACTTCAAATTTGGAACTTTTAAATAAGACAACTTAAACTATCTTTTAGCATATATTTAATACTTTCAGCTCTTAAAATGTGGGCAGGGGGGCACATTTTTTAAATGGAAAGGGGGGTCGTGTAATACATCATTTTAAAGCTTATAAAATTCTCCATTTAACTTATTTAAATATTTTTAAATAAAAAAAAATGTGGGTTTAAAATGGGGTTGAAAATGGGTATTAATGTCAAAATTCCTCTAAAAAAAACAAATAATTTTTTAAAAATGCCTAACTCCATCATAAAAAAATGTTAATTATACTTTTAAACTAATTTTAGTTGACATAAATAAAAATTTATAAAAAAAAACTTAAAAAATCGAATGTTTTCACAAAAAATTGAAAAATCAAAACCTTAAAAAACATTTTTTAAAAATTTAAAAATGTTAGTTTAAATAGAGAATTTTATAAGCTTTAAAATGATGTATCACACGACCCCTCTTTCCATTTAAAAAAATGTCCCCCCATGCCCCCCTGCCCACATTTTAAGATCTGAAAATATCAAATATATGCTAAAAGATAGTTTAAGTTGTCTTATTTAAGAGTTCTAAATTTGAAGTCAATATGTCAACTCGTTCAAAAGTTAAAAGGGGGGGGGGGTGACTTTTGGACCGCACTGTATATGACTATAGTTATTGGATTTTATATTTCTACGATATAAATAAGATTCTAAATAGGTATATCAAAATTGAAAAATATTTAAAATTAAACTTTTTAATGTTAAATATTGCAATCTAGTCTGCCATCCATGTGCAGGGTGATCCAGAATTCCCGCCCTTGTACACGGAAAAAAAAAATTATAGCTAGGAGCGCTATAACACACATATCAAGCAAATTATAATCGCTTATTATATAAATACAAGGCTTTCTCTTACAATTATGGCAGTCAGTGTAAAAATTTATATGAAATACTTTAATTGTTTAGTGAATAATAAAATATAACAAATAGTATGGCATTTATAGCTTAAATAGATTTAATTATTGTCCGTGCTAATAATTTTTATAATATAATAAAATTTCTGTAAATTTATAATAGTGCCTGTAATAAATATAATCGTGTCTCTAATATATATAATCGTTTCCAATTTATTTTTAACATTATTAGTTATTGTGTCCCTTATAATCTATAGCTTAAATCACTATAATTTGCCACTGTTACCAAATATCTTATAATGTATAGCGCAGAGCCCACTAATTTCTTTCCGTGTAATTTTTCTCGAAAATGGTAAGATGGAAAGATTCCCCGGGGCCCGGGCTCGAGGGGGGGCCGGCGTCGACAATTTCTTTTAGTTTACAATAAACGGTTTATTTATTTATACTCCCTCCAGAACGATAATGGCGCCAAAAAAATTCTATTTCTACGAAGCTGAAGTTTGCAACGTTTTTTTGTAACGAAAATTCAAATAGTATATTAAAGTACTACTTTCATAACATACGTTTTTAGCGCACGAGCACAAGTTTAGAAAACAAGCCGCTTGCGGCGAGTTTTCCAAAGTACTAGTGCGCTAAAAACGTGTTATGGAATAAGTGCTTTTATATCGTCGGCTTACAAGTAAAAGGCACTAAGTCACTTTTTTGCAAAAAGGGGATTTTAATAGCACTGTAGTTAATTTTTGATGATCTATGTATAGGTAAACCGAACTAACTTCTAGGTGGACTGCTAAGGGAGTTACCCACTATACAAAAAACGCACCAATTTGATTTTGATTAAAATTTTATCTGGCAATAAGCACTAAGTCACTTAGTGCACTTAGTGCGTTTTACTTGTAGATTATTTCAAATGTTTCTGCACTAAGAGACTTTCTAAAAAGAGTTAATTTATAAAAATATGATTGCTTGAATCATTTATATGATACAATAACTCGTTATTTATTGTACTGACAAACGCATTCAAATTTTAACTGATAGATTATTTTAATTTTGCTCTTAAATCCTTGGTTACTACATAAATAACAAGAATATAAGAAAAAAACTAAAGTTCGCAGCAAGTTCGGAAAACATCCCTTAGAATTGCACAGTGAAGTGTTTTATCATTAATAATGATTCATTATAATTATTGACTTTAGGAGATGCTTCTTTGCCGGCACAGCCGATGGTCTCTGTCTTAGTTCTGGCATAGTAAACAATTTCATATAATTAATACTAATTAATTTTATTAATTTTGAAAACGTTCTTTAAACAATCAAAAAGTCCAAATCCTTCCTTTAAAAATCTAGTTTTTGAAAATGTATGTAAACATCTTGTTTCCTACTTTATAGTTATACATTACGTTTAATTAATAGAAGGGTTTTAATTTTAAATAGTTGTTTTTTATATTATTTTATTCACTTAGTGCTCTTTACTTGTAAGCCGACGTCGTGGGCCTACAAGTAAAAGGCACTAAGTCCATGTCTTTTTTCAAATTTAGTTGAATTAAACTAATTCAATTTTTCTTTATTTAACTGCAAATGGGACATCATTATGTTCAAACATGTCATTGCGATTTGCGGTAGTTTTTTCCAAAAACAATTATTACAAAAATTAAAAAACAATAATGAAACTTAAATTTGTCAACATCTCAAAACCATGTTTTTGGACTTAGTGCTCTTTACTTGTAAGCCGACGATATACTATTTGACTTTTCGATGCAAAAAAACGTTGCAAACTTCAGCTTCATCTATTTTTAGATTTTTAAACATTAACATATAAATGGTTTTTCCTATTTTTCAGCCAAATTATTTATCAGACGATAATGGTTATAAGCAAACTAGTAGCTCTTGAAATTCTCTATAAGCTTCATACACAACAAATTTTCATATGTACTTTGGTACGATTACAGAGGGCGCAACTCGACTTTCCCGCCCACTGTAACCGTAACAAAATACCTACAGAGCTACAAGAATAATTTGACTGAAAAATGAAAAAAACAATTTTGAAAATTTATAACTCGATTGTTATTAATATAATAAAAAAATGATCAAAACAAGACCTGTTGGAAATTTTTTCCTTAACAAAATTGGTTATATACATTTTTATCGTAAGATGAATATTTAGCGAGATAACAGAACTCACCCCTAAAATTCAAGATAGCGGACACCCGTTACGCAAATCACCCGGTGAAAAATTAACAGGAGTGTTCTGTTACTATCCACTACTACCCTTTAAGATATCAGCCCGTGTACATTTATTGCCATTTAACACAGGTATTTTTCGTTATTTGTCTGGACTATACACGGAAAAAAAAATTATAGCTAGGAGCGCTATAACACACATACCAAGCAAATTATAATCGCTTATTATATAAATACAAGGCTTTCTCTTACAATTATGGCAGTCAGTGTAAAAATTTATATGAAATACTTTAATTGTTTAGTGAATAATAAAATATAACAAATAGTATGGCATTTATAGCTTAAATAGATTTAATTATTGTCCGTGCTAATAATTTTTATAATATAATAAAATTTCTGTAAATTTATAATAGTGCCTGTAATAAATATAATCGTGTCTGTAATATATATAATCGTTTCCAATTTATTTTTAACATTATTAGTTATTGTGTCCCTTATAATCTATAGCTTAAATCACTATAATTTGCCACTGTTACCAAATATCTTATAATGTATAGCGCAGAGCCCACTAATTTCTTTCCGTGTATAGCTACATAATCTATCATAGAATAATTAATTTCCAATTTAAGAAACTAAGAATCACATTTGTTTCAGATTATGGTAATTTGCCTCAATTAGTTCAAGATAAGGAATTATAATTGACGACCACATAATAAATGCTTATGCTTATGTTTATGTATAATAATTTCAAATATAAAGATGTTTATTGAACACTTCTTATTGGCTTCAGCATTTATCTTCATTCAAATATCAGGTGAGAATTTGCAATGGAGCTCTCTACAACTAGAATTATGAAACAAAAGACGTCTACCCTATCTCTATCTCATTTGTGCTACACTTTCCAGCCAAACAAATAATTACTGTCTTTGTTTTTCATACAACAAATACAGTATTTATTTGGTTGGCCGGAAAGTGTAGCACTGAGCGGCACGAACGAACATAGCTAATGTGAATCTGTAGAATAAGATAATTCTACTAAAATTTAGATGGCTCCAGTAATTTCTTTAATAAAAATAATAGTTACAGTTTTCGCCCGGCCAAGTAAATATTGTATTTGTTCAACAAAGAACAAATACAGAATTTGTTTGGTTGGGTGGAAGTGGGATTGTATGTATGTCTTCTATCCTTTTTGGGTAGAACTTTTGTCCCTGTCTAATCTAACGGGAGAAATCGCCATTAATTTTACACTACCAGTTTTAGAAAAAATTAATTCAACAGCTAGTACTTAAGTACTAACAATGACAAATAAAACTGCATATAATATATACTGCATATAATATGTACGATCTTTGTGACCAGACACATACAGCCATTTTTGTGAATATTTTGTTATAATTATGTATATTTAAATAAGTTTTACACCCTCATGCTTAACTTAACTTATAAGTTGGGGTTGGTGTATTTAATTTTCTTTTTTAATCAAACAAAAATTTTTGAAGCTCATTCCGAAGCTCTTTCAAATGAAGTATTACAAGATGGGGGTTGCTATTGAAGATTTTATTTTTGGGGTAGCTGAAGGTTATGGGGTGGGATTTACAACCCCTAAAATTATGTACTTAAAAAAACCAAACTGACCCGTTTTTTAGATTTTTCAAATTGAGCCTAGCTTGCGAGATATTTCTGGTGGTTCGTTTTCAAATGATCACTCTGTATACTATTTCCAATTTGGATAATTTTCTGAGAATAACCAAAAAAAAATACTTTTTCACTACTAGCTTTAGAACATACTATTATTTATCTCATTTTCAGAATATGAAATCAATTTTCTTCACCTATAGCAATAATAATTTTTTCTCTCTTAGTATGAGTAAATTTTATAAACAATTGATTTCTGTCACTTTAGATGTTTCCGTTCTTTGTGCAATTTTTACTAATTAAACCCAAGAAAAAGCTTTAAATAACTTTTTATTTATTAAATATAATTAATTATAATTATTACCAATTAATACAATCAATAATTCGGTAAATATTATGAAAAAAATTAAAAAACATCTAAATTTTTAAACGTCAGTTCAAAGTATTTATTTGAGCAAATGTCACTGATCAGAGCTATTTGATTTTTATGAAAATTTCAAGAAATATAATTTCTGTTAATAATTTATTTTATTATTTGAATAAAAATAGTTAAACAGTGCTAGTAGTGAAAAAAACTAATATATAAACTACGGTAGAGAAGACTATTATAGCCTCACACTCTTAAATCCCTCGCTGCTACGCAGCTCGGCTATAAAAAATGTTTTCTCTACCTTGGTATATAATTACTATTAAATTTATAAGTAAAAAACTGTTTTAGCTAAAGTATCCTGCCAGTTCTGTGGTGACAGAATATTGAGGATCTCTAGTTTTGGCAACCATTAATGACTTTTTTCAGGTTCTGCATTACATGGTAATTGTGAAACAAATGAAGACTGTGGTACAATAGATACACACTGCAACCAAGGGATTTGCGCTTGTAAACCCAACTTTGCTGTTTGGTTTGATAGTTGCGTTCATCGTAAGTATAAGTATTTAGCGGGAAAAAGGTATTCATAGATAAGATAAAGTAAGAACCTTGACTTAGCGTGAAAAGCACCAGTAAGGTTATTATCTGAATACCATTTTTCCGCTCTGTAGTATTTTTAGTTCATTATACACGGAGAGAACTGTTTTAGCAATCATTGCCAAAATACACTACAAGATAAAAAAGTTGAGTTTTAAAAGGGGTATGTCCAGCATGTTTTTTTTACAGTGCCTTTCAAAAGTCCAAACGAACGAGTTGAGATCGACTTTAAATTTGTAGTACGTAAATATTTACAATTTAAACTATCTTTTTCTATACATTTGATATTTTCTACTTTTAAGATGTGGGCAAGGGGCATGGGGGGATTTTTTTAAGGATACATGTGATACATCATTTTAAAGATAATATTCTCTTTTTGACCCCCATTTTAAGAAATTTTTTTGGAGGTGTTTTGGTTTATAGGGTTTATAATTAATTTTTATTGATAATTTGATGTTAAATGAACTAAAATTCCTTGTTGTATACATACATCGAGAAATTTTAGTTTTAATCAATGGTCTGCACTTTTATGGACATAAACCCCTTTTAAACTCAACGAGTCAATTTATTTAATAGGCAGTTAGTTTTATTTAACATAGGTTAAAAGACTGTTTTCAAACATTAATTATAAAAGCGATTTCAGCATCTGGTGCTAAATACACTACAAAATAACAAAAATATCTTATTTTCAAATAGATTAATTTACTAGATAAAAGACCACACATGATTTAAAATTATTTACACCTAATAAAGCATAAACACCCTAGTAACGGGTTTCTAATGTTACGTTATTAATATAAAGTATGTGCAAATGTCCCGCTTTTTAACGTTAGAATCTAACGTTAGTTACAAACGTTAATCTAACCAAAATCTAACGTCAGATTATTAGGTTAGAAAAGCGTTAGAAGTACCTTTAAATCTAACTTTCGCAGAAGGCGTGGCCACCCCTTAAAATTCTCGAAGTTATTGCTTAATAACCCTGTATTTTAGCAATCATATTTTTTTAAACATATTGTTGAAGTGTTAGGCACCGTTTAAAGTTCTTTTTATAGTTTATTATTTCACAAGATTGACTTCAGGTCCTCCTGGTATATTATGCAATGCACAGCATATTTTTACAGTCTGTTTGATTTGGCACGTGCCTGCAGACTAAAATGGTCTATGTCAAGCTCGACTATAATGGATACTACTTGAAATTTATTTATTTTATTGTTTTTATTTGAGAATTATTTTGGTCCACATGTAAGTTAAAATTAAATTTATTTAGGTAGTTCAAGATTGTTATTTTTTCACGTCTTTAATAACTCATTTTGTCAACAGTAAATAAATTTATTAGCAGAAAATATTCGCTTTAATTAAATTCCATCAAGTGAAATAAAAACGTTGAAATGAGATATTGGATAATTCCAGCGTTACATCTTAGACCTATTTTAATTTTTAAACGTATAAAGAACCTGGCACACATATAGGGGGGTTCCTGGGCCTCAGTCAAACTGCCTCAAATTTTGATATTTTGTAATTTCGGGGGTAAACATTAAATTAGGAAAATTGCAGCCAAATTAAATGACCAGTTTCGGAGAAAAAGGCTTTTAAAAATCTAATTTTATGACAGATTTTTTGACGTATATTGAGGTTATTTTTTACTTACGTAAATATTAACTTAATTAGCCGTTTTAAGTTTATTATACTCTATTAATTAAAGAACAGGCAAGATAAATATTACATAAAAGGCTTTATTATCATTTACTTACATGTGTTTCTATAAAAATTTTAAAACTTTGTGAAACTTCCACATGCTGGCATTTTCCACGTGTTTGCTAATTATCTCCATATTTTCTGTTAGATTTTTGCTTGATTATGTTGAAACATGGTTTGGTACATCGACAAATATTGTATAATTATATTTTTAGATTTTCTTCGTATATTTTTCCAAAAATACACCTGAGGCTTGACAAATCTGTCATCATATTTTCATAAGTAAAATATATTATTGAGATTGCCTAGCAACAACTTTTAATAAATATTACTATAAAGGGTTCACTAATGAATTAAGTTGTTGCTAGGCAATCTCAATAATATGTTTTGCATATGAAAATATCATGAGAGATTTGTCAACCATCAGATATTGTTTTGAAAATATATATCAAGAAGATCTAAAATAAAATATTTGTCGATGCACCAAACCATGTTTCAACATAATCAAGCAAAAATCTAATAGAAAATATAGAGATAATTAGCAAACACGTGGAAAATGCCAGCATGTGGAAGTTTCACAAAGTTATAAAATTTTTATAGAACCACATGTAAGTAAATGACAATAAAGCCTTTTATGTAATATTTATCTTGCCTGTTCTTTAATTAATAGAGTATAATAAACTTAAAACGGCTAATTAGGTTAATATTTACGTAAGTAAAAAATAACCTTAATATACGTCAAAAAATCTGTCATAAAATTAGATTTTTAAAAGCGTTTTTCTCCGAAACTGGTCATTTAATTTGGCTGCAATTTTCCTAATTTAATGTTTACCCCCGAAATTACAAAATATCAAAATTTGAGGCAGTTTGACTGAGGCCCAGGAACCCCCCTATATGTGTGCCAGGTTCTTTGTCAATTATATTAAAAGACAATATTTAAACACAATATTTATTTTTAGTAAATAACAAAGCAACAAAACATATATTTATAATTAGTATAATAAGTTTAATTTGAGAGAAATTTATAATTTTATGTAATGTTGCTTACGTTACATTTTGTGACTCAGATTTTGACAAGTACATGTATCTTTAAATTTCTGTTCTATTCCAGAATATAAAATCTTTAAAATTTAAAGCTAAATGTGCATTTGAAAATGTTTAATAAACAGGCTAAAATGCTTTAAATCTTTAAAAATTGCTGAGTTATGTATTAAAAGATGAAATATCTGTTGCTTATGTTAGGGAACGTTCAAGTATTACGTAAAGCAGATTTTGATCATTTTAAAATAAAAAAAATGAAAAACTTGAAAAAAAAAATTAATTTTTTTTGAAAATTTTTTTTCGTTTTTGATTTTAATGAACCTAGACCTAGAGGGGAAAGTATTATTTTGTTAAAAAAAATTTTCGTTTTTGATTTTAATGAACCTAGGCCTAGAGGGAAAAGTATTATTTTGTTGGCAGCAGTATTTTTCTATATTTTTTTTGCACTTTTTTAATCGCATTGTTTTTTGTTGTAGTGGCAACACCTCGTTTATCATGTAGAAGAAAAGGTGAATGTCACAGTATTCTAGGTGGAAGAAGTATATGTACAAAAAGTGGTGAATGTGCTTGCAGGGAGTTCCATCATTTACACAATGGTCAATGTGTCAAAAACAGAGGTAGATTTTTTATAATTGCATTTTTTTTTCTTTTGAGTAGACTCTACGTAGAAAAAGTCCAAACGTACGAACTGCCCTCCTAAAGAGGAACGCTACATGTACACCTGATACATACGGTTTTCGAGGTTACCATTATTTTACTACGGAGTATAACGGTATGTACCAAAGATGTTACTTGCCGCGTTCTTTCTATGTAAAAGTTAGGCATGGATTTTAATTTTTTAATAAACGAAATAATATCTAAACTAACTATATTTATGTTTTTTGGTATTTAAAAAATCTGTTAATTTCTCGTAAGTATCTATATTTAAAATGAAATTTAATGAAACCAAGCCACGAAACGAGGACTAGTATTTTAGATTAATAAAGAATAATTCTTTAAATTTATTCCTGTTAAATTTTAAGTAAGAATTGTTTTAAGAATGTTTCTGGAAAAAAAGTCTAGCAATATTTTAGTTCCGTCGCGATATGCCAAACATGTATTCATTAAACATGGCCATCACCAATGAATTTTAACAGTATCTTCCGAAAACCATCATCTGCTGCGATTTTGTTGTTAACGGTTATGAATATCTTAGACCACCTTCTACCAATATCCACTGTAAGTTTGCTTTGGCCATTCTTTGAAACTTAAACTGACCTCAGGACTAGCGTGTAGACCTTGACTATTTTATATTGGTATATTGATATTAATAAAACTGAAATAAAGTTGTTTATGCATTATTTCAAAATGACAGAATGCACAAACCTATTTTTTTTTTAAATGACAAATAACTCAGATAACACGATCTACGCAACTGTAATTTTAAATATTGGGTATTCCGCAAGGATCTTTGCTCTAGCTGGCCGTGCTGGTATACTTAACTTCTGAAATCTATATACGAATAGCCGGTACAATACGTGTAGTAATTATATTGAAATTAGTAGGTTGGTATACCTACTTATTTCCTGCCTACCTACTACATAGCTTTTTCCATACCTAAGTAATATCAAATTGATATTATCAATTTTCCACAGCTTTATTTATAATGGGACAACATTATCTATACATTATAAGCTCGATAGGCTTCTTGCAATCAATCATTGTTGACATTTATCATAGAGTAATCCAATGTATGCTTTTATTATACCAAAAATATATCTGACTCAGATGAGCGAGAGGATTTTCGTCCAAAGAATTGTAAAAAGTTGTTTTTCTTCAAGCGTACTAAAACCCAGTCCGCACATATATGGATGCAACATGGTAAAGAAAGATTTTTTAGGTAACAAGTGCCATATTACATGAGACATAACATACATATGTATGCTACATAACATGCCCTATAACAGAAAGATTTTTTACGTTACATGTGCCATATTACATAAGATGTAACATACATATGTATGATACATAACATGCAATATTGCATGTTATGTATCATATACATGGTACGAGAACATACACGATACATAAAATGTTATGAATTCAATACTAAATATGGCGTCTATTATTTTAATTTTTATAGGTTAGAATCACTAATATTCTTAAAATTGTTGTTAATAATAAAAGTTTTACCCTGAAGTAGTAGAAACGCATGTATTTTTAGACAACTAAACTGATTTTAGATAATTTTAGACAAAAAATTAAAATATATATATTTTTTTTTAAATGATTATTTGCTATTTTTTTTTCTAAAAATTGGCTTTTTATGTGGCCCATGATTTTTAAGCCTGGTAGAAAGTTTGCTTTCACAGTAAAAATGCACATCGTATAAGAATTTTGCCTGATGGATGCTACATATAAAGATATTTATATACTTTAATTATTAGGTTTATCAAAAAGACGTAAAAATGTTCACCATGTCTAAATCTATGATGCACTCCATAACAAGCAAAATTCGGAAACGCCTACTTTTATTGTTATGTACCTAGTATGTATCTGATATGTAGCATGTTATGTAGCTGATACATAACTTGAGGCGGAATTGTTAAAGTCCAAGGACTATACATGGGCTATAAAAATTACATGTCTGCAACATCACATAGAACAGTGGTTATGTACCTGCTATGTTCCTGCCATGTATTTGTGTTGACTGGGAATGTTCATATTTTATAACTGAACACACTAGTTAGAAGTGATCTATTTTTTTACAGTAAAAAAATGAGTTCATTGTTGTACGCCGTAAAAAAAAGTTAATTAGCAAAACCACCACTGGCGGCAGCACTCTTTGACTTCGATGACAGCCATACTTCAAACTTGTTTATTACGTAAACAGGTGGTTGACTCGAGATTCTGTGCAAAAACCTTGTGTGAAATTGATTAAAAATGATTGAAGAAGAATATATGGTTTATACACCTACAAATCTCTCCGAAATTGCAAATGCTACATTAGACAAGTTACCATCTAAATCGCGAAAAGTGTACGATTTAGCCTACGAAAAAAATTTTAAATGAGCTAAGGAAGGTTTAAGTTTATTTCGAAAGGGTTTTATTGGCATATTTTAATAAAAAAAACATACTTTATTACTGAATAAATTAAATTTAAAAATTTATATTTAAAAAAGACTAGTAAAAAAAAGCTTCACTTTTCCTCTTAGTAAAACAATATACTATTTTTTGTTTTGTAAAAAATTTAACTCGAAATATGTATATTTTTAGTATTCCTGATTTTATTTAGAATATTAAAATTTACTAACCCCACAAAAAATCATAACTCAAAATGAAATACAGCTTTCAGGTGTTTTTTCAATAAACAATTTTACTTCATCTGTTCATTTGCAAATGTTATTGAATATGCAAATGGCAAAAGCATTTGTAGTACCTAGGTAATACAAAATAAATCAGCCCGTTTATTCGAATGTGAACTAAGTACTTACATATCGAAATAAATTATGCGTTTCTGTAGAAAAATCGATGTTGGGTCATTCCGCACCAACCGCTACACGAAAATTGCTGCTATTGCAATATAGGAATCAAAGAACTTTTACCTCAAGAAGTAATTTCAGACCAATGTTTATGAAGGTGTCATCTTTTTGTTTGTTTATTTACTAACAGAAACGCGATACAGCTTTGTGGTGTAAAATGTAGATGTCGCTAGTCGACTTTCAGGCTACCTAGTAGCGATGTTGCGTAGTTTCCACCTTATCATGAATTCAAATCATTATACTTAAATTAAAAATGTAAAAAACTTTATTTTGTATACTATAATTATATTTAATAATATAGTATATTTAAATCTATTAAAATTAAACTACTAGTTCATATAAAACTCATACAGAACTAATGTTTCTTAAAATTTACAATAAAATATCCAAAGTATATGTTTCCAATCGGCAACACTGTACTGTCAGTCATTTTACGACATTAGACTGTGAGTTTACACATTCTTTATCTCTCTTTACGCGTACTAAGTGTAAACAATAATCACTCCCCACCAGCCCCTCACCGTAGTTGGTTCACGCTTCAAACAAAGCATACGGTAGATTTCATCATGTTCCTTCTTGAGGTAAAAGGTCTTTGATAGGAATACTTTCCATTTCCCTTAAAAAAAACTATATTATTAAAAATACATAAAGAGGTAACATTTTTGAAAAATTGTTTTTAACTTATTCGCCCCTTGCCCCACCCTACGTCAATATTTACCAAAAACAATCCCAACCGGCAACGTTGGATAAGGAACGTATGTTCCAAATTAGCATTTAGCTCAAAGTGTTCTCGATCTATTACCGTGGTCATAAATTTTTCGAGACACAGAAACAGACCCACAGACAGATTTTTTTTGGAAATCCCATTTTTTATATAAAAAGACGTGTAACGTTAATTTAAAAAAATGTTAAAATGAAAAGTAATTTTGTGACGTACGTTACAGCTGTGATAACTTCTGTGAGAAATTTATAACTTTTTTACCATTTCCTTATCCACAATATAACAATAATAATAATTTTTTAAATAAAATTAAAAGTAATTTTAGAGATCTGGTCGGGCCAACCCTCGGGCCATCCAGATTAATGGCTAAATATACGGAAAAACTATTTTTATGGTTGCTGTAACCAGAAGTCTGGTAAGGGAAGACAAATTTTTGTGCCTACCAGATTCTTAAAATCTAAGTTTTGTTTCTGGTAACCATAACAAGTTGCGTTGTTGCCCTTGCACACACTTTTCAACCACAAAATGAATCCATTCTAGCTCTAGATACGGAATGAATATCAAGTATAAAGAACTTTCACTTTCGGGTTTAGACCGTGTTAATGGATTTTCACTTTCCGACGTTTCGTCTCTTACTACTAGAGACATCTTCAGGGATTAATCTGAAACTAAGTTTCGAATCAACTTGTGTCACTATTTATGACGAGTTGTGGTTATTCACCCGTGACGAGGTTTTTCCTATCAAAGACTTCCATATTGCAGGTAAGTGGTAACCAGTGTCCCGATTGATATTGTTAGGATGCTTGATGATTTCTATCGATTCCCGTATCTTCCTTGGCATTTTTCTGTTTTCTGTTAATATTTGTTTTGTTTCAGACAAATTGATTTTATGACCTGTTTCATGTACATGTTCGGCTACTGCCGATAAGGAAATTTGTTTCTTTCTTATATTGCGCTCATGCTCTTGAAGTCTTGTAGAAATTTTTCTCTTAGTTTCACCTATGTAAACCGTACCACAGGAGCAGGGTATTTTATATACGCCTTCTGAACTCAGGGGTATTTTGTCTTTTGTTGAATATCAAGTGTTAGAATGAGCACATGTAATGCCATCTCTTGTTTATATAAGTAAAGAAAACTGTAGCAAAATTAGCAAAAATATTTTACCATGAAATATTGAATAATTTAATGCAATTTAAAGTTTTTCATTAAAATTATATAAAGTTTATTAGTTTTTCTTAATATTTGACCAGTTTTTTATGAATTTAGTTAAACAAATTAAAACTGCTCCATCTATTGTTAAATATTTAAACCTGATATCTGTCACAACAATCTGACATAACCTTCAATTTTTGCATTATAATTTATAAATATGGGCTAAAATTAAATAAAAATCTTTTTTAAGCACTGATTTGATAAAATTCTTAAATAACATGAATTGCTTTATTTAAAAATATGTGTTTTGTTGTATTTACAATGTCGAGTCACAAAAAACATTATTTTTAATCTTGTCCGCAGTTTAAAGCCATACAGTGTTTCATATTTGCAGTCGAAGAAAAAGTATGGTCTACAACACGTACGGAATAGTCATTCCGCGCTCGCGGGACCGTCATACTCCCCTGCCGGCTCGTATGACAAACTTTCCGCTCGCGCGAAATATTGTCTATTCCATACTAGTTATAGAATATACTACTCCGTGTTTACTATTGATCTGGTTGCCTCAATCAGATTTTTTTTTCAGCGTTCGTAAAAATGTAACGTACGTTACAGGGAATGACCCATATCAAAATAATTTATGTGTTTCTGCACAAAACTCTTTGTTGCAGTTTACGTCGGCAATGACAATTTATATTAAGTGCAAGCAAGCGATGCGGTTTCTTCTTAGAACCCCCTATGGCCATACAATTTATTGTTACCCGTAAAAAATATACAGGGGTACCTGCCTAGTATCTAGGTACTTATGAAACTACAAGGTTTACTTTGTACATGGTTTACGTTAGGGTGGGCCGTTCCTATAAAGGTGTTTTATTTTTTTTTATTTGAAATTCCAATGGGGGGGGGGGGGGGGGGAGATGCGTCTTGCAAAGAGAAAAAAAGCGTATATTTTATTTTATTTATTTTTTCAATTTTTGTGCCCTTTACAAAGGTGTACATTTTGTAACTTTTAGGAAAATTAAAAAAAAAATTAAAATAAGAAAACTTAATAAGAAAAATGCAAAATCTGTTTTATTGCAAAAACAAATAAGTTTTACAACCGAAAATAACATTTACAAACATCATAGGCCATATTTTAAACCACTCTTTATTCTGCTTTGTGGTGGAAGTGAGGCGCAATTTCACGTGATTTAACTCTTATGCGAATAACTCCAAAAATTTCTCCGAAAAAAAAATATGCGGGCAAATAGAGAATTTTATAAGCTTTAAAATGATGTATCACACGACCCCCTTTCTGTTTAAAAAAATTTTCCCCCTTTTACCAAATATATACCAAAAAAATATTTGGGTTATGTTATTTGTGTTCCAAATTTCAAGTTGATATCTTAAGCCGTTCAAAAGTTAAAGGGGGGAGGCGGACTTTTGACACAGTGTGTATACATTACAAATGTAAAGAAATACGATATTTTCATTAATATTAAAGGCTTTGTAGATGGCTCAAGATGAACTTTAATCTGATTCTGCTTTTGCACATACATTAGGCATATTAAAAAATTAAAACTTTTTTTAGCCTAAAAATACAACTTTTTTCCTGAAGAAAAAAATTAAGGACTAAAAAAAAGATCCTTACCTCCAAAAAGCTTTGTCCGTGACAGTTTTTACCCCTAACAAAAATTTTGATGACTAAAAAAAAGGTCACCTCCAAAAAAGCTTTGTCCGTGACAGTTTTTCACACCTAACCAAAATTTTGATGACTAAAAAAAAGGTCCTCACCTCCAAAGAAGCTTTGTCCGTGACAGTTTTAAAACTAGGGGTAAACTTACTGTTGACCGCTGGGGTGTTTTATCGAAGGACCTTTGTTACGTGAGGCAAAGGGGACTTACTTGTATTGTTCCAGGTGTCTTCTTGTACTTGGGCCCAAGATGATGTTTCCTCGGAGAAATGGCGTAAGCCCTATTTGCAACTCGTTCTACGCGAAATGTTATTTATTTTCCCTAGAGCGATTCATTACGAATAACTATTGTTATTTTTGTTCTTTGGGAGCGATAGTGGCGTGAGTATCGCGCCCCTGACGAATTTAACGTATTGTCCGAACCGTGCTGTTTTTACCGAAATATAGCTTGAAGCCAGCTAGTACGTCATGCGCACGAAACCTTATATTTGTCCGCATAAGGGACTTATCAAAATCTACTATATACAGGATGAAAACTAAACACTTACTTTAACTTAAACTAGGGGTAATTTTACCCTTAATCAAAATTTTGATGACTAAAAAAATAGGTCATCACCTCCAAAAAGCTTTTTACCCTTAACCAAAACTTTGATGACTAAAAAAAAAAGTCCTCCAGAAAAATAGTTGTTTCGTATTATATAATATAATTGCTGATCTGGTTCCTTCAACCAGACATTTTTTTTCAGTGTATTTATTCTTAATTCTTGTCCACAGATTTGCATGATATTTGCGAACATGACCACCAGTGCTATTGTGGCGCGGACTGCACTGATAAAATAGCATGTATAGGACGTAATTGCACTTGTAAGGCTGGCCATAGGGCTTATCGCAGTAGGCGGTGTATATGTAAGTATATACTACTTTTTGCTTTATCTTTGTTACTACAATAACTCGAAAATGCTTTGAAACATAGGTTCCTTTTCTAAAGTTCTTGGCTGGGATTGGTAAAAATCGGGGTGGAGTGGGGGGTTAACCGCCGGGGAAATCTTTTGTACACCCTTCGGGAACTCAGTAGGAATTCAGGAGAATTCATGGGGAATTGAAGAGGAATTCACAAGGAATTCAGAGGAAGTCACAAGGAATTCAGGGGAAGTCACAAGGAATTCAGGGGAAGTCACAAGGAATTCAGGGGAAGTTACAAGGAATTCAGGGGAAGTCACAATAAATTCAGGGGAAGTCATGAGGAATTCAGGGGAAGTCATGAGGAAGTCAGGGGAAGTCATTGGGAATTCAGAGGGACTCACAACATATTTAGAACTAAGGCGCATGCGCATTTGTATTTATCTCTGATTTGACGTTTGACAGTTGTCATTTGTTTTTTCTAGGGGGTTTTCTTTGAGAAGGGGCTAACGGGAGGAACGCATTCCGCGATCTACGCATGCGCTTGGTTTTGTGTGGCGGATTAACCGCCAGGGAAATCTTTTGTGCACCCTTCGGGAACTCAGTAGCAATTCAGGAAAATTCATGAGGAATTCAAGAGGAATTCATAAGGAATTCAGGGGAATCACAAGAAATTCAGGGGAAGTCACAAGGAATTCAGGGGAAGTCACAAGGAATTCAGGGGAAGTCACAATAAATTCAGGGGAAGTCATAAGGAATTCAGGGGAAGTTATGAGGAATTCAGGGGGAACTCATGAGGAATTCAGGGGAATTCATGCATGAGGGGATTTCTTTTGTACACTTTCCTGGTAGCGGTTAACGCCCCAGGGGGTTTTATTTTTTTTATTTTTTACTTTTTTTCTCTATAATTAATTAATATTTTGTTTTTTTTTTGTTGCAGCTGAAATTGCTACCGAACTCGAGGCAGAAATTGGAGTGAAATTAGTGAACTTTCAGGGCAGTTCAGGGATCAAGAAGAGCGTTTCAAAAATACTTTTTTTGGGCTTAGCTTCAATTATAGCATGGAATATAATTTTCTATTAAAAGACTTGTAAATATTTATATTTTTATAATTTTTGTACGTTTTAAGTAATTAGTGGCTAAATAAAAAATTTTTGTATATAAGATATATCGTGCGTTTATTTTATAAAATGCCTTTGAAGCTTCGCTACTACCCTAGGGTACAGCTGTTGACCTCGACCTCTCGCTCTCGACCTCTCGCTCTCGACCTCTTTTTTGTATAAAATTAATTATTAATAGAAAGCGTTATTCTTTTAAATGGTACTTTTCAGTTTTCACACAACAAATTTGTTGTTATTAATATGCAATAAGTCCAAAATCATCAAAATTTGCGTTACGTAATACTTGAACGTTCCCTAACTAGTTTAGCGCCGCAGGCATATTTTTAATAGAATTAAAAGAAAATGTTTAAATAAACCTTTTAGTTAAAACTATAGTTTCTTACTTTTTTCGAAAAAAGAAAAAATTTTCAAAAAAAAAATACAAAAAAAAGTATATTTTTTTCAGATTATTTTTATTTTTTCAAAAAACGATTTTTTTACCTCCATAACTTTTTTATTTTTTGGGATCTTGCCCTCATAGAACTTGATTTTTCCTGAAAATGTTAAGTCGATCGGATAATTCATTCTCGAGTTATCGTGTACCAAAAAACGGACGGACAGAAGGACAGACGGAAATTTTCAAAGTTTCTTATTTTTTTGAAACACGTTAATTGTGTTAAATAAAAATTTTGTATCCAAGATTTCGAAAATACCGTATGATAACTTGAGACTTTTTTTTTTCTTTAAATTCAGCACTTCTCTTGGTCTATCTGTGGTTTTATTTATTTCTCTTACCTCTGACTCTGATTAGCACTTTGTTGCGTAACTCTCAAACCAGTTTAATTTTTTTTTTAATTTCTCTAGCCACAAATATCTTCAAAAGGACTCAAAACACAACAGCGTCATCTACTGGCCAACAAAATTGGTCAAATGGTACATTTGAACTACCTAAGCGAAGTTTGGCAACTTTTCCACACAACTGAAGTAAGCAATTAACCATTGTAAAAAAATAAAAACCAAAAATTCCCTACAGCTTATTTATAGGTTAAGTTTAAATTTTTTCTTGAATGCTATGATATAAACTTGCGTCGCCAAATAAACCTATGATATAGACTATACGAGTAAGTTATAAATTAAGTAATATTTATTTTACCAATTATAGTTATTTTAGTTAATAATAAAATGTCGTGGATAAATACCGTTGGCAAAACATGCATCAATAAGTTACAATCTTGGACTCCACAAATTACTACAGTAAGGTTTAGATATCACGCTGACAAAATAGCACGGGGGCCATTAATCCGTAGATACGGATATGAAGACAAAATACTTCAAAAAGGATTACTCCCAAGAGTTAAAGATGCAGATAAATTACCAATGCCGACATACAAACCAAAAAATGCTTGGGCAGAAAAAAGAGCACTGTTTGGACAAAACGATTACATAGATATATTAGGAAATGAAAGAATTCATCCCACAAGGATATTGTATAATATGCCACCGTGGTTACGAGGAGTGGGAGGCAATGAGTTCCAGGTTATGATTAGGAAACGAAAAGTATTAGGCAAAACATCATACCCATTAGCTAGACCAACAAAATGGTATCAGTTAGAAAAACGAATTAATTACTTGTACAGATACCTAAATAGAAAGACTAGAACTGGTTGGTCAAACCAATAAAGGTAATGTTATAATTCTATGTTATTTTAATAAAAGTTATTTATAGTCGAGTTTATAGTCCTATTTTTTTTTTTTTTTGTATTTCTAACCCAAAATGGTCCCAGATATTATCAATCAGATTTAATACTATTTATAGAATCTGATCTTGTCCCAGGACCAGGTCATTAGTTCCCGAGACCAGTTCTGTGGTCTCAAAAATGTTTAATTATTTTTTGTTTTAAAAGTAGGTAATAATAGAAGTATTATTAAAATAAAATAAACGCAACATTTTTTTTTTGAAAAATAAAAAAAAATAAAATAATTTTTGAAAAAAAAATCTCAGACTAGAATTTTGGAAAAAACACTATACTAAATATAAAGTCTTTAGGTCGAAGTATTTTTGAGTTATCATTATTAAAAAATTCGCGAAAGTTAACATAATAAAAGTGATAACAAATTATTTTTTTTTAACTGAATTCCCAGGACTATATGCCCTACTTTTTGCTTTTGTTAAAAGTCAAGGTGGGATGAGGGGGTCAAAATAAAGTTAATTGCAATTTTTTTTGTGTGATAGGTCCCCTAATTTTTCCATCAAATTTTTTGCTATAAAAAGTTAGGGAATGTTCAAGTATTATATAACGCAAAATGTACCAAAATTCATACACTTCATACCTCGGTTCTCGCGTTATTCAATGCTGTAGAGCTTGGGGTTACCCCCCCCCCCAACACACCCCCTATTAGGGGGGTAGCCAAAATATGAAATCTCTATAATCTATAATAACGCGAGAACCGGGGTATGAAGTGTGAATTTTGGTACAATTTGCGTTACGAAATACTTGAACGTTCCCTTAGTCTTTTCAGATTTTAATTTTTATCTCCTTTTTCCAAAAAAATATTTTTAACCAATACATACAGATAATAAGACAATTTTACGCCATATTTTAAATAGATAAACTCAATAATAACCCCCGCGTAGCTTTTACTTTATTGAGTGGATAATTATTTATTTTACCCACTCAACTGTCACTTGTCAAATTATTTTCTTGTAAATGTCATTAAAATTTTTAATAAAAATATGAATTCCTAAGCTATTTAATGGATAAAACCTTGTATGGCACTCATGGGTAAACCGATATTGCCCTCTCGAAAATTAACCTGCTTGGCTGACGCCAATTTTCTCATGGGCAATATCTTACTTTACCCACTAGTACCATAAATAACTATTGTCTGTAGATTTCTTCTAAGGATTTACATAATGACCCTAAATATCAGTTAACTAAAAAAAGAAAAAAAAACTACAATTATAAAACAGTTACTTTATAAATTTAATATAAATAGTCTAATTTAATTTATACAACAAGTAAAAAGCTCTTAGTTTAAGTATATACAAAAGAAAACTGCATAAAACCTGATTAATAAGATATAAGCCATTAAAATTCAGGTTATATATAATAATAATAATAAGCAATCAAAATCAATTCAATACAATTCAATTTTTAAGTAAAATATTTGGTTCATAGTAAACAGAGACCTTATTAACATCACTATATTCTATAGAAATATCACTAAACCTTTTAATTTTTGTTAAGAAAAGAATGAGATTAAAATTTTTAATTTAAATATAAAGAGGGCTGTCTACTGAACAACACTATTCTTAGGAGTATATAGTGACAGAGAATGTGCCTTTTTAAATTTAATTTATTTTCTAAAAATGGATATAATAATTTTTCTCAAAGAACCATGTAATTTCGGGGGTAAACATTAAATTAGGAAAATTGCAGCCAAATTAAATGACCAGTTTCGGAGAAAAACGCTTTTAAAAATCTAATTTTATGACAGATTTTTTGAAATCTAAAATATATAATTATAAAATATTTGTCGATGTACCAAACCATGTTTTAACATAATCAAGCAAAAATCTAACAGAAAATATGCAGATAATTAGCAAACACGTGGAAGCATGTGGAAGTTTCACAAAGTTTTAAAATCTTTTTAGAACCACATGTAAGTAAATGATAATAAAGCCTTTTATGTAATATTTATCTTGCCTGTTCTTTAATTAATAGATTATAATAAACTTAAAACGGCTAATTAAGTTAATATTTACGTAAGTAAAAAATAATATACGATAAAAAATCTGTCATAAAATTAGATTTTTAAAAGCGTTTTTCTCCGAAACTGGTCATTTAATTTGGCTGCAATTTTCCTAATTTAATGTTTACCCCCGAAATTACAAAATATCAAAATTTTAGGCAGTTTGACTGAGGCCCAGGAACCCCCCTATATGTGTGCCAGGTTCTTTTGTACAATAATGGCAAATTACAAACATAACATGTATGTTTCCCCCCTAACCGCCCAATTGAGGAAAAATTATTAAACACACTTCTAGAATAGCTAGAAACACGAAAATTTAAAGGTCTCCTAAACTATGTACCACTAGATACAGGGTGCTCCATAATGTAAAACTTTAATAAATTTAATGAGGCGTTTAAGTTATTGTTATATTTAATAATTACCTTAAAATTATGTATAAAAAAATGTGTATTTTTGGATCCTAAATCCTAACATTTTTTAATTTTATAAAATATCTTATCTATTATCAGTGATAATTTATCACATTATGGATCAACCTGTTTGAATAAAAGATGTACCTTGTATTCAGCATAAGGCTTCAATTATAAATCGTAAATAACACCAGCCCACAAAAAAAAAATCAATTATTAACCAGACTCAGGGTGGCCACAGATTTTTAAAAATTTTCCCTGACAAATTTTCATATTTTTCCCTGACTTTTTTTGGCTTTAAGTTGAAAAATATATGAAAAAAAAAAGGAATAAAACAAAAAAAATAAAATTCCATGTTTTTGAATAAAATTCCCTGGTTTTTCATTTTTTTCAATAATATTCCCTGACACTTCCCTGATACTTCCCTGACACATTAAATTCCATGACATTTCCCTGGCCACCCTGTAGACTAATTTTTTATACGTTTTTTTTTTGGGCGCTGAAAACGAATATGAGTATGAAAAAGCTGGATAGACCAAAATGTCCAAAATGATCAAAATTTGCGTTTCGTAATACTTGAACGTTCCCTTTCCGCCTTTCAGTACCTTTCGGACATTCAATTTAAGCCCTAAATCCTATCGGAGAAGTTGGTATGTTGCACAGTAATTTTTCACGTGATCATTTAATGTTTGGAGGCCTAATAAATAAGCCGTGTCGGTAAGTATGTAATAATAAAAAGATTAGGGTATATTTGCAAACAAAAATACTGCTGCCAAAAAAATAATACTTTTCCCTATAGACTTAGGTTCATTAAAATAAAAAAAAACAAAAATAAAAAAAATAAAATTTAGTTTTTATAAAAAAAAAATTTCAAAAAGTTATTTTTTCGTAAAACGAAAAATAAATTGAAACAAATTTGTTTTTGAAAAAAATTGTTTTTACCCCATTTTACCCCAACCCGATTTTTACGAAAAACAATCATAGTCTAGAACTCTGTTCAACCTGTGGTCCAAATTTAAAGTCTTTAGCCCGAAGCGTTCTTGAGTTATCGTGGTCACAAATTTCTCCGACACACAGACCGACCGACAGACAGAATTTTTTTTGACGGAAATCATATTTTTTTGATATAAAACGTCCAGAAACGTAAAAAAAGCAATAATTTTTTTTTTTACTAATGGGAAAAGTTATATTTTATCTTATAAATATATGTTTTTTCTTTCTTCTACCAAGTTATTTAATAATATATTCTAGAATATACTATTAAATAACTTGGTAGAATTAGAATTCTAAAACTAGTATGGAATAGACAATATTCCGCGCGAGCGGAAAGTTTGTCATACGAGCCGGCAGGCAAGTATGACGGTCCCGCGAGCGCGGAATGACTATTCCATACGTGTTGTAGACTATACTTTTTCTTCGACTGCAAACACTGTATGAATTTAAACTGCGGACAAGGTTAAAAACAATGTTTTTTTGTGACTCGACATTGTAAATGCAACAAAACACATATTTTTAAAAAAGCAATTAATGTTATTTAATAATTTTATCAAATCAGTAGTTAAAAAAAAATTATTTAATTTTAGCACATATTTGTAAATTATAATGCAAAAATTGAAGGTTATCTCAGGTTGTTGTGACATATCAGGTTCAAATATTTAACAATAGATGGAGCAGTTTTAATTTTTTGAACTAAATTAATAAAAAACTGGTCAAATATCAAGAAAGTATTAAATTATTCAATATTTCATGGTAAAATATATATATATATATATATATATATATATATATATATATATATATATATATATATATATATTTTGCTACAGTTTTCTGCACTTTTATAAACAAGAGATGGCACTACATGTGCTCATTCTAACACTTGATACGGAATATTCATACCGTATCTAGAGCTAGAATGGATTCATTCTGTCTTTGAAAAGTGTGTGTATTTGCTTACCTTCTAAAGCAGTTGTAGAAAAATAAATTTCCCTAGCAAGTCAAAATAAAAAAAATAACCTTATAGTACAAATTATAAAATATAAATAACTCATTTAAATATTATGTTTTATTGCATTTATAAATAAATAATTAAAGCTGTAAAGGACACATTTAACGAAAAATAAGACCAAATTTTAAAAAATTTGTTCGACTTTTAAATTGTTTAAAGGGAAGGATATTTTTTACGCCGTGTCTATAGTAACGTAAATAAGGTGTCTGTGGCAGATGGTTAAATATTTTAAGTGCCTTTTCACTGTCAAATTCGTTCTCAGCACACAAAAATACGTCAGAAAAATTAAGTCTGGTTAAGAATAATTGAAATTTACCAAATTTCATCGAAATCGGTCCATAAAAAACTGCGGCAGCTGTAAGTCTTAGGCTGGAGACGGTATAATCTGCATAAAAATCTGTTAATACTTTTAATACTTGATTTTTTAACAAACCAATTAACGCAAACACTCCATGTTTACACGAGACGTAACTACCGTAGTTCCGAGGGGTTTATTTATTCGACAATCCTTGTACACCTATGCAACAATCTTTTACAATCCTTGACTATTCCTTCTTCCACAATCATCAACAATCGACAATCATCTACAATCTTCCACAATCATATGAAATCTTCCCGTAATCTTTAACAATCTTCATTAAAATTTTGTGCAATCTTTCACAATCTTTTTGACAATCTTTTATAATCCTTTGATTCTCACAATCCTTGTACACTTTTTTTCAATAAATAAACCCCTGGGAAATAAGAAAAATTTTTAAAATATGCAAAAAGTAATTTTTAACTAAAATTCTTCAGAAATAAAAAATAATACATAAATTTATTAAACAAAAAACACCAAATAAGCACTGCAGGCGAAAATTTTTAAAATTATATCCTAAAAAGTAGATAAAAGTAAGTTTTTAAACAAATTAGGTCTACGCAAATAAAAAAAATAGGGCCGCAAGCGAAAATTTTAAATAATACGTAAAAGAATTCGCAAAAATATAGTATGTTTTGCTTGTTTTCTACAGCTTTATAGCTAATAATAATTCCGTTTGGAAAAAGGTGAAAATATTACAAAAAAAACTGTAGGCGCCGCAGGCGAAACATTTTTAACAAATAAGGTTTAAATAGCAAACCGTGGATTGGAAATATTAGCTTTTTTCAAAATTTTTCTTCACTTGTCACAAAATTCCCTGACTTTTCCCGGTCGGTCAAACCCCCTGACTTTTCCCGGTTTTCCAGAGAGTGGCCACCCTGATTCCATACACTTGAATATAAATTTATAAAGCAGCAGGTTTTCTAGGTAGCGTTACATTTTTTTTGAAAACTGGAAATATTTCCCGTGCTTATTTTGGATATTATGTGAAAACGCTCCGGATTTAAAGGATATTAAATTAAGAAATAGCATATAACTACGGTAGTTGTTTATTGTGTAAACATAGTCAACGTTTAGTTAGTATTTAACCTTATTCTGTATAATATTATATGGTTGGCTTTAGTTTAAATTTGATCTAGACAAAGTCCAAACTATTTTTACGCCTAAAAGACATAAAAAGGTTTTTAGTTAAGTTATACTCCGTCCAGTTATGCAAGATAGTAAGGGACGCGGCCCGTTTTACACCACAGAGCGCATAAATAGCATAATTATGCATAAATCGTAGTGTATCAAAAATTTAACAGATGTAGGTACTGTTTTCTTGGAAAGGGTCTATCCAAAGACTCGCATAACAAGCACAGTACATAAGAATGCGATGCCAGGATTCGCTTGATGTGTCGGCATGTATCTTGTAATGGTTGTTATGCGAGCCTCTGGATAGGCCTTAAGTTGTAATTGTAACCTAAAAATTTGACGTTTTCTTTGTGTTCAATATAATTTACGTTTGTAGAATATGCTAATTTAGTGTGAGTGTATGAAGAATAAATCAAAAAAGTACCTTTTTCAATGCCATACAAAATAAACTACTATCTTGCATATTTGGACGGACTATAGTAGAAAAAATATAAGTTGGAACTTTTTAAAATAAAATACAGAATAAAGCTAAATTTTGTTTAAAATGATTTTATTGAAACTCGACCAAATTGGTTGGATCACAAATAAAATTATTTTTTTCGTAATAGTTTCACATTTTCTCGACATTTTACGATATTTTAATGCTCTCCGAGCTCGGTCGGCAATCTCCAAATCATCCGTGCATGATATATCTTTTTTACTCGATTGTAACAAACCGTATTGGCGTTTAAAGCAGTAAAAGGTTTTTTGAGCATATCTCACATATTTATAACCCGATTTCAAAAAATTATATTTTAAATAAAAGCTCTTTTTAAGCCATATAAAAAATGTTATATACAGTTTTTTGCTAGAATATAATGTTTTAAAGAAACAGAATTTAAAATCAAACAAAACACCTAGTTTGAAATTTGCAAACTAGATGGCTCTAGTGTACAATAGTGACGATGTTTTAACAGGGTGCTTGCAACGTTTCATCTAGTTATTTTTATATTAGGAAAAATCATGCATTTTTGGTCGATATTTCAGAAAAATCATTTTAATACCAATCCGAGTAATCACACACTTGGGTTCAAATATATTTTCGACTTTTTTATAAATAGTTTTGTAAAAACGACAACAATGTGGTTTCGTAGTGTTTGCTGGAATCTAAATGTCTTAACGAGTGTCTTTCGTGTGGATAGATTTGCAACTGATAGGGTTTACCTTTTTTGATCATGCTGTTTATTAGCTCACTAGTGTGGTAAAAATGAACGTTTTCATCTATGAGACCATGAATTATTAGAAGTCTATTCTCCCTGAAAAAATAACAATTTTTTTATATTTAAAAATACGATTTATAAGTCGTTATAGCGACGATTGCTAACATGTTTAGGGTTATTCAATAGATCGTGACATGACTGGCTTTAAATAAAATACAGATTATTATTAGCTAGCTTAAGGCGTTCATAAGTTATCGTGCTCACAAGAACGGGCAGAACGGTCGACCGACTAAAAGATCGACCGACCGATTCACCAACCGATATTTTTTTTTTGCTCGAACATAAAACGTCATAATATATATCCTGTTATACTTCGATAAATACGTTTACCTCTCAGAAAAACTTTATATTTAGTTGGTTAATATTTATTTATACATTCAGAATCTTAAAATATTTTTTCAATTCTATTACAGCGTAGACTTACTATAATTTTGACTCTTGGGGGATATTTTTTTAAACATTATAGAAATAATAAATAATTATCAAACCTAGGCACATAGCTGTCTGAAATGAGTATTTTCTACTATAGCTTATGCATTAATAATGGAAATTTAAAAAATATTTAAAGTTAGAATAAGGTTAGAAAAAGGTTAGAATTTAGTTAGGAAACTAACGTTAGATTTATGTATTTTATAAAGTTTTTGTCAAACGTTAGTTTTTAAGGTTAGATTTATATATTTTATAACGTTTTTGTATAACGTTTGAGACTAAACATAAAAATGTTACTAATCTAATGTTATGTTAAGTTAGATATATGTACTTTTCTACCAGGGAAAATATTAATTAAAAAAAAACTTACTCATCAGGAAATTTATGAATATAATTTAACACTGATCCTTCAGAATATCCTTGAGAATTGGTTTCCGGGAGATCCATGTACCTTTCTGTGTATCCAGTGTCGTATAACAGCCAATTTGTTACCGGGGCTCCTGCTACTGCTATTTTGAATACCTCAGGGAAATGGACTAGGCCCATTAAACTTAAATATCCACCTAAAAAGAGTAAAAATAATGAAAATCACCTTAATTAATATGTCTTACATATTTTTGGGCGCCGAGGACAAATTTGGCAACAAAAAAGCTCGCTGAACCCCAAAAAACCTCGCTTCCTTTTTTTAGTCATATTTGGATAAACTTTCGATTTTATAGGTCCCGATATTCTGATCAAACGTGTCCAAGGGCATAACCCCCATAAATCAAGAGTTTAGGTGCTAAAGTTTTTTTACAATATTTTCATAAAAACTGGCATATAGGGGTTTTTGAGGTCGCTTCTGATAATAAAATAATTCTAACTCCACCCCCGGGGGCGGGGGGTAGTTAATTTTAATTGTTTACATTGTTTTTGTGAAAATTGGTATATAGTTTTTTTGGTCGATGACACCAACTCTGGTAATAAAAGTCCAAACTACACAGTACATAGTTTTTTTTTTAATCTTTTTATAATTAAAATATGGCAAATAGTACGTGGAATGCAAGAGGAACGCGTACTGGACATGAGTCTATTCTTGAACGGTTTGTGTCACAAGCTTCCATTCTTGAATCTCAGACCGATCTAGTTGCTCCCAGGTATATCTTTAATAGATCATACCAAGCTTATGCTTCCACTAAAGAAGAAACTGACAGCGTACCTGACATTGTCATGTACACTGATGGTTCAAAGACAACTGAAGGATCAGGTGCAGGAGTTTTCTGCCCAGATCTAGAGTTAGAAATAAGCATTTCCCTTGGCAAGCATGCCTCGGTCTTTCAGGCAGAGGTAATAGGCATAACAAATGCTGCGAGAGCTATTTCTGAAAGGGAAATCAGTAATAGAAGAATAACTATTCTTACGGATAGCAAAGCTTCCATACAAGCAATCAAGTCTTTCAAAATTACTTCAAAGCTAGTTTTGGAATGTCACCAATCCCTGGAGGAAGCGGCAGTTTCTAATACTGTTACACTCTCATGGGTAAAGGGGCATAATGGAAATGTAGGCAATGAAGAAGCTGATAGATTGGCACGAGCAGGCTCAGGCTCTGTACCTATTGGTCCAGAGCCCATAATCCCTGTATCTGTCGCTTTTAAAACAGCTCTCATTAATCAAGAAACTCACATAAAACACACCCGTAATTGGATTACGAGAAACGACTGTAAACATGCAAGAGCAGCCCTTCCCACTCCGTGTGAAAAGACAGCACGCTTTTGTATGCAACTAAAAAGGGATAACCTAAGACAGTTTGCAAGCATCGTAACAGGTCACTGCAAACTAAATAAGCATCTTAACATCATGGGGAAGCCAGTCGACCCCATCTGTAGAGGATGCTACATGGAAGAGGAAACAATGGAACATGTGTTATGTCACTGTCCAGCGTTAGCCTTAATAAGAGGGTCCATGCTAGACGAGTACTGGCTCGACATGGCCGGTATAAGCAGCATCACTCCCAGACATCTTCTTAGATATATTCAAAGAATTGGATGGCTGAGAGGTTAAATTAAATGCTGCGACCAAAGGGAGGTAGTACAATGGGCCCAGCTAAGTGGCCTAAGTGCGTGTAGATAGCTACCCTCCACCCTAATAACCATAACCATAACCATATGGCAAACTTGGTATTGAAAAAGTTAATGGAAAAGTCATTTCGGAAAGACTTGGCGAAATTTGGATATATCCGGCACAACTCCCAAAATTCAATAGTTTGGATGCTAGAGAACTTTAAGGATCTCAATCTAGCTCCCCAATATTCCTTTTTTAGTCTTTTGAAAAACTTTCGAGGTAAGCGAGCGTTTTTACTGTCAAATTTGTTTTCAGCGCACAAGAATACTTAAGAAAAATGTCTAAGAAATTGACTTTTATTTCTTTTTTTTGTGGTCCTGTGTTATTTTTTAAAACAACAGATATAAACAAATCCTTGGTTGAGAGGAAAATCCTTTGTAAGACAAAGAATATCTTTATCCTATAAATTGCACACAACGCTTATGTAATTCCTCGCAAAAAAATATAAAAAAAATCCCAGAATTTTCAAGGAGTAAATTAAAAATCGCACAGTAAATATTTTTACAACAGGTTTGAATAATATATGTTTGTGTATTATAGAATACAGTTATGTTTTATAAAATAAACTACGCAGTATATTCGCACATCCAATATTCGAATCTGTTTTCAAAATATTCACTGTGCGATTTTTAATTTACTCTCTTGCTTGATGAAACAGACCGTAGTTTTTCAATTTTATTGATTTTTTCGTGATAATTCATTTTTTTTCAAGTTTCAACTCTTGAAATTTTGAAAATTATTTATTGTTTTTTTTTTCATGTTTCTTCAAGTTTTATTGTATTAAAGTCCCGATTTCTAACGTTAGAATTCCTAACGTTAGTTGCCTAACGTTAGAATAACGTTTATCTAATGTTTGGTAAAACTTCTAACGTTAGATACACGTTATTCTAACGTTAGATACACGTTATTCTAACGTTAGACCCTAACGTTAGGCATGTTACATTAAAACCACATTCATATAACGTTAGGTCAAGTCGTTCTAACGTTATTTTACACCAGAGTATACTGTATACCTACTAGTAGGTACTGTTTAAATGCATTTTTCAAGTTGAAAGAAAACTCACTGATTTTTTAAAAAATATATATATATCTATTATAGCTATAATAGCTCTTCCCTGATTTCCTGATATTTTTTCAGAAGTGGCCACCCTGTAGGAATATTCTTTCATTCTGAGAACATTCTAAAAATATTCTTACAACAAAGTGTGCTATTATAGATTTATCTTACCATACGACCATCCGTGGATAGCCACCCTGTCTAAATCTATGTAACCTAGTGTATATGACAGCCATTTTAATACTTCAACTTGATCAAATAACTCGACAGTGCCCATTCTTCTTTTGATAAAACTTTCAAACTCTAGTCCTCTGTGCTGAGATCCTCTGGAGTCTATCGCTACTACGCAGTACCCCCTGGCGGCAAGCATGTGCATTCTTAATTGCCTCATACCCTGAAACAATAAAAAAATATATTTATCCAATACATACAGATAATAAGACAATTACCAGCTTTATTTTAAATAGATAAACTCAATAATAATCCCCGCGTGGATTTTACTTTATTGAGTGGATAATTATTTATTTTACCCACTCAACTGTCACTTGTCAAATTATTTTCTTGTAAATGTCATTAAAATTTTTAATAAAAATATGAATTCCTAAGCTATTTATTGGATAAAACCTTGTATGGCACTCATGAGTAAACCGATATTGCCCTCTCGAAAATTAACCTGCTTGGCTGACGCCAGGTTAATTTTCTCATGGGCAATATCTTACTTTACCCACTAGTACTATAAATAACTATTAACCAGCCGTCTCGAATGAGCGAGAATACTTTCTCATAAACAAAAGTTATGTCCAATTTCTATTTTTTTTATCTGTTAGGTGGTTTTAAAATATTTTATTGTGAATACTAAAAAATGTCCATATTTTTTTACATTTTGGAGGGAGGGGGGTTTATGAAAAAAAAAATGATAATAACACATGTGTAATTTTATTTTTAAATTGTAAATAATAAAAAAGTTATGTCTAGAAAACAGTTATTTTGAATTTTGGCAGAAGGGGGGGGGGCGCTGGAAAAAAAAATAACAATAACATTTTTTGTGAATTTTTATTTTACCTTTCATGTAATTTTTTAAATTTTTCTTCAATTTTAAATAATAAAAAAATACCACCAAAACAAAATTTTACCCTGCTTTTACCCCCCTTCCCACCAACCGATTTTACTCAAATACGAACTTTTGAAAAGATAATATAAAAATACATCTGCATACCAAATTTTAAGTCGCTAGCTCAAAAAGTTATCGTGGATCCAGACAGAGCGACCGACCGTTCGACCGACATACAGACAGACAGCCTGACATAATTTTTTTTGTTGCTTATTTTGATTATTCTCGACGTTTCAGGAAAAAATAAGATGATTTTACCCCCCTGCCCCTCCCCGATTTTTACAAACCTATGGTCCAAATGTCGAGTCTTCAGCTCAAAGCGTTCTCGAGTCGTGGTCACAAATTTTCCGGACATGCTCAGCTGGGATTGTTTTTGGAAAAACAATTTTTAAAAATCATTTTTTTTTATTTTTCCAAAAAGGGAACAAAAAAATTTTTTTTGTTTTAAAAAATATTTTCTTTTCGAAAAGTTTATTTTTTTGCAAAAACTATAAATAGGGAAAATAATCATTTTGTTAGCAGAGCAGCAGTATTATAAAAACGAAATCGTACTTTGTGCCAGGCGCACTCACCATAATAATGGAGAAATGAAATCCGAAATATAACACAACGTGGCAACACTGTTGATATATCCTGCCCGTACACGCGCACATCGGATAACTACAAATACCTCGACCAAAACAAATGAACACGTGTTGTATGAAAGGAGAGACGGTTAGCACTCCCCTAGACAAGGATGGAATAACACATATACAGGTTAAGGCACACTTAACCACCAATTTTTTTAATACCTTTCTTTTACCGAAAATGTCTTTTCACGATTTAAAATAATATGATCATATCGTACCTATCACATCATATATTATGATGAAACATCGAGAATAGTATAGAGTACGAGAACCTAGTTCTGTGCACTTTGAGTGCGTGGAGGTCTGTATACTATTTTTTCTACGACCAAACACCTAAACATACAAAAAACGCAAACAATTGTCTTAAATTAATTTGTCAATTTGACGTTAACTCATTCTTACAGCAGATAGTAAAATCACTATTATAGTGATCACCTGAAATATAGGAAACTACATATAGATGGTCGTAGAAAAAGATAATATTGCAACATTTTTAAATTTGATTACTGTTTAGACTAAAAAAATATTTTATAATTAATTTTAAAAATGATAATTATCACCAAATTATAATTTAATGATGTTTTCACGGAATACCTATGTATTTATAATATTTTTTATTTATTTTAAACAACTACAGGGTGTTCCGTTTTTCTGCTTGCCATGAAGATCTCCTAAACGATCCATTTTTGTTTTTTGGGCAAAATATATATTTTTTTATTTTTAGATTTGCTTATAACTAATAGGTAATAGATCTTACCTATAATACTCCTCGAGGAAAGAACGTACAGTGAGGTCCAAAAGCCACCCCCCTTTTAACTTTTGAACGAGTTGAGATATCGACTTTAAATTTTAAAAACTTAAATAAAACAACCCAAACTATCTTTTCGCTTATTTTTAATATTTTCTGCTCTTAAAGTGTGGATAGGGGACAGGGGGCATGTTTTTTAATGGAAGGGGGGGTGTAATACATAATTTTAAAGCTTATAAAATTTTCTATTTGACTATATATTTTTTTTAAACGTTTCTTTTTTAATTTTAATTTTTCAATCCGACTTTTTAAGATTTTTTTTCGTAAATTTTTATTTATGTCAGTTAAAATTAATTAAAAAGTATAATTTACGTTTTTGAAACATAAATTAATTTTTCAAAAATTGTTTGATTTTTTTAAAGAAATTTTGACGAAAATAACCATTTTCAACCTTATTTTAATTTAATTAAACCCAAAAAAAAAAATGTTTAAAAAAATTAAAAATTATGATTAAATAAAGAATTTTATTTAAAATGATGTATTACATGACCCCCCTTTCCATTAAAGAAAAAGTCTCCACACTTTAAGAGCTGAATATATAAAATATATGCTAAAAGATACTTTAAGTTGTCTTATTTAAGTCTTCTAAATTTGAAGTCGATATCTCAACTCGTTAAAAAGTTAAGAGGGGAGGGGGGTAACTTTTGGACCGCACGGTATTTTAGTAAAAGTCTCCGACTTTTATAAAAAACTATAATTATTCCCTGATCTTTCAATAAAGAGCGATTTTTTACTTTTCCTGACTTCTCCGACCTCCCTGTTTACCGACCTCATAACTCATGGTGAGCAAGCAAAGCGGGATACCCTGTATAACGACTTTTGCGTAACACAGTATTTAATAAAAACTATTTAATATCTGATATTATCAATAACTACCTATCATTACTGATATCATTAATTATCTATAACTATAACGAGAACAGAGATGGATTTAAAAATTTTTCGAGGAATAATCAGCAATTGCTCTAGGTTAATACTGTTTTCTACGAGCGTGCGGAAATATGTCTCTTTCCGAACGCATATGCGTGTGGAAAAAAGGTATTTTTTCTACGACTGCTTTAGAATTTATGCAAATACACACACTTTTCAAACACATAATGAATCCATTCTAGCTCTAGATACGGGTATGAATATTACGTATCAAGTGTTAGAATGAGCACATGTAGTGCCATGTCTTGTTTATAAAAGTAAAGAAAACTGTAGCAAAATTAGCAAAAATATATATATTTTACCATGAAATATTGAATAATTTAATGCAATTTAAAGTTTTGCGTTAAAATTACATTAAGTTAATTAGTTATTCTTAATATTTTATATAAGTTTTTTATCAATTTAGTTCAAAAAATTAAAACTGCTCCATCTATTGTTAAATATTTAAACCTGATATCTGTCACAACAATCTGACATAACCCTCAATTTTTGCATTATAATTTGTAAATATGTGCTAAAATTAAATAAAAATCTTTTTTAAGTACTGATTTGATAAAATTATTAAATAACATTAATTGCTTTATTTAAAAATATGTGTTTTGTTGCATTTACAATGTCGAGTCACAAAAAACATTATTTTTAATCTTGTCCGCAGTTTAAAGCCATACGGGGTTTCATATTTGCAGTCGAAGAAAAAGTATAGTCTACAACACCTATGGAATAGTCATTCCGCGCTCGCGGGACCGTCATACTCGCCTGCCGTTCCATACTAGTTATAGAATATACTATTCCGCACGCATAATTATTTCATAAAAACAAGTAGGTTGATTAAACAAACGTTTAACATTATTGGCTAAGACACTTGTTTCCATGGTGACCGATCAACATGATATCGCCCTAAGACATGAAATAAAGAAAAATGCATGTTTACTATACAGTGCGGACCAAAGTTCAGAGAATTTTAAAGGCTTTTGTGCCCCCATGTCCCCCTGCCCACATTTTAAAAGCTGAAAGTATTAAATATATGCTAAAAGATAGTTTAAGTTGTCTTATTTAAAAGTTCCAAATTTGAAGTCGATATCTCAACCGGTTCAAAAGTTAAGAGGGGGGGGGGGGTGACTTTTGGACCGCTCTGTATATTCTCGTTAGGATATTTTTCTATCGCACGAGTACATAGTGCATATTTGAATGAAATGACAACTATGCACACTCATTTATCCAAACGATTACACATAGCTTTCATTTTGACATTTAACGTTTATAAAAATTTGAAATGTCAAATTTAAATGCAGGTAATTCTTTAAAATTTACATTTCTTCTTTCTTATATCACACCGAAAAAGGATCATCGGTGGTCAAAAGCTACAATGGATGGTGAAGCAATTTTTAATTATATAAGAAAAACTGAGAAAAACAAGGTGCAGTTGCCGTATACTAGGAATTTTTTTTTTCGCTTACCTCAGTGCGGCTCTTCAGTAATGAACTCAAACTCAAATCCATTTGCAGTAGAAAATTTATAAAACCTTTTGAGTTTTTAGCTGTACTGAAGAGTAAAATTAGGTGTGTGTTTTTTTTAATGAATATTAAACACATATTCTTTATCCATATAGTACAATTTTGATCCAAAGATTATCAATTTTATTATTATTTAAATAATTACAACATTTGAATAAAATTTAATGAATATATATTTATCAATAAACATTAATTTATTAGTTTAATATTTTTTGACAGTGAACTTCAAATAATTCAGTTATGTCAAAACGAAGTAATCTAGTTTTTAATTTTTAAAATAATCCCATGTTAATCCATGAAAAAAATATAAAAATGACACGAATTTTGTTGAGGTTGTCCCGATATTTAATTTTACAACTGTAAGTCTGGGTTACTTGTCTGTAGTTTAAAATACGACCCTGAATTCGATCATTAAACCATTAAGAAATTTAAAATATTTATAGTATGATTTTATCAACCAAATAAACATTATGGTGGAATGCTAAATTATTTTATCTTTATAAAATGAAAATAAGATTATTATTATCATAATTACTTTCTGGTCTCCCAAAGACTCTCGTCCGAAGACCTTCCGCCAGTTTACATTAACAATTTTATGATAACATTACATTAAATTTTGTTTATACTTGTTGGTCCTGAAATGCTTGGCCAAACTTCACATACATGTATTAAAAAAAGCTGTAAAAAAGTTCCTTTAAATATACAGTGCATTTCAGATTATACAAAACAAAGAAAACGAAGATAGAACGATCAGATCAAGGCTGTCGTGATTGTAGTGGGGCGACGGTCCGTCTGACGTTCTGTGTTTTATTAAAAAAAAACACACGTCAGATTTGATCTTTGTTTCATACGTTTTGTTTACTTTCAAACGGGCTGTATGTCTTAAAACGACTCGTAAGGGAGCTACGACCCTTCAAAAGGGGTTCCGAAAATTCGATTTTTATTTAATAACCCATAAACCTTTTTTATTAGAGCAACGAGGTATTGCATGTGATCTATCTCTAATAAGGCCTATCAACCAATGGTATTTGCATGTAGTAAATGGAGGGCCTTATAACTTTTTTGCTCCAAACTTTTTTCTGTGTAACTTTTTTGAGGATTTATTATCAGAATAGTATTCCTCAGGTAAAGGTACATGAAAAAGGTATTCTTGTTGTAATACAGTACCGTACTGTACTGTACTGTACAAGAGTACCTTTTTCATAATACTTAGGATTAAGCGTTATCGACAAAAATACAATTAAAAACCTTTAAAAATTGAGCATTTTTAGGACCATAGCTCCCTTAGGATTGATTTTTGGAATTACCTGTATATGATTTTTTTTTCTTAGTTTTTAGTGTGCATTAACCTTGCATAATTGAAATTTTGTTTTTTTTTATTTTAGTGTTTAATTTTTTATCCTTGAAACGTGAAACTTTACTTTTAAATGAATTTTGCTCGAAAACGGTATTACAACAATAATAAAAAAAATGTTTTTTTTAAGAAAAATTAAAAAATATTTTTTTTTATTTTCTTTTTTCGAAAAAAAAAATAAATTTCAAGAAAAAAATTAAAAAAAAAACGAAAAATTTTTTTTTGCAAAAAAAACAAGATTGGTAGAATTGATCCTTATAATAAAAGTATTTTTTTATAAAAAAAGTTACATTAATCGGGTTTAACCCCCCTCCCCCAAACCACCCATAACTTTTTTGTTTTTGGGGGGATTACTTTCAAAAACCTTAGAGATCTGCCCCTCCATAAAACTTGATTTTTCCTGAAAGTTTCAAGTCAATCGGATTATTCGTTCTTGAGTTATGTATGTTTAATTAAAGAATTATAGTGTATTGAGAAATTGTCAAAAAAATCTACAGATAAAAAAGTTTGGGGCAAAAAATGACAGCACCTCCCCCCATTTTGCACAGCCCTGGTATTATACTAGTCTAGCGCTTACTCGCTGTGAATAGTTTGATAAATAATGCCAAAAGCGTATGTGGGTTTGCTTCTCTCATAAAATATGCATTTATACTCCACCCTAGTACACATCTCAATTAGATATTCGGATATTCTATTTCAGTATCATTTTCACTTTCAAGGTCTGATAATACAGTGGCCCATGAAAAATGTCGGAGGCTGTAATGGAATATATTCTAGTTCACTACCGGTGGGTTTTTGTGTGTTTATTTTTGCTACCAGTATCGTTTTTTTACGATTTGTGGAGTTATTTAAGAAACTGGATCATTTTCAAACTTAGCAGTGCTCCAAAACAACACGCAAAAAAAGTGAAATACGTACAAAAACAGATCAACGACTGGGACAAAAATGGCAGAAAAAGTCTTCTATGCACGGCAAGACCGGGCTGGCAAACGGTTTCGTTTAGAAGACCCATTTATAAAAACGTAATGCACAAAGTCGAGGTGAATCTGGTCGATATTTTAAATATTGATGTGGAAAATCAAACTGTCAAAGTAGAACCGATGGTAACAATGGGTCAAATAACCGCTACTTTAAACCCTTTAGGCTGGACAATTCCCGTTTTACCCGAAATTGACGATTTAACCGTTGGAGGGCTAGTTATGGGCACTGGAATCGAATCCACATCACACAGAAATGGCTTATTCCAACATATCTGCGTAACTTATGAACTAGTTTTAGCAGATGGATCTCTTACTAAGTGTTCAGCAACTGAAAATTCAGATTTATATTACGCGGTACCTTGGTCTTATGGTACACTGGGCATTTTAACAGCAGTTGAAATTAAGATGGTACCAGCAAAAAAATACGTGAAGTTATCGTATTACCCTGTTAAAAAATTAGATGACATAGCCGAAAAATTTGAAGAAATCAGCAGAAATACGAAAGATAACGAGTTTGTCGAAGGTCTACTTTTTGATATAAATGAAGCAGTGATTATGACAGGAGTTCAAACTGATAATGCCGAAGGTCAACTTGTAAATTCAATTGGCAAATGGTACAAACCTTGGTTCTTCTTACACGTTAAAGACTATTTAACTAAAAACGTAACAGGGGTAGAATATATTCCCTTAAGAGATTATTACCATAGACATACCAGATCCATATTTTGGGAACTACAAGATATTATTCCTTTCGGTAATAATGTAATATTTAGATATCTTTTTGGTTGGATGGTACCTCCGAAAATATCCCTGCTTAAGTTAACACAAACCGAAGCGATTAAAAAACTGTACGAAAACAACCATATGATTCAAGATATGCTAGTACCAATAGAAGATTTAAAAGAAAGTGTCGAAGTTTTTCATAAAAACGTGCAAATCTATCCCATGTGGCTTTGTCCTTTTATTTTACCAGCTAATCCTGGTATGGTGCACCATTGCAGCAACACCGAAAAAATGTACGTGGACATAGGTGCGTATGGAGTGCCGGGTGTCAAAAATTTCCAACCAAAGGAAACCACTAGAGCAATAGAAAAGTTTGTTTCGGAAAAATCTGGTTTTCAAATGCTCTACGCTGATACATATATGACTAGGGAAGAATTCAGGAAAATGTTTGACCATTCTTTGTATGACAGACTCAGAAAGGAGTTAAATTGTTACTCAGCTTTTCCAGAAGTTTATGACAAGGTATCCAGAGCAGCCAGAAGTTAAATAAATTAGGTTTAAGGCGGCTCTAGACTCTAGGGCCTGGAGGGTCGCCCTACAAAAGAATAAAAAGGGGGAAATACACCAAGACAAAGCATTGACACTTTTGTAGATTTTTCGTCAACATTGAAAAAAACTTTTTTTTTCTATTTCTGTATCGTAATAATTACATTACGACATCCAAATAGGGTCTTGTAATGTAAGTATTATCAGTCTTTTTTAGCGGATTTTGTATAAATTTATTTAATTTTTAAAGAAAATTGAGCTGAAATAGAAAAGATAGTATAAAAAACTCGCTTCATAAGTCTTTTTAAAGCGCTTGTCCGTTAAAATATTTTTCGCTTCGCGAGTCACTTTTTAAATCTGGACTTATGGAACTTGTATTTTAATATACTATTTTAAAATACTTATGTGCCAAAAAATTACCTGGTCAAACGTTTTTTATATGATAAAACGGAACACGTGACATCCATAACTTTGCACAAATAAAAGTTGTGGAGGTCACGTGAACCTGTTTTTGCGAATAAAAATTGATCTGACCCACACAATTTGTAATTTTTTAAATTGTTAGTTTTAGTGTAAATAACCAGAATATAAAAGAAAACTTGAGTTTTTCAATGGTCGACGAAAAACCTACAGGTCAAATTGTAGACAACTGTAAATTTAACAATGCAATTCATTTGTTAAATATTTTATACATTATGAAAATCGTTATGAAATAATTTTTTTGAGATTTATAAAAAAAAATCCATTGTTTTTATTATTTTCAACAAGTAAAATAGTTATTTATGGTACTAGTGGGTAAAGTAAGATATTGCCCATGAGAAAATTAACCTGCGAGGCGTCAGCCAAGCAGGTTAATTTTCGAAAGGGCAATATCGGTTTACCCATGAGTGCCATACAAGGTTTTATCCAATAAATAGCTTAGGAATTCATATTTTAATTAAAAATTTTAATGACATTTACAAGAAAATAATTTGACAAGTGACAGTTGAGTGAGTAAAATAAATAATTATCCACCCAATAAAGTAAAAGCCACGCGGGGGTTATTATTGAGTTTATTTATTTAAAATAAAACTGTTAATTGTCTTATTATCTGTATGTATTGGATAAAAATACTTTCCCAACAAAACAATACAATCAGTGACGTTCCGAGATTACCCAGTCGGCAAATTTAGCAGATAAGTCGGCAAATTTGAGAGGAGTTATATCAATTTTTTTGCCAGGGGTAAAGCTTTTATTTTTTTTATCATCAAAATTTTTGTTAGGGTTATTTTTTTTTTTTTGAGGAAAATTCTGGTAGTCGGAAAATCTTATCCTTACACCCCCTTACGACAAAAAGCTCGGATCGTCCCTGAATACAATAGAAAAAACTTCGTAGTTAGTTTATTCAAAGAAAAAAAACGAGAAAACACAAAACTGGAAAAGAAAATTGTGTTTTATAGAGCGATTTTCAGTAGTAATATTATAAGTGCATGTTGAATTATCGATAATTTTTTTACTGTATTAAAAAAATATTTTGCTTGGCAATTGTTTGAGAGCATTTTTCGTGTTACGAGACCGTAGGTCGAGGAATTTTGACAAAAAATGCACAAAAATAATTTACTTAAGCAAAATGTTTTTTTTTATATACAGTAAATAAATTATGTATAATTCAACATGCACGAATGGTATTTTGAAATACTATTTTACAAACAAAATAAGGAACTATATAATTTTACCATGTTTAATGTTGTTTTATATTTAAATTAAAAATTTAAGAACTTAACAACAATATTACTTTACAACTATAATTAAAAATTTTAATCTCAAATTTGCCGCGCTTTTTAAAACCACGATGTTCACTTGTTCGCGAATTTTGTCAAGGCTAAACTTTGCTTGTGGGATATTTTATGCTTGAGATTATTCCAATAAAATAGTTGTTATCATATATATTAGCATTTAAATAAAGATCATTGCTGTTTTTGTTTAAAGTTTAGTTTTCAACTGAAAAGAAATAAAATAACGGGTGTTTCCACCCGTAAAAAAACAATTTGCGATCGGTTTCTAATAATGTTTGGCAACGCTGTACTGGTACCAGCGCAGTCATTTGATGTTTTGATTTCCGTCAAAGTCCAAAATGATCAAAATTTACGTTACGTAATACTTTTTATACTTATATACTTATATAGGGAGTCAAAAAGAGGTGAATTTTGTTTGCTTCGTAGTATTTTTCTAAAATGTTGGCTGAGGATTCTATTATTAATATTCTTACCTTAAACGTATTCGACACTAACTGTACTTCTGGCCCTCCATACACATTTAAAATGGTGGGATACTTCTTGCCGGGTTCAAAATTGTGGGGCTTGAAAACCATGGCGTACAAAGCGAGTCCAGAAGAAATTTCGTGCGTATACAGGTCCGGACAGAAACACTCGTTCGACGAAGAATTCGATTCTAACAGATAACCAATAGGATTTAACGTCACGCCCTCTATCGTGTGTGTCACTCTAAAAACTTGGCAAGCTGGCAGTTTTTTTATGTTGCTGTAAACCGTCACTAACATGGAACAATCCTAGAAATTTTAAAAGAAGAATAACATCTCTGAACTTAAATTTTGTATTTTCCAATTAAGTTTTAATTTTTAAGAAACGAACTAATCAAAGATGCAGTTTTATATACTTTTAACCTATACTGGTTGTCCCAACTCTATTTACCCAGCGGTTTTCTCGTAAACTAAAAGAGATAATCAAGTTCTGAAACCATTTTAAATAAGACAACTTAAACTATCTTTTAGCATATATTTGATACTTTCAGCTCTTGAAATGTGGGCAGGGGGCACAGAGCGACATTTTTTTAAATGGAAAGGGGGATCGTATGATACATAATTTTAAAGCTTATTAAATTCTCCATTTAACTATATATGTTTTAATTTTTTTAAACATTTTTGTTGGGTTTAAAATAGGGTTGAAAATGGTTATTTTTGTCAAAATTACTCTAAAATATCAAACAATTTTTTAAAAACTACTAATTTCATGATGAAAAAACTTAAATTATACTTTTAAACTAATTTTAATTGACATAAATAAAAATTTACAAAAGAAAACTTAAAAAATCGCATTTTTTAGCACAAAAAATTAAAAAATTAAAACCTTAAAAAAATCGTTTCAAAAATAAAAAAATAAACAGTCGAATAGAGAATTTTATTTGCTTTAAAATGATGTATAACACGACACCCCTTTTCATTAAAAAAATCCCCCCCTCTTCATGCCCCCCTGCCCACATTTTAAGAGCTGAAAGTATCAAATATATGCTAAAAGATAGTTACGTTGTCTAATTTAGGATGGTTTTCGCAGAACTTGATTATCTCTTTTAGTTTTCGAGAAAATCGCTGGGTAAATAGAGTTGGGACACCTGGTATATAGGGTGATTTTTTAACCTGAAACTTTCAAATACCTCTAATACTACGCATTAAAAAAAAATGTAGGACAAAAGTTGGGGGCAAGAAAATGGCACATTTATTTTTTACGGATATTTACGTTTTCAAGGTCATTTCAAGATCACCTTTGTTTTTCTAAATAGAAACATATTTTTTTTTGCACGACCAAGAATAAAACCTAATTTTACGCTTTCATTTTCGGGACTAAACTTGCCGTTTTTCTCCCTAGGGAATAAAAATCACAGCAACCTTGATAATATTAAAATATTATACTTACTATGTGCTTTGCTGGTTCAAAAATTAGGTTTGGTGGTGTTTTGTAATAAATTAGCGATTCAAACCAATTTATTTGATTTTAACAAAGAAAACCTTTAAAAATAACATTGTTATAAAAATTTATACATAACTTAAAATTTATCATCTTCGTCCATTTTTTTGACGTTTGTGTCAACCATATTAAAAAACAATTGAAATCGCGATAGCCATGAAACTGACTTTTCGCAATTTACAGGCATCTTGATTAAATTACGAAGATAAAACAACCGATTTTAGACGCGTGGTTTTTAATTTTAATTTTATCTACCTACCTAAATTATGTTTGGTCCTGCAAAAAATAGTGTATATACCTCAGGACTAAACTTGGCTGTTTTAGTCCCTTGCATTTCACTAGTGCAGCGGGACTAAAACAGCCAGTTTAGCCCCTTGGTATATAAATAACTATTACTGCTATTTATTCTCCTCAAAAAAATAAAAATCTTTTGTAAAACACCGGACCTTTAGTTGCAGAGATACACACAAAATTAAAAAAAGTTGGATCTCCGACGGACTCGACAAGTCAATTCCTATGTATTTTGAGCCGCTGAATCCGAATCTGAAACTTAGCCCCCATTTTCAACAAAACCTTAAAAAACATAGCATATTATTGCGATAAGTATGTTTTTTGAGGTTATGTTGAAAATGGGAGCTAACTTTTAAATTTCGAAATCAGATTCGGATTTAGCAGCTCAAAATACATAGAAATCAGTTGCCAATTATAGAAAAAAATCTTTGCAATGTTTTTTCCACTTACATCATTAAAATCTACATTATATGAGTACCCAGGCATCGTTAACAGCCTAGTTTCTCCAGGCCTGCTTAATGACACAACATACAAATGTTTTTCTAATGGCGTCTCTTTCAGGCCCATGAAATACACCAACTGCTTCTCAGTGTCCACCCATATATCTTCCCCAACAACTTCCCAATCGCCATAAGTCAAGGCGACTTTAGAAATAACTTTAGGCTGCATGAACACAAAATCTGTAACAATAAAAAACGTAAAAATAATAGTAATTATATACCAAGGTAGAGAAGACATTTTTTATTGGGAGTGCGAGGCTATAATAGTCTTCTCTACCGTGGTTTATATATTATATTTTAACTACTAGCGCCTCTATTCTTATTATTTAACATTTTTATATCAATAATAAACTAAAATTTTGCTGGATCTTAATTAACACGTTCGCTACCGAAAAACAGTGGTACAGAGGTAAAACGTCCCGCTTTAATAGTAGAGATAGAAAAGTGAATTTAATTTAATTTTGTAGAGGAAGCTTTAAAACGATGTAATTTTGCTTATATTCAAGTCTACAGTGAGCCCGCCAGGCAATGAATATGAGTAGGGGATGGACCCACCAGGTGGGTTGTCGGCAGCGAACGTGTCAATCGCGCAAAAACAAGTAACCTTTGAAATTGCCATTTCTGAAAACAAATGAATATAGTTATTTTCACTTAATCACTTAATACACGAGTTGAGAATTTAATTTTATCCAACACCTTTTATTTTTAAATAAAAATCTATAATTTTGCGAAAAATTATGTCAAAAATATTAAGATTAAGTTTTCTTAATACTAAAATAATAGGTAGCCATGGCCTAAGTATGCCTATTAAAAATAAACAATTGCTAGTTTTACATTTCTTACAAACGTCAAAATGGACTTGACAGAATTTTTAATAAAACCAGTACTTTATTCAAAAACTAAAGAATAATTTGGGGTTTTCTTTAATTTTTATGGTTTAGTTAACGTGCTTGTATTTATAGAATAGTTATAATACTTAATTAATAGGGTATGTAACTAATTTTGGGTGAGATCAAAAGCTGTACGTAAAAGAGTGGGTGAAAAATTTTTTAGTCACTAGTGGAAGAAAACTCACTTTTGACATTTAAAATAGTGCTCAAAACAAGTGTTTCTGTGAAGGTGTTGGATAAAATTGATTTATTCACTGAAAGCTGACAGTTCTAGTGTGATATTTTTAAAATGTGTGAAAACATCGGTAAGTTGTTTATTTACTGAATGATATGTTGAGGTTATTATTAAATACAAGTGCCTAAATTCACTTTCTTCGGAAGACCAAATAAACTGGAGTTCGTTGTGATCCGTGGAGGGTAGGAATTAGACCAAATCGTGAATTTAACCTTATACTGGACTCCTGGGTGTAGATAACTTGGTCATTGGGATTCTAAGCAGCGAAAATGAGTTTTTTTTACAAATAAAACGTAGGGAAATGTAAAAGAGCAACAATTTTTTTTTAATTTAATTTAGATTTTTCGTTCTCATAAACTTTTTCTTACCTGTAGGTTCTGTAGTTTCACTATCTCCATTCCTGTAAGAACTCAATTGCGATGTTATTAAATACAAGTGCCTAAATCCAGTTTCTTCAGAAGCCCAAATAAACTGGACTTCGTTTTGATCCGTGGAGGGTAGGAAATAGAGCAAATCGTGAATATTCACCCATATACTGGACTCTTGGGTGTAGATAACTTGTACCATTGGGCTGCTAAGCATGGTGTTACTAGTTTCATCGTAAACGGGAAGAACTTCGGTGAAATTGCTTAAGGATAGTAAAACAATTTCTAACTTCTGTTGGGCTCTGTCTAATATTTGGGCCCATATGCTGAAAAAAAAAGTGATTCATGAAAATTTAAAATAAAACTAGATAAAACGTTGCAAGCACCCTGTCAAAACATCGGCACTATTGGGAAAACTAATAACATGCTATTAGAACAGGGTAGCATAACATCATTACAATTTTAATACTACTCCTTACTGCACAAACTAACGTGTATAATATTTATATTAAACTTTAGCTTTTCTTGTACACTTAATATATAATTAAAATTAATAATAAAAATATGTTTTTACTTGGATGCAAGTTGAACTTATTAGATACAATTTTTGATTGATTTTAAAAACAAATGGATGGAAGCTTAAGATTTGTACACTAGAGCCATCTAGTTTGCAAATTTCAAACTAGGTGTTTTGTTTGATTATAAATTCTGTATCTTTAAAACATAATATTCTAGCAAAAAACTGTATATAACATTTTTTATAGGGCTTAAAAAGAGCTTTTATTTAAAATATATTTTTTTGAAATCGGGTTATAAATATGTGAGATATGCTAAAAAAACCTTTAACTGCTTTAAACGCCAATATCGCGAAAACAATGCGTTTTAGGAAAACGTTGTTTATAACATTTTTTGACCAATTTAAAATTATCTTTTATATAAGTGCTAAATTAACCAAATACAATAATAATTGCCTTAATTATAAACAAAAAACGCTAAAAATAGGAGTTTAACCCTATTCTTACCCCCTTACCCCAATCGTTTACCCCCAAAAACTAATAAGCTCTTCGGAATACGATAAGAAACAATATGGAAAAAACCGCAAGTCGATATCTCATGTAGAAATGGAGTTAGAGAGTTTACACCCAGACAGACAGACAGAGACAGACAGACAGACAGACGGACGCAAAATTTTTTTTACTGGTTTCGACTCTGGTCTAAAACGTCGAGAAATGTGAAAAAAACGTGGTCAAAGATTTTGACTTTTCGGCGAAGATTTCAATACATCGGCACTCTTAGTAGCACTAAGTGCCGATGTAATTTCCTGTTGTTTTTCCAGGGTTTCCAGATCTTTGGATACTAAAAATATCAGAAGACAGATTTGATTTCAAAAACAAGGTTTGCTAGTAAGACTATTATCATTACCAAATACAAGTTCTAGTTAATCCTATGTTATTTTTTACGATTTTCTCGGTAAGCACTTAGTGAGGTGTAAACCACTGAAGAATTAAATATGTAACTGAAGAGTTATTAAAAACCGAATTTTTTAGTCACTTTCAAAGGGATTTAGTTCCCTTACAACCAAGGCGTCTTTGTTACTACGCTTTTTTAGACATATGTTTCTAGAAATTTTTGTCACATTTTATGATGTAGAATCACCCTTTAAAATTCCGGACCCTTTTCCAAGTAGAGGAAATGCGCCTAATTTCGGATGGTTTCCAAATTTCGGATAGTAGTGTATTTAAGATACTGTCTGCAAAGGTAAACAGAAACCTACTTTTATGTGAAGCCAAAAGTCAAACTAAATCCGTCCTGTAATATGATAACGGTAGAGCTTCTCCCCTTTAAATGGCAGCACAAATCGTTTATATTGCAAATGGCAGTTTTGTGCTCAGTTGTATTATTATGCTTGTTTAGTTTATAAATAATCGTTATAAAAGTTCGTGATTCTGTCTTGGGTAAGTTATGATGTTAGTTAAGTTGATCCACTATTCATAATTAAGCAATTTGAAAACGTAAACATTCTACAAATTTCTAATCTAAAAAGCAGAAAGTTGCCTAATTTCGGATAGACTATTTTTGTGCATTTGATTCCCAATTTCGGATATCCGCAAGGTAATTATTATTCAGGATAACCAACCAATAATTATATTTTTATAATGATACAACAAACTAAGATAAACAATTTTGAAAAAACGAAAATAACCTAAGATACTAAGATATTCGAAATTGGGAATCTAAAATTATAGTTCCTATAGTATTTCGTAGAAAATCGCTTAATGATTAAATTACGTCTTAAATGTGAAGGAATAACAAGAAACATAAGCAATGGGATCCAGATCTACTCTTGAAAACATTTTTTCGGATATGTCCGAAATTAGGAGCCCTTTTTCAAATGCACAAAAATACGCTGATTTTTTTTAACCGTGTTTTTTGGAAAAAATAAATTGTAATAAAATTGCTTTTAAAATAAATCATGGTTCGCTATAATAAGTTGTATCTGGTTATATAAAAAAAATATCAAAAAGTAATACCGAGTATTAAATATTGAATACATTGTAAATGGTATCCGAAATTAGGCGACTTTCCTCTACACCGTCTATAAAACGTCGAAAAACGTGAAAAATGCAACATTTTTTTTACTGACAAGACTGAGCACAAGTTAAATCTGACTAGCCAAATTCCCTGACTCAAAAGTGGATAATAAATCGCGGTTTTTCTCTTTTTAAATAAAGTCTTCACAATATATAATTTCTTTAGACTGCTCTTTATTTTTTTTTATCTTTAATTATATTAATTTTTAGCGATCTCTCTAAGATTACAATTTTTGTACCCATGGGGGCTGTTCAACAATTATTTCACCGACCCGGGGAGGGGGTCCAGCTTAAAGTGACGGTCCATATAAAATTTTTCAATGATACGTGACGAAATGATGACGATGAGGGAGGAGTGGGTCTTGAAATTGTAAAAATTTGGTGAAATAATAGTTGAACTATCACATATACTTTTATTTAAAAATTCCCTAGTAGAAATTGAACGTTAGAATAACGTTTTTCTAACGTTAGAAAACTGTACAAAAGTACGTTATAAAATATGTGCAAATGTCACGCTTTTTAACGTTAGAATCAAACGTTAGTTTCAAACGTTAATCTAACGTTAGATTGTTAAGTTAGAAATACGTTATAAGTACGTTTAATTTCTAACTTTCGGAGGGGGCGTGGCCAATTAGGAAATTTCTACCTGCATCATAAAATGGCAGCTGGAGACAAATTTATTAATATAAATAAATCTTAATATATTTTAGTAATCATAATATTTTTAAACATAATTTTGTTACATTTATTTATAAAATAGCCATCTTTTTAGGTGGCCCTAAACATTTTTCGTGTAATATGCTGTTATACTTCGATAAATACGTTTACCTCTCAGAAAAACTTTATATTTATATTTATTTATACATTCATAATCTTAAAATATTTGTTTAATTCTAGTACAGTGTTGCCAGACTTACTATAATTTTGACTTTTGGGGGATATTTTTTTAAACTTATTATAGAAATAATAAATAATTATCAAACCTAGGCACATATCTGTCAGAAATGAGTATTTTTTACTATAGCTTACGTATTAATAATGGAAATTTAAAAAATATTTAAAGTTAGAATAAGGTAAGAAAAAGGTTAGAATTTAGTTAGGAAACTAACGTTAGATTTATGTATTTTATAACGTTTTTGTCAAACGTTATTTTTTAAGGTTAGATTTATATATTTTATAACGTTTTTTTCAAACTTTAGTTTTTAAGGTTAGATTTATATATTTTATAACGGTTTTGTATAACGTTTGAGACTAAACATAAAAATGTCACTAATCTAATGTTAGGTTAAGTTAGATTTATGTACTTTTCTACCAGGGCTACTTCTAAATCCTACAGGTACATTTTTTCTGGCGATCGCTGTAAACACAAATTAAATCAGAATATATTCCATAGAGATACTGCTATAATAATATTTGTTAGTGAGTAAGGTCAGTTTATAAATACGTCGTTTTTCCGTAAATATATTTATTTTTCTGGAATTTCTTGTTTGTATACATATTATTATTGTTATTATCTTCCAAACAAATTAATATAATGTATTAATTATGGTATCTTTAGCAGATTTGAAATATTTTATTTGTTTTATAAATATATACATATTTTTAAAAAATATTTTTTTGTACTTTAAATCAATAGAAAATTATAAATAAAAGTCAAGGACATAATGGCGGGATTCTATGGGGTCAACCAATTATTTTGGACCTCACAGAGAAGTCTTCTTAAGGCTCATTTTCGTACCAACCTTTATAGGTACTTTTTTTAAATATTTTTGAATGTGGAATCGCTTGTTTCTAAAACACCGTGTACAGCGACAGTCAGAAAAATTACTCTTTACCTTTCTTGAAAACTTAAAATTTTAATAATAATAATAATAATAATAATAACTATTTTTTATTGTACATACACACTCTCTGTATTACTACTAATCAAAATTTTTGTATTATTTACCGATTGTTATTTTACTAAATACTGTAACATACTTTAAACTAGATCAATAACACAACAACTACAACCTAAAGTATACCAAACAACAACTGTGATATAATTAACCAAATGTTACAGTATTAATAAACACATGTTGTGTGGGAATTTAAATGTACCAGCACAGTCTCTATGATAGTATGACAACATTTTGTATACAATACACACATTGCAGTATTTAATATCACAAGTAAAGTATTAAATACCAGTGGTGGCGATATAAATAACAAATATTCATTTACAAATAAAATTTAGTATTAAAATTGAAATGACATTTTCTGAGTTCATCTATACAATATACAACTGACCATCGACTGAAGTCCTTCAGCCCGGGTGATGGCTATTTTATAAATTTATGTAACCAAATGTAACCAAATTATGTTTAAAAATATTATGATTGTTAAAATATATTAACATTTATATAAATAAATTTATCTCCAGCTGACATTTTATGATGCAGGTAGAAATTTCCTAGTTGGCCACGCCCCCTCAGAAAGTTAGAAATTAAACGTACTCATAACGTATTTCTAACTTAAAAATCTAACGTTAGATTTACTTTTGTAACTAACGTTAGATTCTAACGTTAAAAAGCGGGACATTTTCACATATTTTATAACGTTTATGTTTGTTTTTAACCTCTTACTATTCTACTTAATTAAGCATCCCCTAAGTCCAGGACTTGTGTGGGCTTGTAGTAGAGGGAACCACCGGCTTTAATTGACTTTCGAACCAATATATCTAGGGAGTACGCCTTCGCCAAATTTCAATTATTAATTAACTGAAAAAGGCAATCGGCGCCAGTGAGGTTTGAACTCACGATCATTAGATCAGTGTCAGGCTATATCGATGCCATTGACCGCTGATCTAAATCTCCCACGTACTTTTATACAGTTTTCTAACATTAGAAAAACGATATTCTAACGTTAAATTTCTTCAGGGTTACTATGCCCATGATTTTTTAAAGGTTATTTTTCTCAGTGTATGAATAATACTTACTATTCAGAATTGGGAGTCCAGCCCACCCTAACGATATATTCCATCCATGGAAAAAGCATCGACAGAGAAAACTGCAACTCCAACATACAAATGTCCACTATTTGCTTGCTATCATTCAGTTTAAATTCGATCATTTTTAGGTACGACTTCGAATTGGCACAACCTGCTCTCGGAAACCTGAACTCTTCGATTTCTCCGGAATCGGACTGCGACGAGGGGAAGTAAAATATTTTTACGTCGCCGTCGTCCACTTCTTCGTAGAGTATTCTGTATACCCCACCTTGAAACAAAGAAACAAAACTGTCTCGTTAGGCCTTAAAAAATTTAAGGGGTTGTTCTGATTTTTTATTTCAAAAAATTGATTTTTTTTGCTTTTTTATACTAATCAATACGTGTAGAATAGGCTTCTAAAATATTTTGACGAAATTTGTCTTTTTTAAAAAGTTATACATTTATTTATTTATTTATTTATTTATTTATTTAATTTGTACAATTTTAAAGAGAGTACATTTTATAGTGCAAAATAAGCTTTAAGCTTGTGTGTGCACTCCAATATTTTTCGTAATTTACATAATTTATAAATCTTACAAAACTTACATTACTTACACTTAATTATTTTAATTACAATACATAATTTCTAGCAATTTTTGAATACAACTTTATAAATATATATTTTATTTATTTATTTTTCTTTTGATTTTTTTTTTATTAATTTTAGTATTTTTTTTTTTTATTATTATTTTTTTATTATTATTGTTGTCCCAATTATGTCCGAAACCATCATCATATATAGACTTTAAAAAATACACATAAAAAATAATAAAATTATAATACACTGCCGCTTATTAAATTCCGGACACGTAAAAAATTGACATTTTTTAAATTCAAATATTTCGAAAACTAATTAATGGATTTGACTGATTCTTCTTTTGTTTTGAAGGATAAACATTCTCTACTTTTGTTTGTTTTAAGAATGATTATTTTTTTTCGTATTAAAAGCAACAAATAATGTACAACTATGTTTCTTATCCCATCTTCTAGGACTTGATGACAACTTTCAGGAAAATCCTGATATCTCCTAAACCAGAAGTAAAAATGTAGAAAAATAAAAAAGAAAATATTCATTAAAACTGCGGCAATAAGAAAGACTTTAATAATTTGATAAACAGTTGCAGTGGCGTAACATGCAAGTCCTAGAAGATGGGGTAAAAAACATAGTTGTACATTATTTGTTGCTGTTAATACGGAAAAAAAAATTTAATCATTCTTAAAACAAACAAAAGTAGAGAATGTTTAAGCTTCAAAACAAAAAAAGAATCAGTCAAATCCATTAATTAGTTTTCGAAATATTTGAATTTAAAAAATGTCAATTTTTTACGTGTCCGGAATTTAATGTGCGGCAGTGTATTATATTTTTTATTTTTATTTGTTTCCAAAATATTTTAAATATTTCCGTCCAAAATATAAAATAGTGCTATAAAATATCCAGGCGGATATTTCGCCCGGTTATAAAATATATCATAAAATCGCCCGGTTACAAAATATATCATAAAAAATTATATTATTTTGGTTTGGTAACATACCTGTATGGCAGATTTCAAGTCTTTAGCTTAAAGCGTTCTTAAGTTATCGTGCACACAAAATTTCCCGGACAGAACGACCGACCGACCGGTCAAAATTGATTTATATCGACATAAAACGTTATAAAACGCATAAAAACGCAAAAAAAAATTGAAATTTTTTGAAGAGTACAAAGCTTACCCAAAAATTTGAAAATTTTCAAAATGGGAAAGCAATATACATATGATAGATACTAAATGAAAATATGATATTAATTAATATACAAAAAGGAAAAAAATGATGTAACAAGTAAATCAAAAAGTTTAAAGCTAATTAAGTTACAGCTTAACTTAGAGAACAATTTAATAAGATCCACACACAGTAATCTAGGTTACAATCTCAACTTAACAGCAGACGGTTGTTTACAGTTTTAATACGATATAGCGCAAATGGTTTGTTTTTAAATAACTTAATAATATTTTAGATATTTAAACGCACAAATTTACCCTCTGCGCGGTATTCCCCCCTTTCCCCTACCCGTTTCAGCTTATCCTACTTACCTATACATTTTGGTTGCCACCAGAAACCTTGATACCTTGAAAACTCCTCTTGCATCACATACGAAGGTACGCCTGCACTCAGGGGATCATCTGACAAGTTTCTACCACCTTTATGTGCATAAGTTAGCCTTATATTTGAACCAGAAACTGTATGAGTGACCCATATGTCGTGGTTACAGATGAAAGCCACAAGATCGGGATTGGATGGACATATTTGGGAGTTTATCTTTGCTCCAAATGATGATATTCTTAATTTTGTAGGAAATAACTGACCATTCTAGAAATAAATAGTGAGAATTAAATTTTTTATTGTTTGAAAATAACATGGAAAAAATAACGTAAGTCCATTAATTTTTATAGCAACAAGGTTTTATACAGGGTACCACACATCTATTACTGTCTTATATGGAAGTTCTGCATTAATAAAAAACCAATATAACACAATATCCCCCGGATATCCGCTCAATGTCCTTTTAATGTCGCATGTCCCGGGATATTACTCGTATATCCCAAGGATATCCCAAAAGGTATGTCCTGAGGATATATTTCCCGTATATCTCAAGGATATACGGTATGTCCTTTGTACATCCCAGGGACGTCCCGGGGATGTCCTTTCGGGATATCCCTGGAATATACGGGAAGTATGTCTCCGGGAAATACCCCTCGGGATGTACTAAGGACATACTGTATATCCTTGGGATATACGGGCAGTATATCCTCAGGACATACCTTTCAGGGTATTCTTGGGATATACGACTAATGTCCCGGGACATGCGACAATGAAAAGACCTTGAGAGGATATACGAGGGATATTGTGTGCTATATGGTTGGTTCCCAAGGTGGTTGCACTAGAGGTTCCATTTAACATTTTATTTAAAATTTTATTCCCTATTTAAAACTAGATGAAACGTTTCAAGCACCCTGTCAAAACATCGGCACTATTGTACACTAAAGCCATCTAGTAGCAAATTTCAAACCAGGTTTTTTGTTTGATTTTAAATTCTGTATCTTTAAAACATTATATTCTAGCAAAAAACTGTATATCACATTTTTTATAGGGCTTAAAAAGAGCTTTTATTTAAAATATAATTTTTTGAAATCGGGTTATAAATATGTGAGATATGCTAAAAAAACCTTTTACTGCTTTAAACGCCAATATCTATTTTATTTATTTATTTATCCATACGGGAAACCCCCATTACAGTAATAATTTACAAAATATGTATAAAATTAACCTAACAAATATTTTAATAATTAAATAATAATAATTTAATTTAATCTTTGAAAAGAAAAATAACAAAAAAAGAATATATTAAAAGAAAATTAACAAATAATATAATACTATAATATAATAATAGTATATCACAATAAAAATCTCGAAAACAATGCGTTTTAGGAAACGTTGTTTATAACATTTTTTGACCAATTTAAAATCATCGTTTATATAAGTGCTAAATTAACCAAATACAATAATAATTGTCTTAATTATAAACATAAAACGCTAAAAATAGGAGTTTTACCCTATTTTTACCCCCTTACCCCCAATCATTTACCCCCAAAATCTAATCAGCTCTTCAGAATACGATAAGAAACAATATGCAAAAAACCGCAAGTCGATATCTCATGTAGAAATGGAGTTAGAGAGTTTACACCCACACACAGACAGACAGACGGCCGCAAAATTTTTTTTTTACTGATTTCGACTCAGAATGGTCTAAAACGTCGAGATATGTGAAAAAAAACGTGGTCAAAGATTTTTACTTTTCGGTGAAGATCATCATCAGCACTCTTAGTAGCATCAAGTGCCGATGTAATTATACCTAAAAATATTTAAGTTGTCTCATTTAAAGTTGGGTTTATAAATAAATAAGTCAGAGGGGCTACAGTAAAGCACCTGTACAATAAAAATAGCTCTGTTAAAATTTGGCATTGTCAATGGACTTTTTCCACAATTTAGTCCAATTGTTTTGTAAACCAACTTACCGAGAATCCATTATCAATACAATAAAATAAACTTCCATGAGCTGGGAACACTATCCTTCCTGATTCACTATGTATTTCATATGTATTGATACCCCATGTGGCTAACCGTTTTCTTTCCCATAATAACTGTTCCTCTCTGGAAAATGAATTGGCTGACGAAAGACTGGGGAAGTTGGATTCTATTACGCACTGCCACTGAAGTTTCATACTGGTGTTATGACGACTGTTTGGTACATCTGCAAAAAGTAGGGTACTCTCCCAACCATTATGGGGTGTTCCCAAGAAATATATACGGGTCCTACCATCTTGCAAAGTCCTAAATGTTATAGAAGAAGGTACCATTGATGATAAACTGGAAAGTTGTCTCCTTAGATCACTGACAACTTCCTTCAATTCAGCCCAAGACTTTTTAGGCTCATTATTTTCTTTATCCATTTTTATTTCCAATAATTTATCACATTGGTCAATGAGTGGTGAATTTTATAAATAGACTTATTTGTTATATTGTTGCAGGGTCAAAACTACTTGTTCTTCAATTAACATACTACTATAATACTGCATATATAAATAATAACAATGTATATTTGCGGATTATTTTTAATAAAACTTTAAATAAAGTATTTTCTGACCCAAATAAAAAAGCTAACCTTATTTAGCTGACATTAGTAATTTCACTTGCTGCTTTCAAATTTAAAATTCCCCATGTCAAAAACAAATAATAAAAGTAGGGGAATTAAATTTACGTAGAGCTAACGAGAGGAACGTATTCAGCTATCTACGCATGCGCTAGCAGAAATCAAATAAGTAAACCACAGAACACTAGTAAACCAACGACCCCCATTAAAAAAAAACACCAAAGCAACCAAAAAACCAACGTTAACGTAAACCAATGCTTTCCAAAAAAAAAAACAGCAAAGTAGCCACAGATTTCATATGAGACAACACGAAACCACGCGCATGCGTAGAGTGCGGTATACGTTCCTCCCGTTAGCTCCTTCTTTAAATTTTAGTTGGCTGCCCTATTGAACTATATGCAACCGTTTATACTATACTATAATATGTTTTGCTGGTAATTATGCCACTGTTTATACAGAATATCGTATAATTAGTTGCATAACCATTAAAATTGTAAAGGTATATTAAAGAACCCCGTTTATTGTGTGAAAAAGTAGAACTCTATTAAACTTGCAAAAATCAAATTGCTATATTCTAGGCTAGAATTTCTAGCCAATTAAAATTGCGACTGATCTTCCAACAAGAGAATACCCTATAGGTAGTTCTGGGGGGTTAACCGCTACCAGGAAAGTGTACAAAAGAGTTCCCCTCATGCATGAATTCCCCTGAATTCCTCATGAGCTCCCCCTGAATTCCTCATGACTTCCCCTGAATTCCTTATGACTTCCCTGAATTCCTTATGACTTTTTGGGAGAATTAGCTCATGAGCTAATGATCTCACTGGCGCCGGTTGCCTTTTTCAGTTAATTAATAATTGAAATTTGGCGAAGGCGTACTCCCTAGATATATTGGTTCGAAAGGCAATTAAAGCCGGTGGTTCCCTCTACTACTATCCCACACAAGTCCTGGACTTAGGGGATGCTTAATTAAGTAGAATAGTACGAGGTTAAAAAACAAACATAAACATAAACATAAACTTCCCCTGAATTCCTTGTGACTTCCCCTGAATTCCTTGTGACTTCTCATGAATTCATTGTGAATTCCTCTTGAATTGCCCATGAATTCTCCTGAATTCCTACTGAGTTCCCGAAGGGTGTACAAAAGATATCCCCGGCGGTTAACCCCCCAGGTAGTTCAAATAAAAAAATAAAAAATACATCAAAAAAGAAAAAAATTTAAAAAAACCTCGACAACTATTAAAAAAAAAAACATCAAATCGATAGAACGCTCCCCGACAAGTTGTCGGCGACAACAATTGCTATTTCTCTGAGTTCATGAACGCATACAGATGACTCCTGATTGTAGGTAAAGTTATTACGAGACAGGGGCGGATTTATTTCATTTTAAGGGGGGGGCATCCATAAGGAAAAAAAATTGCGCTTTCACCAAAAATACAATTTTGAAGGTATTTCTATGCTAATATATCTCGCTGGGGGGGGGCATGGCCCCCATGCCCCCCCCTAAATCCGCCCATGTTACGAGATCATGTCATGAAGATGTAGCAGCGGTCTACAGAATGCGCATGGGCAAACTTTAAATTAACCGCGAAATTTAAAATGACCGCGAAATTTAAAATTAAAAAAAAAGGAAATGAAATTACCCTGCTTAAAAAGATCACATACAGACACACCTTTTTGCTCATATCTTGAAAACGCGAAGAGACCAAAAAAATAACGAAAACCCCCCCCTAGGACCCCACACAAGTCCATTTTCAACAACTTGAGGACACCGGGATGTTCCCACTGGGAACTTTCCAGTGGAAATGTTCCCCAAGATGACTGGAGGAACTAGTTCCTCTAGGCAAAAGCCTCCAGATATCTACGGCTCACCATACCAATACAAGCTGAAGCTCTTTTAGCTTGACTAAAATTTTAGATGGAATAACAAAAAAATTATTAAAGACCGTGGACCTTTTGAAAAGCAAGCAAAAATTTGAAATTTTTTTCACCGCTATTTTTTAAGATAACTCAAAAACAATCAATGATAAAAATATTTCAACTCTAGGATCTTAAAACTGGAGACTTAAAGCTTCAATTTACTTTTTTATCATTGCTCTATGACCATTTTTCGGCCTTGTAAAAATCACCTAAAAATTTAGGATGTTTTTTAATATCCTTTAATTTTTGCCTCTAGTGTATAAAAATTTAAGAATAAAATATATGGTAGTAGTATAGGGAAAAATTAATATTTGTTTACAACACAAAAATAAAAATTTATTTATCAAAATAAAATAATATAAAAAAAGACAATTAAAATTACTTTATACAAAAAAAAAAAATATATATATATAATGTGTTTTCGCGAGCGCAATTTTAACATATTTATTGCATGCTTCGAATACACCTTTGTACAAAAAAAATCTAATATAAGTATCTGAATAAATTATATAAATATAATAATAGTTATTTATGGTACTAGTGGGTAAAGTAAGATATATCTTATATTATTATTATTATTATTATTATTATTATTATTATTATATATTGCCCATGAGAAAATTAACCTGTTTACCCATGAGTGCCATACAAGGTTTTATCCAATAAATAGCTTAGGAATTCATATTTTTATTAAAAATTTTAATGACAATTACAAGAAAATAATTTGACAAGTGACAGTTGAGTGTGTAAAATAAATAATTATCCACTCGATAAAATAAAAGCCACGCGGGGGTTATTATTGAGTTTATCTATTTAAAATAAAGCTGGTAATTGTCTCATTATCTGTATGTATTGGATAAAAATAATAAAAAACAAATTAAAATATTATATAAAAGAAAAATTTTATCCAGTAATACATTCTTGTGTGTACACGGAAAGAAATTAGTGGGCTCTGCGCTATACATTATAAGATATTTGGTAACAGTGGCAAATTATAGTGATTTAAGCTATAGATTATAAGGGACACAATAACTAATAATGTTAAAAATAAATTGGAAACGATTATATATATTACAGACACGATTATATTTATTACAGGCACTATTATAAATTTACAGAAATTTTATTATATTATAAAAATTATTAGCACGGACAATAATTAAATCTATTTAAGCTATAAATGCCATACTATTTGTTATATTTTATTATTCACTAAACAATTAAAGTATTTCATATAAATTTTTACACTGACTGCCATAATTGTAAGAGAAAGCCTTGTATTTATATAATAAGCGATTATAATTTGCTTGATATGTGTGTTATAGCGCTCCTAGCTATAATTTTTTTTTTCCGTGTAAGGGGCACAGATTTCATATATTTTATTAGTATGTAAAATCTGTGGTAAAGGGTGAATTATGAATATTTTTATAATACAAGATGTGTGTTGGGGTTAAATCCACCCATACTTGACTAAAATTATAAATATGTTTATAACATGAAGTGTGTGGTGGGGTTAAATCCACCCATACGTCACTTTGAAATAGCTTAAAACACTCGTTAAAAAATAAATTTTTACGTTAATGTGCAGGTTAACCCCTTCCCGCATACTGTGCCATATATGGCACGCACGTTTTTTTTAGTGTATCTCTAGTGCCATCTCTGAAACAAACTTTTACTAATATGCAAATGAATAAAGAAGTCTATTAAAGACATGTAAATAATTTAGTCACCTAAATTTATTTTAATGGACTTTTATAAACGTTGATATGGCTGCGGTATGTCAGATACAGGGTGTATTTGAAATAGCGTAGGAAATTTTAACAGGTGATTCTACATGATGAAATATGACAAAAAGTTCATATAAACATATGTCTAAAAATGCGTCATAAGGGAGCTACGCCCCTTTGAAATTGGCTAAAAAAATCGGTTTTTATTTAATAACTCAGGAACCCTTTGAGATATGTTAACGAGGTTTTGCACGTGAATTAATCCTAATAAGGCCCATCTTTGTATGTCATTTTCACGTACTTATTTAAACCAGGGGTGAGCGAAACGGGGGAGCCTTGTCAGTTTTTTGTCCCAAACTTTTTTCTGTGTAACTTTTTTGCAATTTTATTTTTGAAATATGATTCCTCAGGTCAAAATACATAAAAAAGGTACTCTTGTTGTAATACTGTGGGATTAACCGTTTTCGAGAAAAATTCATTTCAAGGTGAAATTCCACGGTTCGAGGACGAAAAATTAAATACTAAAATGTCGAAAACCAAAATTTTAATGATGCTGTGTTATTCTACATCAAAAACTAAGAAAAAAAGTTTCCATGCATGTAGGTCGAAAAAACGCTTTTAAAGCTACCATAGCCCTTTAAAAATGGTGCATATTTAGGAGACCATAGCTCCATTAGGATTGATTTTTGGAAGTACCTGTATATGAGGTTTTTTTCTTAGTTTTTAATGTACATTCGCCTTGCATCATTAAAATTTTGGTTTTCAACATTTTAGTATTTAATTTTTCGTCCTCGAACCGTGGAGTTTCACCTTGAAATGAATTTTTCTCGAAAACGGTTAATCCTACAGTATTGCAACAAGAGTACCTTTTTTATGTATTTTGACCTGAGGAATCATATTTCAAAAATAAAATTGCAAAAAAGTTACACAAAAAAAAGTTTGGGACAAAAAACTGATAAGCCCCCCCCGTTTCGCACACCCCTGGTTGAAATGAGTACATGAAAATAACACATAAAAACGGGCCTTGGTAGGATTAGTTGACGTGCAAAACCTCGTTGATATATCTCAAGGGGTTCCTGAGTTATTAAATAAAAACCGATTTTTTTAGACACTTTTAAAGGGGCGTAGCTCCCTTATGACGCATTTTTAGACATATGTTTATAGGAACTTTTTGTTATATTTTATGATGTAAAATCATCTGTTAAAATTTCCGACGCTATTTCAAATACACCGTGTATAAAGCACTACATATACACCTTATGGGAAATGGTCCTGGGTTAAGATTTGAATATGTTTTAGTTCTCAACTGACTGATAAAAAGTCTACATGGGCACCAAGCTCTAAGTCTTATAATTGTTGTGGTAGAGCCTAACAAAAATTTTATTAAACGGATCATCTTTTAATTAACTTGAACTGAATTACTTAAAATAATAAAATCTTCCCAGCAAACACACCAGCAATGGGCCGGCAACGGCACAATGCCGTAAGCCGATAAAGAGTCATCGGTCCGTTGACGACATGCCATTACCGGCCCGGTAATGGAAGTGTCGCACAAGCCGATAACTGGCCGGTAATGGCAAGCCGATAACGGGCCGGTAATGGCAAGCCGTTAACGGGCCGGTAATGGCTAGCCGGCTTTTTTTTTCGAAAAATTTTGTTTTTTCATTTTTTTTTTGTTTTTCACGAAAAGATCTTAAGATCTTTTATTAAGTATTAAAAAAAATGGTTCGATGTTTTTTATTTTTTGAAAAAACCTTTGTAATGAACTATAGGGAAAAGTATTATTTTGTTGGAGGTTGGATCAGTATTTTACCATGGCATAAAAAAGAACGATAATATCGATCGTTTTAGAATATTATTCTGAATAAGTTTTTATATTTTAGTACCTACGGAACCTTAACGAGTTCTTTCCCGCCCTGGGATCTTAAATGCGACTTAAATGCAAGTGATCACTTTCGAATTAATTGTTAATTTAGTATTTAATAAAAAAAATGTAATTACTTACTTTTTATCTTCAAAAATCATTATTAAGAATTGTAAATAAACACATGCCACAGAAAATTTTCATTAATGAACTTTATCACTGACGCAGCAAAATCACAACACAAGAGGCCAGTTTGAGTTGAAGCTCTCGGAGCATAATTCTATCTCTTTCTAACTACTTGTTTTAAAAGAGATAGAACTATGCTCCGAGCGCTCCAAGCTTCAACTCAAACGGCCCTAAGAAGACAACCCGCGCAAAACTTGCGCATGCGTCTTGACTTCTTCTCCTTCTACGCAAGATCATATTTTAAATTGGCGTTGTATCGTCGGCCAGAGATCGGTCCTTTACAGGCTAGCCGATAATCGGCAAGCCAGCAATGGGCCAATAATTATTTATGCCGATTATCGTATTTTTGTGAAAATCAAGTAAGGTTTTGGTTCTACATTTTTTTATTTATATTTTTCTAGTGGTAAAATCTATTCAAAATCGGTTTTATATGATTAAACAAGTGTTTTATTGGCTTCATTTTCATGCACTGAAACTAACATAATTCGTTTATTCTACCGGGTATCATATTATTTAAAATATGAGCATATAAGGATGATTCGACCACTGGATAGAACATTCGAAAATTTAAGATAATATTAAAAATCCAATCCGTTTTTTAGTTTTCCAATATACTTTTAATATTGGTTCGTATTTTCAGATTACCTGCTAGTTACTAGGTAGTTTTGTATTGTTTTTTTTTTATATTAGTTAAATCGTTTCTGGTTCCTGTTAATATTAGTCTAATATTATTTGTTCATGTACTAGTTATTTTTAATAAGACATTAATAATTTTTGGTTCATTTTAATGTGGGTTCTATATTTTTATAACTATATTAGAACTATGTCCCAGGTAGCAAAATAACATGACATTCACGTGAAAGCCACGTTAATATGTGACATGTGATGTTAAGATTGTAGTCTCATTTACACACAATGACATCCCGAAAATAACGTGTTTGTGACATCATAAATCCACATATCTAATATCTTATGGATGCCGTTACTGGTACTTTAATATTTAAATAATATCCTAGGATATTAGCTTTTTCTAAATAAAACCATTAAAACCCTATAAAAAAAATCGGATTTAAAATCAATCAGTAATTGAAACAATCACAGATTGAAACAGATGATTCTTAATACGAAATTGCAGATTAAGCGGAGAATATATTCCTTTAATCCGTGTCCATGGTCTTGAGAAGCCCGGCAGAGCCACCTATCCATTGGAAATTGTATAATGTGTATACAATTTCCTTATAATAATTTACTCTATCAACATCATCTTATATCGATTTTTTTGCTTCGAACGTCGGTGAGAAGCAAAATAACATGACATTCACGTTAAAGCCACGTTAATATGTGACATGCGATATATTCACAGCGTTGCTAAATATTTGTTATTAAATAACTTGGTTGTCACGTCGCACGTGTTACGTTGCAAATGTGATGTTAAATACATGTTATTTTTCAATATTATGTGATGTTATGATTTAGTTTAAAAATACACCCAAAAGTGATGTTAATTTCTTGTAATATAACATCCCTTGCTACCTGGGGTTATAAAGTTTTAATAATAAATTTTAAATATCCCTAGAGGGATGTTTCAACCAAATGTAACTATTTTTATTTTAATTTATAAAACTAATTATTCTTTAAATTAATACAACTTGTACTATATTATTTAATAGAAAACATATTAAACTATAGATTGGTACAAAAAAATAAAATAAAATAATTTATTAAATATTTTATAAAACGATTTAAACATTAAGAGGTCGAAACATCCCCACTCTCCCCTATATCGAAGAGGGGAATCTTAAGACCAAAAATACTGCAGAGAAATCTACATTTAAAATGAGCCATGGTTGGTTTTAACCCTACCACACACGCTCCGGATTAAACAACAATTTTTTGTTCTTGCTTTACATGACTTGGAGGTGAACTGTTCTCTCCGGATTTTCCAAAATTGAGATTTTTCGACACTTTCAGTAGTTTTGGTTGATTTCCATTGGTTGTTGTAGCTGGACTCCTCCAGTAAACAGTCTGGATCGTATTTCTTCCTTGGATGTAACGAGAAGCAGCTCCAATTAAGTTTTTGGGTTGCATTTTGATTTGTTTTAAGTGATTTTTAGCGATTTTCAGCGGGTTTTAGCGATTTTCAGCAATTATCGGCAATTTTTAGCGGGTTTTCTGTTTCTGTGCCCACGAAAATTTGCCTCCTGTTGAAGAAAAATTATATATGAAAATTTATAATATTTGAAGTCCCGCGGTAAACGACATACGACAATAGGGTGGGCCTCATATTTTTTTATTCCCTTAAAATTTTTATTTAAGTGTAACTCGAAAATTTTGAAAATATGAGAGTTATAAAACTTCTCTAAGAGTCCTAACTGGGCCCCTAAAATTTGTAAAATTACACATAAATCGTAAAAAATAGTTGAAAATTGTCTGTAGTTTTTATATAATTTATATTATAGATGAAAAATTTAAAGGCCTTGAAATATGATTTTTTTCCTTTTGAGCATATAAAATTACATGCCGAATTTCAAAATGATCAAAAGATTCTAACCCATGAAAAAAATCCGCCAAATTTACCCCTAATACTAAAATTTACGAATTTCTACCACGAGGGGTTTATTTATTGAAAAAAAGTGTACAAGGATTGTGAGAGTCAAGGGATTGTGGAAGATTGTCAAAAAGATGGTACAAAACTTTAATGAAGATTGTTAAAGATTGTGGGAAGATTTCAGATGATTGTGGAAGATTGTAGATAATAATAATAATAATAATCGTTTATTTAGCACAGCTGGCTATACACTACAATATTTATATATTAAATTTTCTAAATGTTTTTACAAATACAAATACCATCAAAAACTATTAAAAATGAGTTTTAACATATTGATACAGTAAACTTTTAATACTGTTAAGATTATCACAATTTTTAATACTAGTAGGTAACTGGTTAAAAGTTTGCAAGGCTTTAAAAAATATTGATTTTTCCGTTTTCTTTTGCTTAACTGGTTCAATGACAAAATTAATTGACTTGATAAATATTCGGGCAGTAATTTAAATTTCATTAAGAAAATATATGTTAAAGTTTTATTAATATTCTTTGTTTAATATTCATCATATTTAACGTTTCTAGCATAATACTAATAGGTGTATACCTACTACATTTAAGTATAATTCTCATACACTTGTTTTGTACAATTTGAAATTTATTTATTTGATCTTTATTTAGTAAAAAAAGTATAGTTGAACAATATTCTACATGTGGGGCAATAATTGACTTATAAAGTAAGAGATTATTATAAAAACTTAAAGATTTTCCTATTCTACCCAGAAAAAACATTTTTCTCGACATTTTATTTAATATATAATTTGCATGGTTTATAAAATTTAATTTAGAATCTATTATTACGCCCAAATATTTAATTTCCTCCACTTTTTCCAAATTTATATTATTAATTGTAATATTGTTTTTTATTGCACCTGCATTACCTATAACTATATATTTTGATTTATTTACATTTATACATAATTTATTAGCACATAGCCAATTAAAAATATTATTTAAGTCTCTATTTATTATTGTAATCATTTCATTAATATCTTTACCTATCAAATAAACCATGGTATCGTCTGCGAACATTTCAATTCCACAAGAGGCAAAACACATTTTGGCAAATGATTGTGGAAGATTGTAGATGATTGTGAAGGATCCTGGAGGATTGCTGATGATTGTGAAAGAAGGAATTGTCAAGGATTGTAAAAGATTCTTGGATATGTGAACAAGGATTGTCCAATAAATAAACCCCTCGTTCTACCATAAATGTACCATCAAAGTCAAAAGGTAAACAAACATTTTAAAAATGTATGATATCGGACTGAATTTATTTTTATTTGTGCAGTCTAATAATTATTAATAATATTAAAATGATCTTACTAAAAGTTTTAGTCTAGTTTTAGTCTAAAACAGAAAACTTTTGTTTATCCATATTTATAGCTTGTTGGGTGTATATTGACTGCCATAAATTTTATTCCAAAGTTTTGATAGTAAAGCCAAAAAAAAACTGATATGTCTTAGGTGGGACACCCGGTAGAATAAAATTTAGATTTTTAAAAGTATTTTTAAAAGTATGTAAAAAAAATATATTTTTTAATCATTTATTTTTGGGCAAAAGTGTATGTTTATGTCGTATTAGGATGGACCTTATATTTTTTTATTTCTTAAAAATTTTATTTAGGTGTAACTAAAAAATTCTGAAAATATCAGAATGATTAAACTTCTCTAAATTGGTAAAAAATCGTTGAAAATGGTGTGATAATACACCGTACACTCCAATACACTTACCCAGTTATAGCTTCTGCACAAACAGTTGAATAATAGCTTGTTGGATACTAGTGTTAGTTATCTTCAACTGGATAACTATTTTTTAGCAATTTTCAGTTACAATTTTTCAAAGAACTACCAAATAATGACTTAGAACATTTGTTATCTAGAAACTAGATTTGTTTGAATTACTGATTGATTGCAATTCTCTTTTATACTTATTCATTTACGTCATATCAATAACAGTACGCAACAATCTTCTGTCGAAATGGACATTATGATCATTAAATAACAATTCAAAAGAATATTATTGATAAGGGAATATTTTTCTTTACAGGTTTTACGAAGGCGTAGAAGGAATATATACAGAGCGGTTCAAAAGTCACCCCCCCCCTCTTAACTTTTGAACCAGTTGAAATATCGACTTCAAATTTGGAACTTTTAAATAAGACAACTTAAACTATGTTTTAGCATATATTTAATACTTTCAGCTCTTAAAATGTGGGCAGGGGGGCATGGAGGTACATTTTTTTAAATAGAAAGGGGGGTCGTGTAATACATCATTTTAAAGCTTATAAAATTCTCCATTTAACTCCATATTATTAAATTAAAAAAAAATGGGTTTAAAATGGGGTTGAAAATGGGTTTTAATGTCAAAATTACTCTAAAAAAACAAATAATTTTTTAAAAATTTCATCATAAAAAAATGTTAGTTATACTTTTAAACTAATTTTAGTTGACATAAATAAAAATTTATAAAAAAAACTTAAAAAATCGAATGTTTTAGCACAAAAAATTGAAAAATCAAAACCTTAAAAACCATTTTTAAAACATTTAAAAATATTAGTTTAAATAGAGAATTTTATAAGCTTTAAAATGATGTATCACACGACCCCCCTTTCTATTTAAAAAAATGTCCCCCATGCCCCCCTGCCCACATTTTAAGAGCTGAAAATAACAAATATATGCTAAAAGATATTTTAAGTTGTATTATTTAAGAGTTCTAAATTTGAAGTCGATATCTCAACTCGTTCAAAAGTTAAAGGGGGTGACTTTTGGACCGCACTGTATATATATTAGCTTTAGAGCAAAATATAACTCGGAATTTTAGGTTTATGTTAAAATTCTGAGACATTACTCGAAATGTTAGTCCAAAATTCCGAGTTACATCATTACATTTACCTAAAATTCCGAGATATAACTCCGAGATATAACTCAAGACTTTAAATTTGAACCATGTTTGCTCTCTGATTTCCTCGAGAGATTGGTAAAAGGGAGGTAAAAAATATTTTTTTTTGCGCTAAAATTGGTGGACAAAAAAAAATACTGTAAAAACTATTTTTTTTATATTTTTTACGACTTTTTTTGAGGGGCTGACCGCGTCTGAAATTTGTACAAAAGAGTTTGGACTTTTTGCAAAGAGTTCCTCAGAGTTCCTTCGGAGTTCCTCGGAGTTCCTCCAGAGTTCCTTGGGAGTTCCTCCTGTGTTCCATAAGAGTTCTTCTCTGGAAGGGGTAATTTTTGGCAAATAAGCCGTAGAAATTACCGCTATGTAAGCACTACTGCCAATAAGGCACCCTCAAAAAAAAGCTTCGTCCCTGACGGTTTCTACTACCAAACTTGGCGCCCCTTCAAAACAAAAATTGGCGCCCCAAAATTACCTTCAAGAAAAAAAGCTTTGTCCTTGACGGTTTCTACCAAACTTGGCGTCCTTTCAAAACAAAGAGATTGGCGCCCCAAAACCCCAAAATTACCTTCAGAAATAAAAGCTTTGTCCCTAACGGTTTCCACCAAACTTGGCGCCCCTTCAGACAGAAAAAAATTGGCGCCCAAAGGAGGATGTTTTGATAAGGTGTTTGTAACGGCTCATCTAGTTTGAAAATAAAAACTTTAATCCGCATGGGTAATAAATAATAATTGTTTCAGACCGCGTCTGAAATTTGTACAATTGTACAAAAGAGTTCCTTTTTGCAAAGAGTTCCTCAGAGTTCCTTCGGAGTTCCTCGGAGTTCCTCCAGAGTTCTTCACAGTTCCTTAAAGTTCCTCGGAGTTCCTCCAGAGTTCTTCAGAGTTCCTCCAGAGTTCCTCCTGAGTTCCTTTGGCTTGAACAAAAGATTTCCTCGCGGTCAGCCCCTCGACTTTTTTCTTTATATACCGATCATAGAAAAAATAAAAATAAAATTGTCTATGATACCGATCGTCCAATTAATAGCAGCTGTACCTGATAATATATATTTTATTGTTTTTTTTTTGTTGCATAGTATAAATAATATTTCGGTCTGATACTTTCCATATGAGTAATAAATATCATCCATTCGGGACATGCTTACTAAATTTAAATAAACAAATAAATACACGTGGGATAATGGGTTCATAACGAAAAAAAAATTCCTAAAGCTTTATCATATCATATGATAAAATATAATTCCATATAATAATACTCCTCGCAGCCTCCCTAGTAGAAATTTAACGTTAGAATAACGTTTTTCTAACTTTAGATTATTGTAAAAAGTACGTTATAAAATATGTGCAAATGTCCCGGTTTTTAACGTTAGAATTAAACGTTAGTTACAAACGTTAATCCAAAGTTAGATTTTTAAGTTGGAAATACGTTATATGTACGTTTAATTTCTAACTTTCGGAAGGGGCGTGGCCAACTAGTAAATTTCTACCTGCATCATAAAATGGCATCTGGAGACAAATTTATTTATATAAATAAATCTTAATTTTAGCAATCATAATATTTTTAAACATTATTTCGTTACATTTATTTATAAAATAGCCATCTTTTTAGGTGGCCCTAAATATTTTTCGTGTAATATGCTGTTATACTTCGATAAATACGTTTACCTCTCAGAAAAACTTTATATTTAGTTAGTTAATATTTATTTATACATTCAGAATCTTAAAATATTTTTTCAATTATAGTACAACGTTGCCAGACTTACTATAATTTTGACTTTTGGGGATATTTTTTTAAATTTATTATAGAAATAATAAATAATTATCAAACCTAGGCACATAGCGTTCTGAAATGAGTATTTTCTACTATAGCTTACGTATTAATAATGGAAATTTAAAAAATATTTAAAGTTAGAATAAGGTTATAAAAAAGTTAGAATTTAGTTAGGAAACTAACGTTAGATTTATGTATTTTATAACGTTTTTGTCAAACGTTAGTTTTTAAGGTTACATTTATATATTTTATAACGTTTTTGTCAAACGTTAGTTTTTAAGGTCAGATTTATATATTTTATAACGTTTTTGTATAACGTTTTAGACTAAACATAAAAATGTCACTAATCTAATGTTATGTTAAGTTAGATTTATGTACTTTTCTACCAGGGTATTTTTCATTATTTTATTAATGTTATTTTTTTATTTCTGTTATTATTTTTTTAGTTTTATATATTTCTGTAACTTTACAAACAGGAATATATTTTTTCTAGAAATGAATGTTATTTTATACCGTTTTTAAATACACTGATATTGTACATAACCCTAAAAATTTCATTTTAAATAAAGCACTTAAAACCGCTAAATTTTTAAAAGGTTCATTGCTGTAGTACTTTTTTTTATTCCAACTGTACAAAAAATAGTACCTATATTGTTTTGCTAAGATGAAAAGTGGAGCTTTTTTTTACTAGACTGTAGAATTTACGGACGACGCGAAGCGGAGTCAGTTAACTGCGGACGAGTAAAAAAAACACTTTTCCTCTGAGTGAAACATTCTATTTTTTCTTCAAGCATCCTATGTATTTTTTTTAAATATTAATATTTGAATTTAATTTATTCAGTAATAAAGTATGTTTTTTTTTTAATTAAAATACGCCAATAAAACCCTTTCGAAATAAACTTAAATCTTCCTTAGCTCATTTTAAATTTTTTTCGTGGGCTAAATCGTACACTTTTCGCGATTTCGATGGTAACTTGTCTAATGTATCATTTGCAATTTCGGAAAGATTTGTAGGTGTATAAACCATATATTCTTAATCAATTTCACACAAGGTTTTTGCACAGAATCTCGAGTCAACCACCTGTTTACATAATAAACAAACAAGTTTGAAGTATGGCTGTCATCAAATTCAAAGTGTGCTGCCGCCAGTGGTGGTTTTGCTAAATAACTTTTTTTACGGCGTACAACAATGAACTCATTTTTTTACTGTAAAAAAATAGATCACTTCTAACTAGTGTGTTCAGTTATAAAATATGAACATTTTAGTACGCTTGAAGAAAAATGTTATTTTCTCAAAATATAGTGCATAATGCACAGCCCCACTGGATTTTTTTTATTATTAATTATTTTGTTATTTAATAAGAGAGATAAGTAGGTAATTGTTTATTAAAATTAAATCTTTTAAGTATTTAATAATGTTATTATAATTATAGATAATGATTATTTGGGAATTTTTGCAACAACATAGTTCCTTATTATACCTACTCCTCGCAGCTGCACAGCAGAGGAGTATTATTCGGTTATTCGGACCCAAAAAAAAAAAAATTATGCAAAATAAAAAAAAATCGTAGCAAAGTGCTATACCGTCTGAGTTTCAGTCCAGGGACACCCCCTAAAATTAGGTTGTTTTCAATCCAATGACGCACAAAATTATTTTTTTGCACTTCCGGTTTCGTCGCAAACTAACTTATTTTTTTTTAAAAAGACATCTATATTTTTGCATTTTTGGATTCAAAAAACAAACTTACATAATTTAAAAACTTTTAATTACTTTCCCCAAGGGAAGTCTTGCGTTAGTAAAAAAATTTCGAAAAAAAATATTAATTTTTTTATAGCCAAAAAATATGATTTCCGTCAAAAAAAATCTGTCTGTCGGTCAGTCTGTGTGTCAGGGAAATTTGTGACCATGATAACTCAAGAACGCTTCGGGCTAAAGACTTCAAATTTGGACCACAGGTTAATTATCTAAAGTTCTAGGCTGGGATTGTTTTTCGTAAAAATCGGGTTGGGGTAAGAGGGTAAAATCATTATGCTCTATTACAATTATTACAATTTAACCATTTATCATTTATTTATTTACGAAGTGCTATGTTAATACAAATTAATTCTTAATGAATAAAATAATATTTTTTATCCAATACATACATATAATAAGACAATTACCAGCTTTATTTTAAATAGATAAACTCAATAATAACCCCCGCGTGGCTTTTACTTTATTGAGTGGATAATTATTTATTTTACCCACTCAACTGTCACTTGTCAAATTATTTTCTTGTAAATGTCATTAAAATTTGTAATAAAAATATGAATTCCTAAGCTATTTATTGGATAAAACCTTGTATGGCACTCATGGGTAAACCGATATTGCCCTCTCGAAAATTAACCAAATTAGGCTAATTTTCTCATGGGCAATATCTTACTTTACCCACTAGTACCATAAATAACTATTATTTTTTTACTTAAATTCTAACTAAAAGTCAGAATTTAACTTAATTTCAGACAAAGTGATATTTTTGACTTAAAGTTATAATTTTACTTAATTTCCGACACTTTATTGCCGTATGATGTAAACTACCCGGCGTATTTCCAGTTATAGTCCAGTCCTCAAGTTAATAATAGAAGCTTTACCTGGAAATAATTCAGGAAGTTTAGATTTTTGGTTTATTGAGTAGGGTTTAAGGCCGCAAATAAACAATTTTGGGACATTGTACTCGATTTGGAACTGTTTTTTTTTTAACGTATTCTTCACAAAAAAAAGGGACTTTTTAAAATATCTCAAGAACGGTGCATTCTAGGACAAAAAACGTTTGATATGAAAATAAAGAGGACCAAATCTCCAACATTTTTTGTGTCATGTATTTTTTTGTACGACTAATAGCTAATTCTCGGCACCGTCTTAAACGTTAGACTGTAGGGTTTTAGATTTTTCTTTATGACTAAGAAAGGTTTTTTTTTTATGTTTAATATAATGGTGATTCAATCGAAAATTGGTTTACTCGAGATAATGGGGCACAAATGTGTGAATTATTAAAAGAAAAAAAAATAATTTTACATAAATTAAAAAGAAAGTGCCAGATAGATTTTTTTTTTAATTTTCACCCAAAATGTTCTAAGGGGCATGCCCAACCGACGATAAAGAACAATTTTGGTTTTTCAAAAAAATAAAAAAATAAAAATCTGAAAACGTATAAGAGATATTTTAAAAATCCGTTTTTTTTTTGTTTAAAAAGTTCCAAATCGAATTCAACGTCGCAAAATTGTTTTTTTTAATTTGCGGCCATTAACCCTACCCAATAAACCGAAAATCTAAACTCCCTGAACTATTTTCAGGTAAAGTCTCTTTTATTATTGACATGAAGACTGGACTACAACTGGAAATATGCCGTGTACTGGTGATGTGTTCTCGACGCACAACGGCCCCTCACTGTGCGCCATGTATGACAAAATGCAACACATAACATATATTAAAAATAACCAAATACCCAAGCCGTGTGTATGAATTTGTCACACAACGTAATAAATAACGAATAGCATTGTGTGACAAAAAGTCACTTGCTTTTTTTTGCATTATGTATTTAGTGGCTGTTCAACTTGTTTTGCCATAAAACATTAAAATTAAAAAATAACTCGTGCGCAATTGCAAAATTTCATAAAAATCACGCGGTAGTTTAAGTGTGAATTTACCCAATCATTAACACTAATTTAAGAATTATCCCTGGTAGAAAAGTACATAAATCTAACTTAACATAACATTAAATTAGTGACATTTTTATGTTAAGTCTAAAACGTTATTACACGCTAAAACGAATTATCCCTGGTAGAAAAGTACATAAATCTAACTTAACATAACATTAAATTAGTGACATTTTTATGTTAAGTCTAAAACTTTATGCAAAAATCTAACGTTAGTTTCCTAACCAAATTCTAACCTTTATCTAACCTTATTCTAACTTTAAATATTTTTTAAATTTCCATTATTAATACGTAAGCTATAGTATAAAATACTCATTTCAGACAGCTTTGTACCAAGGTTTGATAATTATTTATTATTTCTATAATAAATTTAAAAAAATATCCCCCAAAAGTCAAAATTATAGTAAGTCTGGCAACGCTGTACTAGAATTGAAAAAATATTTTAAGATTCTGAATGTATAAATAAATATTAACTAACTAAACATAAAGTTTTTCTGAGAGGTAAACGTATTTATCGAAGTATAACAGCATATTACACGAAAAATATTTAGGGCCACCTAAAAAGATGGCTATTTTATAAATAAATGTAACGAAAAATGTAAAAATATTATGATTGCTAAAATATATTAAGATTTATTTATATGAATAAAGGACATGGCACAATTTATAAGGAATTTTGGCCCTCGGTGAAATTCGCTAAATTTTTTATATGTTTTAGTTTATGCTTTTTAAAAAGGAATTAGGAACGTTTCAAGCACTTTGTATGTACAGTTTTTTTTCTATAACGAAAATAAAAAAATATTTTTGCCCCAAACTCCTCATAAAAATAAGTTTAATTAGCTTAATGATTAAGAAAAAAGCTTGATTGGTATAAGTCAAACTGTTGTCTGTCAATTTTTTTATATATTATTAGTAATATAAAATTAATTTAGCATGGCTTTTAGAGCCTTTTTTCAAGTAAATTGCTTTGTATGAAACCGTCAAGGTGGTCAACAGCAGATGCCCCGAATGGGAGGAAATGAAAACATTTTATTTATTTTTTTATAAAAATGTCCTAATGTAATACTGTGAAAAAGAATTGAATCAAGGACATATGTCTTTTGATAAGTACAACACCATATTCTCTTATTTTAAGGCTAACATCTTAAATGAAGAGCGCGGATTTCCATTCAAAGACCCGCGCCAGTTATTGGGTTCATAAGAAATGCTAGTCCAAAAATAAGAGAATTTGGCTTAAAATATAATCGAAAGATGCATTTTCTTGATTCATGGATCCTTTTTTTTAGTGTTCATATTTTAAATCATATCGAGGGCTTCATAGCAAAGGGGCATATCTGCTACATGTTAACACGGTTGATACAGCCCTGTTATGAAGCCCTCGGTATGATAGTTATATTGGATAATTTATTCTATGCAGAAACACAGTATTTCACTTTCAACTTAGTTTTTCTGTTCTGTTTTACTTCTTATTTTATTAAGTTCTGGAGTTTAACATGGGTTCCAGTACATTATATTACAAAAACACATATTCAATTTCTTCTATGTAGAATTTTGGAAATAATTGTTTTTTTTTTGCCGTACAAAAAATAAGGGATACACTTTCGGCATTAAAATTGCTTATTATTTTACAAACGATTCCCTTAAAACGTATTTCTATTCTGCTTTTCTTCTTATTTCATTCTTTAGTTCAATTTTATATACGTTTTAGTACTTTTTACCAGGTTAGCAAATAACTTATTTCACGTATTTCACTAATTTAGTCCTTAAGAAGTATTTCTGTTGCACTTTTCTTCATCTTATTTAATTATTCTGTCCAATTTCAATATGTATTTCATTACTTTTTCCCAATAAAACTGACAATTTAGTCTAAAAAACTTCAAAAATACGTCAGAATATCCTTCACTGACAAGTTGTCAAACGAAACAATGCCTACTAGAAAAATATTTTTATGAGGAGTGTAGGGCAAAAATATTTTTTTATTTTCCTTATAGAAAAAAAACTGTACATACAAAGTGCTTGAAACGTTCCTAATTCCTTTTAAAAAAGTATAAACTAAAACATATAAAAAATTTAGCGAATTTCACCGAGGGCCAAAATTCCCTATAAATTGTGCCATGTCCTTTGTCTCCAGCTGCCATTTTATGATGCAGGTAGAAATTTCCTAGTTGGCCATACTCCCTCCGAAAGCTAGAAATTAAACTTACTTATAACGTATTTCTAACTTTTTTAGATTTACGTTTGTAACTAATGTTAGATTCTAATATTAGAAAGCGGGACATTTTCACATTTTTTATAAAGTATTTTTATGTTTTTTAACATTTAAAAAACGTTATTCTAACGTTAAATTTCTAGTAGGGATTCTATTAAATGAAATGTCAAATAATTCTGACATTTCCGAGAACATTTTATTGGTCTAATTCTTAAATTGGTTTAGGCCCGGTTGTACAAAACTGGCTCAAATCTGAACCTACCCTATCTGTCATGAAAACGATTGTTGCAACAAAAGTTTCCATGGTAAAGGAGCCTCGCTCAAAGTTAAACCAGGCTTGTACAACCGGGCCTTAGGGCCACTTGCACCAATTTTATTTTGATCAAGGTTTAATTAATCTACGTTTAAAAAATAATCTCTGGTTAAATATGTTTGCATTGCACCAATGAAAGTTAAACAAAGTTTAGTTAAACCAAGCACACATCTCTAATTTTAGTGTTATTTGAATGTAGCTAACTTCACATTATTTTGACGTTTGACGTTTATATCATTTGGTTTATTATATTTTCAAAAAAAGCTGTTAGTTATTGACAGTAACTTATTGTGTTATGTGTTATTGTGTTCTGTAAACTAAAAAGTAGCAATGGATATGCCTAAAGAAAAAGATGAAAACAAAAAAAAAACGTTCGCCCAATTATACTATAAATGATAAAGCTTTATTAATTAAAATTGTGGCACAATACAATAGTGTTATCGAAAACAAAAAACGCACGCAATTGGGATATTCCAGTTGTTCTTCAATACGTACAAGAATATTGGCCACTGTTTCTTTATATAACCTAAATTTTTCAAAAAATGATAGGTACGGAAACCATCTTCCAATATTTCCAATTCCAACAAGTCTTTATGAATGATGCATCTAATAAATGCATCTAATAAATCGGCTTCTGCCATCATTGCAGGTAATTTCGTAAAATCAAAGAAAAACACTCACGGGTACGAAATAACAGATCAGAACCTAAAGTTAGGTTATGTTTTGATATAACCCAGGTTTAAGTGACATAAACCATCAAACTCGAACGATTACATTTATTCTGAGATTAAGACAAATAAACTTGGTTTAAAAAATGATGCAACAGCGAAACGTCAATTAACTCTTAAACCATTAACTTAATCCGAGTTTAAGCTTAAATCATGTTTGGTGCAAGTGGCCCTTAGTGTTAATGACTGAGTAAACCATCCATAAGTTATAATTTTCTGGTTTGTAAAAAAAAAAACTCGGATTTTTTTGGCAGGTTTTAATGCGTCACTTTATTATATGGCTAACGTTTCTCCCCTCTTTGGGGGCTTTATCAAAGCTGAAAGATAACAACTATTGTTAATAACAATAATAATGATAATATATAACAAAAATATTTTTTTGCCTGTATTGAATCCCATTTTCAGGTAAAATATGTAAATTTTCTTACCTAAAAATTATGTGAGCGTAGTTATATATATTATAAACTTGAACATTATGGAAAAGGAACCTTTTACAACATAAAAATAAATAAATATTACATTACAATATAAAAATTGGTTTTGACACCATGTCGAAAAATTTGTAGGTTAAAAGCGTCGTTCGCAGTAAAAAAAACGTACCTTTTGACCGATGTTACCACAGAGAATTGACTAATGCTGGGTTCGACCCACAAAAATGTTACATGTTTTTTACTGCGAACGACGCTTTTAACCTACAAATTTTTCGACATGGTGTCAAAACCAATTTTTATATTGTAATGTAATATTTATTTATTTTTATGTTGTAAAAGGTTCCTTTTCCATAATGTTCAAGTTTATAATATATATAACTACGCTCACATAATTTTTAGGTAAGAAAATTTACATATTTTACCTGAAAATGGGATTCAATACAGGCAAAAAAATATTTTTGTTATATATTATCATTATTATTGTTATTAACAATAGTTGTTATCTTTCAGCTTTGATAAAGCCCCCAAAGAGGGGAGAAACGTTAGACATATAATAAAGTGACGCATTAAAACCTGCCAAAAAATCCGAGTTTTTTTTTTACAAACCAGAAAATTACATTCAAAGTTTGGCAACCTATATGGTATTTACCCAGGTAGCAAAATAACATGACATTCACGTGAAAGCCACGTTAATATGTGACATGTGATGTTAAGATTGTAGTCTCATTTAACAAGAATGTAGCATGTTGGGGATGTCCTAAGACCGCCCCTAATAACATCACACAATGACATCCCGAAAATAACGTGTTTGTGACATCATAAATCCACATTCCTGTTATATCTAATATCTTATGGATGCCGTTACTGGTATTTTAATATTTAAATAATATCCTAGGATATTAGCTTTTTCTAAATAAAACCATTAAAAAGGCTATAACCCTATAAAAAAAAATCGGATTTAAAATCAATCAGTAATTGAAACAATCACAGATAGAAACAGATAGATTCTAAATACGAAATTGCAGATTAAGCGGAGAATATATTCCTTTAATCGGTGTCCGTGGTCTTGAGAAGCCCGGCAGAGCCCCCTATCCATTGGAAATCGTATAATGTGTATACAATTTCCTTATAATAATTTACTCTATCAACATCATCTTATATCGATTTTTTTGCTTCGAACGTCGGTGAGAAGCAAAATAACATGACATTCACGTGAAAGCCACGTTAATATGTGACGTGCCATATATTCACAGCGTTGCTAAATATTTGTTATTAAATAACATGGTTGTCACGTCACACGTGTTACGTTGCAAATGTGTTGTTAAATACATGTTATTTTTCAATATTATGTGATGTTATGATTTAGTTTAAAAATACACCCAAAAGTGATGTTAATTTCTTGTAATATAACATCCCTTGCTACCTGGGTACCTACAATCCATAAGTTATGATTTTACTTTACTTTACTAATTTAAGTTAAATTTTTACTTAAAGTATGTGGCCCTTCACTGTAACAAATGTAAATTTGCAATACACTAGATTTATCGTTTCGGCCGCATCTAGTGTATAGTAATATCAAATTATAAATAATGTCAATCAACATACACTGTCACAGTGTTCCCAACGAATAATAACTCTTCTCTCTAGAATAGGCATTTCATTTGTAAAAACTGAAAAAAACGTAGCCAACATATACATTTGTCTGTCTTACTCGCACAGCTTTGTTCTAACAGAGACAACAATAACAGTTACTGGTAATTGTTATTGTTCAGGTCTGAATATACCTACTATTTGTTTACAAACAAACTATAATTTATATTAACGGTATGTGTATTCTAGAGAGAAGAGTTCTTATTTCGTTCCACACTTCTGTAATTAACCCTTCGTTAGGCGCGCGGTCTACGATCGTAGACCATGCTTTTTTTTAGCTGGGTAACTTTTTACACGAAGTGTTTACGCTTGAGCCCCTTCGAGTAGCTGTGCATTATGCATCAATCTATTAGATCAGTAATAATTCACACTTTGAATGGGTATAATATTGTTTTTATTCATATTGAAACCTGCCTGGTCTACGATTGTAGACCGCGCGACTAACCACGTTACCTTTTTTATTTTTGCATTTTTTTATTTTGTGTAAGTTTTTATGGTTTCTTTTTGTGAATATTGTTTTTTAAAGTTAGTTTATTAGTTTAAAGATAAATTAAAGATACAATATGTCTTTACCACCAAAAAAAAAATAGCAGTTTATAGGAAGACACTGAAACGAGTCTTTTTGGGCATGAAAGAGCTCATACGTAATGTTTTTGATAAATAAGGTAATTTTCTGTTCTATATAACTAAAAATTACTTTGGACACTAAGTGTGCATAAGAAGGGAAAATAAATCGAAAAAAAAATGCTCAAAATATCATAACTACGATTGCAAAGAGCACATGTACAAGGCGCATGAGTTACTAAAATATTGCACGATTTCGAGTAAAATTTTATAATATTTTTTTCTTTTAATTTAGGTGTTTTTTATTTTTTTATAATCGTACATGTTAAAAAAAAACAAATGTTTTAGTTTCAGAAAGTTTGTTAAGTTATTTTTTATTTTTTTTTACAAATTACCGTACAGATGTAAAATATATGTTAGAATTGTATATCATTTTTCTTTTACCCTTAACACTTACTAAAACAATAATAATTTGAAAAAAATATGTAAATAACTTTTAAATACAACCAAATAAATAACATAAGATATTTGGTTTTTAAAAATATAAATATGTTTTTTTTTTAAACAAAAAATAAAATGGTCTACAAGTGTAGACCGCGCGCCTAACCACGTTACAAAAAGAGGCGCGCCTAACGAAGGGTTAATATTGACAAAATTAACATTTATATTTTACGACAATTTAACCATACTTCCCCCAGGGCACTTGTGACAAACGATCTTGGATTCGTTTGAATGGGTTCTATTGTTTTTGGATTAACAGTAAATCGATATTTTCTTAAAAGTGTGATCAAACCAACTTTGGACTGCATTAAACCAAATCTCAGACCTAAAATTAAAAAAATGGTCAAGTGCGAGGGTTGAGGATTCCGCGCCTGGGATTTATTGATTTTTTTTTTCATATTTGAGTTCGTCAGTGGAAAAGTGGTACAAGTGACAAGATTATTGTTTTGAGTAATTAAGCGAAGAAGTTTCTAATAAATACAACATTACTAAATACTTTTAAATAAAAAGTAATTGTGTTTTTGCATATATTTATTTTATTGGTAAACTACCGGCATAGATAAATAAACCTAACATTATCTAGTAATTGTCAAAAAAAAACATTCCTTCACTTATACCACTTTGATAAGGATTAAGAAAAAAAGCAAAAATGGTACAAGTGACACTATAATCCGTCCAGTTATGCAAGATAGTAAGGGACGCGGCCCGTTTTACACCACAGGGCGCATAAATAGCATAATTATGTATAAATCGTAGTGGATCAAAAATTTAACAGATGTCGGTACTGTTTTCCTGGAAAGGGCCTATCCAAAGAATCGCATAACAAGCATAGTACATAAGAATGCGATGCCAGGATTGGCTTGATGTGTCGTCATGTATCTTGTAATGGTTGTTATGCGAGCCTCTGGATAGGCCTTAAGTTGTAATTGTAACCTAAAAATTTGACGTTTTCCTTGTGTTCAATATAATTTACGTTTGTACGATATGTACACTATGCTAATTTAGTGTGAGTGTATGAAGAAAAACCAAAAAAGTACCTTTTTCAATACCATACAAAATAACATTAAGTATAACCATTTTTTTATGTAACTTTCTCTTCTTTTATTAGATTTAACAACCGTCAATCATTGTCATAGACAAAAAATGTCACATTATTTTATACGTTAAAAATCATTCTATATAGAATACATTCTATACATTCTTGTCATATGACAAGTGAACATAAAATTTAAGCTTAAAACTAATAAAAAATAAACGATATCTCTCTTAAACAGGATTTGAACATAAACAAAGAAACGTGTTTCTTCTTAAAAATATTACAACACAAAACAGGTCTAGGTTTTGAAATAAAAATATGTAATTTTAATTTTTTTTTTGCGAAGGTAGGGGGCACATAAGCTAAAATATTATATCACTATTTTGGTAACAATATGTAGAGGTATACCTAGTCCAAATTTCATTAAAATATTGCAGTAAATAAAGTCACAGCAAACCTTAGCTTTCAATGCTAAAAACCGCCACGCTGATATTTGCTTACGCGATTTTGAAGCACAACACGACAGTAGGGCCGCTGTCGAAGTACTGAGCGCGTCTTGACACTTCTAGAGAGCGACTGCTAACATCAAACCTTTCCACTACATTTCCACGTTTAAAGAAAAAAAATCATATCATTTGCAGATCGGCAAAGTTTTACCCTCTTTGCAAAGTTGCATGGTTTTACGGTTCTGGAAAAGTCACATAACGTACGTTATGTGACGTTGGCACTCATACGAACATCATGATGAGCACATCTCATGATTTTGTGATCATGTTATGAGTTTGTTATGAGTTTGTCATGAGGTGTATACATTTAAAGTTAAATCATTAAATGATGTGATAATGACTTCGACGTGAAATAGCAAATGTTGCCCGGGACTCGATTGAGAACGATTGCCGAATAGTACAGGCTTCTGTAATGTTTCAATTTCAGTGCACTTGACAGCGTTATGCTATAGGTGGCCCCACATGTTATTTCCTACCACTAACTAAACTTATTAAACGAATAAAGTCGCCTTCTAGAAATACTAGTATTAAAAGGCAGCTGTCTTTATAAGGATATACTATTAGTAATAACTAGTAATTAACTTACTGGTCAGCTAATTCGATACACATTATCGGATTGGTATGGTGAGCCGTAGATATCTGGAGGCTTTAGTCTAGAGGAACTAGTTCCTCCAGTCATTTTGGGGAACATTTCGGTGTCCTCAAGTTGTTGAAAATGGACTTGTGTGGACTTCCTAGGGGGTCGATTTTTTCGTTATTTTTTTGGTATCTCTTCGCGTTTTCAAGATAAGATCAAAAAGGTGTGTGTGTGTGTATGTGATCTTCTTAAGCAGGGTGATTTCCTTTCTTTTTCTTTAATTTTAAATTTCGCGGTCAATTTAAAGTTTGCGCATGCGCATTCCGTAGGCCCCTGCTAGATCTTTATGACATGATCTCGTAATGACTTCACAATGAGGAGTCATCTGTATGCGTTCATGAACTCAGAGAAAATCATTAAATGATGTTATAATGACTTCCACATGAAATAGCAAATGTTGTCCGGGATATGACTCCAATCAGGAACCCAATACTTGAAATCATGGGAATTGATTCTCATGAGAATTCGACTGTCAAATGACGTAATTTTCTCTCAATTTTTAATTTTGGTATTCTTGAAATAATTTATAGGAAAAATTTCTTTTGATATCGTAGGAAAATATACCTAAGGGTTTTGGATGGTGTATTTGGAAATTCTCTTCGGAATTTTTACATTGTAGGTTATAATCTCAAAATTTTGACACTTGTGTGGTTGATTTTTATACTTTTTATTTGTTCTTTTGGAGAAATGTCTAATTATGGACAATATACACTTACAACTAATGGTTTTACAAAATCAAGCAGATGCTGAGGCTGCCATGCAGAATGAAAGATAACATTTTATTAGGGATCAAAACCCATTTAATTTAAGTAACCACCTTTTTATTAAAAACTTTAGATTAACTAAGGTTCTGGTGAGGTATCTAATAGATATTTTGGACGATTATTTAATCGAACCCACTAGGGAATCTTTAGTTAAAAAATCAACAAATATGCTTAGCTTTAAATTTTTTTGCGACTGGAAGTTACCTAACCTCTGTGGGAAGCTCTGTCTATTGCTCTGGTGTAAGCCAAGCTACAGTAAGTAGAAGTATACAAGAGGTGGTTGAAGCTTTGAACAACCCAGCAATATTAAACACATGGATTCACTTCCCCAGTACTTTGGCTAAACTTCAACGAAATAGAATACAATTTTTTGAAAAATACAGGATCCCAGGAATAACTGGTGTAATCGATTGCAAATCGACGTAAATACTTACAAATTACTATCTTTTGGCTTTTATAAATATAACTCTCTCTCTCTCTCTCTCTTTTTGGATGTGGCTTTTCCCTTCCGGGTAATTAGCCAGGGTTTCTCTATTTTTTGCTGTAACCATCCAGTACGCAAGACTAGTCGCATATGTATGCTGCTTGGCACACTTTTTTCATTTTTTCCTTCTCTTCTTTATTTATTTTTCTTTTCCAATTTATATTTCTTTGTTTTTCTTTTTAAATAAAACTCAAAACGGACAAAACCAAACACATGTCAAAATATAAACACTCAGTGTTGCCAAAATAATAATATATGAAATTATTAATTGAATCCAATGATCTGATTGGTTATTATAAATATAAAAGTCCAAACGAACTTAGGCTTCGGCGTACGTCTCTTAATGAGAGTTGTGAATTTCTCATCGGAATTTGATTCCTACGATGTTCAAGAATACAGATTCTCATGATATTTTGATTCTCGTGAGAATTTCATCTAGAGAATATTTTCTCGAGAGAATTAATTCCTACGATTTTAAGTATTGGGCTCCAGGGCAAGAAACCGTGTTGCCTAGTGTTATCATATAAAAAAGACACTAGTACATTCATGTACTTACCTATACAGATTCGGTTTCCCTCACCGAAGGGAATGTGGGAAAATTGTTTGATCGTATGTTTGTTGGCCTCAGAAAATCTTTCTGGGTCAAATTTTTTTGGTTCTGGATAATATTCTGGATCATAATGTATACCGTAGATTGGTATAAATACCATTGTTCCCTTTTCTATGACAATATTCGTATCAGGAATTTTATAGTCTAACACGCATTTTCTAGTAATCAGTGGTACTGGAGGATACATCCTTAGAGACTCTAAAAAATATTATTTACTTAAAAAAAATATATTATCTAAATATCAAAAACAAAAATGTTACTTATACTAATGTTTACATTACAACACTAGTGCTTTTTGAAGATATAGTGAAACCTGATTTTTTTTACATTTTGACAGTATACTTTCAAAATGTAAAAAAAAAGAATAGGTACTATATGTACTTTTTAACCGACTTCCAAAAAAGGAGGCGGTTGTCAATTCGACGTCAGATTTTATTTTTTTTTTCAAAAAAAAAAAATGAACCGACTTCTATGTCTCTAAAAAGTAAAAAATTAAAAATAAGTCGGTGCCAATTTCACAGCAAACAATTTAACAACAAAAATAATTTTTAGTATTTAATATAGAGAATGGTGAATTCCCAGGTAACAAAATAACATGACATTCACGTGAAAGCCACGTTAATATGTGACATGTGATGTTAAGATTGTAGTCTCATTTAACAAGAATGTAGCATGGTGGGGATGTCCTAAGTCCGCCCCTAATAACATCACACAATGACATCCCGAAAATAACGTGTTTGTGACATCATAAATTCACATTCCTGCGCTGTTATATCTAATATCTTATGGATGCCGTTACTGGTACTTTAATATTTAAATAATATCCTAGGATATTAGCTTTTTCTAAATAAAACCATTAAAAACGCTATAACCCTATAAAAAAATCGGATTTAAAATCAATCAGTAATTGAAACAATCACAGATTGAAACAGATAGATTCTAAATACGAAATTGCAGATTAAGCGGAGAATATATCCTTTAATCCGTGTCCGTGGTCTTGAGAAGCCCGGTAGAGCCCCCTATCCATTGGAAATCGTATAATGTGTATACAATTTCCTTATAATAATTTACTCTATCAACATCATCTTATATCGATTATTTTACTTCGAACGTCGGTGAGAAGCAAAATAACATGACATTCACGTGAAAGCCACGTTAATATGTGATATGCGATATATTGACAGCGTTGCTAAATATTTGTTATTAAATAACATGGTTGTTACGTCTCACGTGTTACGTTGTATGTGATGTTAAATACATGTTATTTTTCAATATTATGTGATGTTATGATTTAGTTTAAAAATACACCCAAATGTGATGTTAATTTCTTGTAATATAACATCCCTTGCTACCTGGGTTGGCACCGACTTATTTTTTACTTTTTAGAGTCAAAAGTTTTTATTTATATTGTCAGTTAATGTCAGAGTAATAATTTCTAATTTTTTCGGTCTTTGAAGCTTTGTGTTGTAAAACGTAGATAAAATATTTTATGAAATCCGTTTGCGACTGGATTCCAGTGCACTTTTTAGTTTTTCCAAATCGCTGATGCGTCGTGGAAAAACTTTCATTCACGTGCACTAAAAGCTTAAGTCCAAACTAATTTCATAATAAATCTAGATTTAGAGCTCTAAAAAACCTGGAAAACTTATGGAATTTTATTTTCTTTCTTACCATCCAATACTTGTCCCATATATTTCATATCGTTAATGGCATCATATGTAATTTCTCCATTATATTTTTTCAAAACCGTATCAATTTCTTCCCGAACCTTATCCTGGATATCTTGATTCTTCGACATTTCATATAAAGCAAATGTCATTGCCGTGCTTGACGTTTCAAAGCCTGCTATGAAAAATACAAAGCACTGAGCAGCAATTTCGTTTAGAGTCAAACTATTTCCATCTCCTTCATTTTTTTCACCATTATCTCCTTTCTTTAAATCGATGAGAAGTTGTAAAAAGTCTTTGCGTACTACGTTGTTTTTTTCTCTGTAATTAACGGCATCAGAGACAACTTTCATGAAGAAGTTGCTAACGTCTTCCGATATTTGCTTAAAACCTACCAGTTTCCCTAACAGTGGAAAATTTATGAAGATTGAATTTTGAAGACTTTTGAGTTTTGTTTGTTGAAATACTTTTTTGCCGTAAACTCTAAATGGTGAATTTTCGTTTTCAGCGGTGTGACATTCTAGACCGAAAGCACATGATCCTAAAACAAAGTCAAAAGTCAGAAAGATGTGTAATGTTTTACATTCCATTATACAGGGTAATTTAGAAATAAGAAACAACATTTTAAGAGGTGATTCTAGGTCCAAAAATATTAAAAAAAGTTCCTATAAAGGTTCGTCCGGAAATGAGCCCTAAGGGGGCTATGACCTTCCTAAGGGTACATCTGAAAGGAGTTTTTATTTAATATCTCTGGAATCCCATGAATTACCGTAGCGATTTTTCGCACATGGTTTAACATTGATTAAGGTTATCGTTTTATGTAATTTTTATTTGGTAATTTTAACCAGGGAGGTGAAAAATGGGGCCGGGGGTCAATAGTATTGTTAAACAGTCTAATATGGTACAAAATACCTTAAATAAGGTCCCAGAATAACTTTAAACGTAATAAATAAATAAATAAATAAGTAAGTAAGTAAGTAAGTAAGTAATTAAGTAAGAAAGTAAGTAAGTAAGTAAGTAAGTAAGTAAGTAAGTAAGTAAGTAAGTAAGTAAGTAAGTAAGTAAGTAAGTAAGTAAGTAAGTAAGTAAGTAAGTAAGTAAGTAAGTAAGTAAGTAAGTAAGTAAGTAAGTAAGTAAGTAAGTAAGTAAGTAAGTAAGTAAGTAAGTAAGTAAGTAAGTAAGTAAGTAAGTAAGTAAGTAAGTAAGTAAGTAAGTAAGTAAGTAAGTAAGTAAGTAAGTAAGTAAGTAAGTAAGTAAGTAAGTAAGTAAGTAAGTAAGTAAGTAAGTAAATAAATAAATAAATAAATAAATAAATGTCACCTTTTTCCCCAAAGTTTTTTATCTCTAGATTTGTTGATATTTTATCAATAAAATAGATTCTTTAATTAAAAATGCATAAAAAAGGTACCCTTTATGTAACACCGTAGGGCCAAGCGTTTTTGAGAAAATTGTATTTGTACGTGGAGAAAATTACCTATTATATCAGTAGTAAACCTTCCTAAAACATCTTTAATATCAATAGGTTCTTGTTTTTTGTCCAACTGGCTCATTATTTTATCCAGAATTTTTCCACAATCAACCAAAATATTAAACATTGACCGCATTTTTCCAGAAGTAAATGTTGGTGTTAATTTCCTTCTTAAGTTTTTCCATTTTGTACCACCAATGGCAAATAAATGTGCACTTAATGGATCATATTTCTCGTTATAGTATATTCCTAAAATAATTATATATGTGGTTATAATATACACTCCCGCACATTAAATTCCGGACACCTAAAAAAATTACATTTTTTAAATTCAAATATTTCAAAAACTAATTAATGGATTTGACTAACTATTTTTTGGTTTTAAAGCTTTTTTTCGTATTAACAGCAACAAATAATGTACAACTATGTTTCTTACCCCGTCTTCTAGGACTTGCATGGTACGCCACTGCAACTGTTTATCAAATTATTAAAGTGTTTCTTATTGCTGCAGTTTTAATGAATTTTTTTTTATTTTCTTACTTTTTTACTTCTGGTTTAGGAGATATCAGAATTTTCCTGAAAGTTGTCATTTTTTCAGTCAACTTAAAAAGTACTAAATCAGCAGTTTTTTATTTGAAGCTCGTGTCTTTTACTTCTTCTTTTACGCTCACGTCTTTTACTTCTTTTTCTACAGTTTCTTCATCCCGGGCAACTTTTTATTGCCGTCTGATGGAGGCTTAACGATGATTTCGCAGAACAGCCGCCGGACGGAGTGACCCTATTTTTTCTTCTACTCAAGTTTTTCAAACCCAATTTTTGTTTTTGATAAACTTGATTAGAAGAAAAACGTAACTCGGTTAAGCTTCAAATTTAAAGCACAGCATCAATCAAATTCATGTAGTGCTTTTTAAGTTAACTGAAAAAATGATAACTTTCAGGAAAATCCTGATATCTTCCAAACCAGAAAAAAAATGTAAAAATATAAAAAAGAAAATATTCATTAAAACTGCGGCAATAAGAAAGACTTTAATAATTTGATAAACAGTTGCAGTGGCGTACCATGCAAGTCCTAGAAGATGGGGTAAAAAACATAGTTATACATTATTTGTTGTTGTTAATACAAAAAAAAAATTAATCATTCTTAAAACAATCAAAAGTAGAGAATGTTTAAGCTTTAAAACTAAAAAAGAATCAGTCAAATCCATTAATTAGTTTTCGAAATATTTGAATTTAAAAAATGTCAATTTATTAGGTGTCCGGAATTTAATGTGCGGCAGTGTAGTATGTATCGTCGGCTTACATGTAAAGAGCACTAAGTCCAAAAACATGGTTTTGAGATATTGACAAATTTAACTTTCATTGTTGTTTTTTAATTTTTGTAATAATTGTTTTTGGAAAAAAACTACCACAAATTGCAATGACATGTTTGGACATAATAATGTCTCATTTGCAGTTAAATAAAGAAAAATTGAAGTAGTTTAATTCAACTAAATTTGAAAAAAGACATGGACTTAGTGCCTTTTACTTGTAGGCCCACGACGTCGGCCTACAAGTTAAGAGCACTAAGTCAATAAAATAATATAAAAAACAACTATTTAAAATTAAAACCCTTCTATTAATTAAACATTATGTATAACTATAAAGTAGAAAACAAGATGTTTACATAAATTTTCAAAAACTAGATTTTTAAAAGAAGGGTTTGGACTTTTTGATTGTTTAAAGAACTTTTCCAAAATTAATAATAATAATTAATTACTATTAATTATATGAAACTGCTTACTATGCCAGAACTAAGACAGTTTTCAGAGGCCATCGGCTGTGCCGCAAAGAAGCATCTCCTAAAGTCAATAATTATAATGAATCAATATTAATGATAAAACACTTCACGGTGCAACACCCCTCAGAAATGCACCGAGACTTTGAACTAAGTGTGAAAGCTTCAAATTTAGTTTTGAAAAATTATCTAATAATAAAAAAAACAATGCAAATGAAAATTAATTTATTACCTACACATCGAAAGTACATGTAAAAAGAATTGTCATTTTACAGGTAAAGATCTGTTTCCATGTTCTGTCTTTATTCCATCAACTTTAACATAGCAAAATTTGAATGCGTTTGTCAGTACAATAAATAACGCGATATTGTATCATATAAATGATTCAAGCAATCATATTTTTATAAATTAACTCTTTTTATAAAGTCGCTTAGTGCAGAAAAATTTTAAATAATCTACAAGTAAAACGCACTAAGTGCACTAAGTGGCCTATTGCCAGATAAAATTTTAATCAAAATCAAATTGGTGCGTTTTGTATAGTGGGTAACTGCCTTGGCAGTTCACCTAGAAGTTAGTTCGGTTTACCTATACATAGATCATCAAAAATTAATTACAGTGCCATTAAAATCCTATTTTTGCAAAAAAGTGACTTAGTGCCTTTTACTTGTAAGTCGACGATATATTATGTATAATTTTTTTTCAAAATTGGTATATAGTTAACGGTTTTAAAATTGCTAAAACAATTTCCACTACCGGAGAAGAAAATTTTTATTTAATACCTATTTACAAATATTTACCTCTATCAACAAAATGATGGAAATCCTTGGATACAATGTTTTTCAAATACTCCAAATCCAACACCATATATATGGGTTTATGCCAGCTATACAGTCCAACATGTTTGTGTCCCTTTAACCTCATTTCGTGGTAGTTTTCCGCTATATATTCAGCAAACATTTTATTTCTTGTGACTGGATTCGAAAAGCTTCCAAGTGGAATACTTGGTTCTATAGTAGGAATCCCTTTTTTTTCCCAATAGGTCCATGACAACTTTAAATATGTTATATAAATTGTAATTAAGGCAACTACAACTCCTATAAAGTCTATTAAAAATATACCAGTTATCATTCTAAAAAATACAGATTGTTATTTACGTTAAAGTCCAGGAGGCAGTGTTATTTTTTGGTACTAATTTTCTAGGTCGGCAAATATCGATATGATTGATCACTGATGATGATCAGTGTGTGATTCTAAATCGTATATTTAATGGGCGGTTTTCCGATGGGTTAGTCAGAAAATGCTTTAAAAGATGCAAATACGTTCCGATTTTTTTTTTACACTAATGAAAATGGATCTGCTAATAAATCGTACACTAAAATTAGGGAAAAGGGTGGGAATGGCGGCCGCCCAGGGCTCTTCGTAATTTTTAGCTTTATTAATGTTTTTTTTTTTATGAAAATGAGTTAAATAAAACTTAAAAGTATGCTGTATAAAACGATATTCTCAAAAAATATTTAAAATGAAATACAATTTGTTTACAATTAACAAAAAAAAAAGCTTGCAAAGGCCGGCATTACTCGCAGGCTGGGGGTAAACTACACTAGAGACTAATACTACATATAACACAAATGTAATTAATTAGGCTCAATTAATTTATTTATATGCCTTTTAAACTAGAATAGTGACATCAAAACTTGGAAATTGCAATTTTCTCTTATAAATTTCTACTTTACCGATTGGGCGTCGATCACATTCTAGGTACACTATGCAATACTCACGAGTACATGGAGCATCTAGTATTTAAATTAAAAAATTAATATACAACTGAGATATAGGATGGCCGCCATTACCCTAGGGCCGCCATTAACTATGGCCGCCATTACCCTCCTTTCCCCTAAGTAAAAAAACAGTCTGGCTGATATGCAGTCATCGGCGAATTTCCAGTGCTCGCATAGGGGCAGCGTCGATTCTATCGTTGACGCGAGGTTTTAAATATTTACATTTTTTTTTCTTCGAAAAACACGGATATATTTACATATTTATAGTTAATATGTATATTCAATATTGTTGTGTGTAACAAATTAGTCGTCAAATGTTTCGATTTAGTGAACTTTATAAAAATTTCCCTCATAATTCGGCAAAATTATTCCGTAAGCCTATGTTTCTGTGTTTATTTTCAACGTTGATGAGTCATAACTGAATTTATTCCGATTAATGCTGATATGTAGTCATACCAAATATGTCTGACACGTGAAAAACTGAAAATTTAAAAATTAATGCCCAGTATTTTGGTAGTCCTAAAAATTATGTATGTATAAATTTAATATTTAACATAAACTTTATAGGGTGATCAGTAACTGCCATGCCAAAATTTTTGAGGTGATTCTACATCCAAAAATATGAAAAAAAGTTTCCATAAAGGGTGGTCCGGAAATGAGCCCTAAGGGAGCTACGGCCCTTAGAAGATGATATACTGAATAAGAAACAAAAAAAAAGCATCAATAAACATTTAATGCTGCAGGGTGATTCTTCATTTAAAAGTGAGCAAAAAAGTATGCTTTACCAAAACATCTAAAAATATTAAAGGAGCAATAGCATTCTAAAAAGTTACGTTTTTGGTGGCACAAAATCTTACTTCGTCTTAATTGCATTTTTTTTGAAAACGGTTGCTCCTATAGTGTTACACTATATAACATTTTTTATGTATTTTTATTCAAGGAATCTATATTTTTTACAAAAAATTCAAAAAAGATACACATAAAAAAGTTTGGGGCAAAAATGTGTTGTCTAGTGAGTTTATTACTACTAATTAATATTACGTTGCGAGTCCAGTGCAGCGCTCAGCTTAGATTTATTTCGAATAAATCGGTAAAATATGTAGATAATATTTTAATGTAGGTAAAAATAATTACAATACTTTACTGTAAATGTAATTACATCTTGCATTTCACATTAATTTTAATTAATATCAACGTGAAATCCAAAAGAAATGTTATTTGGGTAGTTACGGCCCTGGTTAGTTACAATTTATATAGATTACTGTCAGTGTAATGCATTGTTTGCTTATTGCTATCTATATGTATCTTTAAAACTATAATCACAAATTAAACAATTAAAATACTACCTTAAATCTCTTTATAAGTATTTAAGATGTTTTTGCATGATGGATCTTACCTATAGGTACCAACTAACTAATAACTCTTCTCTCTAGAATACGGATTTTATTCGTTAAAACTGACAAAAACGTCGGCAACATAAACATTCGTCTGTCTTACTCGCACATCTTTGTTCCAAAAGAGACAACAATACCAGTTACTGGTAACTGTTATTGTTAAGGCCTGAATATACCTACTATTTGTTTACAAACAAACCGAGATGTTGGCTATACTTTATTTTAACGGTATGCGTATTCTAGAAAGAAGAGTTATTAGTTCGTTGATAGGTACCAACGAACCGATAACTCTTCTCTCTAGAATAGGCATTTCATTCGTTAAAACTGACAAAAACGTGGGCAACATAAACATTCGTCTGTCTTACTCGCACATCTTTGTTCCAACAGAGACAACAATACCAGTTACTGGTAACTGTTATTGTTCAGGCCTGAACATACCTAATATTTGTTTACAAACAAACCGAGATGTTGGCGATACTTTATTTTAACGGTATGCGTATTCTAGAAAGAAGAGTTATTAGTTCGTTGACCCAAAGAACGTTAAGAACTATAGACCAATTTCAATCTAATGTAACTTTTCTAAAGTGTTTGAAAGTATAATTTACAAAAAAATATATTCTCAAGTAAAAAATGTGTTGTCACCGTATCAACACGGTTTTGTTGAACAACGTTCTACGGTTTCAAATTTAGCAATAATTTCTCAGTATTTGGCTGGTGAGTTAGACAATCGGGGCCAGGTCGATGTTATATATACCGATATTCAAAAGGCTTTCGATCAAATTGATCATCCTTTGCTATTAAATAAAATGTTTAATATTGGATTTAATAGGAATCTTTTAGAACTTTTTGAAAGCTATCTTTTGAGCAGAACCTTTTTTGTCGAAGTTAATAATTATCGATCTGGTACGCATTTGGCTACTTCAGGAGTGCCACAAGGGTCAAATATGGGTCCGTTGTTGTTTTTAATATTCATCAACGATCTTCCTAGCTTTATAAAATGTTTTAAACTTTTATTCGCTGATGATTTAAAAATATTTATAGCTATAAGATCTATATTTGACTGCTTATTTTTACAAACAAATCTTGAAGCTGTTTATGAATGGTGGACAAAAAATAATTGAGGTATACGAGATGCTGAGTGGTTTTAGGGTTGCAAACGGTGTTGGGGGTTCATCAATTAAACAATCACGTTAAGGGACCTTACTTTATTATCACATAGAATCACGTTACATTACAATACAATACGATAGAAGACGATACGTCCGAACAGCATGGACGCTATTTTAAGCAAGAGAGCTTGTGCTCTCGAGTTGGCGCGCAGGCCACCGCATTGGCTGGACATGCGCAGTACGTTGCGCATAGGGCCACTGCACAATAATTTAAGGCTTAATATATCAAAATGTAAAGTTGTCAATTACACCAGAAAATTAAATCAAATTATTTATAATTACAACATAAACGGAACAACTTTAGAGCGTGTAAATTCAATTCGTGATCTAGGTGTAACCTTTGACTCTTTGCTTTCCTTTGATATACACATCTCAACAATTGTGAAGTCATCGCTAAAAATGTTAGGTTTTGTTATACGAAGCTGTAAAAATTTTACCAATCCCGATTGCTTAAAAGTGTTATACTTTTCCTTTGTAAGATTAAAATTAAAGTATGGGTCCCTAATATGGTATCCATATTATAATAACCATATTGATATGATTGAATCTGTTCAGAGAAGATTTATTAAGTTTTTTTCATTTAAAGTAGAAAGATTGTACCCACCTAGAGGAGCAGATTTATCTGACTTAATGTTAAGATATAATTTTAAACTTTTAAGCACTCGCAGGAAAATTTTATCAGTAATATTTCTTTATAATTTAATACATAATAGGATTGAATCTAGCGATCTCTTATCACAAATTTACTTTCTGGTACCAAATGCGACGCGCCGTTCGCTAACATTTTTTGTTCCCCGAGCCAATACCAACTTGTTATATAAGTCGCCAATATATGTAATGTGTAAAAATTTCAATGATATCTCTCAATTATGTGATATAAACTTTTCTACTTTAAGATGTATTTTAGGTTTTATATAGATTAATTTTAATGACTTGTACTAAATATTTGAATGTCCTGTATGGTTTGTACTGTTGGGCAATAAACGTGTCACCTTTTACAGTGGTATCTGAATTAATAAACTAAATTAAATTGTTTGATATTTACAAATTTAAAAAATCTATATAAAACATTTTACTATTCCTTAAAACGACTTTTGTTTGATTAACGCAGTCGTCCCTCCGAAGTGACTGATCGATTTCGTGCTTTTTAGCACTCTTCAGAGCCACATATCGGTAGTAGGGACAACTACGAAAATCAAATCCTTTCCATATATCTCTATATAGAGTTTAAAAATCGTTGTAAGGAAAAGCAATTATTATTATTATTAGCGAGTTTTTGCACGTGCCTTAACATTAATAAAGGCTATCATTTCATTACATTTTTATTTGCTAATTTTAACCAGGGACGTGCAAAATGTCACTTTTTGTTCCGAACTTTTTTATCTCTATTGTTTTGATAATTTCTCAATAAAATATAATTCTGTATTTAAAAAATACATTAAAAGGGTAACACCGTAGGGACAACTGTTCACGAGAAAATTGCAAATAAAGAGAAAATTTCATGTTCTGGGCATCCAAAATAGGAACATAAAAAATGCACCAATAAAAATCAATAATGCAGAGTAATTCTATATTAAAAGCTGTGTTTTAAGAGTACTACGGCCTCTTTAAGAATAACACTTTTTAAGGGACCATAGCTCCCTTAAAAGCAATTTGTGAATATTTATGTAGGGGATATTTTTTTATAGTTTTTGATGTATAATTGCCCTGCAATATTAATATTTTTATTGGCGCACTTTTTAATTCCTATTTTGCATGCTCAGAAAGCGATATTTTCTCTTTAACTGCAGTTTTCTCGAGAACGGTTGTCCCTACAGTGTTACATGAAGAGTACATTTTTAATTTATTGTGAAATAAAAAATTATATTTTATTGAGAAAATTTAAAAAAATAGAGATAAAAATGTTTGGGGCAAAAAAGTGACATCACCCCCCCCCCATTTTGCACGTCCCTGGTTAAAATTGCCAAATAAAAATCCCATGAAGTGATAGCCTTTAATATTAAATAAAAACTACTTATTAGATCAGCGGTCCAGGCCGCTAGGCCGCAGCAGAGGCCCGGGCCCCACTGAATGTTCACTACGGGCCCCTCGCTGGTTACATAGACTACGTTTACACGTTGCGCTAAATACCGGTACTTATAACTTCCCTATCATTCTCTCTTTCTCTAAAACAACTTGACAGAAAGAGACAGACTGCTATCGGAATTTATAAATACCGGTAGTTAGCGCTGCATGTAAACGTAGTCATATTTATAATTATTTTTATTATTCATAAAAGTGTATGTCATTAAAATAGTATATTAGACAGGCTTGTTGACGATTTTCTAGTATACAATCCTTATTAAAAAGAAATTGGATGGGCCCTCACAAAAAAATTAAAGGGGGTCTATTGAATTTATGTAGAGACATTATTTTCTTTGTGGGCTCCCGCTTTGGCCGTTTTACGGGCCCCTCTTTAAACGTTTTACCGCCCCCTTGATTGTTTCGCGGGCCCCCCTTAGACCGTTTCGCGGGCCCCCGGGTACCTTGCCGGCCCGGGCCCAAAGTACCCAGTCCGCCACTGTATTAGATGTACCCTTAGGAGGGTCGTAGCTCCCTTAGGGCACATTTCCGGATCAACCTTTATAAAAACTTTTTATTTTTTAACTTTAGAAGAGTAATAAAAAAGCGTGAAAACCACAACCCTTTTAAAAACTCAAAACTAAAAAGGAATTTTTTCACACATATTTCTAGGATGTAGAGGAGAGGTAAAAAGGAGAATGGAGAAAGTGAGTTAAATAAAAATATCTAAAAACTGAATTATCATTATATCTAAATCTGCAGTGTTGCCACGTTATCGGGCTTCGTAATGTACGTGTAACATATACGGAACCATATACCTTCGCGTTTGACTCTCACTCCCCCTGGCGCTGAAGCATTGGAACTAAGCGTGTATATTTTAATATTTTTTCCGGAATTACGAAGCCCACTAAATTTTTTGCAAACGATAGAGAGGGAAATACCTATGCCTAAAACAAAAATATACACTATGTTTTTAGGAAGCTCGAAGTCGGGCTTCGTAAAACAAAATCGGGCTTCGTATTACCGTGAAATATAATGTTTTGGGCCTCGTAAATACGGATTGCATATATATATATATATTTTTTTTTTTTTTTTTGCTACAGTTTTATTTACTTTTATAAACAAAAGATGGCACTACATGTGCTCATTCTAACACTTGTTACGGAATATTCATACCGTATCTAAAGCTAGAATGGATTCATTCTGTGTTTGAAAAGTGTGTGTATTTCCTTACATTATAAAGCAGTCGTAGAAAAAAAAATAATACGTATTAGGTAATTATCAAGTAATTATATATGATCACTCACCTGATATATTAAAAATGATAAACTGATGCGTGTATTATGATACTAGATATAGCAGCACTGTGGTTTGGATATATAATACTATTATTATTATTATACATAACGGAGGCCAAATGTAATTATATGTTTACTTAAATCTTTATTAAACTCGTCACAGCTTCACAGCAGAGGGGTATTTAAGGTTTGTTTATACGTTTATTTTAAATATTGAAAATTCTATCCAAAATAAAAAAGTGCGTTATATATAAATCTAAACAACTTTTAAAAATGCTCTTTCCTCTGTATGTCTGTACATTTGTCCGTATGGCACATTTTTTTGTCTGCACGATAATTGCAAGTTAAAATAATTAGATCGACAAATTTTTGGAAAAAATCAATCATGAAGCCTGTTGATATTGAAATGAATTCCCAAAAAGTAAGAAAGTTGTGGGGGACTAAACATTTAAAAAAATCTTGGATAATTTTTTTAGAAAAAAATATTTTATTAAAAAGATCAATAGAACCAAATTAAAAAAAAACATATGTTTTTGTTTTTTTTTTTAAGTTTAGCTTTCTTTTGCGATTATAAAGTGCCGAACACTTTTTAATGCAAAACTGGCAATAGCGATGAGTAAAATGCAAGAAAGCTGTGTGCGTTTTTACAGTCTAGAAGGAAAAGTGCGTTCAGCGTAATTTTCTCAGAAAAAAATACCTTTATTAAAAGGATCAAACTCCCCAAATTTGAAAATAATCTCCCCAAAAACAAAAAAGTTATAGGAGGCACTATTAAAAGCATCAAAATACAATTCAATGGAACTCTCTACAACTAGAATTGTGAAACAAAAGACGTCTTCCCTATCTCTATCTCATTTGTGCTACACTTTCCAGCCAACCAAATAAATACTGTATTTGTTTTTCATACAACAAATATTTATTTGGTTTGGACTTTTGTGTAGCACTGAGCGGCACGAACGAACATAGCTAATGTGAATCTGTAGAATAAGATAATTGTACTAAAATTTAGATGGCGCCAGTAATTTCTTTTATAAGAATAATATAGTTACACTTTTCGCCCGGCCAAGTAAATATTGTATTTGTTCAACAAAGAACAAATACAGAATTTGATTGGTTGGGTGGAAGTGGGAGTGTATGTATGTCTTCTATCCTTTTTGGTTAGAACTTTTGTCCCTGTCTAATCTAACGGGAGAAGTCTCCATTAGGTTAAAACTTTAACAGGAAAAAAAATGCAACTACGATGAGTATATTATAGAATGCGAAGCATTATATATATTCACGGTTTGCTTAACTGGTGGGTGTTCTGTGTTGCTTATCTTACAGCATTTTTATACCGGGCAGGGGCGGATTTAGATTCGATGTATGAAAGGGGTAGAGTTGTAAAAAAACGTTTTTTTTTTGTGAAAATATTCAAAAAATGACAACTTTTGTATTTTAGGATCAATTAGACTGTTTTCAATAGTTTTTATTTCAAAATACTTTATTCTTCGTGAAATAATAAAATATATAGATTATACGCCTTCTGTTAACGAGTTTATAAACTCCTATAGGAGTTGAAATTTCAGTCACATAACCTCACTTTTCTAACGTGTCAAATTTATGAAGTCTGTTTATGATGCCTGGTCGCAAAAAAAGCAACATATCAAATCTTTTTATAGACACACAAACTAACGGAAAAGTTCCGAAAGTGAAATGCATGTTTTGTAAAACACTGGTGTCGAAAAATAGAGTTGTTACAACTCAGTTGTAAAAAACCGTTTTAAATTAAATAATTTTTGTTATAATCTGTCATCCTTCATACATGACTTTTACAATAAAAAATGTGTTAATTTTTAATAAAAAACAAATTTGTTTTTTTTTTATAACTGTGTTTTTTTTAATAAAAAACAAATTTGTTTTTTTATAAAGTCTAGCTTTGTTTTAAAACGTTTTTTTTGTGTTTTTTTTTTTTAAACAAATGTTTTTTTTTTTAATTTAGGGCCACTTGCACCAACGATGGTTTAACTTTAAACTTGGATTAAATTGACGGTCAACCAATCAGAACGCAGCATTTTTAACTTAAACTCGGTTTAGTCAAGATAATCCCAGAACAAAAGTTGGTGCAAGTGGCCCTTACAACTCTAGAAAGGGGTAATCCGATTACCGTAATCGGAAATTTTTGGCCCCATTTACCAAAATTTAAACATTTTCAAGAAAAAATTATATCTAAAAATCTTTTACTCAATGACTATAATATAGTTAATTTTTTTTAAGGTATAGTTATTTTAAACCTTCCCGCTTGTAAACAATCTCGAAATTACCATACCAGCGTAAGATACGCATGCGTCGTAAGCGATGACTAGGCCCAATTTTCACAGACGTAAAACGTTGACGTGCCATTAGCGAGAACAAAACAATGGTTTATTCTTCTAAATTATTGGAATAAAAGCGATTTTATAAGCAAATTTGGTTTCTACAGGAATACAAAACTGTTTTTAGCAACAGCTTTATCAATTCTCTTTTTTTTTACATCAGAACATCATAAAACAAAGTAAGTAAACAAAAATTATAAATTTTGGTTGTGTTGACATTCAAAACAAGCCACATGCTTCAGTGTAAATTGGACTTTGTGGAGTATTTAGCGGCAAATTTAAAATAACTATACCTTAACAAAATAAACTTAGGTATGTTACATTTCATATCCCGGTTCCCGCGTTTTAAAAGGCTGTACGAATTTTTAAACCCCCCTAACACCTATTTGTGGTGGTAGCCAAAATTTTGGCTTTTTTTCTTGTTAACATGAAATCTCTAGAGCCTAACGTAAGAAACGGGGTATGTAGTGTATGAATTTTGGTACAATTTGCGTTACGTAATACTTGAACATTCCCTAAAGAAAAGAAGAAAATTAAAAAAAATGGGAAATTTTGAAAAAAATTATATTTCTTTTTTGAAACTTTTTTTTTTAATTTTTCGTTTTTCAAAAAAAAGTGGTCAAAAAAAAATTTTTTGTTATTTTTTTTGGATTTTTTTTTAAGTAGGTAAGTATTTGGGAAAAAGGCCCTTAGGGCCACTTGCACCAAATTTTGGTACGGGATTAACTCAGCTAAACCGAGTTTAAGTTAAAAATGCTGCGTTCTGATTGGTCAGCTGTCAATTTAATCCAAGTTTAAAGTTAAACCAGCATTGGTGCAAGTGGCCCTTAATGGAATGCGTACCCAGGTAGCAAAATAACATGACATTCACGTGAAAGCCACGTTAATATGTGACATGTGATGTTAAGATTGTAGTCTCATTTAACAAGAATGTAGCATTGTGGGGATGTCCTAAGTCCGCCCCTAATAACATCACACAATGACATCCCGAAAATAACGTGTTTGTGACATCATAAATCCACATATCTAATATCTTATGGATGCCGTTACTGGTACTTTAATATTTAAATAATATTCTAGGATATTAGCTTTTTCTAAATAAAACCATTAAAACCCTATAAAAAAAATCGGATTTAAAATCAATCAGTAATTGAAACAATCACAGATTGAAACAGATGATTCTTAATACGAAATTGCAGATTAAGCGGAGAATATATTCCTTTAATCCGTGTCCATGGTCTTGAGAAGCCCGGCAGAGCCACCTATCCATTGGAAATTGTATAATGTGTATACAATTTCCTTACAATAATTTACTCTATCAACATCATCTTATATCGATTTTTTTGCTTCGAACGTCGGTGAGAAGCAAAATAACATGACATTCACGTTAAAGCCACGTTAATATGTGACATGCGATATATTCACAGCGTTGCTAAATATTTGTTATTAAATAACTTGGTTGTCACGTCGCACGTGTTACGTTGCAAATGTGATGTTAAATACATGTTATTTTTCAATATTATGTGATGTTATGATTTAGTTTAAAAATACACCCAAAAGTGATGTTAATTTCTTGTAATATAACATCCCTTGCTACCTGGGTAGGTAGCATATCTTCACGGCTTGTTTTATAAAATGTATTATTATGTGATATAAAATGTACCTCTAGTAATCTATGAATGTATTAATAAAAAAGTTGGTAACACATTATTTAGCGGCGTCAGCGAAAAGTCTCCAAAATTTGGAGTCCAAATTATTTTTGTTTTTGTAAGCAAAATAGTTAACAAGGGCCGATAAATGATTTATTATTATAATTTTTATTATAAATCTAAATTGGAGGGTTTGGGGCCCCAAGTTGGGGGGTAGCCCCCCTTGGCGCGCTCTTGCGAGGGACAACATTTTATGTTGCAAGTTGGAAAATTTTACTGGATTCCCCCACAGAACACACTTTACTGGATTCCCCCAATATTTTCCGCGGGAATTTTGAATTCGTAAATGTTTTTATCTGATCATTGACCTTCAATAACATAGGTTAGGTTATTTTATTATTCTATTTTAAGACATATAAATATTGATAAGAAATTATATATTAGTGTATTTCAAACTTAATTTAAGACTCTTTTTATAGTGGATACCTATATTATATAAATAATGAATTTTTCTGGCAAAGTGGTACTTATCACAGGAGCCTCATCTGGTATTGGAGCAGCCACAGCAAAACATTTCGCTAAACTAGGGGCTAGCCTCGCTCTGGCCGGAAGAAATGCAGAAAACTTAAAACAGGTAGCTTCAGACTGCCCCTTAGGGTCTAACACACCTAAACCGTTATTACTAACTGGTGAATTAACCAATATCAACGAAACCAAAACGATTTTAGAAAAAACAATTGAACACTATGGTCAACTTGATGTCTTGGTTAACAATGCAGGTACTCTAGAAACTGGGTCCATCGAAAACACTTCATTAGAACAGTATGATAGAGTAATGGATACTAACGTAAAGTCAATTTATCATTTAACAATGTTAGCTACTCCCTATTTAATCAAAACAAAAGGAAATATTGTAAATGTATCCAGCGTTAATGGAATAAGATCTTTTCCAGGTGTTTTGGCTTATAACATTTCAAAAGCAGCTGTGGATCAAATGACAAGATGTGTAGCATTAGATTTAGCACCAAGGCAGGTAAGGTGCAACAGTGTGAACCCTGGAGTTACTATTACGAACCTACATAAACGTGGAGGAATGAATTTGGAGCAATACGAAGCATTTTTAAAAAGAAGTCAAGAAACCCATGCCCTTGGAAGGCCTGGTAGACCAGAAGAGGTTGCTCAGACAATTGTATTTTTAGCTAGTGATGATGCTAGTTTTATAACAGGAGCTAGTATTCCTGTTGATGGTGGCAGACATGCTATGTGCCCTCGTTAAATGTCTTATATCACTTAATTTCCATATTATGCATTTATAAATATACTTTATTTTATTAAAATGGTAGTTTAAATCAAAGAAAAGTTAACAATATGATTATTTAATTTTATCACAAATTTATAACTACATAATTTATTGTTTAGAAGGTAATTAGCTTGAAGGGATACCTAGTTCTTCATCAGTCCATTTTGATGCATCTGGATATTCAAATTCACCCTAAAATAAAATTTAAAATGGCTTTTGTTTATAATGTAAAAATAATTTTGCACTTACAAAGAGGTGACCGGGTTCTGTCCAACAGTGCCACAAAACCCACCACCATGCAAATCCTTGAACTCCTTCAGCCATCATAACAACACCCTTTCCTGGCGGAGGCGGCCCCACACGGTAGTTCCATCTGAAATTATTTTAAACATTAGTTACATAACATTTTGAATTGTTCTAGAGAATATTACCCTGCGCTGCTATTTCTGACGGAGACTTGTTGAACACTTTTTTGTGAAAGGGTTTTTAGAGTTCTAAGGGATGAAAGCCCCTTCGAAATGAGCATTTTGATGGTTTTATTTCTAATCTGACAGTTATTATAACCTCACTTTTCCTTTCTGTCAAAAATAAGTTCAACCAACATATGAAAAAAAGTAACTAAATATAACTTACTAGTGACTATGGTACCGGCAGACGGTACGCGTATTACTTGTGTTCTGCTTTGAGGTACCTCAATGGTGTTCTGTGCTTGGAGTGTTCCTAAGGGCCACTTGCACCAACAGTTGGTGACCAACTTTTGGTTTAGGATTATTTCAACTAAACCGAGTTTAAATGCTGCGTTCTGATTGGTCGGCCGTCAATTTAATTCAAGTTTAATTTAAATTAGGGCCACTTGCACCAACTTTTGGTCTGGGATTATCTCAGCTAAACCGAGTTTAAGTTAAAAATGCTGGGTTCTGATTGGTCGGCCGTCAACTTAATCCAAGTTTAAAGTTAAACCATCATTGGTGCAAGTGGCCCTTAAAAGTAAACGTTAAATCGTATAAATTCAGTACGTTGATTGGTTCAATTTCAAGGTTGAACTAATCAGAGTACTGCATTTCTTACGATTTTACGTCGTATTCGTATGCCCTATCGGATTCCTTGCAAAGTTTTTCAATATCTTTCTAAGCTTTAAAAGCTTATTTTCAAAATATGCTAGAAAAATAATTAATGCATGTATCAATAAGTGATAGAAAACAATTTTGCTCAAACAATTGTATCAAAAGAGTAAAAAAATGCATACATAATGTTGAATACTTTCATTGAAATTTAAAGTCTGGTAAAACGGTTCTGGTTCTAGTTCTTGCGACGCGACTCGTCGGTACGGTAAGAGTTTCAATACCAATTAGGGATGTAAATAATAAAAAATGGTTTTGTCTTTTTTTGTTCTAAAAAGTTTTTTTTTTGTTTTTTATTTTAATACATATAAAAATTTACAAACGATGGATAACCAGATCCTAGCACTGGTCCTGCAGTCAGGATCCTTAATTTTAAGGATCCTGGGTTAATACATGTATAAAGTGCACTTAGGTATAACAAAACAAAATCATAAAATATTCACAAAATTTTAAACGCAATAAATTAACAATCAGATCCTAACCAAACTTATTTATGAGTCATATGGTATTACCAATAACGTAAATTTACTCTTATGCCTATGTTCAATGCCTTCACCGTTTACGGCAAAAAATATATCAACGGCATGAACTTGGACTTTTAAACAACGGCGTTGACGGTACTGCAGTCACTTCCTCATAAGTAAGCCAACTTCACGTTGTCGGTTTGACGTTCACAAAAGTTTAAATAAATTCGAAAAAATGGCACAAATATCGGCTGTAGAACAACCAAACATGAAACAAATAGACTTAACAAGCCTAAATATTCAACAGTTATCCACATTAAAGCAACAATTAGACGGGGTAAATATTTCACAGCCGACATAACCTAACTAAATGTCGCATGTTTATAAAATATCAAATATCTTTTAGGAAATAAACTTATTTCAAGAATCTCTTGCTTCTCTAAAAATAGCTCAAACGAAATTTGCAAATTCCGGCGAAACTTTGGAGAAAATGACACCAGAAGCAGAAGGAAAAGAAATTTTAGTTCCATTGACTGAATCTGTATCCTTTTGGATGTTATTATCAGGTTTAGGTATAACTATAAATAGCCAGAGGGTAAAATAAATTAAAAAGGGGGAGGACACAAGGAGTCGTAAAAGTAAATTTAGTTACTTTTTGTCACCAGATACCTTTTCCCATGCCTTTACTTTTTTTGGAGGGGCTGTTAAAAAAAACCCTTGTAACTATGTGTTTACACATCACTTAAATACCGGAGTTATAAAGATGGTGTTTCTTAATACAGTAGTTAGGATGTGTGTACAATGGTGCACCCAGGGAGGGGACTGGCGGGCAGCAGCCCCCCCCAAGCCCTTAAATTTAATGTTTTTAAAATGACTTTAACTATTTTGCTTATTAGCTTTTCAAAAAATTTCGCCTGCGGCGCTAATGTCTTGGTTTTTGTTAATAGATTTTATAAAATAATATGATCCATCAAAATGGAAAATGTGAATCATCAATATTTCTTAAGATTTTTGCCTGCGGTGTTAAACAGGATCAGTTGTATTTTAAGAGGTGTTTACCTACCCATTTGAAGATTTATAAAATAATTTGCTTATCCGGAAAAACTATTAAATCTTAAAATTTTCTTGATAAGCAATAATGTGATATTACAATTTTAATTAATAGTTTTTGTAAAATTATTTAAATGTAAAATTTTGAGGTGTCTGGGAAATGCAAAATTTTTTTCCTGTGCTAAGCATAATAAGTTGTGTTTTAAGAGGTTTCAGCTTCTTATTTGAAAATTTATAAAAAATAATTTGCTTTTCGAATTCTTAGAAATTGTTTGTCCTAAAGACTGTAAACTGTAAAAAGTTTCACCTACGGTGCTAAACTTGATTACCAATGATGTGATATTACAATTTTAATTAATAGATTTATAAGATTATTTACATTTTAAATTCTGAGATGTCTGTGAAATGTAAAAAAATTAACATTTCACAAAATTTTGCCTGCGGCTCTAAACAAGATAAGTTATAATTTAAGAGCTTTTCTCTACTTATTTGCAATTTTATAAAATAGTTGGCTTTTTGAATTCTTGGAAATTGCTTAGGGAATGTTCAAGTAAGTAAAAAGTCCAAAATGATCAAAATTTGCGTTACGTAAAACTTGAACGTTCCCTTATCCTGTAAAACTGTGAACTGTAAAAAAAATTGCCTGCTTCACTAAACTTTTTAAGCAATAATGTGATATTAATATTGTAATTACAATTTTAATTAATATATTTTATAAAATTATTTACATGTCTGCAAGTTCCGATATGTCTGGGAAATGTGAAATTTTAGGACTTTCTTATTTCCTCTGTCTATTAGAAGTTTTTTTTTATTAAATTGTTTTTAAAATTTCGACGTGAAAGTGACCTTGACAATTCTAATCAAAATTGACTGCGGTGCTAAACTTGCTTACCAAAATTACAAAAAAGTCTGGCTACACCCTGCACCCTTTACTGTTAAAAAGCTAAATAGGCCATAAATAGACCATAAAAAAATACTGTGGCTGTCCCTGGCTCAGCCCCCCCCACCCCCAAGAAATATCCTGAGTGCGCCACTGCGCCTGTAAACGCACTTTTTTGCAGGATTTATAAATCAGGATTACTAAATCCAATCTCCTTAAACAGCCATACTTTTTTTTCTATAAGTGTAGGAAAATGTAGGTATTCCTTTGTTTTTACAAAAATTGTTTGGTTACCGCACTAACATTATTTTTCTATGATAAATGAATAAATACTTAACGAATCTTACAGATTTATGTTCCAGGAAAACTAGTTGATATTAATAATGTAATTATTGATATAGGAACTAGATACTATGCTGAAAAGGTGAGTAATGATTTAATATCATCTTTAAAATAGTATATTAATAAATAGTATGGAATAGACAATATTGACTATTCCATACGTGTTGTAGACTATACTTTTTCTTCGGCTGCAAATATGAAACACTGTATGGCCTTAAACTGTGGACAAGATCAAAAACAATGTTTTTTGTGACTCGACATTCTAAATGCAACAAAACACATATTTTTAAATAAATCAATTAATGTTATTTAATAATTTTATCAAATCAGTACTTAAAAAAGATTTTTATTTAATTTTAGCACATATTTACAAATTATAATGCAAAAATTGAAGGTTATGTCAGATTGTTGTGACAGATATCGGGTTTAATTATTTAACAATAGATGGAGCAGTTTTAATTTTTTGAACTAAATTGATAAAAAACTGGTCAAATATTAAGAAAAACTAATAAACGTTATTTAATTTTAACGCAAAACTTTAAATTGCATTAAATTATTCAATATTTCATGGTAAAATATATATATTTTTGCTAATTTTGCTACAGTTTTCTTTACTTTTATAAACAAGAGATGGCACTACATGTGCTCGTTCTAACACTTGATACCGAATATTCATACCGTATCTAGAGCTAGAATGGATTCATTCTGTGTTTGAAAAGTGTGTGTATTTGCTTACATTCTAAAGCAATCGTAGAAAACATTTTTTTTTTTGCTTTTTGTTGTTTTTTTGGAAAAATAATTTTTATGGGAGTATTGGTGTAGTGGTCTACCGCGTCTGTACATGACACGTCTACTAGCCAACTAGCGTGAGTTCGATTCTCACTAGCGCCGATTTGTCTTTTTCAGTTAATTAATAAGCGGACACTCCCTATAAAAAGTGGTTTCCCTCTACTACTAGCCCACACAACTCCTGGACTTAGTGGATGCTTAATTAAGTAGAATAGTACGAGGTTAAACAAAAATGTAAAATGCAATAAATTTATTTATTTATTCTTTCTTGAGTCAACTCGACAACCAAACAAGCCGTGAGGATATCTAATGCTAAGCATTCCATTATGTACTATTCACAGTAAATGGTATAATATTATTGCATTTTGCCAAATTCAAAAGTTTTAAACATTTTTTTTTAATTTTTTTTTTTGGAAAAAAATTGAATTTTTTTTTTTTGATATAGTTTTTTATTTATTTTTTAAGTTTCATAGTAACATAACTTTTCAGTTTTAACAATAATACGGAGGGATGTTCTCCTCATAGAACTTAATTTTTCCTGAAAATTTCGAGTCGATCGGATAATTCGTTCTTGAGTTATCGTGTTAACAAAAATCGTGACATCAGACGGACATTTTCAAAGTTTTTTATTTTTTCATGAAACATTTGTATCCAAGAATTTTTTGTCTAGCACTTTTTTTGGCGATTTTGGGAAATTCGATACTACCGTATAATACTATTCGATCGATAACTACCCTAGTAGAAATTTAACGTTAGAATAACGTTTTTCTAATGTTAGAAAACTGTATAAAAGTACGTTATAAAATATGTGCAAATGTCCCGCTTTTTAACGTTAGAATCAAACGTTAGATTTTTAAGTTAGAAATACGTTATAAGTACGTTTAATTTCTAACTTTCGGAGGGGGCGTGGCCAACTAGGAAATGTCTACCTGCATCATAAAATGGCAGCTGGAGACAAATTTATTCATATGAATAAATCTTAATATATTTTAGCAATCATAATATTTTTAAACATAATTTCGTTACATTTATTTATAAAATAGCCATCTTTTTAGGTGGCCCTAAATATTTTTCGTGTAATATGCTGATTTACTTCGATAAATACGTTTACCTCTCAGAAAAACTTTATATTTAGTTAATATTTATTTATACATTCAGAATCTTAAAATATTTTTTCAATTTTAGTTGCCCGACTTTTGACTTTTGGAGGATAATATTATGTATTTTATTACGTTTTTGTCAAACGTTAATTTTTAAGGTTATTTATTTTATAACGTTTTTGTATAACGTTTGAGACTAAAAATAAAAATGTCACTAATCTAATGTTATGTTAAGTTAGATTTATGTACTTATCTACCAGGGTAGTTATTGTGGCATGGTGCGGACTCGGTTCCGGCAAGAACACGTGACATACGGAAAGACGTGTCTGTCCGTATGTCACGTTTTTCGTCTAAACCAAAGAACTTCTACCTCAAGAATGAACATGATGAAATCTACCGTATGCTTTGTTTGAAGCGTGAACCAACTACGGTGAGGGGCTGGTGGGGAGTGTCAATTGTTTACAATTAGTACGCGTAAAGATAGAGAAAGAATGTGTAACACACAGTCTAATATCGTAAACTTTGTCAAGCAATACAGTGTTGCCGGTTGCAACACCTGCTTTAGATATTTTATTGTAAATTTTAAGAAATATTAGTTTTATTTGAGTTTTATATGAACTAGTAGTTTAATTTTAATAAATTTAATTATATTACATTATCAAACATAATTATAGTGTCTTAGTATAGTAGTTTTTTAAAATTTTAATGTAGGTATAAAGATTCATCATAATGATAAAGTGAAAATTACGCAACATCGCTCTGGTCACCAGAAGGTCAAAACTAGCGATACTTATGTTTACACCAGAAGCAATATCGCGTACGTTTATGTAAACAAACAAACAAAAAGATGACACCTTCATAAACATTGGTCTGAGGTAAAAGTTCTTTGATCTAAACGGACGGAAATTTTTAAAAGTTATTTATAATTGTCTTAATAATATCTTGCAGCTCTACTATCAATCATTCGTGTATTCTTGGCCCATTTTTTTGGTAAAACAATTGTTATTCCTTTATTTTAGGACATTGTTTCGGCAAAGGACTACTTCCAACGCAAAATAAAATTTGTTACTGAACAGATTGAAAAAGTGCAGGTACTGGGATTTGAAAAGAGCCGTATCAGAGACGCAATTATTGAAATCGCAGAAATGAAAATGGCGCAACAACCCCAACAACAAAGTTGAATTGGTAACATATACATTGATTTTTAATTATTTTTCATTTTTACTGAACATGAACTGAATTTCTGAAAGCAATCTAAATCTTTAATAATGCCAGGGCACATTTTGGCACATCAAAGTCCAAAATTTTGGCCAATTTTATTGCAAATTAAATCTGTAATAAATAATTCGGTTTTACCAAGGAAAAAAACATTATTAATGAAGCTGAAGTTTACAAAAATTTTTTGCATCGAAAATTCAAATATATTAAAGCACTTGTTCCATAACACGTTTTTAGCGCACTAGTACTTTAGAAAAATCACCGCAAGCGGCTTGTTTTCTAAACTTGTACTCGTGCGCTAAAAACGTATGTTATGAAACTAGTACTTTAATATACTAAGTATTTAAATTTTCGATGCAAAATAACGTTGCAAACTTCAGCTTCATCATTATTAGGCTTAATTAATATTTATTATGTTCAGTAAAACTGAAATTATTTACAGTAATATTAAAAAAAAACTATTTTTCTCTGTAATAATTTATTTTAATAATAATTTGATTTTGTGATGAATTTTAAATAGGTAATAAAAAATAAAACTCAAGCCTTTAAGAATAAAACACAGTATTTATAACAATTATTTATTTATTATTTATTGTTGTGCACTATTTTAAAAGTTTTTATTTACATAGGGTCCTTGCATTTACAGTCTACAATAATTAATTAATAACATATAAATAAATAAATAAAAAAAAACAATAATTAATAATACAGCATATTTATAATAGAAGCTCATCATATCGTCGTAAAATTAGTTAGATATCTTACAACATTTTGTATAATTTGTTAAAACATGCCAAAAAACTGCATAATTTAAGGTAACATCCCTATAAAAAAAATCAGATTCAAACGGATTAAAAATAAAATTATTTAAACCCGTTTGAATTGGTTTGAATTAGTTTGAATTATTTCTATTTGCAGCAAGTTATCAAAATTAATCCGATTCAATTCGTTTCAACTAGTCTGGAATTTTTTAACTCACGCTAACTTAATTTTATTTTTCTATTTTGCGACCCTTATAAGCTCATATTCGCACGCATTTTGCGTGTTCTTCTAGGCCCATAAGAGGTTAGTACTTTTTTTTCTTTCGGGTTGGCAAGAGAACAAAATAATATCGCTTGACGTTTTCCGTACAAATGTCAACGTCGCTTTAAAGTTTAATTTTCTACAAAATTTTGTGTTTAGGTTATTTTTTACCGTGTTAAAATTGTGGTTTGGTTACTTGAAGTGAAAAAGAGAAGAGATAATTATAAAGTATATCAAAATATCATCTGTTCTTAGAATTTTAAACATGGTGGAACTGTAATGCCAACCCAAAACAAAAATCCCTAAATCAGTCATCAATTTAAATGTAAGTTATTTTTAAATTTTAGAGCAAAACAGAAAGAATTTAATAAAGCACTCGTTTAATAACACGATTTCAGTGCACTAGTATTTTAGAAAACTCGTGTACTCGTGCGCTAAAAACGTATGTTATGAAACTAGTACTATAATATAATATTATGTGGACGGCATGTTGCGTTAATTATAAAATGCTGTTTGTAATTTTAATGGACGAAATAATAGGACATTTAAGTAACATATAATTTTTCTTTAAAATAAATAGTAATGGTCAGTTTATGGTCCGAGTTAACAAGAAAAATTAATCATCACATCACTGCACATGATGCTTGGAGATTAAGTAATACCGCTAGAAATCATTTTTTTTTGGAGGGGGCAGAAAAAAAATCCAAACTTAAGATTACCACTTTCCCAACTTTATACCCAAGATTCAGATTTTCCAACTTTTTTTATGCCGGCAAAATGCTAATGCCCAAAAAAGGCACCAACTTCATATGTTTTTCTAGGGTCACTCGATTGGTTATTGCTTGGTTGTTTGATGTCTAGTTTGTATGTTAGTGTGTTTTGGTGGTTGGGACTTTAATTCAGGCGAAAACTACCAGAAACCCAAACGGCTAACCACCAAAACCCTAGACAAAGTAACAACTGATCGAGTTGTATATTTCTTAACCCATCAGTGGATTTTCCCAATTTGTCAGGTGGATTATCCCAACTCGAGAGTATTGAGGGGGGGGGGTGCGCCTCTTCCGTTAAATTCGGAGTATAAACCAACACTTATTTCTTTCATGCAAAAAATTGCTGTTTAGCTTATGGATAACTCACAGGTTACACTGTAATTTCAATAATATAAAATAACAAAGGATAAAATTTCTGCTGTATAGAAATCTATATAAAATTACATTATCTAATATAAAATTTAAGCTAATAGTTTTAATATTGAATATTTTAGTTTAAAACAAATTAATTCTATGTGCTTGGGTTTAGACTGCTATTGATATAGATGCAAGTCCTTTGCAAAACAACTTTACACTACGATATTTCAAGATCGTTCACAAAGATTTGAAATTTTAAAATGTTTTTACCTCGTAGAAAATCTTTGGAACAAATTTTAACCCTACAATGTTGATTTTTCAGAATTAAAAATAAAATTTCAAATCATGTGTAAAAAGGGCTGCAAGGACCTTAACAAATACTTAGAAAAATATTATTGAATAATTTACATAAACAATGTTTTTATAGCATACCAACTGATCGTATTTTTTTACGTAGGATATAAGATTTAAAAATTATTTTTTTTTCTATCTAATAGAACAGTTAACATTTCTATAAAAACAAATGAAGTTTTCTGACCGAAAAATACCCTATTTTTTAGCATTTTACTTTTCTGCTCGTTACCATGACAGCAAGGGCAAAATTGAATTTTGCGCGTTAGAGTGTAGGCAACCGGCAAGTCAATCGTAAAACAGCTGTCAACCTGACAGTGTCAATTATATGCTACGAGATGTTGTGTTCTGCCTTTTTTTAGTATAAAATTATTATTTATCTTTAATCAAATCTCAATTTCGTGTGCTAAATATTTATGTGTTACTAAAACATTTCTTAACAAACAGATCTATTTCTTGAACTGTTTTCACTAAAACTGAACCTCATCCATATCTCCTAAGGACGACTGAGCATTTTTTCTCTCAAATTTCCACGATAAGTAAACTCATTTTAAATTAAAATAAAGATAAAAAACACTGTTTCTACTACTCATATAACAGCAAAAAATAAACAAACATCTGACATATTTTGACGTTTTCTAAAAGATGACACAAGACCCACTATAATCTATGAAAAATTGTTTGTCCCGATATTTAATGCCACCACTGTAGCTTGTGTGCTACAATATGCACTGTAGGGTTAAGTCACTATGCTGAAGGGTCATTAAATCATAACAGTGAAAAGTTCCGTAAAGGACTTGCAGCTCTACACAGCTATAATAGCTGTTATTTCTTAAATAAATATTCAAAAAATATATAAAAACAGATTTTAGAATATACAAATCACTCGATTTCTCGTGTTAATATTAAAGCAATGGAGCTCTCTACAACTAGAATTATGAAACAAAAGACGTCTACCCTATCTCTATCTCATTTGTGCTACACTTTCCAGCCAACCAAATAAATACTGTATTTGTTTTTCACACAACAAATACAGTATTTATTTGGTTGGCCGGAAAGTGTAGCAGTGAGAGGCACGAACGAACATAGCTAATGTGAATCTGTAGAATAAGATAATTCTACTAAAATTTAGATGGCGCCAGTAATTTCTTTAATAAAAATAAATAGTTACACTTTTCGCCCGGCCAAGTAAATATTGAATTTGTTCAACAAAGAACAAATACAGAATTTGTTTGGTTGGGTGGAAGTGGGAGTGTATGTATGTCTTCTATCCTTTTTGGGTAGAACTTTTGTCCCTGTCTAATCTAACGGGAGAAATCTCCATTAATAGTAATTATATACCAAGGTAGAGAATACATTTTTTATAGCCGAAGCTATAATAATCTTCTCTACCGTAGTTTTAAAATTAGATTTTTTCACTACTAGCACTATTTAACTATTTTTATTTAAATAATAAAATAAACTATTAACAGAAATGGTATATATTGAAATTTTCACAAAAATCAAGTAGCCTTGATCAATGACATTTGGTTAAATAAATACTTTGAACTGACGTTTAAAAATTTAGTTTTTTTTTTTAATTTTCATAATATTTAGCTAATTATTGATTGTATTAATTGGTAATAATTATAATTAATTATATTTAATAAATACAAAGTTATTTAAAGCTATTTTCTTGGGTTTATTTAGTAAAAGTTGCACAAAGAACTGAAACATCTAAAGTGACAGAAATTAATTGTTTATAAAATTTACTCCTACTAGGAGAGAAAAAAATATTATTGCTATAGGTGAAGAAAATTGATTTCACAGTCTGAAAACATGATAAATAATGGTATGTTCTAAAGCTAGTAGTGAAAAAAATAAAATTTATACCAATCATGACAAGAGTAACCGTTTTTAATAGACTTTGGTGTTTTGATTCCGAAAATGCACGTATTTTTTTTTGTTACATGGGGTAACAGACCAAAAAGTCCAATAAGCTACAAGTGCGCTGAAACATTTTTTAACAAAAAACATATTCAATATTAAAGAAATTAGCTGCAAGGATATGTGTTTAAACTATTTTATTTACAATTATTTATTTGCTAGAATAAATAAATTAATCTAAATAAAATTGTATTAAAAAGAAATAAATATAAATTTTAATATTAACTTAAATATTTTATACAGTCTTGGATTTAAAATAATATACAATTTTTAAATTTACCTATACATATTTCACAGCATTCCTGGACTTTTAACTGTTAACAGCTAAATACAGAAAACTTGCTTTTGGTAAGTGCCTATTCACAGACTCGCATAAGAACATAATACATAACAATGCGATGCCGTGATGTGCCGCCAAGTATTTTGTAAGCCAATCACGGCATCGCATTCTTATGTTTTACGTTCTTATGCAAGCTTCTAGATAGGCCTTAAATAATGTTTAACGAACTTCTGTAAAGTCTATGGTCAAGACTGTTGACTCAGTCGCAGCGTGGTATTAGTAAGGGACGGGTGTGACCGCTTTTGCGGATTTACTCCAGCATCAGCATTGCAATCATTGATGTGCACAGGACTTGATTAATTTTATTTTTTATTTTATGTAATGTCGTGAAAGTGTTCGTTTAATTGTAAAGTTTTAAGTGAGTCGTCATTATTAATATGTGATGTTAAATTTAAATTCAATTTATTTCATTGTAGATGTTGTAGATTTTTCTGTAGAGCTACTTTATCTTACTGTTCGTTCAGGAACTCCGTGATTTATTTTAAAAAATGTATTGCTTGTAGCTCGGATTATACAATAGTCTAAAAAAAACACATAAAAATAACCACAAACCACAAACAAAAATTAAAAAAATAATAATAATCATGACAAGAGTAACCGTTTTTAATAGACTTTGGTGTTTTGATTCCGAAAATGCACGTATTTTTTTTTGTTACATGGGGTAACAGACCAAAAAGTGACTATAAAAATCCTTGATGTACAGGGTGGTCCCACTTTCAGTACTCAAAGTTAGATCACCTTGTACATAATATCTAAATTTTATCAATTGGCACCTGGGTAGAATGTGAAAAATTCAAGGTCGTCTATAGCTTACACGCAAAGTTTTACCTCTTCCTTCCCCTTGCCTCAGCTCACAGGTGCCAGTTAGTAAAAAGTATAAATTACTTAAAGGATATAATATTATATGGCATAATATGAAATGAAATATATAGAATATACCAAAGAACTAACAACTCTTCTCTCTAGAATACGCATACCGTTAATATAAAGTATCGCCAACATCTCGGTTTGTTTGTAAACAAATAGTAGGTATATTCAGGCCTGAACAATAACAATTACCAGTAACTGTAATTGTTGTCTCTGTTAGAACAAAGCTGTGCGAGTAAGACAGACAAATTTATTTGTTGGCTACGTTTTTGTCAGCTTTTACAAATGAAATGCCTATTCTAGAGAGAAGAGTTATTAGTTCGTTGGAATATACATTATTGGGGGTATTTTAACCTGTTACAAAAAAAAACATAATAAGGACATCATTTTTGTTTTCAGCATGTCAAAATTCATTAAAAACAATCCCAGATTATTATTATTTCTATTCTTTTTTTGTGGTTTAGTATAATCTGCTCATCAATCCGGCCATTTAATGGTACTTTAAGATGATTATGCGTACATTTTTGCTATCAGCGTGATGAAGATAAGTAGCACTAACTCAACACCTGCAACAGAGAAAACGTATTAAATACCCAGCAAAACATTACCGATGGGCCATCAACCCGTGTAATGGCCCAGTGATGGCCCGTCGGTAAAGTTTTGCTGGGCACACTGCATTGATATAGAGGCCCATTTTTCTACGTTTTTATTTACTTTGCACATCAAACGGACTTTACGGATAGTAATTTACTAACACTACCACCCGGGGATGGAGATTTTTTTATTGTCAGATTCGGTTTCAGCGACCTCGAAAATCCCTATGTACAAAACCCCCTTAATTATACCCATTTTCAAGTATATATTGTAAATATTTAAACATGTTTGCCCCCGCGCCGCCCCTGGGGTTGGAGTAGAAAAAATTTCAGATTCAATTTCAGCGACCTCATAAAACCTTTGTATTGTAAAAAAATGTACTTTTTTACCAATTTTGTTCCGCCCCAACCTGTACCAAAAACAATAACAACCGGGAACTTTTGGCAACAAAAGTGTACGCCAAATTTCAAGTCTCCATAGCTGTAACTTAATTAAAGCGTTCTTAAGTTATCGTTATCGACCATCCGACCGACCTTTTTTTTTGTCGACATAATACGTCATAAAGTCCAAAAATGAACAAAACATTCGAATTATTGCACGAATACAAGGCTTTTCCAAATTTAAAATTTTTTGAAAATGGGAAAGGAAAACTACCAACAATGTTTTCCCTATATAACTAGTAGTAGTAGTATTAGTTAAAAAAGTAAAAATATATCAGGTAATAATTCTGTGGCTTCAAGCCAGTTTTCTAAAAGGTCACTTTTTCCGTATTTTAAAGTATACAGCCGAACTGTTTTTTTCCAGATCTATATAACCTAAAAAAGCAAATGTCAATGCCTCTGAGATAAATGTAGATTTTAAGCGACAAGGGCTGACGTGATATAATTTCTTCTTAACATAACCTCACAAAAAAACGTGGTTAACCCACAAAAGTACATCACAAACATCAAATATTCAATTGTAAAATCAATTTAAATATGAAGAACGGTTTCGCAGTATTAATATTTTCATTACAAACACATTTTAACATAAAACAGTCTGGCTGTGACTAAACACCGTTAAATGAATTACCAATCGCGCCGTAGACTTGTTGCCGGTTCCGCGTAAGGAACGCAACCATATAAGAAATACACTATAAGAGAAAGTCAAATGATAGAGATAGAAAACTATTGTACCGCCATTAGCCGTTGTTTTTTAAAATTCACTAAATTCACGGTCAACGACAGCCGATAATACAGATAACCTACGGAAGTCGGTAATAAAGATTACTATTGCTTTCCCAAATCAATTTTGTAAAAATTGGGAAAAGCTCTGTATTTTTATTTAAAACTTTAAGTTTATTCACCAAAAGATAAAACAAATTTTTAAAGTCTAACAAGTGGGTTATCTAACCCGCACATTAATTAAAAATAACAATATATGAATCGAAATTTTAATTAAATGTAAAATTTGTTAAACTTTAAAAATATGAAATTTTATCTTTTGCTAAATAAACCTATATAATTAAAAAAAACACTTGGCTTTGATTTTTATATATTTTATTTTAAACGTAAATAGGAAATTAAAACAATTATGTCGTACTTTTAACAGTTAACTTTTTATTATAAATAAATATATATGAGGAGTAAACATTTGCCTTCATATATAATTGAGTGTCATACAGAATATACTGCCTAAAGGCAGAGCACATTTGCAAAGTTTTTATAATTAGTATTCCTACATTTAACAGATAAACAATATGAATCAGTTAAACCGATAAGCTTCTCTGGCCAGGGGCTATCCCAGCCCTAAACAGCTGTTTAAGGCTAGCTCAGTCAAACTGATAAGCTCTTTTCGATAGGGGCCATCCCTGCCCTAAACATATCAGTAAAAATGGTAAGAAGCTTTTTAGGGCATTTGTCCCAGCCCTAAACAGCTCAGTCAAATCGATAAGTTTTTTTTGTGTAGGGGCTGTCCCTGCCCTAAATAGCTCAGTCAAAATAATAAGAAGCTTTTCAAGACAGGGTCAGTCCCTGCCTTTAGTCATTTTATTTAACTTGGCACTATTAATGTTTTTGACCCACACATTAAATAAGTTTGCATCACTAGGAAAACGGTGACGTTTACTTAACTGATCCTTGCAAAACGGTACAATACACATTTTATATTACATCACAATAAAAGTTCGGTATAAAAGCACAATAAATTGCAAATCACGAGTAAAATTTCACGAGTAAAATTTCAATTGTTTTGACAGATATACTACCCCTCACCCCAATCCCACTAAACAATCAAGTTCATATACAGCTGGCGCCATCGCTCAGTCGTACCTAGAAGCCAAAACACAGGTTCGGGTCCTGGATACTTTTCACGGTCACGTATTTGACTTTCTCTTATAGTGTATTTCTTATATGAACGCAACTCCGTATTTGACGAAACATTGTTTACAAGCTTAATTTATCATTTTAAATAAAGAAGGTTAGGGTTAAAAAAAACATCCTGCATATTACCTTTAGTTAGGACTTGGACACTTACCGTTAAACCGATGCGAAGTGCTCGTTTTTTCCGGTTTCCCTGTATATGTTTCCACTTCGTTTAAAAAATGGTACGTTGCATTAAAACCGTTTCCATCCAGCCTATCGTTGGAACGGAAAATGACACGGAAAAACTTTTTGTCGGATTCGATGTCAAATTCGTTTAATTGACCACAGTGTCTGGAAAATTTTCTATCGGGGCTTAGAAAATTTGAAAATTCGACATAATCACTAGCCGTCACTGTTTCACATCTAAAAATATAAATTATTAATTAATATTGGATATAATAATAATAATAATAATAATAATAATAATAATAAAGGACTTTATTGATTAAAATACAGTATTATACTTGTACAATATTTAAATACAGGGCGAGATTTAGTTCTTACACACCCCAGACTACTGCCCAGAGCACGTAAGTCTATTCTTACATCTAACCCTAAGAAAAAAACAATATCTAACAAAAATATTACTAAGTTAAAGAATTATATAACTACATATAACGAGTTATCTAACTAAACGTCAAAATACAAAATTTCTGGGAAATTAACTTATATACCTACGTAACTAGTGAAGAAGGAAACACATAAAAAATTGGATAAAGAGAGACACCTTATAATAACTATTTATATTGAGGCCTTTTTAAAAATACTTTCATGGATTTTGTTTTTGAATTGATACATTTTTAAGTTAAAAGGATTAAATTTTAATTTATTAAATAAGTTGGCTATCTGGTACGAAAATGAACGTTTAAGCAATTCAGTGCTATGCTTTGGCAATGCAAGGGAGTCCTTATGACGCAGATTTAGATTATGCATATCTGAACGATATTTGACTTTAGTGTAAAGATAATTAGGTTTTTTGTTAACTAGAATTTTAAAAAATGTAACTGCAGAATGCAGATACCTACGATCTTCCATATTTGACCATTCTGTGAGTTTTAATGTATGACTAATGTGCTGGTTTCTTCGAATTCCATGAATTAACCTGAGACAAGAGTTTTGAATTTTTTGAATACGGTTTTTGTCAAATAAGGTTAAACAAGGACCATATATTACATCACAAAAGTTAAATTGTGATAGAACCAATGAATCACATAACATAATTTTATGTTTTTTGCTAAGATATTCTCTACTTTGATATATAAGCCGAAGATTTAAATAAGCCTTACTTAAACACTTAGAGATATGTTTTGTGAAACGCATTTCATGGTCAATAGTTAGGCCAAGATTTTTGGCATTATCCTGAAACTTTATGGCAGTATTATTCATATAAATGGCATCAGCATAGTCTTGTAAAAAATGTTCTCTTTGATTTTTTTGACCAAATATCATTAGAATAGATTTGCTAGTGTTTAATACAAGACAGTGCTTTTTAGATATCTCATAAATATTATTCAAGTCAAAGTTTAAGGCTGCCACAGCTTGTGAAGATTCTTCTGGCTTAAAGGAAATTGTAAATTGACTATCGTCTGCATAGTAATGTGTTTTAGCAGAAGTGCAAGCAAAAATAAATTGAGAAATGTAAATGATGAACAGCAGTGGGCCCAAAATTGACCCTTGCGGGACGCCACATGCCACTTTTCTATATGATGAAGTATTTTTATCATATATAACTGCCTGAAATCTTTCATTTAGATAATCAACAAGTAGGTTGATTGCTACATCGGATAGACCTATGTAGTGAAAAATTGCTGTAAGAGTTTCATGGTTTATACAATTAAACGCCTTTGTGTAATCCAGCATACCTAGAATGGTCAAATATCCCTGATCTGATGCAGCGAAAATATCATCACAAATATTTAATAAGGCCGTACAACAACCAAGGCCAGGCTGAAAACCCGACTGTGTAGAAGGAATAATATTGTTAGTTACTAAAAATTTCAACAGCTGTATTTGAATAACCTTTTCTAAAACTTTAGAGAATGTTGGCAATATGCTAATAGGTCGAACATGGTCTAGGGTAGTTGGATCAGAAATTTTAGGTAATGGTATAACCAAAGCTTTCTTCCAGCAGGAAGGGAATACAGAATTTTTTAAACAATAGTTAATTATATGAGTTAAATAAGGCAAAATAAAGGGGGTGCATAGTTGAATTGTATGAATATTTATTCCATCACATCCCACAGCTTTGGTTTTAATTTGGTTTAACAATTTAGAGACTTCCTGCTCTGTAACTTCACTAAATGTTAGTTTAGGTGCGTTGGGATTCATATAAAAAAGTTCTAGAAATTTAAGAGGTTAAAGGTAAAAGACATGAAAAAGGCTCTTATAAAGGTTGGCCCTGAAATGAGCCCTAAGGGAGCTACGACCCTCCTAATATCTAAAATGTAGTTTTTATTTTATATTTCTGGAACCCTATAAACTAACCACAGTTAACGTTCAAGTATTACGTAACGATCCTAGGGAGGTGGGGGTTATTTTGGAGTGTTCCGCCCATGTTAATGGTATAGGAAAATAGCGTTACAGGGGGGGTCCAAAATGATCAAAATTTGCATTACGTAATACTTGAACGTTCCCTAACGAATTTTTGCACATTCATTTGCACTGATAAAGGCTATTATTTTATGTAATTTTTATTTAGTAATTTTAAACAGGGGTGCAAAATGGGGGGCGATATCATTTTTTGCCCCAAACTTTTTTATTCGTAGATATTTTGACATTTTATCAATAAAATGTTAATCTTTAATTAAAAATGCATAAAAATGTGCTCTTTATCTAACATTCGTTCGTCTATTACAGTAAGAACTAGCGGACCCACCTATATGCCAAATTTAATGTTTTTTTCGGTCCCGTGGTTCGGCGAAATTAAAATATAATAGTATATTAAAGTACTAGTTTCACAACGTGTTATGAAACGAGTGCTTTATACAATTTTTTCTATTTTGCTCTAAAATTTAAAAAAACTTACATTTAAATTGATGACTAATTTAGGGATTTTTGTTTTGGATTGGCATTACAGTTTACACCATGTTTAAAATTCTAAGAACAAATGATATTTTTATATATTTTATAGTCATCTCTTCTCTTTTTTACTGCAATTAACCAAGCCACAATTTTAACACGGTAAAAATAACCTAAACACAAAATTTTGTAGAAAATTCAGCTTTAAAGCGACATTGACATTTGCACGGAAAACGTCAAGCGATAGGCAAGCCAACCCAGAATAACAAAAAGTTCAGACCTCTTATGGGCATATAAGAACACGGAAAATGCGTGTGATTATGAGCTTATAAGAGTCGCAAAATAGAAAAAATATCTAAAGCGGTCCTTTAGGACCGCCGTGCTGCCATCCTTAGTTAAAACGTCCTAACTAACATTTTTGCCATTTTGGGCTTATCTGAATATACCGGTTGTTCTATGCCATATTTATCTATTCTCCAGAATACTCACCAGTCAGGGAAAACAGGAAAGTCAGGGAAATTGAAATAGAAACCTGGAAGACAGGGAATTTGGCCGTTTATTCGAAAAATTTAGGGAAAATAGCAATGTTAGTAAGGACGTTTTAACTAAGACGGGCAGCGTGGTCCTGGCGTAAATATCACAAACGGTCCCTACCAACGAACTAATAACAGTCAAGAATTAATCGTTCCCTTGAAAAGGTTCTTAGCATAATGCTGTAAACATGCTAAGAATGTTCTTAAAAGGTGCACTGCTGTAGTAGCATAAGTGCTTCTACTCTAAACATTCTTAGCACGATTAGAGTATTTTGCTAAGGATATTCCCAAAACATATTCTTAAAATATTCTAATGGGAATATTTTTAGAATAATGCTATAGTGCACATGCTAAGCATGATTAGAGTATTTTGCTGAGAATATTCCCAAATACATATTCTTAAAATAATCTAATGGGAATGTTTTTAGAATACTAATATGGCGTCTATATTATTTTAATTTTATTAGGTTAGAATTACAAATATTCTTAAAATTACTGTTAATAACATAAGTTTTACCCTTAAGTAGTAAAAATGGATGTATTTTTAGACATAAAGTTATTTTATATAGTTTTAGACAAAAAATTAAAATTATTATATTTTGAAATGATAAATATTTGATATTTATTTCTCTAAATATTGGATTTTTGTGTGGCGCATGAATTTTATGTCTGGTAGAAAGTTTGCTTTCACAGTAAAACTGCATATCGCATATGAATCTTACCTGATGGATGCTATATCTAAAGATTTTTATATACTTTAATTATTAGGTTTATCATAAAGACTTTTTTTTTGCCATGTCCAAATTTATGATATCACTCCATAAAAAGGATCGAGTATCATAAAATATATTTGAAAGAAAAAGAAAAACTACATTAAAGTAGGAATCTGAAACGCCTACCTACTTTGTTTGCGCATGCGCAATATTCAATATTATTACTTAAATGCATCAAATAAGAATATTTTAAGAAGCATGCTAAGAATATTCCTCAAAGTACATGTACCTACTTTTAAGAACATTCTTAACATGCTTCTTAAAACATTCTTATTTGATACAGAGGCTTATAAGAAGCTTCTTAGGAACTCCCAGCACGATTAAAACGGTATCCTTTGCATTTCTTTAATCGTTCTTAGAATATCCTGAGCAAAATAGATATGCTTCTAAGAAACATGCTGTCCTTCCGGCTATTTATTTTAAGAATCTTCTTAGAAGGCTTTTGTGCTATCAGGGTCTCTAGAATACGCATACCGTTAATATAAATTATCGCCAACATCTCGGTTTGTTTGTAAACAAATAGTAGGTATATTAAGGCCTGAACAATAACCAGTAACTGTTATTGTTGTCTCTGTTAGAACAAAGCTGTGCGAGTAAGACAGAGGAATGTATATGTTGGCTACGTTTTTGTCAGTTTTTACGAATGAAATGTATATTCTAGAAGAGTTATTAGTTCGTTGGTCCGTACGGACCACCATGGTTGCCAAGGTATTAAAAGTGTAATTTACGTTTTTATATCATGAATTGTCATTAAAAAAAATTGTTTATTTTTTTTTTTAAACAAATTTTGACGAAAATTTCCATTTTAAACACTTTCTTTAAGACCTTCAAAAAAAAAAAAATGAAAAAAATATGGTCAAATAGAGACTTTTACGAGCTTTAAAATGATAATCACACGACCCCTATTTCCATTAAAACAGCAACAACAACGTTAATTTCATGTACACGCACTGTAGATGCTGTTTTAAATATATTATTTTCTATTTCATAAATTCACTTACGGTGAAACGCCCTCTACGTCGAAAAAACTAAAATGCAGGTGGACTTTCTCTCCCAAATTCCCGTTAAAAAAATAATAACATTCAGTACTTCGTGGATATAATCCAGGATAATTTGGGCTGTGGAAAAAGCCGCTTCTAGATTCATTACTATTAAATGCAAAGGCACATTCGTATTTTGGCTCTTTCGTACCAGTTTTCATACTAAAATCTGAAACAAAAAACAATTTAAAAATCTGACACGGGTACCCTTTCTAGACGGGTGGAAAAACAAGGACGATTATAAAATTCAATTCAATTAAAATTTAATGGAAATTTTATTTTACCTATCATTGAAATTTCCCTATGGTCTGTTTCTTCAAGCAATATAGTAAATTGAAAATCGCACAGTAAATATTTTTACAATAGGTTTGAAAAGTATGTTTTTGTATAGAATATACCCTGGTAGAAAAGTAAATAAATCTAACTTAACATAACATTTAGATTAGTGATATTTTTATGTTTAGTCTCAAACGTTATACAAAAACGTTATAAAATAAATAACCTTAACAATTAACGTTTGACAAAAACCTTATAAACTAACTAAATTCTAACCTTTTTCTAACCTTATTCTAACTTTAAATATTTTTTAAATTTCAATTATTAATACGTAAGCTATAGTAGAAAATACTCATTTTACACAGCTATGTGCCTAGGTTTCATAATTATTCAACAATAAAATTAACGTGAAGTCGATTATAAGCTTTTTTTAATTATTTTATAATAAACCACTTCACTATAAGAAGTTCAGACGTTCAGAACCATGAATGAATTTTCAAACTGGATAATTATTTATTAATTATTCTGTAAGTTTTAAAAGTCTGTACTATAATTGAAAAAATATTTTAAGATATAAATAAATATTAACGAACTAAATATAAAGTTTTTCTAAGAGGTAAACGTATTTATCGAAGTATAATAATAATAATAATAATAATAATATTTATTGCATTAAAAATTTAAAGTATTACAATTAAAATTTAAAGTATTACAATAAAATTTAAACATAATGCTACAAATATGCTAAAAGCACTAAAATGTGTAAACATTTGAGCGTGCTTAAAAAAATTATAAATAGAAATTAAATAAAGAATATATAAAATAGATTAATAAAACAGTTAAGGTACAAGTATAGTTGATAAAAGAGGTACATATATATATATAAAGAATACATATACATATATACACACACACATACACACACACCTACACACACACATACACATACATATAATACATATAATAGAATAAAATAAGACACATTATAATTTAGGTTACAAGTAAAGTTAATAAAAGGGGTATAAATAAAATATAATAAAATAGAATACATTAAAAGGGGTAAGTATAATCGAACTGTTACATCTATAGGTAAGTATACAGGTAAGCATAAAAATTATTAATAACTAGGTAATTTATTTATTTTTTTCAGGTTATTATATTATTTTTTAGATCTATTTGCTGATGAATTACTGATCTAGGAGTTTCCAAAATATAGTTTTTGCATAATTTTTTGAATGAAACAATAGAATTAGCACTTTTTACACTCATCGGTAGTGAGTTGTATATTTTTGGACCCAGAAATTTACCACTTCTTTGGCCTATCGTTTTCTGGATTCTAGGTATAGGTAGCTTATTTGTTTGCCGCGTATTTGTTGCTTTATAGTTTTTGTTTTTTTCATTTTGCATAAATAGAGCTAGTGACAGATAGAACAATTGCCTGCAGTCCATTTTTCGGGATAATTTAAAAAGTTCATCGGACGGGTATGTAAACTCTTTCTTATAAATAATTTTTAAAATTCTCTTCTGGGTTACCTCCAAATCATCCAGAGCTCCTTTACAAACACCACCCCATCCTAAAATACCATACCTTAAGTGGGAGTCCACAAGTGCATTATAAACTATATCTAGCTGTTTAGAGGTTAAAATATTAGATAAAATTTTAAAATAAGGAATAAGAGATCTTATTTTATTGTTTATTTGGTGCACATGTAGGTCCCATCTAAGGTGCTGGTCTATGTTAATTCCCAAAAATTTAATTGATTCTGTTGAATTAATTGTAAAGTTATTGTTACTATCATTAAAGCTAAGTGTTTCAAAATTTGGCAAGCTATTTTTGTAGGAGCCAAATGCCATAAATTTAGTTTTATCTATATTTAATGTTAAAATATTTGCATCAAACCACTCTTTAATTACCAAAAAATCTGTCTCTACTAATTTTTTAAGTTGAGCCCATGAATTTGCCCTGTATAATACCGTAGTATCATCGGCGAAGCTATTAATTTTTCCCCTACTATTTACCCTAAAAAGATTATTAATATAGAGAATAAACAGGAGTGGCCCTAATATAGTACCTTGCGGCACTCCGTACCCAGGTGATAGTGGATCACTCAAGTCTTGACCTATTTTTACAAATTGGCGCCTATCATATAGATAGCTAGCTATAAGTTTTAATGTGTTTCCTCTAATACCAAGATCCTCCAGAATTCTAATAAGTTTTTTGTGACAAACAGTATCGAAGGCTTTCGCTAGGTCCAGAAATATACATATGATAGGTATAGATTTATCTATAGCCTCATATATAGGATATAATAGGATATTACACGAAAAATATTTAGGGCCACCTAAAAAGTTGTCTATTTTATAAATAAATGTAACGAAATTATGTTTAAAAATATTATGATTGTTAAAATATATTAAAATTTATTTATATGAATAAATTTGTCTCCAGTTGCCATTTTATGATGCAGGGAGGCATAGCGTAGTGGCTAGCGCGTATGCATAGCAAGTCTACTATCGTGAGTTCGATTCTCACTGGCGCCGATTTGCCTTTTTCAGTTAATTAATAATTGAAATTTGGCGAAGGCGATAAGTGAAACGGACACTCCCTAGAAACTGGTTCGAAAGTCAGTATAAGCCGGTGGTTCCCTCTACTACTAGCTACTACAAGTCCTGGACTTAGGGGATGCTTAATTAAGTAGAATAGTACGAGGTTAAACAAACAAACAAACAAACAAACAAACAAATTTCCTAGTTGGCCACGCCCCCTCCGAAAGTTAGAAATTAAACGTACTTATAACGTATTTCTAACTTAAAAATCTAACGTTAGATTAACGTTTGTAACTAACGTTTGATTCTAACGTTAAAAAGCGGGACATTTGTACATATTTTATAACTTACTTTTATACAGTTTTTTAACATTAGAAAAATGTTATTCTAACGTTAAATTTCTACTAGGGTAGTTTTATAAAATAAACTACGCAGTATATTCGCACATCAAATATTCGAATCTATTTTGAAAATATTCACTGTGGGATTTTTATTTTACTATCTTGCTTGAATAAACAGATCATAGTATTAAAATTTGACATCTAATCAAAAATATAAAAACAATCAAAATGTACTGAAATAGCTATATATCGGAAACTAATAATCCTACGATAAAAATGATTACATATATGTTGTTGTAGGAAATAAAACATTATTTTTGTCCTAATTTAAATTGGGCTGCGTTAAGCAGAAAGTTACCAACCCACATTGTCAGATGACAGTAAATTTTTAAACTTTTTCCCTAATAACTTTTAAACGTTTTGACTAAAACACTTCAAATTAAACATTTTTTTCACTTGTTCGTGTATCAGAATATGTAATCTTTAATTAAATTACTGTAAAAATATTGGGTTAAATGTTCCGTAACCTACTGTTATGTCACAGATATCGCTTAAAACTTTAGTTTTTGTCTTTTCCCCCCTTGTCAATGTTAACTATATTTGATGTGATGTAAATAAAGGTACTGAATCATCTGGTGAAAGAATTTTTAGCTTTTTGATTTTTGGGGAATAGGGCTTTGGATCTGACTAAAATTGTTATCTAATTTTGCTGTGACGTTTCGACGTGGATTTTCGTCGTTTTTGAATCTTTATTGGAAATAAAAAAGTATGTATAAGTATAAAAAAAATAAAATTGTTTAAACATTTATACTTATATATACTTTTTTATTTCCAATAAAGGTTCGAAAACAACGAAAATCCATCGTCGAAACGTCACAGCAAAATTAGATAACAATTTTAGTCAGATCCAAAGCCCTATTCCCCAAAAATCAAAAAGCTAAATTATACAAATCGGGCAAAAACTTTCAATGAAAGAATTTTTATTAAATCGGATACTTCTTTAAAAAGTTATAAAGTTTACAAACAGTCTGTTTGAAACAGACAGACAGACAGACATTTTTTTAACTCAACTTTTTTCACAATTTCCCGACGTCCAATGACATTCTAAACCCGAAAATGCAGAAAAAAAATTGATATTTTTAATAACTGGTATTCTACCCGTAAAAGATAAAACTTTTCTAAAAGTACTACTGTAACAGCACTGGATAGGTAGGTTTGTTATAGTAGGTATGTAGTTTACACACTGCGGAACATTAAAAAAAATAAGCCGTGAAGATATGTAATGCTACGCATTCCATTATATATTATTCACAGTAAACAGTATATTGCATTTCCCAAATACTTAAAAACTATTATTAAAAAAAAATTACATTTTTTTAAAAGATCTTTTTTGAAAAACGAAAAATAAAAAAATAACAAAAAAATTAAATTTTTTTTTAAAAGATCTTTTTTGAAAAACGAAAAATTATTGAAAAAAAAAATTTTTTTTCAAAAAAAAAGGTTTTTTAATTTTTTTTATTAAATTTAATTTTTGCGAAAAACGAAAAAAAAAATTCGAGTTGATCTTGAGTTATCGTGTCTACAAAAATCGTGACATTAGACAGACGGACAGACGGACATTTGAAAAAAAAGTCGCTTATTTTTTCATGAAAAATATTAATATCCAAGAATTTTTTTGTCTAGACGACTTTTGATTTTTTTTTGAAAAGTCGAAACTACCGTATATTATTCTAGCGCTGGCGCTGTGAATAATAATACAAGCCATGAAGATATGTTATGTTGCTTATACACTTCTGCTCAAAAATATCGGCCCACCTAAAAAAATACACATTTTTGAATGCAAATATCTCCAAAACTATTTAATGGATTTATTCGATCTTTTTTTTTATTTTGAAGCTTGAACTTTTAGCTCTTACTTACTGGAATAAAAATTATCAAACATCTTTTTTTATACCGGCAGCAATGAAAAGTGCACAGCTATGTTTTTTTACTGCACCTTTCGATATGCGCATGGTTCGCCACTGCATATTTTTTTACAATTTAATTAATTGATTTTATAGCCTAATTAAATGGAAGTAATCTCTTTTTAAATTTTTTAATTTTCCTTTTCTTGTTTAGGAGATATAAGGTTTTTTCTAAAAATTTACATTTTTGCAAGTAACAAAAAAACTATGCAATGGATTTAATTGATTTTTTTTTTAATTTGAAGCTTAAATCGTAAACTTTTATTTATTTAATTTAGGTTTCTGTTGGAAACATGTTTAAACTGAGTTTACATTGCTTAAATAGTCATGTTTTTTTTACTCGATCTTTTTTGTTGCAATTTAAACACAAACTCAAATCTTTCCATAAGTTTTAAAACTTATTCTAATACCCACACTTATTGTGACTGATTCCGTCTTTTATTTTTTATCATAAGTCTTCTCATTTAGGAGAAATTATGTTTTTTTGGTAAATAAGGACTTTTTAAGTGGTGGGCTAGTGCCACCCCTGTAACTAACTTTTTTATGATTGACAAGACTTGTCACTTATGTGACAATACTTTTTTAACTCGTTAAAATTTTATTTAATTGTATTATTTAAATGGAAACAAGTCCGGAAGTAGCTGCCCAAGCTGTAGCTCTGCTACAAGAAGGGCACAGTCAGCGTTATGTTGCTCAACAGTTAAATATTACGAGAGCAGCGGTAAGAAGAGTATTACAACGTTTTGAGGAGACCGGTTCCTTTAGTCGACGCCAAGGAGCTGGCAGACATAGGTGCACGTCCGCTCGGGATGACCGATTTATCGAGCTTAATTCCCTGCGGAATCGTCGTCTAAATTCAGTTAATTTGAGATCACGGCTTCAAGAAACAAGAGGTGTAGCAGTAAGTAGGTCCACTATTGGTCGAAGGCTTTTTGAAAGAAACCTTTGCTCTTATAAGGCCGCAACTGGACCTAAACTCACTGCTTACCATCGTCGTGCCAGGCTGCAGTTTGCAAGAAGACATTTAAACTGGGACAGAAACCAATGGGCAAAGGTTATGTTTTCTGATGAAACCAGGATATGTCTATTTGGGAATGATGCAAGACAGCGTGTCTACCGACGTCCTGGAGAACGTTATGCACAGGCCTGCATTGCAGAAAAAGTTAGTTATGGTGGTGGATCGTGCATGATATGGGGAGGTATATCATTGGAAGCTAAAACTGAACCCGTTTTTATTATAAGGGAAGAACGTGGACGGCAAAGGCGAAGTCTTACAGCGGAAAGGTATGTCGAAGAAATTTTGGAAGAGCACGTCGTACCTTACGCCGGATTTATAGGCGATGACTTTATTTACATGCAAGACAATTCAAAGCCGCATACTGCAGCAAATGTCAGACGATACTTAAGAGATGTCGGTATTTATTTATTTATTTATTTATTTATTATTAGAGAGACACAAACAGATTACAATCCATAAACAGTATCCCCGTACTAAATGTAATATTCTACAAGTAATACGCTAGTTAACAATATCACAAAAAAAAAGAAAAAAAAAAAAACTTAAGTAGTTAACACAATGTCGATAATTTATAGTAATTTATAATACTTAAATAGTTAATATGATGGAATATATTATAATGATATTATAATGTTAATATTAAAAAAATAGTAATTATTAAAATTAAAAGGAAGGAAAAGAAGAGATTACGACTCTAAAAACAATGATTTTAAAGAATTTTTAAATGGTAATAGATTTGTTGAGAAAATATCCAGATCCGTACAATAAGAATTTGCAGAACGTAACATTCTAATCACAGGTGAATTTTGGGAATGGTTAGTTCTTCTGAAAGGAACAAGGAACATGTCACTGTTTCTTAGTCTCTTCATTGGAACATAAAACTTAATTTGAGCTAGAATAGAAGGGGAACTAATAATATTATTAATGATCTTGTAAATAAATAAGATTTCTGATAGAGTTCTTCTTTTTTCAAGTGACATGATGTTAAATCGACGTCTTAGAGTGGCCAGCTAATAGCCCCGATCTTAACCCAATCGAACATCTCTGGGATGAGTTAAAAAGAAGAATTCGATCAAGGAACCCAGCGCCAGCGACAATTCCAGAACTAATTATAGCAGTCGAGGAAGAATGGGAAAATATACCTCAGAATACTATAAGAAACTTAATTCTCTCTATGAGTAATAGAGTACAGGATGTACTTAGGGCTAGGGGGGGAAATACCAGATATTAATATTAGACATATCGCACCCGTTACAGAACAGTGTTATAACACAAAATTTTGAAAAATGTGTTTTTAGTGTAATTACGGCTCTTAGAAATAGAAATAGAAATAGTTTATTCTTGCCAAAAGGTTTACAATCGTCACATACATAAATATCATAAAATAATAAAATATAAAAGTTATACATTTAAATTTAAATCTTATACATTTAAATCACTGAAGTCATTTAATAAATATTCATCAGTACTGTAAAAGGCCTTATTCACTAAATATAATTTAATACGATTAACAAACACAGAAGACGGTAAACATCTAAAATTGTACGGTAACATATTAAAGAAAATTTTACAATGAAAGTTTGTACCTGTTTTAGATTTGCTTAATCTGAGGAAAGGTAAGGTAAAATTATTATTATTATTATTAATAATAACGAAAAACAGCATTGTTGTAAAAAAACATACACGTCTAATACGTTTTTTTGTGTTTATAATTGTTATTAAATAATTTTAATAAAATTTAAAATTTGTTTATTGTTATTTTATTTGATAAAATATTTTGTTTAAAAAAAATTAAAAAGCAAAAAGTCCTTAAAAAGACGTTAGAACTTGTTTTTGGAGTACCATTAGAGATTTAAACAGTCTGTGCAAAGTTCGTTCGACATATATGCCTCAAAACGCAGTCTGAGCTGGGAACCAAAAAGTTGCTAACGCAGAAAACGTGTTAATTAAATGTATTTATTTAAGCTAAAGTTATAGAAGTGCAATAGATCTTTATATTCTATCGACGCTTTTCCGTCATATACAGTTTTACAGGGGTGGCACTAGCCCACTGATTAAAAAGTCACTTTTTCCGAAAAACTTTAATTTCTCCTAAATGAGAAGACTTATGATAAAAAATAAAAGAAGGAATCAGTCACAATAAGTGTGGCTTTTAGAATAAGTTTTAAAACTTATGGAAACATTTGAGTTTGTGGTTAAATTGCATCAAAAAAGATTGGGTAAAAAAAACATGACTATTTAAGCAATGTAAACCCAGTTTAAACATGTTTGCACCAGAAACTTAAATTAAATAAATAAAAGTTAAGGACTTAAGCTTCAAATTAAAAAATAAATCAATTAAATCCACTGTGTAGTTTTTTTGTTATTTGCAAAAATGTTTATTTTCAGAAAAAACCGTATATCTCCTAAACGAGAAAAGGAAAATTAAAAAGTTAAAAAAGAAATTACTCCCATTTAATTGGCCTATAAAATCAATTAATTAAATTGTAAAAATATATGCAGTGGCAAACCATGCGCATATCGAAAGAAGCAGTAAAAAAACATAGCTGTGTAATTTTCATTGCTGCCGGTTTAAAAAAAGATTTTTGATAATTTTTATTCCAGTAATTAAGAGCTAAAAGTTCAAGCTTTAAAATAAAAAAAAGGTCAAATAAATCTATTGAATAGTTTTGGAGTTATTAGCATTTGAAAATGTGTATTTTTTTAGGTGGGCCGATATTTTTGAGCAGAAGTGTATATTATTCACAGTAAATGATATATTGAATTTTCCCAAATATTAAAAAAAATATTAAAAAAAAAAGATCTTTACTTAAACAACAAAACACAAATTCAAAAAAAAAAAAATCGAAAAAAATTTTCAAAATTTTTCATTTTTTTTTTTATTTTCTTGTTGGGAAAAAATCAAAAATTTTCAATTTTTCTTTAATTTTATTTTTGCAAAAAACAAAAATTTTTTTTTTTTAAAACGAGTTCTATTTTTTAAGAAAGTTTAACCGCCCATAACTTTTTTGTTTCTGGGGGGATTACTTTTAAAAACAATAGGGATCTTCCCCTCATAAAATTTGATTTTTCCTGAAAATTTAGGACGTATTTTGACGATTTTGGGAAATTCGAAACTACCGTATAATATTATTCTAGCGCAGGCGCTGTGAATAATTTAATAACTACTTACTTGTGGTAAAACTGTAGAATGCTTTAAACCCTCTCGAGTATCTCGAAGCAAACAGACTTCGGAATTCGAGTTTAAGTCTGTTGCCGTTAGACATGACTGGTTTGGGTAATCCACCGCCACAGAAACTCTCGATTTTCTCCATTCGACCATCTAAATGGACAAACGCTTTAAGGGAATCCTGATTTTCACAGCTGAAATCAAATAAAGAAAATACTAAAGGTTGGTTTACCCATGGGTACCCTGGTAGAAAAGTACATAAATCTAACTTAACATAACATTAGATTAGTGACATTTTTATGTTTAGTCTCAAACGTTATACAAAAACGTTATAAAATATATAAATCTAACCTTAAAAACTAACGGTGACAAAAACGTTATAAAATACATAAATCTAAAGTTAGTTTCCTAACCAAATTCTAACCTTTTTCTAACCTTATATATTATAAAAAGTCCAAACCTTATTCTAACTTAAAATATTTTGTAAATTTCCGTTATTAATACGTAAGCTATATTAGAAAATACTCATTTCAGACAAATTCTCAAAAAATAAAATAAAAACAATTGATTAAACAGACAGTAATATTATATATGCGCTATTGTTCTTGAATATAATATATCTAACAATCAAATATTTGTCTATTATAAATATATATTAAATTACGATATAATTTTATATTTATTATTTCCATAATAAGTTTAAAAACTATCCCCCAAAAGTCAAAATTATAGTAAGTCTGGCAACGCTGTACTAGAATTAAACAAATATTTTAAGATTCTGAATGTATAAATACATATTAACTAACTAAATAATTTTTTTCTGAGAAGTAAACGTATTTATCGAAGTATAACAGCATATTATTAAAAACATTTAAGTATATTACTTAATTTATATTGAATTAATATAAATGTTTTAAGATTGTTAATTAACAAAAAACAAAGTTTATTTTATTGATTTATATTTCTATTCTATTTAAAAAGCAACATTTGTAACAAACTTCACTGCAGCTAAACTATTCAATATGGCGTCAAAATTCAAACAGTTTTTGTAGTGGGAAAGAAGGCAAATGATTGTAAATAAAACAGGTATAGTTGTGAATAAAATAGTACAAAAACCTCGGTTCAACATTTCATTCGTCCTTCGGAAATTAGCAAACCTTGGAGCTACGCTCCTCGTTTGGAAATGAAACTGTTTCCACCTTGGTTCAACATTTCATTTGTCCTTCGGGAATTAGCAAACCTTGGGGCTACGCTCCTCGGTTTTCCCTCAGGAAATGAAACTGTTTCCACCTCGGTATGTAATATACTATTACATCGCTTTACATGTACTTCTAAAAATGGATTAAAACATTTTTTTATACTTACTCTTTACTGTACTCATCAGAATGGTATAAATTAAAATCTTGAAAGACGATTTGGATCCTCTCACTCCCTCGTCCTTGGAACTCGTACCTGCACGTAGTCTTCGAAGGATAAGGCGCTGGATAAGATGGACTCATTATTGTCCCGTTCTTAATTGTATCACTACTTATAAAAACATCACAACTAGATCCTGAAAAGAAACAAAAGCAAATGTAATCATTATGAAACTCGTGCGATAAGTAGAGGAAAGTAGGGTAACGGTGCGCAGTGGGTAACCGTGCGCTCAACCGAAAATTCATATTACAAGGTATTCTGAGACATATCTGGCAGCCATGCTTGAGGGACGTGTCTAAAAATTCGCTAGCATCAAAAACGGCGACTGAAAATACCCGTTATTGAACTCGACCCAATTTTTTTTTGCATTTTCGGGTTTAGTCTTAAATAAAAGAACGTAAGCAAGTCCTACCGCCGCAGGCGACATTTTTTTACAAATTTAATGCTCTATTTTAATTCTAAATTTAAATTAATTAAATTTAATAGTTTACAGAAAATCAGGAAACTATAGCGCCGAAGGCAAAATTTTCTTTAAATTCACGCATAAGTTATACAATCCTAAATAGAGAAAAGCGTAAGAAAACCCTAGTTCCACAGGAATTTTTTTTTGAAAACAGTTTTATTTTTCTAAATTTCACAAAAAATGCATGAAAGCTCCAGCGCTGCAGGCGAAAAATTTTACCGAATTTCACGCTTAAATTCTACAATCTTAGACAAAAAAAATGTAAGAAAGCCCTAGTGCCACAGGCAATTTATTTTAAAAACTTTTTAAACAGTTTTATAATCCCAATTTCACCAAAATGTAAGAAAGATCTAGCGCCGCAACCCAATATTTTTATGAATTTCCCTGTTTTCACCGTTTTCCCTAATCTGTAGGAACCCTGTACAAAGAAAACTATCCAAAAATAGATGTTCATAATATATATTATATAATTATAACATTACAGTTATATACATTTCGCTTGATTCAAATTTTTCCTAATCAGGAAGTTCAGAAAATTTATAAAATTGTAGTTTAAAACCCTCCTGGGGGGTTTGAACCCCCAACCCCCCCTCCTGCGCACGGCCCTGACACCCCCTAAGAAATTATAAACAGTTGTATCGGTGAAGTAATTTATTAGGGACTAGAAGCAAGGGGGAAAAGAGTGACAGGGGAGAAGGAGGTCAAAAGTTATATAAATTGCGGCGGCATGATTGTTGAACAGCCCTTTTGTGAGATTTGACAAATAAAATTGTAGTTTAAAACCCTCCTGGGGGGTTTGAACCCCCAACCCCCCCCTCCTGCGCACGGCCCTGACACCCCCTAAGAAATTAGAAACAGTTGTATCGGTGACGTAATTTATTAGGGACTAGAAGCAAGGGGGAAAAGAGTGACAGGGGAGAAGGAGGTCAAAAGTTATATAAATTGCGGCGGCATGATTGTTGAACAGCCCTTTTGTGAGATTTGACAAATAAAATTGTAGTTTAAAACCCTCCTGGGGGGTTTGAACCCCCAACCCCCCCCTCCTGCGCACGGCCCTGACACCCCCTAAGAAATTAGAAACAGTTGTATCGGTGACGTAATTTATTAGGGACTAGAAGCAAGGGGGAAAAGAGTGACAGGGGAGAAGGAGGTCAAAAGTTATATAAATTGCGGCGGCATGATTGTTGAACAGCCCTTTTGTGAGATTTGACAAATAAAATTGTAGTTTAAAACCCTCCTGGGGGGTTTGAACCCCCAACCCCCCCCCTCCTGCGCACGGCCCTGACACCCCCTAAGAAATTAGAAACAGTTGTATCGGTGACGTAATTTATTAGGGACTAGAAGCAAGGGGGAAAAGAGTGACAGGGGAGAAGGAGGTCAAAAGTTATATAAATTGCGGCGGCATGATTGTTGAACAGCCCTTTTGTGAGATTTGACAAATAAAATTGTAGTTTAAAACCCTCCTGGGGGGTTTGAACCCCCAACCCCCCCTCCTGCGCACGGCCCTGACACCCCCTAAGAAATTATAAACAGTTGTATCGGTGAAGTAATTTATTAGGGACTAGAAGCAAGGGGGAAAAGAGTGACAGGGGAGAAGGAGGTCAAAAGTTATATAAATTGCGGCGGCATGATTGTTGAACAGCCCTTTTGTGAGATTTGACAAACTTGAAATAATTTCACACGGAAAGTGAAAAATAAAAAAATAAAACGAACTCAATAGTCGATTAGTCTAAAAGGCATTATAGTTTTTGGTATACGTCCTCAGGGGTATATCCAGTTTATTCAATTTCAAGATAATGTTGAGTGCGACATAAAAGTATTATTATGGACTGGAACTTTTTTATTTTGTTTTATTGATTTTATACCGGGCCTTTAAAATAAAGGTTTTGTTTGTGAGATATTACCGGATATTACATTGACTATTTCACAAACAATATATAGGCCAATCAAAACCTTGCATTTTTAGTTTCTTGACCAATCAGATCAAAATGAATCTGATAATTTTTACACATATGCAATTATCACTTGGTTACTATGGAAACAAGAAACTGACAGTTACTGACATCTTAATAAATATTATATTTTTGCAAAATGTGTTTTAAATTTGTGAAGCTTACCTTTAGTTGATTTATTTTTATTGATAAGCAATATAAATTCTTATGCAACGCCCTAACGGTCAAGAACCAACGAACAAACTAAGTGCAAGTGCATGATCCTACTACTGAGTGGTTGAATATACTAATTGAGATTCGTAATTTTTAATAAAACATCGATACCTAACAGACAAAAAAGTCTATTTAAGGCGAAAGAATTGACTCTCTTTGCCATTTTTGTTCTTAGGGCAAATAAAATTATTTTAGTAAAAATCCTATTTTAAACTATTTTAAACTGATAAAAAAACATAGCCAGTTACAAAAAACATAGCCTTTTTCATCTTGATATATACAGCTCGTCAAACTTAGGATGAGACGCGGAAATAAAAGAGAAAGTATTCGGAGGAAGAAAGATAGGCGGTACGCGCACCTCTAATAACTTGTAAATTTAGCCGCTGTCCAATGCCTACTAAGGGGGCGTGTCCATATTCAAAAACTTACGTCTCATTCTAAGTTTGACAAGCTGCTAAAATTTTAGGACGCGCAGTTTTTTTACGAGAAGAATGTATGTTACTACAACATATTTATTTAGTATTTTTTTTAAGCATCTACCTGCTACTAAATAATTTTAATCGAATAATCTAAAACGAGGCTTTCCTGTATTTCTAAAAAATTATAAACGCGAAGACAATTATCTTACTTTATATAACCTAAAGTAATTACATTGAAGCATTTCGGTCGCGAGAGATCACTTTGGTACAATTAGGTTATCGTCTCTTGGCAACGGCTTCATCCTCGATTTTTATTTGATTTTATGATGGTTAAAATCCACCAATCGTTGGAAACTTGTTAAAAACACCGACCCACAAAAAAATAAGGGTTAACCCTTAATTTGGTAATGTGTAGTACTTATTTACAGTACAAGTGAGGTAAGTAGGATATTATTAACGAAAAAAAAGTTGACTGATGAGGCTCCTGGGCTGAGTGGTTCAATTTTTGAGTGAATAATGTCACTTACCCCACGCGTGTTTTACAACATTTCATCCAATACCTTTTAAAAACACTCCTCTGCATACCTACATATACAGAGCGGTCCAAAAGTCACCCCCCCCTCTTAACTTTTGAACCAGTTGAGATATCGACTTCAAATTTGGAACTTTTAAATAAGACAACTTAAACTATCTTTTAGCATATATTTAATACTTTCAGCTCTTAAAATGTGGGCAGGGGGGCATGGGGGCACATTTTTTTAAACGGAAAGGGGGGTCGTGTAATACATCATTTTAAAGCTTATAAAATTCTCAATTTAACTTCATATTTTTAAATTAAAAAAAAAAAAATGAGTTTAAAATGTGGTTGAAAATGGGTATTAATGTCAAAATTCCTCTAAAAAAAACAAATAATTTTTTAAAAATGCCTAATTTCATCATAAAAAAATGTTAATTATACTTTTAAACTAATTTTAGTTGACATAAATAAAAATTTATAAAAAAAACTTAAAAAATCGAATGTTTTAGCACAAAAAATTGAAAAATCAAAACCTTAAAAAAGATTTTTTAAAAATTTAAAAATGTTAGTTTAAATAGAAAATTTTATAAGCTTTAAAATGATGTATCACACGACCCCCCTTTCCATTTAAAAAAATGTCCCCCCATGCCCCCCTGCCCACATTTTAAGAGCTGAAAATATCAAATATATGCTAAAAGATAGTTTAAGTTGTCTTAATTAAGAGTTCTAAATTTGAAGTCGATATCTCTACGCGTTCAAAAGTTAAAAGGGGGGGGGGGGGGTGACTTTTGGACCGCACTGTATGTATGTGTCACATTGCATCATATATTTTTAAAGACCTTATTATTCGTCGGTTTAATAGTACAGAATCTCTTACTAGAAATTTTTACAATGGCTATGGTTTGTGACAACAGGTGGCAGATATTTGTGTTATTTTGGCTTCCGATTTTCCGCTTTCATCTGTCTGTCGTTCTGTCTGTCCGGAAAATTTTTAACTCAAAAACGCTTTGAGATAAAGACTTCAAATTTGGACCATAAGCTGATTCTCCAAAGTTCTAGGCTGAGAATTTTGGTTAAAAATCGTCGTGTGGTAGGAACATTTTTTTTCTTTTGTCGAAAAAATAAACTTTTTCTTAAAAAAAAATTGATTTTTTTTAAAATATTTTTCGTTATCAAAAAAAAATTTTAATGTTTCAATAAACCTAGAACTACAGGGGAAAGTATTATTTTTTTGGCAGCAGTATTTTTTTTACTAATGAAAACCTTTCCATGGAAGAACCGGCAGACTAACATCTCTACTCTAAATTTCTCTACTCCCTAACATCCCTACTCCATAACATCCCTACTCCACAACAACTCTACTCCGTAACATCTCTACTCCATAACATCTCTACTCCGTAACAACTCTACTCCACACTATATGCACTTTATTAGCCACTTAATAATAAATGAGCAGTTCAAAGAACAAAGAATCTTCTTCTTCTAGATTATTTTATTTTTTTCCTAGAAAACGTTTATCTTTAAATTTAAATCTAGAACAATCATTATTCTAAAAGCAACAATGACCGCGTACTCTTAACATGCACTAATATGTAAGTAATTAATAAACTGAATTCATTTTTGACAGTGACTAAGCATGACAAATATTCTTTTGAGTTAAGACAAGGGACTAATCGAGTGTCTTTAGTGTGGAGTAGAGTTGTTACGGAGTAGAGAGGTTATGGAGTAGAGATGTTACGGAGTAGAGTTGTTGTGGAGTAGGGATGTTATGGAGTAGGGATGTTAGGGAGTAGAGATGTTAGTCTGCCGAAGAACCAAATACATAAAATTTAATAATTAAAATTATAACTATTTTAAAAGTTCAACGATTGGGTAAATTACAAAAGTTTAATTTCCAGATTTACCATTTCTTTTCGATTGAGGTTAATCTGCAATTAACCCATTTAAACTTTAAAATAATCTACTCTATGAAAACTTAAAAACCTTAATTTTTCAAGTTTTTGCAATGGCGATTTCTCTCGTTAGATTAGACAGGGACAAAAGTTCTACCCAAAAAGGATAGAAGACATACATACACTCCCACTTCCACCCAACCAAACAAATTCTGTATTTGTTCTTTGTTGAACAAATACAATATTTACTTGGCCGGGCGAAAAGTGTAACTATATTATTTTGATTAAAGAAATTACTGGCGCCATCTAAATTTTAGTAGAATTATCTTATTCTACAGAGTCACATTAGCTATTTTCGTTCGTGCCGCTCAGTGCTACATTTTCCGGCCAACCCAATAAATACTGTATTTGTTGTATGAAAAATAAATACAGTATTTATTTGGTTGGCTGGAAAGTGTAGCACAAATGAGATAGAGATAGGGTAGACGTCTTTTGTTTCATAATTCTAGTTGTAGAGAGCTCCATTAAGCTGTTTATAATCATAAAGTGCGTGTTTAAAGTCCGCTCCCCGTAACTTTTGAAATTTTAATATTAACTTAAAATTGGAACACTTAAATAATTTAACCCAAAATATTTTTTTGGGGGGTGTATGTGAAAAATCATTTTAAAGCTCATTAAATTATCTTTTTGCTTATATAGTTTTAAATATTACAAAAAATATTTGGAATTTTCGTTTGATTTTGTTTTGCTAAAAATCGTGGTTTTCTTATATATTTTTTAAATTTTTATTTATATCATTTAAATTGGTTCACATTTTTTTTCTGAGCATCATTTTTTATTCTATTCACAATAGAAAAAAATTAAAAACAATTTAAAAAACAAAAACAATTACAATTTTAAAAGTCAGATTAACCTCCTCAATACCATTTCGACAACAGTGGCGAAATAAGCAATTTGCGATTTTTTACCAAGATATACTTATGTGGTGAAATTTCTATGGCAAAGGTCCTATATACATACAGCCTGTTCCAGAACTCGCGTACCGAAATTTAAGAGGTGATTCTACATCCAAAAATATGAAAAAAAGTTTCTATAAAGGTTGGTCCGGAAATGAGCCCTAAGGGAGCTACGGCCCTTCGAAGATGACGTATTGAATGGGGAACAAAAAAAAGCACCAATAAAATTTTAATGCTGCAGGGTGATTCTTCATTTAAAACTGAGCAAAAAAAAATTATACACCAAAACACCTAAATTTAATATTAAAGGAGTAATGGCGTTTTAAAAAGTAACGTTTTTGGTGGCTCATAATGTTACTTCCTCTTAATTGCATTTTTTTTTGATAACGGTTGCTCCTACAGTGTTACACTATATGATATTTTATATGTATTTTTACTCTAGAAATCTATATTTTTTACAACAAATTCAAAAAACATACACATAGAAAAGTTTGGGGCAAAAATGTTTTAAGCCTCATATATTTTGTCCGTCTGGGCACGCCTCTGGATAAATTAAAAAAATTAATTAACATAAACTTATTGCCCCTATTAATACTAGTATACATGCAAAAGCTCGCCGCTCTAGCTTAAACGGTACCCGAGTTATTAATTAAAAACCTTATTTTTATTACAATTTTAAAGGGCCCAAGATCCCTTAGGGCTCATTTCCGGACCAACCTTTATAGGAACTTTTTTTATATTTTTGGATCTAGAATCACCTCTTAAATTTTGGCATGCCAGTTATGGATCACCCTGTATGTTGAACATATACAGATAGGACCTTTCAGCTTAGCAAGGCAGCATATTTGACTGAGTCACCACTTTTTATACTCAAGGTACGCTACTGGAATTAAATAATAAATCATACATTTTAAAATATAAGCAGTGTTTATAATTCAAAATTTAATTTGTTTTAATAAAATGTCGAAGAGAATTTTTAACTTGAATTTCGATTTAACTTACTCGCAGCTTAAGAGCACAGAAGTAGTATACGTTTACTTTGGACCCCGATAATTTTTTTGTACAAAATCTAAAAAAATTCTACCAAAGTACAATTCCGAACACTTTTTAAAATGTCAGTCCATCTGTCAGTCCGTCCACCTGTCGTGACATACAGTCACGTTTTCTTGTCCGCATGATAATTCTAGAAAGAATAATACGATCCACTTTTTTAGGAAATGTAAAATCTTGATAAGGGCACGAAGTTTATTGTAGGGGAAAGGAGGGAATGGTGGCCCTTAGGGTAAGGTTGGATATTACATCGGCACTTAGTGCTACTAAGAGTGCCGATGTATTGAAATCTTCGCTGAAAAGTCAAAATCTTTGACCACGCTTTTTTCACATTTCTTGACGTTTTAGACCATTCTAGTCATTCTAGTCGAAATCAGTAAAAAAATTTTTGCGTCCGTCTGTCTGGGTGTAAACTCTCTAACTCCATTTCTACATGAGATATCGACTTGCGGTTTTTTGCATATTATTTTTTATCGTATTCCGAAGAGCTGATTAGATTTTGGGGGTAAACGATTGGGGGTAAGGGGGTAAAAATAGGGTAAAACTCCTATTTTTAGCGTTTTTTGTTTATAATTAAGGCAATTATTATTCTTTTTGGTTAATTTAGCACTTATATAAAAGATAATTTTAAATTGGTCAAAAAATGTTATAAACAACGTTTTCCTAAAACGCATTGTTTTCGAGATATTGGCGTTTAAAGCAGTAAAAGGTTTTTTAGCATATCTCACATATTTATAAGTTCGTTTTCAATTTAAATACAAGATGCTCAATCTACCTGCGAGTAGTTCATAGTTTAACTAAAATGTCATCGACGTCAATCGGTAAAATAGAAAGTTATTTAAGAAAATTGCAATTTGCCAGTTTTGATGTGTTACTTTTATTAAAAAGATTAATCGTGCAAAATTAAAAAAAATCACCCCAAAAACAAAAAGTTTAAGGGGGCTATTTCTTTTTTAAACATCGAAAAAATAAAAGGAAAAGTGCCATCACATTATTTTTTCAGGAAAACAAGTATCAATATAACCAAATTGAAAAAAAATTAAATAAAAACAATTCAATTAAGATTAAACTTCAAGAGGAATGGTTATTTGCGCTCTTAGGGAACGTTCAAGTATTACGTAACGCAAATTTTATTCATTTTGGATCCCCAGAGGAGGGGGGGGCTGTAACGCTATTTTCCTATACCATTAACATGGGCGTAACACTCCATTACAACTGCGATGAGTATACTACAGAATTCTAAACAGTATATATCTTCACGGCTTGTTTTATATTCATTGCATTTAAAATAATTTTTAATAGAATTTCATCCCCACGGCTTTATGCAGGAAACCTGCCTCAATTTGAAATTACGTTTTAATGTGATAGCTGTCTGGGAAGCAGCACACGATTTTCAAATATATTTTAAAATGGATACATAAAAAGCCAATAAAGATTCAACTGTTAATGGGTCATTCTGTGCAACGAACGTAATTCTTTTACACCGAGGAAATCTTTTGTACAAGCCAAAGGAACTCAGGAGAAACTCTGGAGGAACTCTGAAGAACTCTGGAGGAACTCCGAGGAACTCCGAGGAACTCTGAGGAACTCCGAGAAACTCCGAAGGAACTCAGAGGAACTCCGAGGAACTCTTTGCAAAAAGGAACTCTTTTGTACAAATTTCAGACGCGGTCAGAAACAATTACACCGGCACACAAAAAAAATTAAGTAGAATGTGCATTTGACCGGACCTACCTACGGGTACGTATTTTGGTCCGCTGAATCCGAATTCGAGGTTGACCCCTACACCCTCGAAATTTCGAGAAAACTTCGAAAAACCGTATAAATGATGAAAATCGGCAGTTTTAATGATAAAAAAATGTTTTGGAACTAAACTAAGCGTGATTTTCATCTATTTCGATACGCTGAATATGAATCGAAACTTTATTGAGACCACGAGCCGTTTTAAATGTAAAAAAATCACACAAACCCTCCAAAATTATGTCTTGTGTTTTTCACAGATTTCAAGTTATTTGATATATCTACGTTATAGAGTATTTATTTTAGGCATTAAATCATGTTCAATCAATTTTTTTTCTGTTATAAATGGTCATTTTTACAATTTTTTTTGAATTTTTCCAGCTTTAGAGGGTGATTCGACTAAAAAAATTAAGATGCGAATTGAAGACATCAAAAGATATAAAATTTTATCTGAATTGGACCAGAAGAAGTTTTTTTATCATGAAAAATATATTTTTTCGGAATTTTCGAGAGTTTTGTGTGATTTTTTCACATTTAAAATGGCTCGTGGTCTCAATAAAGTTTCGATTCATATTCAGCGGATCAAAATACATGAAAATCACGCTTAGTTTAGTTCCAAAACATTTTTTTATCATTAAAACTGCCGATTTTCATCATTTATACGGTTTTTCGAAGTTTTCTCGAAATTTCGAGGGTGTAGGGGTAAAACTGACCTCGAATTCGGATTCAGCGGACCAAAATACGTACCCGTAGGTAGGTCCGGTCAAATGCACATTCTACTTAATTTTTTTTGTGTGCCGGTGTTATTATTTGTTACCCATGTGTATTAACGTTTTTTTTCAAACTAGATGAGCCGTTACAAACACCTTATCAAAACATCCTACCTTTGGGTGCCAATTTTTTTTTGAAGGGGCGCCAAGTTTGGTAGAAACCGTCAGGGACAAAGCTTTTTTTTTCTGAAGGTAATTTGTGGCGCGCCAAATTTTGTTCTGAAGGGGCGCCAAGTATGGTAGAAACTGTCAGGGACAAAGCTTTTTTTCTTGGAGGTAAATTTGGGGCGCCATTTTTTATTTGAAGGCGCGCCAAGTTTGGCAGTAACCGTCAGGGACAAAGCTTTTTTTTATGAAAGCATATTCTGGGCGTCAACTTATTTTTTTTCTTGTAGGGGCGCCAAGCTTTGGTTGAAACTGTCAGGGGCAAAGCTTTTTTTTTTTGAGGGTGCCTTGTTGGCAGTAGTGCTTGCATAGCGGTAATCTCTACGGCTTATTTGCCAAAAATTACCCCTTCCAGAGAGGAACTCTTAAGGAACACAGGAGGAACTCCCAAGGAACTCTGAGGAACTCTTTTGTACAAATTTCAGACCCGATCAGCCCCTCGTTTTACACGTTTTGGCCATATTACACTGCTCAACACTCAAAAATTTGCCGGCACCATTTTAGTTGCATGCTATATTTGATGCGCTGATTTCGGGACCTTTTTTCGTTTTTCTCGATCAGCTCGTTTTTTGAGATATAATGCACAGTGGTTTTTTTGCTTTTAGTTGTAGTAAAAAGACTAGATGAAACGTTGCAAGCACCCTGTCAAAACATCGGCACTATTGTACACTAGAGCCATCAAGTTTGCAAATTTCAAACTAGGTGTTTTGTTTGATTTTAAATTCTGTATCTTTAAAACATTATATTCTAGCAAAAAACTGTATATAACATTTTTTATAGGGCTTAAAAAGGGCTTTTATTTAAAATATAATTTTTTGAAATCGGGTTATAAATATGTGAGAAATGCTAAAAAAACCTTTTACTGCTTTAAACGCCAATATCTCGAAAACAATGCGTGTTAGGAAATCGTTGTTTATAACATTTTTTGACCAATTTAAAATTATCTTTTATATAAGTGCTAAATTAACCAAATACAATAATAATTGCCTTAATTATAAACAAAAAACGCTAAAAATAGAAGTTTTACCCTATTTTTACCCCCCTTACCCCCAATCGTTTAACCCCAAAATCTAATCTTCTCTTCGGAATACGATAAGAAACAATATGCAAAAAACTGCAAGTCGATATCTCATGTAGAAATGAAGTTAGAGAGTTTACACCCAGACAGACAGACGGACGCAAAAATTTTTTTTAGTGATTTCAAATCAGAATGGTCTAAAACGTCGAGAAATGTGAAACCAACGTGGTCAAAGATTTTGACTTTTCGGCGAAGATTTCAATACATCGGCACTCTTAGTAGCACTAAGTGTCGATGTAATAATTAAGTTTCAGTTTTTTTGTGCTGAGTTGGCTCCAAGCCAAAAAAAGCGGATTTCAAATATCTATTCGTTTGTTTTTTATAGGCCTCTAAATTCAAAAAATTAAATTTGTTCGTATTTTTTCGCTATATTTTCATGAATATTTTATATTAATACTAAAGATATGGCTCTGATTTTTATAGGCATCACTAACAGACATGTAAGATTTCTAAAAATAAAAAAAGTTTTTGTTTGAATCTAGTAACGGAGATTTTACAGGGAGTTATTGAAAGCGGAACAACATTATTTTGAATTATTTAATGTTTATTTAATATTATTTTAATGTTTTAAAGCATGGAGAAAATTTTTTTTTTTTGAAAAATTAATAATATGAAAATGCTAAAACGTAAATTATATTTTTAAACTAAGTTTAAATGATATAAATAAAAAATTACAAAAACCATTTAAAAAAAACACCCCCTTTATATTTAAAAAAAATCCCAACATTTTAAAACCTAAAACTATCAAATAGAAGCCAAAAGATAGCTTTTAAGCTATCTTAAAATCTGTCTTATTTAAATGTTGAAGTTGATATATCAACTCGTTCAATAGTTAAGAGAAGAGGTGACTTTTGAACCGCTATAACAAGTTCCTTTTACTTGTATATCAAATAACACCTACTTAGGTAGTTAATAAAATTTAAATTATTTGCCTGTGATATCAGTTGTAACAGAATGACCCATGTATTTTAAAATATATACATAAAAAGGCAAGAAAGATTGAATTGCCAATAACAAATCAACTGGTTGCATTTTATTTTATATTTCGGGTACACCAACTAGTGAATGCTAGAATATTAATACCCGTATTAATACACAAAGAAAACTCTTGGCGTCAGTGAGGGATATGCGTGACCTAGTAGTAGAGGAAAGTCGCCTAATTTCGGATACCATTTACAATGTATTCAATATTTAATACTCGGTATTACTTTTTGATATTTTTTTTATATAACCAGATACAACTTATTATAGCGAACCATGATTTATTATAAAAGCAATTTTATTACAGTTTATTTTTTCCAAAAAACACGGTTATAAAAAATCAGCGCATTTTTGTGCATTTGAAAAAGGGCTCCTAATTTCGTACATATCCGAAAAAATTTTTTCAAGAGTAGATCTGGATCCCATTGCTTATGTTTCTTGTTATTCCTTCACATTTAAGACGTAATTTAATCATTAAGCGATTTTCTACGAAATACTATAGGAACTATAACTTTAGATTCCCAATTTCGAATATCTTAGTATCTTAGGTAATTTTCGTTTTTTCAAAATTGTGTATCTTAGTTTGTTGTATCATTATAAAAATAATAATTAATGGTTGGTTATCCTGAATAATAATTACCTTGCGGATATCCGAAATTGGGAATCAAATGCACAAAAATGGTCTATCCAAAATTAGGCAACTTTCTGCTTTTTAGATTAGAAATTTGTAGAATGTTTACGTTTTCAAATTGCTTAATTATGAATAGTGGATCAACTTAACTAACATCATAACTTATCCAAGACAGAATCACGAACTTTTATAACGATTATTCATAAAATAAACAAGCATAATAAAGCACAAAACTGCCATTTGCAATATAAACGATTTGTGCTGCCATTTAAAGGGGAGAAGCTCTACCGTTATCATATTACAGGACGGATTTAGTTTGACTTTTGGCTTCGCATAAAAGTAGGTTTCTGTTTACCTTTGCAGACAGTATCTTAAATACACTACTATCCGAAATTTGGAAACCATCCGAAATTAGGCGCATTTCCTCTAGTAGATTTTTGGGTTGGCCAAAGTCGGCAACTAGGCCATTTCTGGCCCTTTTTGTCACCCCAGGCAATCCCAGCCATTTACTAATTTGAGTCCTCCTTGAACCTGCCCGTCCTTTCAATAAAGGTCAGGATATTGGCCCAGGGGAGATCTCTTAGTTCCTCTTGGTTGAGTCTTTGAGTTTCAAAGACTTGCAACCTGATCCTGTCGTATCTGACACACTCGGCTAAGTAATGAGAGGATGTTTCATCCTCTCCGCAACTCTGGGCATAGCGGACTCTCTAGAAACCGCATTGTTGCCAGGTGCTTCCTTAGCTTGCAGTGGCCCGTGAGGACCCCTACAAGTTGAGTGTATGCGTGACCTTACTATAGTATATTCAACTTCAACATACAGTATAAGTAAATAAAAGAATCGCGCACGCGGCAGCTGGTGCGTGGTTTCACTGGTTAAAATACCCGAATTTTGCGAGATTAGGGATGTATATACACTGCTTTTAGACAATTATTATGACGTGGAAAATATTTTTTTGGGATCTAAATCTATAAATAAAAACTTTTTGCAAAAAAAATTAACCGACTTCTATGTCTCTAAAAAATAAAAAATAAGAAAAAAAGTCGGTGCCAATTTCACCATTCCCTAAATTAATTACTAATAATTATTTTTTTATTATTTTATTATTGTTTGCTGTGAAATTGGCACCGACTTAAGTATTTCTTATTTTTTTACTTTTTAGAGACATATTAAGTCGGTTCATTTTTTTTGTAAAAAGTTTTTATTTTTTACTTTTTAGAGACACAGAACTTGTAGATTTGTATCGTCATCTAAGCTAAATTATAATTATCCTTTCATCTCGGCAAGCTGCTGACGTCACAACTTACTGATAGTGAGTTTTGACGTCATTACCTTAAAGATAAATTAAAAAAAAATAAAAGTAATATTTTTATTTCAGCGCCTAAGAGTAAAACTAACCGTATTTTAAACGAAATACTAAAGCAAATCTTGCTAAACTTTAAGCGTTAAGTAATAATCAAATAACGCCTTATGGTAAAATCACAAAATTTATCATTTTCTCTTGGTATTTTAATATTACAGGTCCAGAGAATCAAGTTTAGCGGCATTTAAAAGATTTTCAGTGTGTCGTAATATTTGAGTGATCCCTTATCATAACATTTTTATGAATTTGATCATAACATTTTTCTAATTTAACCCCCTGAGGGGCGGGGGGTACTTTTCGTGAAAATTGTTATATTGGGGTTTTTGAGGTTTCTGAAAATGAATCTGATAATAAAAAAATTCTAACCAATCCCTGAGGGGCGGGGGGTAGTTTTCGTGAAAATTGGTATATTGGGGTTTTTAAGGTTGCTGAAAATAAATCTGATAATAAAAAGATCTAACTCAACACCTGAGGGGCGGGGGGTAGTTTTCCTGATAATTGACATATTTGGGTTTTTGAGGTCGCTAAAACTAAATCTTAAAATAAACGTTTTCTAAATCCACCCCCTGATGGGAGGGAAGTAGTTTTCGTGAAAATTGGTATATTGGGGTTTTTAAGGTTGCTAAAAGTGGATCTGATAATAAAACATCCATTTCACGCTAGGAGGTGAAAAATGGGAAAGCTATTTTACCGGGCAGTATATTAAATAGTGTATTAAGTAAATAAAAAAATAACCTTTTCCGTGATCCCTTGTCTCAAAAGCGGCTGATCCATAATAACTAAGAATGCAAAAAAATCCAAGAATAATTTTTATTTTACTCATTTTTTTTTCACAAAGATTACGTAAACTCTGTAACGCACGAACGCAGTTCAATTGTTTTAAAAAACTGCCGCGAATTTGGTCACTTGATCTCACTGGATATAACAAGCCACGTTCCCGTAAGGATAGGAATAATCAGAGTTGTGGAAATTCGGAAAATAGAGACATGCGCGAGTTTCTTTTGAAAAAGGAAAATACCGCGTAACTTTCTACACGGATAAAAATAATTTTTCGGTTCAAGATAAGATTACTGCGGAAGTACTGTCAACTGGGGTGACTTAAGACGGTGTGGGTGACTTAGGACACTTTTTTGCCAAAATTTAAGAGGTGATCCAAAAATATCAAAAAAAGTTCGGAAATGAGCCCTAAGGGAGCTACGGCCCTTTAAAATTGTAATAAAAATAAGGTTTTTAATTAACAACTCTGGTACCCTTTAAGCCAGAACGACGAGCTTTTGCATGTTTACTAGTATTAATAAGGGCAATAAATTTATGTTAATTTATTTTTTTGAATTTATCCAGAGGCGTGCCTAGAAGGACAAAATATGTGAGGCCTAACACATTTTTGCCCCAATCTTTTTTATGAGTATGTTTTTTGGATTTTTTGTAAAAAATACAGATTTCTTAAGTAAAAATACATAAAAAATATCGTATAGTGTAACACTGTAAGAGCAACCGTTTTTAAAAAAAATGCATTAAGAGGAAATAACATTTCGTGCCACCAAAAACGTTACTTTTTAAAAGGCTATTACTTCTTTAATATTAAATTTAGGTGTTTTGGTGAAGAATACTTTTTTGCTCAGTTTTAAATGAAGAACCACCCTGCAGCATTAAAATTTTATCAATGTTTTTTTTTTGTTCCCATTCAGTATGTCACCTTCGAAGGACCGTAGAACCTTTATGGCTCATTTCCGGACCAACCTTTATAGAAACTTTTTTTCATATTTTTGGATGTCGAATCACCTAGTAAATTTTGGCATGGCAGTTACTGATCACCCTGTATATAAAATATTAATTACGGTATAGATTTACCCATGTACAGATTTAAATACTTTCCCTAACTAGGGAAATCAGCTTGTTCTTAACGCAAATAATATTTTTTTGTATGATAAACGATGCTCTAAAAGTTTTTAGCTGTTACCTACTTAAGTTATTGTGACAGGTAGGTAGGTATATAAATCAGTCATAATTAGACTAAAAAGATGTAACGGAGAGAGGATAAGAATGTGTAACGAAGTAGATAGGAAACAAAATAATTTTTAAAGTAACTATACATTTATCTTCAAGATTTTTAATCAGGACTGGTCCGAAACTACGAGGGGCAGCTAAAAACATTGGGCCGTAGGGTAAATAAGTACTACTAAATAAAAAATTATAAAAATATTTTTATTTTTCAAACTCCTTTTTATTTTTGAGTCTTTATTTCCTTGCTCTCAAAGTGCTTATTGTTTAAAAACCGGTTGGTCTCTTTTTAGCTTTTAAAGTTTTATGTTTTTGATAAACTTGATTCGAAGAAAAACGTAACTTGGTTAGGCTTTAAATGTAAAGCACAGCATCACCCAAATTCATGTAGTACTTATTGAGTTAACTGAAAGAATTACAATTGTCAAAAAAATCCTGATATCTAATTTTGAGTGTTACGCCCATGTTAATGGTATAGGAAAATAGTTTTAGAGGGAGGAGGGGGGTCCAAGATGATCAAAATTTGCGTTACGTAATACTTGAACGTTCCCAAACTGTCAAAACTAATTTGATCAAATTTGATAAAATTTGACAGAAAAACAAATGTTTTAATGGTGAAAACCGCAGTTCTCTAGGTTAAATAGTTTTTGAGTTATTGCACGTCAATTCCACATTTTCGAGAAATTTAAAAACTAATTTGATCAAATTTGATAAAATTTGACAGAAAAACAAATGTTTTAATGGTGAAAACCGCAGTTCTCTAGGTTAAATAGTTTTTGAGTTATTGCACGTCAATTCCACATTTTCGAGAAATTTAAAAATTTTGAAAAATTTAAAAAAATCAAATTTTCTAAACGAGGAGTTTTTGAAAAAAAAATATGTCGAGGGTTTTCTCTAACATCGGTGGGTACACATAAAAAAATAATCAGCTAAATCCGTGACCCAAGCCCTCAGCCCTGCCAGAATCGGCGCGGATATCATCAAAGTAAGTTTTAATCTTGTTACGAGACAGGATTTTTGTTTTATAAAGAAATTACACTACTCTACTACAATGTAGTAGAGCAGTGTAATTTCTTTATAGATTTAAATAGTTTGACGTCTTTTAAAATCTTTATTTCACAAAACTTTTTTTTTTTGGTACTCGGTAAGTAAGTACCAGTTGCAAACAAATGTCTGTTTTACAAGCCAAGCAAACAAACTCTTTTAAAATTTCAAATCGAACGGCATTTTCGGAACACACCATTCTATAGCTGATAGTTTATAGAGTATTAGTTTTTAGCCCAAGGAGAAGGGTACAATCACGCTCAGACCAAAAAGACACTTTATGCTTGCGGTACATGCGGATTCAAAACATAAAAATACAATTTTAATTGTTCACCAACGCGGATGTTAGGGGAAGTCGGGGTTAACTGGGCCGCTTTTTTTCATATCGAGTTTTTGAAAAACCTGTAAACAATTTTCAAATATTTTCTATAGCAAAAGGTAGATTAATAATATAGTTAGAACATATTAATACTTCAGACAAATATTATTTATATAAAAAAAGTTATACGATAAACCAGTTAACCCCGCTGGACCAGTTAACCCCATAGGGCAGGGTTAACTGGACTACTACTCAGGGTTAACTGGTCCACTAACAAAAATATATTGTATTGTAAGTATTGTGAATAAAAACGATTTGAAATCAAATAAAATTTAATTCTAACATAAAAATAGACAACATAATATGTTAAATATATCTGAGATATATCTGAGGGTTAACTGGTCCGGGGTTAACTGGACATGGCCCAGTTAACCCCGAACTAATTAATATTGACATAAGTGGTCCAGTTAACCCCGAACCAGTTAACCCTGAGTGACACCACTGAATAAAATCATAAAATTTAATTATTACTAAATAAGATATTAGAAGGCGGAAATTATGCAGAATAATTAATAAAATACTCAGTATATTAGGTAAAATATTAGTCTAGATCCTCCTATTAATAAAAAAGTATTAATTAAAAAATAAAAGTTAAGGTATATACCCACTTTTCATCGAAAAAAATTAACTTTCTTTACTACAACTTACACGTGGACAACACGGTCCGTCATAATACTTTAAACAATACTACTAACTAAATATCACTGGAATTTGCCCTAAGGCGCCAATACTAATAAAAAAAGTTGATAAAATCCAGGTGGACCAGTTAACCCTGTAGCATAGTTAACACTGACTTCCCCTATTAGAAAATAAAACTTTATCATCCATGGTGAAAAAACCAACCAACCAACCAACAGTGCATCAAACCGCCGAACTATCAGCCGCCCCTCGTATATTAATATATTTCTGGAGAAGTAAGTCAAAAAAATACGATTTTAAAAGTATAAATTAACTATATTTTAATATTTTATATATATTCTTCTTCTTTTTAGTAAAATAGATCCGAAAAGTTGAATTAGGTAGTTGAATTTCATCTCATTTTATATTCCAAGAAAGCGACGTTCTTTTGTTTTTTTATAATAATATACGAGTTTTATCTCGATTTCAGGAATGCAATATACATCCATTTTTGAATTTTATTTTCGGTCAAAACGTTTTACTAAAATGTGCATATCAAAATAGATTGAGTTTTTGATAAGTACATAGCGGGAAAAAGTGTATTATGTTTACGCTTAGATAAGAGAAAGAAAGAACATCGACGCCAGGGCTGATTGGAAAAAACAACCTTAAAAAAAATAGACTTGGAAAAATACACGAGTTGAGAATTGAATTTTATTCAAAACCCTATAATTTTAAATAAAAATCTATAATTTAGCAAAAAATTATGACAAAAATATGAAGTTTTTTTAATACGCAAAAAAACGAGCAAAACATTTTTTAGTCTTTGTGATGATAAACTTTTTTTTTCCAATCAGATAAAACCAGAAAAGAACACGGTTAATTTCGAATAATTTTAAATATTTTACATTATTTTCATATATTTCAATTATACGGGAAAAATTTGCTGTTTTCATGAAAATTTGCTGTCTGGAAATAATTACGACTGGGCGTCGCCCCTGCAGGGGCGAGGCTTCTTGGATAATTATTTCCTTTGACCGAAAATTTGAATGAAAACTGAATTTTTCCCGATAATTCGAAGAATCATGTGTAATTCGGAAGATTATTTTTTAACGATTTATAATATGTCAAACCAACTTTTATATTTTTTTCATCGCAAATTGATATAAATTGTTTTATTACTTATCTTAATATTTTTACGGCATTTTCTTTGATTTGGTTAATTTAATTACGTTCTCAACTAAACTAAAACCTTTTGTCAATTTTTAAATTGCAAATTATAGTTCTGTCAATAGTTTAGTCACTTACTACAGTACTGACTAGCGCGGTACTGCGCTAGGCTTGCAAGCATGTTCATAAAAGTCAACATATAAAAACTGCCATTACATTTTATAAAAATAATATTTGGAAGTATTTTTTGGTAAATAATAAATTAATATCAATAATTATAAATAGTAATATATTCATATTTAATTAATAATTAGTTTTAGGCATACTGAAAAACAAAATACTAAAGAGATTCTCACTAGAATTGCATCAGTAGAAAATTCCCAATATAGCTATAATATGATTGGACAGAAATAAACACGTGGCTAGAAATATTGTTAAATGATTGGTTGATAAAAACGTTAAAAAAATAATCATTTAAATTGGTATTTGTAGGTTTTAGAAGAAAAAAAAATCGTTAATAACAATTTTTCAACCCCAAACCAGTCTTGTTTTACTCAGTAAGCTCTGTACTACAAAATATATCAATAAAAAAGAGAATGCTTGATTTTTTATTTAAAATTTTTAAGGCCTACCGTGAGAGCTATAAGCATGGCAACAGCGCGTCGAGCTGCGCCTAGCTGCAGAGAGTTAGAACGTTGTCATTTACCTATGGGGAAATCTCATTTACACGAGCTGTATCTTGTTTAGATTTTTTTTTAACTTAGTGTTGAAATTAAATTTTTAGTTTCTTCTACCCATATCTACATAAGGTATTTTTTAATGAACCCCAGGTATTTTTTTTAAGTGATTTGCATTTGTACTAGGCTTTTAGAAGCAGAGTTTTTTTTCAAACAATTTACCTGTGAAAATGCAGTTTCAGGTTTTTCCCAAAATATTCCCAAAGAATCACTTTGAGTAAAAAAGATACACGTGGTTCATTAAAAAAAATTCTGTATGTATACGGTGCGATCCAAAAATCATCCCCTTTTACTTTTGAACTACACTGTAAAAACAGTTCAAGCAGTTTTCCCGCAATTATTGTAGGCGATTTATTGCCAGCAATTTTTATAGTAAATTTAAAGCCTAACTGTAATTTTAAATAGCCATAGTAAAAATACCTTAATTTTTAATTATAGTGACTGTAAAAAATATTACAGTCAAACTACTATAATCTTTAGTGTAAGTCTACCAGCATTTTACAGAACGCCTGTAAACTGTGTTATAATTAGTACCCTGATATTTGGTATTGATTACGAGGGGCGCGCGGAATTTTAATTTTTTATGAACATTCTGACATGGCTGACACTGAGTATAATGACACAAATTTGTAAGTTATTATAAATAAGTTTTTCCCGAGCTGCAATTTAATAGTGAGGTACTTTATTGTTAAACTTGCGAAAAATATATAGGCTTGTCTTAGAAATGTAATGTTTCAAAGCACTTATCATCAAAATAATGGCATACAAAAATGTTTTATTTTGATTTAGTAAGCCAGTTGTAACATTCCGTCGATGAAAATTAAAAATCCTCAGGGTTTATAGAAAATCGGAAGTTGTAAAGTTGCCAAGCAAGCCCACAAAGAGAAAAAACTATTTACCAAAGGCTTTCGAGGATATAAAATCCAAAATTTTAGTACAAGACAAAAATATTTTTAGCATAGATGAAAACAAAAATGTTTCTGGTTTAAAGATTGCGCATGTTGTTATTCCGAATTTTTCACAATGTTCAATAGTAGACCTTTTTAATGGCAAAGAAGTTTACTTTTCTAAACCAAATCTAAATACTAATAAATGCATTAAAAAATCATACATTCTTTAATTATCCTCTGCTTATGTATTTCGGTAGACATAGAACGTCTATTTTCAGATTATAAATATACTTTTGGTAAAACAAGACGAAGCTTAATAGCCGAAAACATGGGGAAAATCTTGACGATATATTTTTCCTTTCAACAATAATATTAATTATGTTTAAAAATATGAGTACATTTAGTTTTAGAACACTTACATGTAAATATTTTGTAAAATATACATAATATAGTTTTTTGTTGTTTTACCTTTGATATTTATATAGTTATAAATCTTTTGTAATACTAAAAGTATAGTTATTTCCCCGTGTCAATATTAATAAATCTCTTTAACATAGTCGTCAAGTTACACCATGAATAATAACTATTGCGGGATGGTTAAGGAAGTGTGCCATTAATCTTTAAAAACTTTTTTTATAAGTAACATTTGCGCGACCCTTGTAATCAATACCAAATATCCGGGATATGGTTATAATTCAGTATTTCATCACAAGGATAACTGCTTTAAATTTACTGTCACTTTTTACAGTGCAGTTTGGATATCGACAGATTGGAGAACTATCTTTTGGCATGTATATGATATTTTAGCTTTTAAAATGTGGGCATAGGGATAGGCAAAGGGATGAATTATTTTAATGGAAAGGAGGGTCGTGTAATACATTATTTTAAAGAAAATTAACTTCTCTACTCAAAAATTTATTTTTTATAAACAACATTTTTTTTAAGATTTTTTGCTAAAAAATGCGATTTTTAAATAAGTTTAAAAGTATAATTTGCGTTATTGCATTATTAAAATAATTATTTTTCAAAATTTGATTGATTTTTTAAAAGAAATATTGACCAAAATTCCTATTTTAAACCCTATTTTAAAAAATATTTTAAACGATCAAAAAATGTATAAAAATATACAGGGTTATTCAGAAATAAGTTCGAGAAATTTAAGAAGCGATACTATGTTAAAAAATATGAAAAAAAGTTCCTATAAAGGTTGGTCCGGAAATGAGTCCTAAGGGACTTACGGCTCCTTAAAATTGCAATAAAAATAAGGTTTTTAATTAATAACTTTTGTACCCTTTAAGCTAGAGTGACGAGCTTTTGCATGTATACTAGTATTAATAAGGGCATAAGTTTATGTTAATTTATTTTTTTTTTAAATTTATCCAGAGGCGTGCCTAGACGGACAAAATATGTGAGCCTTAACACATTTTTGCCCAAACTTTTTTATGTATATTTTTTTGGAGTTTTGATAAAAAAAAATCACACAGTGTAACACTGTAGGAGCAACCGTTTTCAAAAAAATGCAATTAAGAGGAAGTAACATTTAGTGCCACTAAAAATGTTACTTTTTAAAAGGCTCCTTTAATATTAAATTTATGTGCTTTGGTGAAGAATACTTTTTTGCTCAGTTTTAAATGAAGAATCGCCCAGCAGCATTAAAACTTTATTAGTGCTTTTTTGTTCCCCATTCAATATGCCCATCTTCGAAGGGCCGCAGCTCCCTTAGGGCTCATTTCCGGACTAACCTTTATAGAAACTTTTTTTCAAATTTTTTAACGTAGAATCACCTCTTAAATTTCTCGATCTTATTTCTGAATAACCCTGTATATTGCCAAATAGATAATTTTACGAGCTTTAGGATGTGTCTATCACCACCCTTTTATTTAAAAAAAATCTCTCCATGCACCCCTGTCCATATTTTGAAAGTTACAAATATCAGATGTATTTAAAAAAAATAGTTTAGGTTGTCTTATTTACGTGCTCCAAATCTGAAGTCGATATCTTCACTCGTTCAAAAGTTAGGAGGGGACAATTTTGGACCGCACTGTAAAGTGTATAAATACTCTACAGTTTTTAGTTTGTGGAATTAAATTCTATTTTCTATTATTATTCTATCTATTGTAGCCACAAACTTTCTAAAGTGATTGTGGGTCGTTTAATCTGTAGGACAATGAGTTCTAACTTTGGGTTTCTATAGGTCCTATCTAAGTTTGTACCTGAGCACACTCTTACACGAGATAATGCAGTGGTAGGTCGTGTTGATGTAGTTGTAAGCATCGTTGCTGTAAAATGATTATTAAATACAGAATTTTTTAATTTAAATTAACACAAATTTTAGTCTGTAAAAAATTACACTACTGGAAAAAATTAAAGTAAAAAAAAAATCCTAAATTTTTTAGTGATTTTTGAAAGACTGTATCTCAGTGAAAAATGGTCTTATGTAAAATAAAAAACAAAGAATTTTGAAGCTCTAAGTTTCTAGTTTTGAAATCTTTTGGATTTTTTTTTGAGGTACGGTTATTGCGCAATCACAAGAAATAGCGCGAAACAAAAAAATTTGCGCAATCACAAGAAGTAGGGTTCCACGGATTGGCAAAAATTTTCTCAATTAAACCAAATCATTGATCAGTTATCTTGTTTATTCAGCTTTAATTTTCTCTTTTCTTATTCTCTCTACGTCAATTTTTCGCTGAGATATCTGACTTTAAATGAAAAAGAATCCTTTTGTTTTTGATCATCGATATCTGAGCAACTAATGGCCGCACAGTAAATCGAAGGGCGGTTTTAAAAACTTGAATAAATTCTCTACATGATTTTTAAAGAAATAAAAATTCGTTCACATTAATACCCACTTACTGTGAATAGTATATAATGGAATGCGTAGTATTACATATGTTCACTACATGTTTTACTCTTCGCAGCTCGTTTAGCATTTATTTTTTTTTAATAAAAAACGAAGCGCTCGGTAGATTTTTTTAATTTTCGCTGAAAATCATATAAATGGACGGTACTATAGAATGGTAAAGGAATTTCAGGGTTTCGAAAAAAAAACAAAAAAAAAACCCAAAGAAGCACCGTGTATTATTTGAGGAGAAGAATTTTTCAAACGCAGTTTTTGCCTTTGCTTGTCATCATAGATATGATTATAACCTTTGAATTGTCTACTAACTGACAGCTGCTATGTCACAAAATTAAAACTGCGTTTTGAAAATCTTCTCATTTAGGTATTTTTATCACCAGGGAGCAGACATTTGGTAGCATTGTTAGCAACGAACTAATAACTCTTCTCTCTAGAATAGGCATTTCATTTGTAAAAACTGATAAAAAGGTAGCCAACATATACATTCGTTTGGACTTACTTACTTACTCGCACAGCTTTGTTCTAACAGAGACAACAATAACAGTTACTGGTTATTGTTACTGTTCAGGCCTGAATATACCAACTATTTGTTTACAAACAAACCGATACTTTATATTAACGGTATGCGTATTCTAGAGAAAAGAGTTATTAGTTCGTTGCATTGTAGTCATTTAGCTGTCGTTTAACAGAGATGTATTATATTTACGAGTCTGTGTTATTTCTTAAAAATAATTTAAATTATAGTTAAAGTCGTTTCTAAATCTTTGTAAGATTAAAGATTTAAATACGAGGTTTTGGTAAAAATAAAAAAATCGGACTTTATTTTTTTTTTAATTTTTCCTATATTTTTTCTTAAATCAATGTTTATTATATGTTTCGAAATTTAAAATTTATAATTTTAAATATTATTTTTAAGTTATTTTTTGTATTTTCTTTATGGGGCAGATTTTATAGCGGGCACTATATGTAGACCAAATAAAACCTGAGAATAACCCTGGCAGTTACTTCATCGCTACCATTCATCCGCTCCCTGGTTATCAAACTTAAATAAGTACTTACTTGTTTCGCTAACATTTGGTTCTGTTTCAGTTGAATGGGCACCTGGCCGACTGTATCGATGTGATTCTGAAGCAAAATAGCATGCATTACTACTAGACATAATGAAAAAATCTTGCTATTAAGAACACTTTAATAAAAAAATAAATATATATGAACAGTTCCAACGTTTCGAAGGTAATATGTCCCTTTCTTCAGGGTAAAAATTAAAAATAGAAATAAAAAATTATACAAATTTTTTATTTCTATTTTTAATTTTTACCCTGAAGAAGAAGGGACATATTACCTTCGAAACGTTGGAACTGTTCATATATATTTATTTTTTTTATTAAAGTGTTCTTAATAGCAAGATTTTTTCATTATTTTATATAAAAAAGAACAAGAAATATTATAATTAACTACTAGACATAAAAAAACAGATGAAAAGGATACTTATTCTTTTACTTAACACGTTAAGCCCCAAGAGGGACATCCGTGCCTCTCACAAAGAAAACGCTTCCTAATACTACATTGGATTTAGACATTAATTGGATACCGCTTATCTTAAAGGAACCAAGCGACATTTTTAACGAAATTTTCTTGGGCATGGGAATAGGTTGTACTAAGCCTAAAGAACCTATTACCATGCCTAAGAAAATTTCGTTAAAAATGTCGCTTGGTTCCTTTTAGATAAGCGTTATCCAATAAAAAAGTTAATAGTTTTTGGGTGTAAATCTTTGAAAAATATACCAACCAAGTTTTCAAAATAAGTGTTTAGTTTATTTTTTATTTATTTATTTTTTGAAGTTGCGTTATTTGGGAAAATGCAATATACTATCCACTGTGAATAGTATATAATGAAATGCGTAGCATTACGTATCTTTACGGCTTGTTTCATATTTACAATTATGGCGAAGGCGCTATCATTAATTTTCTCAATTTTTTGGTATTTTTTGAGTTCAAACATATTATTTCTTATACACAGTAGATTATAGAGCTCTAGAGGATTCAAAAATTGTCATAAAATACAGCCACCCTTTAAAAAAATTAATAATCCATCATTATACTTCGCCCAGTTATGCAAGATAGTAAGGGAAGCGGCCAGTTTTAAACCACAGAGCGCATAAATAGCATAATTAAGTATAAATCGTAGTGTATCAAAAATTTAACAGATGTCAGATGTTTTCCTGGAAAGGGCCTATCCAAAGACTTGCATAACAAGCATAGTACATAAGAATGCGATGCCAGGATTGGCTTGATGTGTCGTCATGTATCTTGTAATGCTTGTTATGCGAGCCTCTGGATAGGCCTTAAGTTGTAATTGTAACCTAAATATTTGACGTTTTCCTTGTTTTCAATATAATTTACGTTTGTACAATATGTAGAATATGCTAATTTAGTGTGAGTGTATGAAGAATAAACCAAAAAAGTACTTTTTTCAATACCATACAAAATAACATTAAGTATAACCATTTTTTTATGTAACTTTCTCTTCTTTTATTAGCTTTAACGACCATCAAGCATTGTCATAGACAAAAAATGTCACAATATTTTATATGTAAAAGGTACGAGTTTTTAACCAATGATGTAGCTTAAAAATTACGGGAATTTTAAACTACTATCTTGCATAATTGGACGGACTATAGATTTCTGTCACATTCGTTCACTATTAGCTCTTCAGTATACAACCTTAAAATGTAGAAATCTTTATTTCCTAAATCTAAAGGTTATGGTAGAAAAACTGTAAAAATAACTGAAAAATAATTTTCTACTAGCAAGGATCCAGTAAACGCTGAAACAAGGTGTGATTCCTTGCTAAATATAAGGGTAGAATCCTACATTCTCTTTTAAATTGATCTGATGATAGGCGTCCTCTGTAGCTGTTTAGTAGAACTAAATTTTATTATAGTGTTATAATCAGAGCTCGGATCGAGGTATTTACAGGAGGCTCGCAAAAATTACAATTTTAAAAACTATTTTTAAGGTAAATACACACTTTAAACTATATTTTACTAACTGGACTTTTATGTCGACGCTGTTAGGGAACGTTTAAGTATTACGTAACGCAAATTGTACCGAAATTCATACACTTCATACACCGTTTCTCGCGTTATTAAAGGCTGTAGAGATTTTATAATTTGGCTACCCCCCATAAAATACCCCCTATTTGGGGGGGGGGGTAGCCGAAACATGAAATCTCTCAGAGAAAATATTTTCCAACTAAAAATTTAAAACTGAAAAATTTACCAAATAAACAAAAAGCTTTACGACTGACCGTGAAATTTTTCTAACTAAAAAAAAGGTCCTCACCTCTGAAAAATTAAACTAAAAATAAGAATAATATATAATAATTAATTTTCTGTTTTGTGAGAATTTTAAATAATTATTTAAAAAAGATTTTGTTTATTATTTTATCCAATACATACAGATAATAAGACAATTACCAGCTTTATTTTAAATAGATAAACTCAATAATAACCCCCGCGTGGCTTTTACTTTATTGAGTGGATAATTATTTATTTTACCCACTCAACTGTCACTTGTCAAATTATTTTGTTGTAAATGGCTGACGCCTCCCAGGTTAATTTTCTTATGGGCAATAACTTACTTTACCCACTAGTACCATAAATAACTATTAATAATAAATTAAATCAATTTACGTTACAGTATTATTATTTTTTAATGTAGATTAGCTTCTGTTTTGACTTGACCACCTCCTGTGGGGGTGCTTAGAGCTTATTTCACCAGGGGGTGCTTAAAATCATGCCAGGGGTGCTGAGCACCCTCTAGCACCCCCCCAGTTACGGGCCTGCTTGGAACATAAAAAAAATACAATATACAATAATTTGAAAAAAAAAAAACGGATTGAAAGTTAAAAGCCATTCGAGGTAAATTCTTTCGAGGTAATCCCTGCGATGTATTGTCCGTGCGAGTTTATATCTTGCGAGGTAATGTCCTTTCGAGGTAAATTTTATCGAGGTATTTTTTTAGAGGTAATTGCTTGCGAGGTAAATTTACTACATAACTTTGAGCAAAATGATTGGATCCATTTTTAGGAATCGATTTTTTTGATTTTTGTTTATGAGTACACTTCTCTTATTTGAAAGAGTAGAGAAAAATTAAGAAAAAAACCTCTGAGCAATTTTCTAAAAACGTAAATTTAAAGTTTGGTATTGATCTATCAAACGGTAGGCCTCTAGGCCTCTTCAGAGGCCATGGACGCCCATGGGTGGACGGGCGGACGGACGGACAAACGGACATCGTTTTTTCGCAATAAAATAATTTTCTTCTCTTCGAGTTCGTTCGAAAGTACATTACATGTTTGTTAAAATGTTTGTTTAACCTCGTACTATTCTACTTCATTAAGTCCAGGACTTGTGTGGGCTAGCAGTAGAGGGAACCATCGGCTTTAATTGACTTTCGAACCAATTTATAGGGAGTGTCAAATCGGCGCCAGTGAGAATCGAACTCACGCTAGTTGGCTAGTAGACTTGTCATGTACAGACGCGGTAGACTACTACACTAATCCTCCCATTAAATTCTTAGAATCCAAACCCAATTCTGTGTTATTTAACGCAGTTTAATAACTTTCATATCAGAAGCTTTCTTATTAATGTTTCGTTTAAAGGACCAAATATTAAAGTTTTAATAAGTTTTCTAATTACTTTTGAAAAATAATTAACGAACTTCCGAAAATGTTTAAATAATGAAAACTCATCAATGTATTTTAATTATTCTAGCTCTAATTTAGAAAAAATTTAATCGAGTTTTAATTTGCAGAGTATCCCATAATAGAAAAACCCATAAACAAACTGTTTAGTCAGAGTGCGTGGAGATTAGCTCAGCGGTCTAAAAAGGCATCGATATAGCGTTGACACTGAGCTATGATCGTGAGTTCAAACCTCACTGGCGCCGATTGCCTTTTTCAGTTAATTAATAATTGAAATTTGGCGAAGACGTACTCCCTAGATATATTGGTTCGAAAGTCAATTAAAGCCGGTGGTTCCCTCTACTACTAGCCCACACAAGTCCTGGACAGGGGATGCTTAATTAAGTAGAATAGTACGAGGTTAAAAATAAACATAAAACATAAAACATAAACTATAGTTATATATAATAACAAGCTGTGAAGATATGTAATGCTAGGCATTCCATTATATAAAGCTGTGAAGATATGTAATGCTAGGCATTCCATTATATATTATTCACAGTAAATGGTACATTGCATTTTCCCAAATATTAAAAAAAAAAAATAAAACTAGATGAAACGTTGCAAGCACCCTGTCAAAACATCGGCACTATTGTACACTAGAGCCATCTAGTTTGCAAATTTCAAACTAGGTGTTTTGTTTGATTTTAAATTCTGTATCTTAATGTATAACATAATTCTGTATCATTATATTAGAATAGAGCAAAAAAAGTATATAACATTTTTTATAGGGCTTAAAAAGAGCTTTTATTTAAAATATATTGGCCAATTTTTAAGAGACCTTCTGACAGACAGACAGACAGACAGACAGACAGACAGACAGACAGACAGACAGACAGACAGACAGACAGACAGACAGACAGACAGACAGACAGACAGACAGACAGACAGACAGACAGACAGACAGACAGACAGACAGACAGACAGACAGACAGACAGACAGACAGACAGACAGACAGACAGACAGACAGACAGACAGACAGACAGACAGACAGACAGACAGACAGACAGACAGACAGACAGACAGACAGACAGACAGACAGACAGACAGACAGACAGACAGACAGACAGACAGACAGACAGACAGACAGACAGACAGACAGACAGACAGACAGACAGACAGACAGACAGACAGACAGACAGACAGACAGACAGACAGACAGACAGACAGACAGACAGACAGACAGACAGACAGACAGACAGACAGACAGACAGACAGACAGACAGACAGACAGACAGACAGACAGACAGACAGACAGACAGACAGACAGACAGACAGACAGACAGACAGACAGACAGACAGACAGACAGACAGACAGACAGACAGACAGACAGACAGACAGACAGACAGACAGACAGACAGACAGACAGACAGACAGACAGACAGACAGACAGACAGACAGACAGACAGACAGACAGACAGACAGACAGACAGACAGACAGACAGACAGACAGACAGACAGACAGACAGACAGACAGACAGACAGACAGACAGACAGACAGACAGACAGACAGACAGACAGACAGACAGACAGACAGACAGACAGACAGACAGACAGACAGACAGACAGACAGACAGACAGACAGACAGACAGACAGACAGACAGACAGACAGACAGACAGACAGACAGACAGACAGACAGACAGACAGACAGACAGACAGACAGACAGACAGACAGACAGACAGACAGACAGACAGACAGACAGACAGACAGACAGACAGACAGACAGACAGACAGACAGACAGACAGACAGACAGACAGACAGACAGACAGACAGACAGACAGACAGACAGACAGACAGACAGACAGACAGACAGACAGACAGACAGACAGACAGACAGACAGACAGACAGACAGACAGACAGACAGACAGACAGACAGACAGACAGACAGACAGACAGACAGACAGACAGACAGACAGACAGACAGACAGACAGACAGACAGACAGACAGACAGACAGACAGACAGACAGACAGACAGACAGACAGACAGACAGACAGACAGACAGACAGACAGACAGACAGACAGACAGACAGACAGACAGACAGACAGACAGACAGACAGACAGACAGACAGACAGACAGACAGACAGACAGACAGACAGACAGACAGACAGACAGACAGACAGACAGACAGACAGACAGACAGACAGACAGACAGACAGACAGACAGACAGACAGACAGACAGACAGACAGACAGACAGACAGACAGACAGACAGACAGACAGACAGACAGACAGACAGACAGACAGACAGACAGACAGACAGACAGACAGACAGACAGACAGACAGACAGACAGACAGACAGACAGACAGACAGACAGACAGACAGACAGACAGACAGACAGACAGACAGACAGACAGACAGACAGACAGACAGACAGACAGACAGACAGACAGACAGACAGACAGACAGACAGACAGACAGACAGACAGACAGACAGACAGACAGACAGACAGACAGACAGACAGACAGACAGACAGACAGACAGACAGACAGACAGACAGACAGACAGACAGACAGACAGACAGACAGACAGACAGACAGACAGACAGACAGACAGACAGACAGACAGACAGACAGACAGACAGACAGACAGACAGACAGACAGACAGACAGACAGACAGACAGACAGACAGACAGACAGACAGACAGACAGACAGACAGACAGACAGACAGACAGACAGACAGACAGACAGACAGACAGACAGACAGACAGACAGACAGACAGACAGACAGACAGACAGACAGACAGACAGACAGACAGACAGACAGACAGACAGACAGACAGACAGACAGACAGACAGACAGACAGACAGACAGACAGACAGACAGACAGACAGACAGACAGACAGACAGACAGACAGACAGACAGACAGACAGACAGACAGACAGACAGACAGACAGACAGACAGACAGACAGACAGACAGACAGACAGACAGACAGACAGACAGACAGACAGACAGACAGACAGACAGACAGACAGACAGACAGACAGACAGACAGACAGACAGACAGACAGACAGACAGACAGACAGACAGACAGACAGACAGACAGACAGACAGACAGACAGACAGACAGACAGACAGACAGACAGACAGACAGACAGACAGACAGACAGACAGACAGACAGACAGACAGACAGACAGACAGACAGACAGACAGACAGACAGACAGACAGACAGACAGACAGACAGACAGACAGACAGACAGACAGACAGACAGACAGACAGACAGACAGACAGACAGACAGACAGACAGACAGACAGACAGACAGACAGACAGACAGACAGACAGACAGACAGACAGACAGACAGACAGACAGACAGACAGACAGACAGACAGACAGACAGACAGACAGACAGACAGACAGACAGACAGACAGACAGACAGACAGACAGACAGACAGACAGACAGACAGACAGACAGACAGACAGACAGACAGACAGACAGACAGACAGACAGACAGACAGACAGACAGACAGACAGACAGACAGACAGACAGACAGACAGACAGACAGACAGACAGACAGACAGACAGACAGACAGACAGACAGACAGACAGACAGACAGACAGACAGACAGACAGACAGACAGACAGACAGACAGACAGACAGACAGACAGACAGACAGACAGACAGACAGACAGACAGACAGACAGACAGACAGACAGACAGACAGACAGACAGACAGACAGACAGACAGACAGACAGACAGACAGACAGACAGACAGACAGACAGACAGACAGACAGACAGACAGACAGACAGACAGACAGACAGACAGACAGACAGACAGACAGACAGACAGACAGACAGACAGACAGACAGACAGACAGACAGACAGACAGACAGACAGACAGACAGACAGACAGACAGACAGACAGACAGACAGACAGACAGACAGACAGACAGACAGACAGACAGACAGACAGACAGACAGACAGACAGACAGACAGACAGACAGACAGACAGACAGACAGACAGACAGACAGACAGACAGACAGACAGACAGACAGACAGACAGACAGACAGACAGACAGACAGACAGACAGACAGACAGACAGACAGACAGACAGACAGACAGACAGACAGACAGACAGACAGACAGACAGACAGACAGACAGACAGACAGACAGACAGACAGACAGACAGACAGACAGACAGACAGACAGACAGACAGACAGACAGACAGACAGACAGACAGACAGACAGACAGACAGACAGACAGACAGACAGACAGACAGACAGACAGACAGACAGACAGACAGACAGACAGACAGACAGACAGACAGACAGACAGACAGACAGACAGACAGACAGACAGACAGACAGACAGACAGACAGACAGACAGACAGACAGACAGACAGACAGACAGACAGACAGACAGACAGACAGACAGACAGACAGACAGACAGACAGACAGACAGACAGACAGACAGACAGACAGACAGACAGACAGACAGACAGACAGACAGACAGACAGACAGACAGACAGACAGACAGACAGACAGACAGACAGACAGACAGACAGACAGACAGACAGACAGACAGACAGACAGACAGACAGACAGACAGACAGACAGACAGACAGACAGACAGACAGACAGACAGACAGACAGACAGACAGACAGACAGACAGACAGACAGACAGACAGACAGACAGACAGACAGACAGACAGACAGACAGACAGACAGACAGACAGACAGACAGACAGACAGACAGACAGACAGACAGACAGACAGACAGACAGACAGACAGACAGACAGACAGACAGACAGACAGACAGACAGACAGACAGACAGACAGACAGACAGACAGACAGACAGACAGACAGACAGACAGACAGACAGACAGACAGACAGACAGACAGACAGACAGACAGACAGACAGACAGACAGACAGACAGACAGACAGACAGACAGACAGACAGACAGACAGACAGACAGACAGACAGACAGACAGACAGACAGACAGACAGACAGACAGACAGACAGACAGACAGACAGACAGACAGACAGACAGACAGACAGACAGACAGACAGACAGACAGACAGACAGACAGACAGACAGACAGACAGACAGACAGACAGACAGACAGACAGACAGACAGACAGACAGACAGACAGACAGACAGACAGACAGACAGACAGACAGACAGACAGACAGACAGACAGACAGACAGACAGACAGACAGACAGACAGACAGACAGACAGACAGACAGACAGACAGACAGACAGACAGACAGACAGACAGACAGACAGACAGACAGACAGACAGACAGACAGACAGACAGACAGACAGACAGACAGACAGACAGACAGACAGACAGACAGACAGACAGACAGACAGACAGACAGACAGACAGACAGACAGACAGACAGACAGACAGACAGACAGACAGACAGACAGACAGACAGACAGACAGACAGACAGACAGACAGACAGACAGACAGACAGACAGACAGACAGACAGACAGACAGACAGACAGACAGACAGACAGACAGACAGACAGACAGACAGACAGACAGACAGACAGACAGACAGACAGACAGACAGACAGACAGACAGACAGACAGACAGACAGACAGACAGACAGACAGACAGACAGACAGACAGACAGACAGACAGACAGACAGACAGACAGACAGACAGACAGACAGACAGACAGACAGACAGACAGACAGACAGACAGACAGACAGACAGACAGACAGACAGACAGACAGACAGACAGACAGACAGACAGACAGACAGACAGACAGACAGACAGACAGACAGACAGACAGACAGACAGACAGACAGACAGACAGACAGACAGACAGACAGACAGACAGACAGACAGACAGACAGACAGACAGACAGACAGACAGACAGACAGACAGACAGACAGACAGACAGACAGACAGACAGACAGACAGACAGACAGACAGACAGACAGACAGACAGACAGACAGACAGACAGACAGACAGACAGACAGACAGACAGACAGACAGACAGACAGACAGACAGACAGACAGACAGACAGACAGACAGACAGACAGACAGACAGACAGACAGACAGACAGACAGACAGACAGACAGACAGACAGACAGACAGACAGACAGACAGACAGACAGACAGACAGACAGACAGACAGACAGACAGACAGACAGACAGACAGACAGACAGACAGACAGACAGACAGACAGACAGACAGACAGACAGACAGACAGACAGACAGACAGACAGACAGACAGACAGACAGACAGACAGACAGACAGACAGACAGACAGACAGACAGACAGACAGACAGACAGACAGACAGACAGACAGACAGACAGACAGACAGACAGACAGACAGACAGACAGACAGACAGACAGACAGACAGACAGACAGACAGACAGACAGACAGACAGACAGACAGACAGACAGACAGACAGACAGACAGACAGACAGACAGACAGACAGACAGACAGACAGACAGACAGACAGACAGACAGACAGACAGACAGACAGACAGACAGACAGACAGACAGACAGACAGACAGACAGACAGACAGACAGACAGACAGACAGACAGACAGACAGACAGACAGACAGACAGACAGACAGACAGACAGACAGACAGACAGACAGACAGACAGACAGACAGACAGACAGACAGACAGACAGACAGACAGACAGACAGACAGACAGACAGACAGACAGACAGACAGACAGACAGACAGACAGACAGACAGACAGACAGACAGACAGACAGACAGACAGACAGACAGACAGACAGACAGACAGACAGACAGACAGACAGACAGACAGACAGACAGACAGACAGACAGACAGACAGACAGACAGACAGACAGACAGACAGACAGACAGACAGACAGACAGACAGACAGACAGACAGACAGACAGACAGACAGACAGACAGACAGACAGACAGACAGACAGACAGACAGACAGACAGACAGACAGACAGACAGACAGACAGACAGACAGACAGACAGACAGACAGACAGACAGACAGACAGACAGACAGACAGACAGACAGACAGACAGACAGACAGACAGACAGACAGACAGACAGACAGACAGACAGACAGACAGACAGACAGACAGACAGACAGACAGACAGACAGACAGACAGACAGACAGACAGACAGACAGACAGACAGACAGACAGACAGACAGACAGACAGACAGACAGACAGACAGACAGACAGACAGACAGACAGACAGACAGACAGACAGACAGACAGACAGACAGACAGACAGACAGACAGACAGACAGACAGACAGACAGACAGACAGACAGACAGACAGACAGACAGACAGACAGACAGACAGACAGACAGACAGACAGACAGACAGACAGACAGACAGACAGACAGACAGACAGACAGACAGACAGACAGACAGACAGACAGACAGACAGACAGACAGACAGACAGACAGACAGACAGACAGACAGACAGACAGACAGACAGACAGACAGACAGACAGACAGACAGACAGACAGACAGACAGACAGACAGACAGACAGACAGACAGACAGACAGACAGACAGACAGACAGACAGACAGACAGACAGACAGACAGACAGACAGACAGACAGACAGACAGACAGACAGACAGACAGACAGACAGACAGACAGACAGACAGACAGACAGACAGACAGACAGACAGACAGACAGACAGACAGACAGACAGACAGACAGACAGACAGACAGACAGACAGACAGACAGACAGACAGACAGACAGACAGACAGACAGACAGACAGACAGACAGACAGACAGACAGACAGACAGACAGACAGACAGACAGACAGACAGACAGACAGACAGACAGACAGACAGACAGACAGACAGACAGACAGACAGACAGACAGACAGACAGACAGACAGACAGACAGACAGACAGACAGACAGACAGACAGACAGACAGACAGACAGACAGACAGACAGACAGACAGACAGACAGACAGACAGACAGACAGACAGACAGACAGACAGACAGACAGACAGACAGACAGACAGACAGACAGACAGACAGACAGACAGACAGACAGACAGACAGACAGACAGACAGACAGACAGACAGACAGACAGACAGACAGACAGACAGACAGACAGACAGACAGACAGACAGACAGACAGACAGACAGACAGACAGACAGACAGACAGACAGACAGACAGACAGACAGACAGACAGACAGACAGACAGACAGACAGACAGACAGACAGACAGACAGACAGACAGACAGACAGACAGACAGACAGACAGACAGACAGACAGACAGACAGACAGACAGACAGACAGACAGACAGACAGACAGACAGACAGACAGACAGACAGACAGACAGACAGACAGACAGACAGACAGACAGACAGACAGACAGACAGACAGACAGACAGACAGACAGACAGACAGACAGACAGACAGACAGACAGACAGACAGACAGACAGACAGACAGACAGACAGACAGACAGACAGACAGACAGACAGACAGACAGACAGACAGACAGACAGACAGACAGACAGACAGACAGACAGACAGACAGACAGACAGACAGACAGACAGACAGACAGACAGACAGACAGACAGACAGACAGACAGACAGACAGACAGACAGACAGACAGACAGACAGACAGACAGACAGACAGACAGACAGACAGACAGACAGACAGACAGACAGACAGACAGACAGACAGACAGACAGACAGACAGACAGACGGACGCAAATTTTTTTTTTACTGATTTCGACTCTGGAATGTTCTAAAACGTCGAGAAATGTAAAAAAAACGTGGTCAAAGATTTTGAGTTTTCGGCGAAGATTTCAATACATCGGCACTCTTAGTAGCACTAAGTGCCGATGTAAAAAAGATCTTTTTGTGAGACACCGAAAAAAAAAATTTCGAAAAAAAAATTTTAAAAAATTTTCATTTTTTTTTAATTTTCATTTTGCGAAAAACGATTTTTTTTTTCGAAAATGATAGTTTTTATTTTTTAAAAAAGTTAGATGCAAAAGTGAAAAAGAATGACACAGCGGGAGAAGGGGTCAAAAATTTTCTAAACTGCAGTGTACAACCCCGAAGTAAAATCCTAAGATTAGGGGTGTAAAAATCTTACTAAATATTACAAGGGGGGAGGGTAAATCCTTAAAAAATGTCTTATGACAATTGTGCATGGCCACTTACACCTTATGTTATTACCTTATGTTAAACAATTTTGATTTTTCAGTATGTTTATATCAATATTTACATATAAAGGGTGATTATTAACTGGCATGAAAAAATTTAAGAGGTGATTCTGTATTTAAAAATATCAAAAAAAGTTCCTATAAAGGTTGGTCCGCAAATGAGCCCTAAGGGAGCTACGGCCCTTTAAAATAGTAATAAAAATAAGGTTTTTAATTAATAACTCTGGTACCCTTTAAGCTAGAGCGACGAGCTTTTGCATGTATACTAGTATTAATAACGGATATAAGTTTATGTAAATTTATTTTTTTTTGAATTTATCCAGAGGCGTACCTAGACGAAAAAATGTATTAGGTTTGACACATTTTTGCCCCAAACCTTTTTATGTGCACTTTTTTTGGTTTATTTGTAATTACTATGGATTTTTTGAGTAAAAATACATAAAAAATGCCATATAGTGTAACACTGTAGGAGCAACCGAAAAAAAAATGCAATTAAGAGGAAGTAACATTTTTGCCTCTAAAAACGTTACTTTTTAAAAGGCTATTACTCCTTTAATATTAAATTTAGGTGTTTTGGTGAAGAATACTTTTTTGCTCAATTATAACTGAAGAATCACCCTGTAGCATCAAAATTGAATTGATGCTTTTTTTTTGTTCCCCATTCAATATGTCATCTTCGAAGGGCCGTAGCTCCATTAGAGCTCATTTCCGGACCAACCTTTATAGAAACTTCTTTCATATTTTTGGATGTAGCATCACCTCTTAAATTTTGGCATGGCAGTTACTGATCATCCTGTATAAAAAAAAAACAAAAGAGTCCAGGCGCTGGAATGTTTATGTTTATGTTTATGTTTGTTTTTTAACCTCGTACTATTCTACTTAATTAAGCATCCCCTAAGTCCAGGACTTGTGTGGGCTAGTAGTAGAGGGAACCACCGGCTTTAATTGACTTTCGAACCAATATATCAATGCAAAGTAGGTAATTAAAATTACTAATGAAGCGTAAATATAAAAAAAAAAGAATTATTTGAAAATTATAATTTGGTTTAAAATTTGAAATATTTGTTTAAAAATTATGCTAATTTTCTCAATGGATGCGTTCAATGGAAACAGCAAAACTCATCGAAACCTGTCAAATCACTACTGAACGCTATGGTCAGTTTCGATTGACAGATGTCGCTGAATCATGCCTCATCAACGTTTTGAGATGATTAGGTACCATTGATTGATTTTATAAAAGCGCGGGAATGTACTTTTTGTGGGTATTTATGACAAGTGACAGATATTAGCCGTTCAGCAGTTTGCTAGCAAAACTTTTCATTTGATGACTTTTGATCAGTTTTGCTGTTTTGCGTTTATTAAAAACAAGAAAATTAAAACAGACACATATTCATAAACAAATTTTAACTATGTAGGACCGGTTTCTTACTTTGACAGTAAAGATAACACGAAAAGAAATTAGTGGGCTCTGCGCTATACATTATAAGATATTTGGTAACAGTGGCAAATTATAGCGATTTAAGCCATATATTATAAAGGACACGATAACTAATAGTGTTAAAAATAAATTGGAAACGATTATATATATTACAGACACGATTATATTTATTACAGGCAATATTATAAATTTACAGAAATTTTATTATATTATAAAAATTATTAGCACGGACAATAATTAAATCTATTTAAGCTATAAATGCCATACTATTTGTTATATTTTATTATTCACTAAACAATTAAAGTATTTCATATAAATTTTTACACTGACTGCCATAATTGTAAGAGAAAGCCTTGTATTTATATAATAAGCGATTATAATTTGCTTGGTATGTGTGTTATAGCGCTCCTAGCTATATTTTTTTTTTCGTGAGGAGGTCTGTATATATATATTTATTTGATGATAATAAAAATACGGTAAAGAATTGAATTTATTTATATAATATTTTATGACTAAATTTTATAAAACGTAGAACCGCTTTAGGTAGATAAAATAAATTTTTAAGATCTCCAAAAAGCATAAGAGTATATCTCTACATATTACGTTTGACCATATTTTAGCACAAGCTAGAAGCCTTGCAATGTAAGATTAGCGACGTTTTAAAATATGCTTTACTAATTTAACGACCAATTCTAAAAAATTTTAACCGACTTCCAAAAAAAAAATTATGTGCTAGAGACTAGACCAACTCATCATATATTTTCGTTTGGACTTTTAATTATAGTGATTTAAGCTATAGATTATAAGGGACACAATAACTAATAATGTTAAAAATAAATTGGAAACGATTATATATATTACAGACACGATTATATTTATTACAGGCACTATTATAAATTCACAGAAATTTTATTATATTATAAAAATTATTAGCACGGACAATAATTAAATCTATTTAAGCTATAAATACCATACTATTTGTTATATTTTATTATTCACTAAACAATTAAAGTATTTCATATAAATTTTTACACTGACTGCCATAATTGTAAGAGAAAGCCTTGTATTTATATAATAAGCGATTATAATTTGCTTGGTATGTGTGTTATAGCGCTCCTAGCTATAATTTTTTTTCCGTGAAGAGGTCTGTATATATATATTTATTTGATGATAATAAAAATATTTATTTATATAATATTTTATGACTAAATTTTATAAAACGTAGAACCGCTTTAGGTAGATAAAATAAATTTTTAAGATCTCCAAAAAGCATAAGAGTATATCTCTACATATTACGTTTGACCATATTTTAGCACAAGCTAGAAGCCTTGCAATGTAAGATTAGCGACGTTTTAAAATATGCTTTACTAATTTAACGACCAATTCTAAAAAATTTTAACCGACTTCCAAAAAAAAAATTATGTGCTAGAGACTATACCAACTCATCATATATTTTCGTTTGGACTTTTAATTATAGTGATTTAAGCTATAGATTATAAGGGACACAATAACTAATAATGTTAAAAATAAATTGGAAACGATTATATATATTACAGACACGATTATATTTATTACAGGCACTATTATAAATTCACAGAAATTTTATTATATTATAAAAATTATTAGCACGGACAATAATTAAATCTATTTAAGCTATAAATACCATACTATTTGTTATATTTTATTATTCACTAAACAATTAAAGTATTTCATATAAATTTTTACACTGACTGCCATAATTGTAAGAGAAAGCCTTGTATTTATATAATAAGCGATTATAATTTGCTTGGTATGTGTGTTATAGCGCTCCTAGCTATAATTTTTTTTCCGTGAAGAGGTCTGTATATATATATATTTATTTGATGATAATAAAAATATTTATTTATATAATATTTTATGACTAAATTTTATAAAACGTAGAACCGCTTTAGGTAGATAAAATAAATTTTTAAGATCTCCAAAAAGCATAAGAGTATATCTCTACATATTACGTTTGACCATATTTTAGCACAAGCCTTGCAATGTAAGATTAGCGACGTTTTAAAATATGCTTTACTAATTTAACGACCAATTCTAAAAAATTTTAACCGACTTCCAAAAAAAAAATTATGTGCTAGAGACTAGACCAACTCATCATATATTTTCGGGGTCGTTGAAATCAAATCTAAGATCAGGTCATAATTTTTTTCTCCACCTAAAACCATCTGAATTTAAGGAATTTTCGCACCCTTTTTTATGTGTAAAAAAATTACGATCTGATGGAGTAATTCTGAGGTCAGATTCAGTTTCAGCGAGATTGGTCTAGTCTCTGGATATTATTTTTTTTTGTGTGGCTCTGTATTCAACATTTACGGAAATAAAAGTTTTTTTGTGTTTATCTCAAAACAAAAACTTTGGACTTATACTGTTCTTCAACTGACCGCTTCAATTATTACTATTAATATTACACTATATTTACCTATCGAATTATCCTCAGTCGGTTGAAACTGGTAGCTAGCTTTGAACCCTTGTCCTGGCCAATCCGAATTGGCGACGAACTCTATGAACAGGTCTGTGCCGGTGGACAAGATTTCCAGTTCGTTTCCTTCATTGCACAGGACCCGGATCGCAGGATCGGCAGATGTTTTGCCATCGTATACCCTGATGAGATCGGCTCTATTCAAGCAGCTGGAAATTAATTAAAATGGTTATAATTATGCTCGAAAATACGATTGTCGAATTATGTGTTACAATTTAATTAAAAGTAAATTAGGCATAATTAAATATTTCATTATATTTAAAGCCGTGAAGCCAGTACTATTATCCATAAGTTGTAAATATTTTTACTTAAGTAAGCATAACGCATTAATGCCTCTGGTAGAAAAGTACATAAATCTAACTTAACATAACATTAGATTAGTGATATTTTTATGTTTAGTCTCAAACGTTGTACAAAAACGTTATAAAATATATAAATCTAACCTTAAAAACTAACGTTTGACAAAAACTTTATAAAATACATAAATCTAACGTTAGTTTCCAAACCAAATTCTAACCTTTTTCTAACCTTATTCTAACTTAAAATATTTTTTAAATTTCCGTTATTAATACGTAGGCTATATTAGAAAATACTCATTTCAGACAGCTATGTGCCTAGGTTTGATAATAATTTATTATTTCTATAATAAGTTTAAAAAAATATCCCCCCAAAGTCAAAATTATAGTAAGTCTGGCAACGATGTATTAGAATTGAAAAAATATTTTAAGATTCTGAATGTATAAATAAATATTAACTAACTAAATATAAAGTTTTTCTAAGAAGTAAACGTATTTATCGAAGTATAACAGCATATTACACGAAAAATATTTAGGGCCACCTAAAAAGATGGCTATTTTATATATAAATGTAACGAAATTATGTTTAAAAATATTATGATTGCTAAAATATATTAAGATTTATTTATATCAATAAATTTGTCTCCAGCTGCCATTTTATGATGCAGGTAGAAATTTCCTAGTTGGCCACGCTCCCTCCGAAAGTTAGAAATTAAACGTAATTATAACGTATTTCTAACTTAAAAATCTAACGTTAGATTAACGTTTGGAACTAACGTTTGATTCTAACGTTAAAAAGCGGGACATTTGCACATATTTTATAACGTACTTTTTGTACAGTTTTCTAACGTTAGAAAAACGTTATTTTAACGTTAAATTTCTACTAGGGTAGTTCCATATAATATCAAAGGGACACAGTAGTACTTAACGTTGTTATATGTAAAACAACCCTACAAAGTCTACAGGTCGCACAAAATACCCTTTTAAAAATTTTGTTTAATAAAGAGCGAACGCATCCCACTGCTTTGTTGTATGAGGAACTGGAACTGTTTGACATTCGTGAACTTTACGCCTACAGTACCTTAAATTTTATTATTAAAAACGACACTGTCAATATAAGATCCAGACCCCATACAACAAGATCAGTTTCCAATCAGTCGTCAGCAGTTCCTTTATGTACAAAGACATTTTCCCAAAGGTTTATTTTATATCTAGGACCTAAACTATTTAACTTATTGCCAGTTAGCATTAAAACTATTCCCTATTGTTTTAGATTAAAGCGTGAGTTAAAAAAATACGTTAAACAAAATATAAATAGCATTAGACCCTTATTTCAAAATGATAGCTAATAAACATTTCCTTCTCTTTCCATATCTCTCTTTCTCGCTCTCTCTCTTTTCTCCATTTTTGCGCGCACACACACACACACACTTTATCATTTCTTTCTTTTATTTCCATTAATTTTCTATTTTGTTAAGATTTTATATACTGTAATTTAAGTATCTATAATTGTTGTAGTTCTTAATTTAGATATTTATTATTATTATTATTATTAATTTTTTTCTCACTACACGGGCTTTTGCCTACAGTGAGCAAATTGTAAAATACCATATGTAATTTTATGTATTAAATAAATAAATAAATAAATAAAAAAAAAAAATATTAGTTCTGTTAATTGTAACAACCAGTGTTTACTAAACTTCCGTGGGGTTCCATATACGCAAAAACCTTTAGTATTTACTACGGCAACGAGTGGAGCCGTGCCAAAAATCCAGAAGGCTATGACCTTCATTAAAAGATCCAATTCATTTTGGAAAATGTTTTTCTACGAATTTTGCTGGAATTTCCCAAAAAAACTAGGTATCTATATCTTGAGTAATTTATTTTAAATTATAATTAAAATTAAATAAATTTAGACACTTTTGAAAGTTTGTTTTTAACATTTAAAATGTATATGTGTAAAACTAATTAAAATTTTACAAACTGTAATTCCTCGAGTTAGTTTTCATCAAAATAATAGTTGGTAGGTATTTTAAAAGTTATCAAGATGCAAAATAGTTTCCATATACTCAAACACGTTTTGTATTTACTACGGTAACCACTCGTTACCGTACCAAAAAACCAGAAGGCTATGATTCAAATTAGTTATCTTCACGTGTCACAATTTATTTTCATTGTTTGATGATTTTTCACCGGGCATAGAATCCCGGAAAACCAAAATAGCTCTGCAATAAATGTGAGCGATTAGTATCATCTAGAAATATCCTTAAAATATCCCCAACTGCACAAAACTTGCACTAATAATATTTTTATTTCCTATTTTCGACATGCAGGGTAGTCCAGAACTGGCTAGTACCCAGTGGGTATTCTTAGTGTACCGTAGATACAATCGTTTTCAAGAAAATTACACTTAAAGAGATGATTTCACATTCTGAGCCTCAAAAATAAGAACAAAAAATTACGCAAATAAAAACTTTAATAATGCAGGGCGATTCTATAGCTTTTTTAGTCGGCATAGCTCCCTTAGGGCTCATTTCCAGACCAACCTTTATGGGAACTTTTTTTTCATATTTTTGAATGTTAAATCACTCCTTAAATTATTTTCCGTCAGTTCAGGGCCATCCTGTATACCCTACAAATAGAAAGTCTAGATTTTTTTGTATTCCTATGTATTTTCAGGCGCTGAACCCGAATTTGAGGTCAAAGGTAATATCTTATCTGATTAGTTAGTCAAAAAAACGTTGGTTTCATATACTCGAAAATAAGGTTTTTTGAGGTTATCTCCAAAACTAATCGGACGAGGTGCAATTTTGACCTCAAATTCGGATGCAGTGCCTCAGAATACATAGGAATGCAGTGGTCTCCAAAAAAAATTCCTGACTATTCCTTTTTTTGTGGCTGTGTATATATAGAGATTTTTTTTAACAGCGATTTTTTTTATCTGACGCGTGTAAAACTGTTAGTCCACGTGGGTTGATCTAGCCAGTTAACGTTCGACCCTATCCAATCATATTTCACAAAAGATTTATCCACAGCCACAAAGCTTTTGTACGAATAAATATTTACTGGACCGGCTTTAATTTGTTTTATTTGTGTTCTGTGCATCGAGCTATATAAGATAAATACGTTTTTAATATAATAAAATTTAATTAGGTCTCACATTAATCTGTTCTAAATGTAAACATTCTACTGTAAAGGCGGCGACTATACCTAATACTCCTTTGCTGTGATTCTGCGAAGAGTATAACAATGGCAGGCGTTCAAGTAAATATATATTTATATAAATATTCAATTCCGACTATTTTCTTTGGGTCAGCATCCACACTTCTTGTTTTCTGAAGTTCATAAATATTTGCTATTTGCTTTTCTGTATATTTACCGAAATAGATTTGAAATTCACTATTTACATACACAAAAATATCTTGCGTGGTACTTTCGTGTATTTTGCCTCTTGGTGTAGAAAAAATAAATTAATTTTAAACAAGGAAAAGACAGTTTTTTTGGGTGATCAATCTTTTAAATGTGAAGATTCAACTAATTTTCTGGGCGTAATTATCGATAAAAACCTAACGTGGTCAAGTCATGTCAAATCTGTTTTTATACAATCTGTTTTTTTGTTTTTCTCTTTTTTAATTTTTTCAGGCATTGTATAATCATAGGTAGGTGTGTTTATACATTTATTTTTATTTTTTTCTATATATTTTTTGTATGACGTATCCAATCTATGAAAAAATAGCCTAATTATTAATAAAGATTATTATTATTATTATTCTCCAGAAATATTTCGATGAACAAAATTGACAAAGAAAACCGGCGATGGAAGAAAGGTCTGGAAAGTCACTCACAGTGAAATTCTAGAGGTTATTTTTTTTATATATTTTTGTTGGAGTATTTTTAACTATTTAGATGTCAAACTTTGATTATTTTTTAATTTTTGTTACAGGCGCTCTATCTAGCACCGCTAGGAGTATCAAATTTTTGTTAGGGTTCATTTTATATCTGTTATAAAACTCTTTTTCATAACAAAATATTATTTAATTGCAGGGACGGAACCAGACCAGTTTCTCGAAGGGGGTGATTTGCCAGAATAACTCTAAAATTTGTATAATGCAACGCTAGATATAGTTTAAGAAACAGTTACATTTTGACCGATTACACTTTCCAACAAAGTTTAAATCCACCAGATAGCCTAAAACGCACTTAAAACTATAAAAATGTGTTTTTCCTTATAATGCAAACAGACAACCCAATTTACATCGGCAGTTATTGCTACTAAGAGTGCCGATGTATTGAAATCTTCGCCGAAAAGTCAAAAAAACTATGTTTTTTTCATATTTCTCGACATTTTAGATCTTTCTGAGTAGAAATCAGTAAAAAAAAAATTAATCCATCTGTCTCTGTCTGTCTGTAAACCGCGTCTAACACAGGTTCGGAGGTGAGTTAGATACGGTTAACCGTAAAAACTTTTTAACCTATTAATTGTTTATTTACACTATAATTTACAGGCCTGTGGGAATTTTCCTTGATTTGTATGCAAAATGTAAAAAATACAGTAGGTAACGTATTTCAACTTTTATTTTCTTCTAACTTCTAAGTGTTTGCTTATGTGGTTTAAAATTAAATTCTTATATAAAAAACTATTTAAACTTATTATTGTTGTTTATTACTTTCCCCATGAGCAAATAAACTTGGAAATGTAGTTTAAGTGCTTTTTCATCATCTTATCCAAAGGAAATATAAAAAATATATACCTTATCAGTTTTTTGGAAAAAGTTAGGTTGGGTACTTGTCAAAACCTCAAGAAAATAACCAATGCGTTTTTGTGAGAACTGCCGGTGATACAAATTTAGTGGTGGAGATAAAAACCGTACGGTTAACCGGTGTTTCCACAAAAATTGGCTATGACGATTTATATAAATTGACATATTAAGTTATTGCAAAGCTATGATTTGCAGTGGCATTTTTCTTTCTGTCAAAGAGAAAAATATTGTCATTTAAGAGCAAATAAAATCTATCAATTTTTATTGAATATGACAAAACAAATAAGCTATATATTTCATATTAATATAACGTGGTCAAATAGACGATAGATTCAATTTAGTTCTTAAACAAATCAATCGATTCTGCAACAAAATTTATGTGTACTTATGCTTTAAGAGTCTGGGTTGTCATTAAGGGTTTATAAACACCATACAGAGATGAGACACTCATTGTCAACTTAACTACATGAGAAAGTACAATCAAATCCAACAATGTCACATACATTTTTCTACGACTGCTTTAGAATGTAAGCAAATACACACACTTTTCAAACACAGAATGAATCTATTCTAGCTCTAGATACGGTATGAATATTCCGTATCAAGTGTTAGAATGAGCACATGTAGTGCCATCTCTTGTTTATAAAAGTAAAGAAAACTGTAGCAAAATTAGCAAAAAAATATATATTTTACCATGAAATATTGAATAATTAATTGAAATTTAAAGTTTTGCGTTAAAATTACATAAAGTTTATTAGTTTTTCTTAATATTTGACCAGTTTTTTATCAATTTAGTTCAAAAAATTGAAACTGCTCCATCTATTGTTAAATATTTAAATCTTATATCTGTCACAACGATCTGACATAACCTTCAATTTTTGCATTATAATTTGTAAATATGTGCTAAAATTAAATAAAAATCTTTTTCAGTACTGATTTGATAAAATTATTAAATAACATTAATTGCTTTATTTAAAAATACGTGTTTTGTTGCATTTGCAATGTCGAGTCAAAAAAAAACATTGTTTTTAACCTTGTCCGCAGTTTAAACCATACAGTGTTTCATATTTGCAGTCGAAGAAAAAGTATAGTCTACAACACGTATGGAACAGTCATTCCGCGCTCGCGGGACCCTTTATAGGGCACTGGTACGTACACGTATACGTACCACCAGTAAATTTTGGCTTCTGTTAGCTAGTTGGAAAAAAATTAAAATAGATAAATAAAGTGTACAGTCAGTTTATGGTGGCAGAAGTAATGAAACCGTTTAACCAGGCATTTTTACGGCGTTGGTAAAAAATATATAGTTGTCGTATCGTTCCGGTTTTATAAGAATTCTAGAGGAAGCTCAATCTGGAAATGTAATGTAAAATAACCTCGAAAATAACTAAAATATAATAATTTCGTTATGGATAAACTATAGTCCATCTATTCCTGCGAGATAGTAGTTTAAAGATTCCCGCGATTTTTAGGCTACATGACACGTACCTTTTCACACATAGCATATTTTGATATTAGTTGACATTTTTTAATAATGATTGGCCATTAAAACTAATAAAACAAGAAAAACTTACATAAATTTTAAAGTTTTATAGGTTTTTTTCCTAAATTGAATCCGATTAAACCATATAACATCTATATTTTGACATAATTTATTTATAAGCTGATATATAATTTTGTAGGAGCATTGTCAAATTTATAAAATTTCTGTGCCCTGTGTTTAAAATGCAAAGTTAAAAGTCAGTATAAAAAGGCAAAACATTTCTTAGACTAGTACAATTACTTCCGTTACAGCTATATAAGTTTACATTACAATTTAAATAATTATTATATTAAACAAACTATAATAGTTTTGTAATATCTGTTTTTCAATTCCTGCTGTGAAAAAGATACGGCAACTCCGTGGCTTAAAAATAAAATCCTATCCTGCAGATTTGCCAGTGCTCTGTGGTGTAAAACGGGCCGCTTCCCTTACTATCTTGCAGGGCTGGATGGAATATAGTAACACAATTCTCAATTACTGATCAAAACTCCATAAGGCCATGACTCAAATTAACTATTTCTGTTTAATTGTTTGATTATTGTCCACCGGCGGGTGACTGTTAAAGAAGGATGACTATAGAATCGCTCCTGTTTAAAGGGAAGGATAGCAATATAGTAGAGAAAAAGATGCAAGTCGCTTGGAAAACAACTTTACACTACGATATTTCAAGAAATCTTTGATATAGAGACTTAAAATTTGGAACAAATTCTGTATACTACTTAGAAAATCTTTGTTCCAAATTTCAAGTCACTGGGTCAAAGCGTTTTTAAAATATCGTACTGTAAACTTGTTTTACAAGCGACTTGCATCTTTTTCTCTTCTATATCTGAATGCACGTAAGCCATAGATACTGCAATGGCGATTTCTCCCGTTAGATTAGACAGGGACAAAAGTTCTACCCAAAAAGGATAGAAGATATACATACACTCCAACTTCCACCCAACCAAACAAATTCTGTATTTGTTCTTTGTTGAACAAATACAATATTTACTTGGCCGGGCGAAAAGTGTAACTATATTATTTTTATTAAAGAAATTACTGGCGCCATCTAAACTTTAGTAGAATTATCTTATTTTACAGATTCACATTAGCTATGTTCGTTTGTGCCGCTCAGTACTACACTTTCCGACCAACCAAATAAATACTGTATTTGTTGTATGAAAAACAAATACATTATTTATTTGGTTGGCTGGAAAGTGTAGCACAAATGAGATAGACATAGGGTAGACGTCTTTTGTTTCATAATTCTAGTTGTAGAGAGCTCCATTTCAGTAGTTTAAGGGTTTCAGGCATTTTTACGGTATTAGTAAACATATATATATATAGTATCCTTCCGGTTTTATGAGAATTCTGGAGGAAGCTCAGTCTGGTAATGTTTGCTGGACTTGAAAGAGTGCCGTGTAAATTCAATCCAAGCGGTCCATTACTCGCAGCAACCTCTCGCAGAGCTTCAAATGGCATTGATTGATGATGATCCTAAATAAACACTACATCAAAAATTTTAAAATATAGATACGTTTATATTTTAAATTTTTTTCTTCCATTACACTAGGCAAAAAATCGCAACTTTTTTTTTTGCCCCGATCGGAAAGTAAATTTTTCTTACTAATTCGAGGGCGTAGAATCCGAATCTGACCTTAGAAAAATTCCAGCACCTAAAATTTTTGAGTTATAAGTTCAGGTAATAATGACGTTTTTTTTTCAAAATCTTAAAAAAAAGAGTAGAATTTTGAAAATTTTAGTGTATATTAAAAAAAATACGAGGAATTCAAAAATCTATATGTCAAGAACCTACTGTCAGAGTAAGTACGCTAAAAAAATAAAAAGGTTAAAATGAAAGTGCAGAGTTTACTTAATTGCTCATTTTTGGCAAAACTATCAAAAATTTTTTAAAACTTTATAGAACTTAATTTGTAGATTATAAAATTCTCTACAAAAATATTTATACAAATATTTTTTTACTTTGCTTAGTTTGTTCCTAAAAAGTAAATAAATGAAAAAGATATAAAATTAAAGTACACAGTGTAAACTTTTTTCCCGAGCCCAAAAAATATACTTTTCTTATCAATTTAAAGGCGCAGAATCCAAATTTGACCTTAAAAAAATTCTTATTTTTTAAATTTTAATACATGCAATTATGTCAATTTAAAAATAATTTATAAAACAAAATATTGTGTATTTTTTTTGTTTTTTTTAATGGTTCTACATCATAAAAATGTTACTTTATTACATAAGAACCATAATACGTAACATTTTTTTAGTTCATTTTTGACACCCTAGTAATAATTTTTGACAATTTTTAGCATGAGTACGTAGCGATAAGCTTGTCCCCTTCTTCTTACTCTCCACCCCTACTTAGTTTTGTCACATTATCCATTTTTTTTAAATATTTTTTTTATAATATCCCTATTTATTCTACCTATGAATTTAAAGTTTCTATGTTTTAAGTTGGGTATTTTTTAACTAATATTAAGTCGCCGAGTCCAAATTTGTCCTTGGAATATTTTTGTCTGATGATGATGATTTTAGAACAAAAGAGGGATAAAATAATGATTTTTTAACATTTTTATCATATTTTTCTCAGAAAACTTAGGTAATAGAAATATTCTGAGGCCAGATTCGGTTTCAGCGACCCAAAATTAGTTAAAAAACATATGACTCCAATCGGGGCAAGAAACCGTGTTGCCTAGTGTTATCTGCTATTTAAAAGTGAGGTTATTTATATTTTCCATTACCTTCTATTTACAAGTGAGGTTATTTAAAATTTAAACAAACGGCAGTAATATGTGTTGAAGATAAAAGTAGTAAGGCAAAAATAAAGAAGTAAAGCAGGGATGCGTTCTATCTGCCTTAATTATCAATATATATGTGACCCTGCACAAAGAAACCCGGTTAGTATGTGAAATTTACGTATTACTTTTTCTTGGAAAAGCAATATGTAAATTTGACACAATAACCGGGTTTATTTGTACAGGGTCACATAGAGGAAGCAATTAATCGAGGGGTTAACCGCTGAGGAATTCAGGTGTACAAATTAAAGGAAATCTTGGAGAAAATCTCTCGAGTAAATCTGAAAAAATCTTTTTTTTACCAAACAGGCTCGGCTATAAAAAATGTCTTCTCTACCTTGGTATATAATCACTATTATTTTTATGTATACCCAAAATTATAAATGTTAACCGCTGCAACAAAAACCCTAGGTTTAGGCAGATTATATGCAATACCAATGTAAAAACTATTGTATACTTATTTAAACATTTTGAATTGAAATGGATTGAATTGAATTCAGTAGAGGCTGTTAGGATAATCACTCTACTTGAATTTTATTTGAGTTTCAAATATATGATTTTAATTTAGGAATTTCAAAATCATACTATTTCGTAACGTACGTAACATGCATTTATTTATAATAGTTAACTTCTGTAAATCACATTTATATCTTATATTTTATGTTGATCAAGAAGCAAATATATTAAAATTTAAGCACCAAAAACTTTAATATAATAACCCTGATAGAAAAGTACACAAATCTAACTTAACATAATATTAGATTAGTGACATTTTTATGTTTAGTCCAAACGTTATCCAAAAACGTTATAAAATATATAAATCTAACGTTAGCTACATGACTTATTTCTAACCTTTTTCTAATCTTATTTTAACTTTAAATATTTTTTAAATTTCCATTATTAATACGTAATCTATAGTAGAAAATACTCATTTCAGACAGGTTTGCCTAGGTGCCTAGGTTTGATAATTATCCGTAAAAAGTTTGCAAATTCTCACAAAATAAAATAAAAACACTAAAAGATTTTATTCTCGTTGATTAAACAGACAGTAGTATTATTTATGCGCTGTCGTTCTTGAATATAATGTATCTAACAATCAAATATTTTTATATTATAAATGTATATTAAATTACAAAATAATTTTATATTTATTATTTCCATAATAAGTTTAAAAAATATCCCCCAAAAGTCAAAATTATAGTAAGTCTGGCAAAGCTGTACTAGAACTGAAAAAATATTTTAAGATTCTGAATGTATAAATAAATATTAACTAATTAAATATAAAGTTTTTCTGGGAGGTAAACGTATTTATCGAAGTATAACAGCATATTACACGAAAAATATTTAAGGCCATCTAAAAAGATGGTTATTTTATAAATAAATGTAACGAAATTATGTTTAAAAATATTATGATTGCTAAAATATATTAAAATTTATTTATATGAATAAATTTGTCTCCAGCTGCCATTTTATAATGCAGGTAGAAATTTCCTAGTTGGCCACGCCCCCTCCGAAAGTTAGAAATTAAACGTACTTATGACGTATTTCTAACTTAAAAATCTAACGTTAGATTAACATTTGTAACTAAAGTTTGATTCTAACGTTAAAAAGCGGGACATTTGCACATATTTTATAACGTACTTTTATAAAGTTTTCTAACAATAGAAAAACGTTATTCTAAAGTAAAATTTCTACTAGGGAATACCTTGTATATAAGATTTAGCTTATCTACGCTTACCATTACATTTACTTATTACAATGTAAGTATTCAATATAAGCTTGACCATAAATTCTATCATTTATGTGGCTATTACAGCCATTTTATTACCAAACATTAAAACAATCTATAGCACTATAGCACTTTGATGGGAGATTTAGCTCAGTGGTCAATGGCATCGATATAGCCTGACACTGATCTAATGATCGTGAGTTCATACCTCACTGGCGCCGATTGCCTTTTTCAGTTAATTAATAATTGAAATTTGGCGAAGGCGTACTCCCTAGATATATTGGTTCGAAAGTCAATTAAAGCCGGTGGTTCCCTCTACTACTAGCCCACACAAGTCCTGGACTTAGGGGATGCTTAATTAAGTAGAATAGTACGAGGTTAAAAACAAACATAAAAAAACATATTGATTTCTTACCGCACGAAATAATCTACCTAGAGTTTAAGAATTCACCAATCATTAACATTAGGCAATAACCCTATACACGGTGTATTTGAAATAGCGTAGGAAATTTTAACAGGTGATTCTACATGATAAAATATGACAAAAAGTTCCTATAAACATATGTCTAAAAATGCGTCATAAGGGAGCTACGCCCCTTTGAAAGTGGCTAAAAAAATCGTTTTTTATTTAATAACTCAGAAACCCTTTGAGATATATCAACGAGGTACCAAGGCCCGTTTTTATGTGTTATTTTCATGTACTTATTTCAACCAGGGGTGTGCGAAACGGGGGGGGGGGGCTTATCAGTTTTTTGTCCCAAAATTTTTTCTGTGTAACTTTTTTGCAATTTTATTTTTGAAATATGATTCCTCAGGTCAAAATACATAAAAAAGGTACTCTTGTTGTAATACTGTAAGATTAACCGTTTTCGAGAAAAATTCATTTGAAGGTAATATTCCACGGTTTGAGGACGAAAAATTAAATTCTAAAATGTTGAAAACAAAAATTTTAATGATGCAGGGCAAATGTACATTAAAAACTAAGAAAAAAACCTCATATACAGGTACTTCCAAAAATCAATCCTAATGGAGCTATGGTCTCCTAAATATGCACCATTTTTAAAGGGATATGGTAGCTTTAAAAGCGTTTTTTCGACCTACATGTATGGAAACTTTTTTTCTTAGTTTTTGATGTAGAATAACATTGCATCATTAAAATTTTGGTTTTTGACATTTTAGTATTTAATTTTTCGTCCTCGAACCGTGAAACTTCACCTTCAAATGAACTTTTCTCGAAAAAGGTTAATCCTACAGTATTACAACAAGAGTACCTTTTTTGTGTATTTTGACCTGAGGAATCATATTTCAAAAATAAAATTGCAAAAAAGTTACACAGAAAAAAGTTTGGGACAAAAAACTGATAAGGCCCCCCCATTTCGCACACCCCTGGTTTAAATAAGTACGTGAAAATGACATACAAAGATGGCCCTTATTAGGATTAATTCACGTGCAAAACCCTGTTAACATGTCTCAAAGGGTTCCTGAGTTATTAAATAAAAACCGATTTTTTTAGCCAATTTCAAAGGGGCGTAGCTCCCTTATGACGCATATTTAGACATATGTTTATAGGAACTTTTTGTCATATTTTATCATGTAGAATCACCTGTTAAAATTTCCTACCCTATTTCAAATACACCCTGTATAGGGTAGGAGCACCGGTTTTAGCCAGAGTAGTTTTTTGGGTATAGCTAAGAAATAGGAGACTTTAGATCAAAATTATCGTTTAAATCCGATTTGAATGATAAAAGTTGGGACAACAAATATGTTAAATAAGTTTTAACTGTAGCAAAACGAATACAGTGACTATTCAAAGTTTTGATTTTGAAAAAAATGTAATTTCTTATGACTTTTCTTAATAAACCGCCAGAAAAATAATTTTAAATATCTAATTCAGGTAAAATTAAATTCGTAAAACATTTATATCAAATTAAAGGTAAGTCATTAAACAGTTACTTTATTAATATTTTAATACATATTTTGCAGAATTTATTCTTAAATTTGCATGGCGATAACTGGGACACTAATATGCTTCTCTTTCTAGCTATAGCCACAGAATTGGCTAAAACTGGAACATAAGTAGAACCAGTTATAGCCAATGTCAAAAAATATCAATATGTCAAAATTACTGTACAAATAATAAAGATTTTAGCGAAAACCACCTTTAAATATTAGTCAATAATACATTTAAATTAAAAAAGAAGGAATATTGTACAAAATATAGTCGAGAACGGGCCATCAAAATGACTCAAATGATTCAAGACTGAAGCTGAAAACTAAACATATCACAATGGTAAATTGTAACATACATGTAAAGTTTTTTGTAAAACTTATAGTGTCGAATATGGTATAAACTACCAGCTGGTTCAGATCCCAAAAAGACTTTAAACAAATAAATAAAGGATAAATAAAATTAATAAATATTTATAATTATCGGATAATTATCCCAGAAAAGATGTACATATGCAAGAAAAAATGTAATAAAAAACGAAATCATTTTAAATATTGATTAAGAAGTATATATTTTTAAAAAACTATAAATTTTAAATGTTCTAAAACTGTTACAAAAATATAAATAATTTATTTTTAACATCTTTTTAGTTTTTTTAATGGTGGCTAAAATTAGAGAATTAGTATTATTTTGTTTGTTTTCTATTTTATAACATATCAGCTGAAGTTATATTGTTTAAACATTTATTTTATATAAAACATTTTACTATTCCTTAAAACGACTTTTGTTTGATTAACGCAGTCGTCCCTCCGAAGTGACTGATCGATTTCGTGCTTTTTAGCACTCTTCAGAGCCACATATCGGTAGTAGGGACAACTACGAAAATCAAATCCTTTCCATATATCTCTATATGGAGTTTAAAAGTCGTTGTAAGGAAAAGCAAAAACAGCTAGCGACATCTACTGCTAAAAGCAGAGACTGAATAAACCTATCGACAGTCCAAAAAAGGAAGCAGTTATTGGTTTCAAGAACCTAATGCACGCTGTCGATAGGGGGCAGATTAATCAATGCCACGGTGGACATTGCCGCCAATTGAATCCTAAACGCTTGGACTGTCGATAGGTTTATCCAGTCTCTGCTTTTAGCAGTAGATGTCGCTAGCTGTTTTTGCTTTTCCTTACAACGACTTTTAAACTCCATATAGAGATATATGGAAAGGATTTGATTTTCGTAGTTGTCCCTACTACCGATATGTGGCTCTGAAGAGTGCTAAAAAGCACGAAATCGATCAGTCACTTCGGAGGGAAGACTGCGTTAATCAAACAAAAGTCGTTTTAAGGAATAGTAAAATGTTTTATATAGATTTTTTAAATTTGTAAATATCAAACAATTTAATTTAGTTTATTTATTTTATAGTAGAGATATATTGTAAGTTTCAGAAAAACCAAAACTTGCAACCTTAACATTATAATGGAACATAATAAAAAGAAATAAAAACAGAATTTTTCTTAAGGTGGCTAAAACTGGGGTATCTACCCTACATAATTTTATTTTGCAAAAAAAATATAATACGTATTTTTATACCTTTTTTTTTAACACCCACCAGGAAATATTTTTCACATAAAGAATAAAAACGAATAAAAAACTAAATAAAATAATATAAAAAACAAGTTTTTACATTTAAAACCCTTCTATTAATCACATATTACATATAACTAAAAAGTAGGAAACAAGAGATTTATACCAATTTACAAAAACGAGGTTTTTAAAAGAGAGGTTTTGGAATTTTAATTTTTTAATTTCGGCAACATTTCCAAAACCCTTCTTTTAAAAATCTCGTTTTTGTAAAATGGTATAAATGTCACGTTATATTTATTTTTAATAAGTATTTTAAATTTTCAACATTTGGTGCGAAAGCCACCATACCAATATATGCGTGAAATAGCAGCTATATGACATTTTGGTAGGGATTTTCTGATTGATTGTGAAAATTACGTAGTAGGGCATTGCAATTTCTTTATAGATTTTAATAGTCTATAAGGCACTAAACTTTATTTTCATTTATAATTACATCAGGGGCGGATTTATTTCACTTTAAGGGGGGGGGGGCATCCATAAAGAAAAAAATTGCGCTTTCGGCTCCCATGCCCCCCCCTAAATCCGCCCATGAATTACATTAACTTTAAAATAAGATAAAATCCCTTTTTTTTAGATCGATGTAGCTAGGTTAGAAGGCATTTTTTCTTATTTTTCATTCCCGACGCACTGCAGCGGATCATAAATTAGTTAAACTTAACACTATGTTCCAGAATGTTTTTATTTTATATGAGCGTTAAGTGCGGAATCAGACCAAATTACATAAGTTGAAATTTGTAAACTAGTGTAATGAAATCCATTAACACAAAACTATAAATAAAAGATTAAATCTTTTAAGTTTTAACAATATTTATATGTGACAGCAGATTTGGCAATAAACGTAGCATCTGCTAATGATATCGATCTGAAAGTTTTACGAAAACATTTTCCAGAAAGCATGCTTAGAATTTTGTTCTAATCTAAAAGAAAATTGATTTAAGTGCCAAACTATGTCACAGATACAATAAGGAAGCAGCGAGAATATTAAAATATTTTTTCTTTCTTATTTTTGCAACACACTGCATTTATTGCAAGTTATGCAAAATTAAACGAAGATTTTCGAAATAGGTCGGTGCTTAACGATGTTACACTGTTAATAAAAACTTTTTCCAAAAAAACATTAACCGACTTCTATAAAGTCTATAAAAAGTAAAAAATAAAAAATACTTTAGTCGGTGCCAATTTCACCATTCCCTAAATTAATTACTAACAATTATTTTTTTATCATTTTATTATTGTTTGCTGTGAAAATTTAGAGACATAGAAGTCGGTTCATTTTTTTTTTTGCAAAAAGTTTTTATTTTTTACTTTTTAGAGACACAGAACTTGTAGATTTGTAACGTCATGTAAGCTAAATTATAGTTGTCCTTCCATCTCGGCAAGCTGGTGACGTCACAACGCACTGTTAGTGCATTGTGACGTCATTATCTTAAAGATAAATAAAAGTAATATTTTTATTTCAGCGCCCAAGAGTCCAACCAACCTTATTTTAAACGAAATACCAAAGAAATTTTTGTTAAACTTCAAGCGTTAAGTAATAATCAAATAACGCCTTATGGTAAAATCACAAAATTTATCATTTTCTCTTTGTATTTTAATATTTCAGGTCCAGAGAATCAAGTTTAGCGGCATTTAAAATTTTTTCAGTGTGCCGTAATATTTGAGTGACCCCTTGGTCAAGTTATCCGGCTTATCCGAGTTATCGAATATTTATCTAAAAATTTGGTTGGTAGTAGAACCAAATTAAGCCCTTTTTTAAGTGAAATTGCGTTAAAATGATTAGATTTATCTTAATTATCCGGCTTACCCGGCATTATCCGACCGTCAAATTGAAACGGGACCACCTTATGAATGTCCTCTTTAAGTTGCAAAAAGTTTCATTAAATTCCGTTCATTCTTTCCAAAGTTATGCAGAAACAAACCTCCTCCTTTTTGGAAGTCGGTTAAAAAGCATGTAAAATTTTACGAATTGGCATCTGGCTGGAATGTTTGGAATGCAAGGTCGCCTATAAAATACACACATAATTTTACCTTTTCTCTTCCCCGCGCCTCAGGTTCCAGGTGCCAGTTAGTAAAATGTTAACAATACACGTTTGGTTTTTTATTCATTTAACAATGTTATTTAGAGCTATCTAGCTCCGTTAAAAAGCATTTTTCTTCATAGGAAGTTTTTTTTTATAAAATATGGGACAAAAAACTGATAAGGCCCCCCGTTTGGACGCACACCCCTAGTTAAAATAGGTACATGAAAATAATACACAAAGATGGGCCTTATTAAGATTAGTTTACATGAAAAACCTTGTTGATATATCTCAGAGGCTTCTTGCGTTATTAAATAAAAACTAATTTATTGCCACTTTTAAAGGGGCGCAGCTCCCTTACCACGTATTTTTAGGCATACTTTTATAGGAACTTTTTGTCATATTTTATGATGTAGAGTCAACCCTTAAAATTTCGAACCCTATTTCAAATACACCCGTATACTAAAATGGGAATTGAGCTAGTATATTTAATATTTCCAAAAACAAGCTGTTTACTTAAAATTATTATCCATTCTGGAAAACTGTCCATTTTTAATTTTACGCTTCTTATAGTGAGGTTATAATATATAAAATAAGGGAAACATATAATCAGACTTCACGATTTTTTTTTAAATATTTGTGACTGCAGTTTCGTAAGCATAAAGCTACATGATCAGACAATAAATAAATAGATAAGTTAAACAAATAAACACTAGAACATTGTTAGGTTAGGATTCCTAACCTATCAATCCCTAGTATAAATTTAACCTTAGAATAACGTTTTTCTAAAGTAAGAAAACTGTATAAAAGTACGTTATAAAATATGTGCAAATATCCCGCTTTTTAACGTTAGAATCAAACGTTAGTTACAAACGTTAATCTAACGTTAGATTTTTAAGTTTGAAATACGTTATAAGTACGTTTAATTTCTAACTTTCGGAGGGGGCGTGGCCAACTAGAAAATTTCTACCTGCACCATAAAATTGCAGCTGGAGACAAATTTATTCATATAAATAAATCTTAATATATTTTAGAAATCATAATATTTTTAAACATAATTTCATTACATTAATTTATGAAATAACCATCTTTTTAGGTGGCCCTAAATATTTTTCATGTAATATGCTGTTATACTTCGATAAATACGTTTACCTCTCAGAAAAACTTTATATTTAGTTAGTTAGTATTTATTTATAAATTCAGAATCTTAAAATATTTTTTCAATTCTAATACAGCGTTGCCAGACTTACTATAATTTTGACTTTTGGGGGATATTTTTTTACTTATTACAGAAATAATAAATAATTATCAAACCTGGACACATAGCTGTCTGAAATGAGTATTTTCTACTATAGTTTACGTATTAATAATGGAAATTTAAAAAATATTTAAAGTTAGAATAAGGTTAGAAAAAGGTTAGAATTTAATTGGGAAACTAACGTTAGATTTATGTATTTTATAACGTTTTTGTATAATGTTTGAGACTAAACATAAAAATGTCACTAATCTAATGTTATGTTAAGTTAGATTTGTGTACTTTTCTACCAGGGATGTTCTAGTGTTTATTTGTTTAACTTATCTATTTATTTATTTATTGTCTGATGATGTAGCTTTATGCTTACGAAACTGCAATCACAAATATTTTAATAAAAAATCGTAAAGTCTGATTATATGTTTCCCTTATTTTAAATTTTATATAAAATTAATAATTATTGCCCACCGTCTCTCTTAGCTAGATAAATTATTCAAATTCTATTTAAATAGTTGAATTCGAATAAAATTTGATTAAGCTAAAAGACATTTCAGTGAGTTGTTTTCAATAGGGAATCCCGACATAGTACAAAAAAGTTACAGAAGAAACGTCCATTAAGATAAAATGGATGGAATATTAAATACAGTGCTCGCAATTTGTTCCTGCAGAATGATGGAAAAAATGTTGATTGAAATGAAATCGCTGAAATCCTAAATTGCAATTATTTGAATGAAAGAAATTTTAAATGAATTACTTGGAATCTTATTTTTAAGGAAATATTTATTTGGCTACACGGTAAAAATAAATTACATTAAATTACATAGTCCGTAAATGGTAATATGTTGCCATAGACCGGAATGGTAAAAATTACATAGTCCGTAATGGTAATGTTTTGCATAGACCAGAACAGTAAAAATAACATAGTCCAGAATGGTAATATTTTGCATAGACTTGAAATTTGAAAAAAAATATTTACTACTTAGAAAATTAAAAAAAAAATTACATAGTCTAGAATGGTTTGGACTTTTTGACATAGAGACTTGAAATTTGAAAAACATATTTACTACTTAGAAAATTTTTGGTCCAAATTAGAAGTCTCTGTGTCAAAGCTTTTTTGAAATATCGTAGCGTAAAGTTCATTTGGTTTAATAAACCAAACGATTTGTACCCTTAATAGGAGTACAAACTGCTTACATCTTTCTTTAAATATCTATTGATTGATAAAGATCGTAATTTATAATGAATGTAAATTTTAGGCCACAAATAAAGCATTTAAATATCGTACATAAATAATATTTACCTTTTTTTACACTTTTAACACTTTAACCTAGCAGCATGCGTAGCTATCTAACAATAACAATATTAAATGGTCCGTCTTATGATGCGACGCCTTCTTGGTCCAAAGCGCACGCGCGTCTTAAAATAACATAGCCCGACATTGTAAAATCATGTAAAAATATGTAAATCAATGCAAATATATTTTTTTACATTATTTTACATTCTTTTACTTTCTTTTACATTATTTTACATTATTTTACAATATTTTACATTCTTTTACATAAATTCATAAATTATGCATAGTACAGAATAGCAAATTTACTATTCCGTACTATGTAAATTCATGTATTTTCACAATATTTTACATGCAGTTTTTACAGTGTAAAGGGTTAAGTCTAATTTTATCTCCAAGTATTTTTTTAGTGAAAATATATACCATACAATGGGTGATTCACACTAAGTTCATGTGCATTTGGATCACAGCTTGCCTGAGAATGCTACGAAACCCTCAAACAACTGGCAGAAACCAACAAGGTTTCCTTAATGTGGGTGCCAGGACACGAGGGTGTTGAAGGCAATGAGGCTGCGGACTCTCTCGCGAGAGAGAGCATGCGCTCAATTTATTGGCCCTGAACCTTTCTGTGGCTTTAACAAAAGCCATCAGGTAGAGGCAATTAAGGAATGGGAAACCAAAATCAAAACTCGGTATTGGAAAGACCAAAACATAAGACAGGCCAAAATATTCATAAAATATGAACCTGAACGAACAAGCAAGATACACGATCTCAGAAAGACGGACCTAAAGACCTATACAGTGCTGTTAACTGGACACTGTCCGTTAAGATATCATCTTAAAAAAATGGGAAAATCTGAAATCGACACTTGCCGTCTATGCTCAGAAGCACCAGAAACGGCCGAACACATTATGTGCTTCTGCGAAGCCATTGCTCGCAAAAAGCTACAATATCTAGAAGAGTTGTAGCCAAGACCTGCAGATATATCCCAAGTAGCCCAACAATCCCACTTATATTGTATTGTATTGTATTGTATTGTATTGTATTGTATGTGTGATATGATTCACACAAAGGTAACGAAAACAACACTGCCAGAGCCTAATTTAAGCATTTTGTGTGCTAGGGGGGATGCAGAATGGTAATGTCAACATTCTGAATGAAAATAGTCAAAAATCCGAATGCAAATTGTCGAAATGCCGAACGAAAATGTTTACACACTTCACGGTTCACCTGGGCGATTTTAAATAAAAATTTAGTGGACCCCTACATTTTTTGGACTAAAACATAACTGATGACATCAGAAATCAATTTCCATTTGAAAGAAAATCGTAAAAGATACACTTATTTAGAAAGTTAAAAAAACGTTTTTTTTGAGTAATAGGGTGTGTCAAAAAATTCCGATTTGCGAAATCGAAAACGCTCTCTGGCTCAAAAGTTGCTCCTTAGTAAAAAACTGTGGCCACTCAAAAATGAGCCAAATCGATTAATGTTTAGAGATAACTCAAAGCACTCAAACTTTGAAAAATATCGGTACCTGTTTTTCAAACAAAAAGTGATTGTATATAAAATTAAGGAAATTTTGGAGGGTTTCTTTGGTAATATTTAGAAACAATACTAATTGTGAGAAAACTAAAAAAATTATATTTCCCCTTCCCTTAAGTTAGAACATAAAAAAATCGCCAATTATTTGAAGAATTTGCGAAAATTTATTGAAAATGGGCATATATAAAAGGACATAACTTCCTTAGGAATGATTTTTTGACCAAGGTGCATATAAATTTTTTCTATGTTTTTAATGTTAAATAACCACTCATTACTAAAATATTTGTTTTTTGCTTTATATTTTTTTTACTCAACTTGAGGAAAAAATTATGTTTTCTGTATAGTCATGTAGGTTAACATGTTTATATGCTTATATACTAATATATAATTTTGCAGATTTTTTATTTAAAACTATTTTTTATGCACTTTCAAAAACTTTCAAAAATTAAATTTTCGCGAAATCTTCAAATAATTGGTGATTTTTTCATGTTTTAACTAAAGGGGAGGGGGGATATAATTGTTTTAGTTCTTACATTTAGTATTGTTTCTAAATATTACCAAAGAAACCCTCCAAAATTTCCTCAATTTTTATCGGTATCAGTTTTTATCCGAAAAACAGGTACCGATTTTTTTTTTAAGTTTGACTGCTTTGAGCTACCTCTAAACATTTATCGATTTGGCAACTTTTAAGCCAGAGAGCGTTTTTGATTTTGAAAATCGCGATTTTTTGACACACCTTATTACTCAATAAAACGTTTTTTTATCTGTCTAAAAAAGTGTATCTTTTACGATTTTCTTTCAAATGGGAATTGATTTCTGATGTCATCAGTTATGTTTTAGTCCAAAAAATGTAGGGGTCCACGAAATTTTTATTTAAAATCGCCCAGGTGAACCGTGAATTGATGGTCTATTTTCATTTTTTTTCAATTATAAATTTCACGAAAATTGCAAGAAAACTCTAGCGCCGTAGGCTTTTTTTTTAAAGTTCCTAGAAAATACTAATTTTAACGGTTTTAAGATTTAAAAATTACGTACAAAATGGCGGATTGACAGAGACACAACGAACTAATAACTCTTCTCTCTAGAAGAGGCATTTCATTTGTAAAAACGTAGCCAACATTTATCTGTCTTACTCGCAAAGCTTTGTTCTAACAGAGACAACAATAACAGTTACTGGTAATTGTTATTGTTTAGGCCTGAATATACCTACTATTTGTTTACAAACAAACCGAGATGTTGGCGATACTTTATATTAACGGTGTGCGTATTCTAGAGAGAAGAGTTGTTAGTTCGTTGCAGAGACAGCATTATGAAACCAATAATTTGTATGCGCAGAAGGTCAATGCACAACCCTTTATATCACTAACACTAACAATACAATAACGTATCCCAGCAAACCACCGTACGATAATCGGCATAAATAATTATTGGCCCATTGCTGGCTTGCCGATTATCGGCTAGCCTGTAAAGGACAGATCTGTGGCCGACGATACAACGCTAATTTAAAATATGATCTTGCGTAGAAGGAGAAGAAGTCAAGACGCATGCGCAAGTTTTGCGCGGGTTGTGTTCTTAGGGCCGTTTGAGTTGAAGCTTGGAGCGCTCGGAGCATAGTTCTATCTCTTTTAAAACAAGTAGTTAGAAAGAGATAGAACTATGCTCCGAGAGCTTCAACTCAAACTGACCTCTTGTGTTGTGATTTTGCTGCGTCAGTGATAAAGTTCATTAATGAAAATTTTCTGTGGCAAGTGGTTATTTACAATTCTTAATAATGATTTTTGAAGATAAAAAGTAAGTAATTACATTTTTTTTATTAAATACTAAATTAACAATTAATTCACTTGCATTTAAGTCGCATTTAAGATCCCAGGGCGGGAAAGAAGCTCGTTAAGGTTCCGTAGGTACTAAAATATAAAAACTTATTCAGAATAATATTCTAAAACGATCGATATTATCGTTCTTTTTTATGCCATGGTAAAATACTGATCCAACCTCCAACAAAATAATACTTTTCCCTATAGTTCATTACAAAGGTTTTTTCAAAAAATAAAAAAAAAACATCGAACCATTTTTTTTCATACTTTTCGTGAAAAACAAAAAAAAATGAAAAAAAAAATTTTTCGAAAAAAAAATTTTTGAAAAATTTTAATTTTTATTTATTTTTTATTTTTTTTTATGCAAAAAACGAAAAAAAAAATTTTAATATAAACCAGAAATTAAAATTCAGGGTATAGAATCAAATAGTACAATGTCCAGTCATGTAAATTTTACTTCAGAAGCAAAAAAGAAAAAAGAAATAAAACACTCGGTCGGCAAATTTGTATTGTTTTGTATAATTTGCTATATATCAAAATACAAAACAATACAAATTTGTCGATCGAGTGTGTTTTAATTCGTTTTTTTTTTGCTTCTGAAGTAAAATTCACATGAGTGGAAATTTGACACTATTTGATTCTATACCCCTCAATTATCGGTAGTCTGCCGGCTAGCCATTACCGGCCCGTTATCGGCTTGCCATTACCGGCCCGTTATCGGCTTGCCATTACCGGCCAGTTATCGGCTTGTGCGACACTTCCATTACCGGGCCGGTAATGGCATGTCGTCAACGGACCGATGACTCTTTATCGGCTTACGGCATTGTGCCGTTGCCGGCCCATTGCTGGTGTGTTTGCTGGGATTGTATTTTTTATGAAATAAGTTGCCAGTTGCCGACCCCTAGTTCGTCTGATCAATACGGACTACTGAAAACTAATGAAAATTATAAAAAATATGTTAAATAAAGTATTAAAAATGCATTGAAATTAAATTAAAATTTTAAAATTACATAATTCTTTTAATGTAATATTGATTATGATTTATTAAATTTTCAATATTCATGAATTCATTTATACGATTTTAATTTTCGTATCTGAATTCTATATTGCATACCTTTGTGCAAGCATACAATTTTTTTTGGATTAAAATACACTGAATTTTTTTTTTAAATCGAATAAATATGACATTAGTAGGTAATGCGTCCGATGAGCCAACCCCCTCCACTTTTCATTTAGACCACGCCCCCTACTTTAATAGCCCCCATAACAGAGCTGTTTTAACAGGGCTGTTTTAACAGGGCTGTTTTAACAGGACTGTTTTAACAGGGCTGTTTTAACAGGGCTGTTTTAACAGGGCTGTTTTAACAGGGCTGTTTTAGCAGGGCTGTTTAGGGCTGTTTTAACAGGGCTGTTTTAACAGGACTGTTTTAACAGGACTGTTTTAACAGGGCTGTTTTAACAGGGCTCTTTCTAAATCAGTTTATATCAGATCAGTTTAGATTGGATCAGATCTGATATAAACTTAATTAGAAACAGGCCTGTTAAAACAGCTCTGTTAATTACATTAACAGCCCTGTTAAAACAGCTCTGTTATGGGGGCTATTAAAGTAGGGGGCGTGGTCTAAATGAAAAGTGGAGGTGGTTGGCTCATCCGACGCATTACCTACTGACATTTACTTAAATGATGCTTTTGATATATCGACCGTGAACTTGCAATACCTCCTAAAATGTCAATTTTTTCAGGAGCGACGAAAACAGTTCTTAGAGTTGCTGTTTCGGTACTCTATTTTTAATATTTATAGCAATATAAATAAAGAGGTGTAACGTTGTAACCCTCCGGGCTATTTTTAAATGTCATAAAAAAAAATATTGTTTATTTATTTAGAACTTACTCATCAATTGCAATAATATCTTTTGTGAGGTACCAATTTAGGTTAGTCTATTCTAAATAATCGAGTGGGAGATTTTCCGAGACGCGCATTGTGAGTTTAGGGCTTGCCTAATGAAAGTTGTGAAAGAGTTTTCCAAAAGCATAGGAAAACTTGCCAGTATGGTGTATTAGTAGGCAGGGCAAGTCCGTTCAAAATTAAAAAGAGTTTTTGTTTTTAAATAGTAATTTTAAATCGTAATCGCCGCAGAATAAAATAAATATATTAATAAAAAGTGTTCTATATAAATTGGATTATTACCCATGTTCGAGAAAAATAAGTTATTTATGTAAACTAACATTTTACGAGAATAAGCTGAATTATTAATTACTAAATATTCTAAATTTAGTATTTATTCTTTATTTAAATTTTATTGATATATTTTACTTTGTTAATTTATTATTTTATTTATTAAATAATCATTTAATCTAAATTTTATTCTTTTTATTTATTTTAACCTAGTTAGAAAAACGAATATAAATATTTTAGGGCTACGAAGCTCCTCCGAAGTCAACTAGATCTATTTCTTAATCATCGAGGGTTTCGACCCATAAGGTCGTCTTTGCTTTAGTCTTTTAATAGAAAACTCAGTGAGGTCATTAAGTGAGCTTGGGGTTTTACAATGGTGGCACCTGTGGTTCTATAAGAGTCGCAGGGGTGTTACAATGATGCCAGCGGGTGTTACAATAGGAATTCCCGTGGCGTTCCAAGGTTACTTAATGTCCCTAAAGATGTTTCAGTCTTACATTTAAACTATTCTAGCTGTATATTGTATATAATGTATGCTACATGTAGTTTGGACTTTTTGAGGTATTGGTCAGTTGGGCTATTGCATGTTCTTGAACAATATGCTAGATTATGGTGTACCTTATTTTTTTTATTATCTTAAAATTTTGTATGTAGGTGCAACTAGACTTTGAAAATATGAAAGTGACCAAACTTCTCTAAGGGTCCTATTGGACCTCTGAAATTCGTAAATTACCCATAAATCGTAAAAAATCGTTAAAAATGTGATCAAATGCTGAGTAAGTTGTTTCAAGTATCATGCTTCTAAAGCTACGGTTTCGTCCAAGTCGCAGTCGCTGAAGACTGCGACCGGGTAGCTGTGACTGGGTCGTCACGACCCTACCTGTTTTCCTCGGTCTCGCCAGTCGCCATTCTGTGAGCCGGCCATTTTATAAACAGCTGTTTTTTTGTTTGCTAGTTTATGCCTTTTAGAATATCTCTAAAAAGTCGGTTCTTTTAATGTTTCTGAATTGTCAAGTGGAAGATGAGAATCTCCTCCGCTTAATAACATTACATCATGAAGAAAAAAGGGTAAAAGTTGATGAGATGTTTCGGCTGAAAGAGGTGGAGGGATTTCAAGCAATTCTTATTGAGCGAAACCGGGACAGATACTTGCCACAGCGCAAAACCACCAGTAACGATTCGGCAGAAGCTAGGAAAACATTGGAGATGTATCAACGACTCCGTCGCGGCTACCCGGTCGGCGTCATCAGCGACTGCGACTTTTGGAGGAAACCGAAGCTTTATCAATCAAAACCAGTCGGCAAAAGAATGTAGCATTCCAGGATCCAACTCTTTCTTTCAGTCGTTTTACTCCCCGAAAGTGCTTAACAATAATATTACGTAGAGATATTTTATAAAGAAACGAGAGAGGATAAAAATTTAACATCATTTGATCTGAAGAAATGAGTTTAAACTTTTTGAAACATGAAAACCACATAGTGAAAATATATAGTGGAAAGATCGACTCACACAGCAGAGTAAATGAAATGTCAGGCGAACTAACAATGTGCGGATTTATTCGAGATACGTGTCAATTTCTCTTCGCTTTTCTTCGATATCACATATTTTTAGTTGAAATATGTACACTTCTGCTAAAAAAGGGCCCTTATCGTTGCACACAGGTAAAAAATCCTAAAAAAAACTGAAAAAATTCACGGAGCGTCGAGTGTTGAATATTATTTAAACCTTATAGTGTCCCCTAAATGATTTCAATATTTTTTCATTATTGAAAACTTCCCCAAACTGTTCTAGGTAAAATTCAATGCTAAAAGTTCACCTTCCAGCCAACACATGTAACTACTATTAAAAACGAATACAAAACAAAAGTTCTAGCCTTTGTGAACAGATGGCTTTTTTAATAAACAGTTTGCCTGTAATCTGAGTGCAACAATTTTAGTACTGAATACCTATTATTACCTAATATTTTTAACTGCATAATAAAAAACTAAATTAGGGTTAAAATAAATAAGGTAAATATAAATAGTTTGTATTGCTTATATTGGCTACTCTGATTACTTTGTCTTTCTTACGTTGGCTAAACTGTTAAAAACTGTTAGAAAGAGATAGTACTGTAGAACTAATTTTGATGGCCTTTGTCGTCAAGAAACTATCATATTTCTGTACCAATGATAACGCTTAATAGGCTGAAAAAATGCAACAGGTTTTAAAATTATAAGCTTTGTACAAAAAGAATGAAAGTTCAGTTTTTTACGGTTTTCCAAAAGTTACCTAAGTTGGATTTATCACCTTTTGATCTTATATGCCTCAAATTTGGACAGAACACTGACAAACAAGGCATTTTCGTGGCGCAATTACACCTATATTTTTAGTTGAAATATGTGCTCACAATAATATGCCACCAAAATAATAATGTACGACATATATTTTGTATATTTTGTGTTCCGTTTCGTAAATAAATCATATTTATCAAATCTGTACTTTTACATTTTTTCTCTATGCTATATAGTAGGGGAGAGCAGGTATAATTGTGGCAGTTTTCCTTTACATACATACTCATATGGGTTTATAAACTGAAGGAAAGAAATCTTAACTGATAGTAAATCTTTTGTAGTAAAGGAAAGGAATGAAACTGTTCACTGAAAATTAAAAAAAAATTAAATGTTTGTTACTTCCACACGCACATTTTATTCCAATAAAATACTATTGGCAACGCCGCATTATTAGTACTGTCAGAATCGCGAATAAAAAGCGAACACATGCTTTCAAAGTTAGTTAGTTATAAATGCAGGTAAATTAAATTAAGTGAACACAATCCAATCCTCCATGATCCAAAGCAGCATGACAGAAACTACGGGGTACCCCAATTCATAGGAAGAAACGGTTACTTCGGTGAGTACAAATTTACTACCCTATTTCACACGTTTTCCTCCATAATATATCCTTTCGAAAGCCCTAGCGCTAACAGTGTTAATACAACTTTAATTTAATGCAATTTTACCTTTTTTATTTTTTAAAGCGTTCAAAGGAACTGCATGTAACATAGTGCATTTTTAGTTAGATACTAAGATTACATTATTACTGCCCTTAACAGTTTTATTAACATTATTAAAAATTTAATCTGATTATAAAGGGTATGAATTAGATTACATTATTTATCTTACCTTAAATCTCCCTTCTGCAAAGCAATCTCTTCAAACAGAATCCGTATCCGCTCTTTATATCTGCAAACAATATAAATCAATTTTAGAGTCCATTAAGGTACGTTATAAACTTTATAATATACCCAAGATATTAATAAATCATGCACTTAGGGGTAGTAATCCCAGATTAATAACTCTCTATAACTCGCTTGGCTATAAACTTTTACATAATCGTAATTAAAAGTGTTGCGTTGCACATGTAGGTATTTAAAATATAGGGCAATAGCAAAATAAAATTAACTTGGTTTACTCCGAAAAAGATTTCTATACCCTTCGGTAGACGCGCAACGGAATATAAAAATATTAAATTTTCTTAAAACTATACAGTGCAATAGTGAGAAGGTTTAGTGTAATACTCGTGAAACCCAACAAAATAAAATTAACTTGTTTTACTCCGAAAAAGGCTTCTATACCCTTCGGTAGACACGCAAAGGAATATAAAAATATTAAATTTTCTTAAAACTATTGTATATATCCAGTGATGATAGTGATGATAGTGATGATCTATGGAAAAAATAAAACATTCTAATATTTTGCCGTTCTAAAATGGAAAGAAGGTTCCTGTGACCTTCGTATTTTTTGATTATGTTAACAACATTTTCAGAGACCATTAAAATAGGTTATTAACTTTATACCCAATATATTAATAAATCATATACTTGGGGGTAGTAATCCTTGATAAACTTTCACATAATCTTAATTAAAAGTTTTGGGATGCACTTATGTACTTTATATATTACAGAAGCAAAATTAAATAAACTTTTTTTACTCGAAAATAGACTTCTATTAACCACTCGGTAGACACGCAAGGGTATTTAACAATAATACATTTTTTAATTGATTATAGACACTTATGAATGATCTTTGCATAAAATTAAAACCTACTACTGTTTTTTCGTATTTAAACTGGAAAAAAGTGTTTTTAAATAAGATAATTACAACATTTATGATAAAAAAATTTAAAAGTTTATTAATGTACGTTGTGAATTTTATAATATACCCAAAATATTAATAAATTATGCACTTTGAAAAGTAATCCCAGATTAATAAGTCTCTATAATTCGCTTGGCTATAAACTTTTACATAATCGTAATTAAAAGTGTTGCGATGCACATGTAGGTACTTAAAATATAGGGCAATAACATTAGTATATTACGCACCAAGTACGCGAACCAAGTTTTTAGTGCACGAGAGTATATTTTTTACGAGGCGCTGCCTGCAAAAAAATTGAAAATATTCCAAAAATAAAATTACAAAAAGTTACACAGAAAAAAGTTTGGTACAAAAAACTAATAAGGCCCCCCAGTTTCGCACACCCCTGTTTAAAATAAGTAAATGAAGATAGCATACGAAGATGGACCTTATTAAGGTTAGTTTACATTCAAAACATCGTTGCTGTACCTCAAAGCGTTCCTGAATTATTAAATAAAAACCGAATTTTTTAGCAACTTTCAAAGGGGCTTACGACGCATTGTTAGACATATGTTTATAGTAACTTTTATTCATTTTTTCCTATGTAGAATTACCCCTTAAAATTAATGACATCATTTATCACTAAAATTTAATTTTTATCGAATAAAAGTTAATCTTAATATTAGGGGTGGACATAAATAAAACTCACCCGGTATAACTCGCTTTGCTATGTTGGTGAGAACTTTAAATACGGCGACAGCACGTAAAATATGAAAAAAAAATCCTATATCCAACGGACATATCTAAAGATAATTTTTTCTACATTCGCCAAAAATAATAATAAAAATAATATCTAATCACATTGTGCCAAATGTCACATTGGTTTTATTTGAATGTGTTCAACTGTAAGGTGCAAAAGTGCAGGAACCAAAGAAAACATACCTACCTTATACATGTATATGTCAAACAGGAAATATAATTTTTATTTACCTTTAGTTTTCTTGGTTTTATATTTATTTCAATATATTATTACTAATAGGCAACCCATTAAACAGCTAATAATTTATTGGCTGTTTAATGGGTTGCCTACAAGCTCAAATCAAGGCAAACAGTTGGCTAATTCAGTTAGATTTCTGTGGATATCCTGCCATATAAGACAATAAAACTGTACTGTTTTACATTTCATAAGGAAAAGACCGTGTATTTTGATGTTTTTTTATACAGGTAACTAAATCACAAATGAAGTAATTATTATAAAATCTACAAATTAATAAAACATCTTAAGTTACATTGGTCAAAATAGTTATAACCTAACTATAGTTTTTATTTTTGACATGAAAAACAGAAATATTTGGATTAAAACAATAAAAGATATCAAAAAAGGCTGTCATGAAAGATGGAAAATGGCATATAGAACGAGGTGAGTAAAATTCGTAGAATTTACAACTTAAATATCTATATAAAATTAGGCAAACCTACATACATAAATATCAAACTAGGGTGATATAAAAATATCATACTAGTGTGATATAAGGCGTTTTCTAAAGAACAAAAGAGTGTGCTCAATGTAATTTTCAAAGGGGGTCGTAGGAAAAATATATAAAATAGTTAATTGGAGTTTGTATATGGTATCGTTCATGACGAGTTAATTAATGCAAGGAACCAAAAATTGATTTTTTTGAGATACGAGGTTTCGAAATTTTTAAGTCGATGTCCTCATGGCTTGTTCTAATTATATTTGTTGAGTAATTAGTTTACCCGCATATATGCTTTGATTATACAAGTTATAATTTAATAAATAACGTCACCTGTCAGGTCACTATTTATTTAATTAATTAATAACTTGCGTAATTGAAATATAACTAAAATATTAAAGAGGAAATTATAAGAGCCTCATAATTAGACAGCGGGATTTTGCGATTCATCCAGCCACAGATCGTGAGATCTCTAAGCAAAATGTACGAACCTCTGTCTTTGTCTTAGTTATGGGTTTTCATTTTCTTTTTGCTAACAAATGCGATATTTTTGCAAATTTTTATTCATATTATTTAAAATAGGTTTAAAAGTACAAGTAAATAAAATTCACCATTTTTCAAAAATTGATTTATTTGTTTAAAGAAGTTTTGACCCTACTTTAAACCACCAAAAAACGTCTCAAAAAAATAAAAAAATATGTGGTTAAATAGAGTATTTTATAAGCTTTAAAATGATATGTCACATGACCATTGTGCCCCTCAAGCATATCAAATATATACCAAAAAACTATTTGAGTTATTTTATTTACGTGTTATGAATTTCAAGTTAATATCGTAATCCGTTCGAAAGTTAGAGAGGGTGGAGGGTGGATTTTTGACACGCTCTGTATATTATATTTATTAGGGTTAATACTGGTACTTCATAAACTGGAATAGAAAAAAATAATTGTCCGGAAGTAAAACTTTTTATTGTTTTTCTGTTAATGTTTAATACGTGCCTATTTTATGCTGCATTTAAAACAACCGTCTGCTGATTCTTATGTGCCATTTCCTTATGATAATGTTGTTTTCGCATGTTATGAATCGTAGTTGTTGCACTTGAATCGTATTTATTATCCAATTTCGTTGGAATATTTTACGTATTACTTTTCTCAAGGAAATTCTTACATAAGTAAAAAAAAATAATTTTCATTGCCGTTTCTACGTTTTTGAAAATACAAGGTGGCCCAAAAGTAAGTTTACCACTACAGATTACATTTTGTTCAAATCTTCATTTTTTTTTTGCTAATTTAAATTTTAAGATAATATATCTAGATATTGTAGATCTAGACGGCCGACCTCACGCTGATAAACCGTAGTTGTCGATAGAAATTAGGAACTGTGATAATTTTAATAGGTTTCAAAAATAATTAAAATGTTATGTAATAAATGAATACTGAAAATGTTGAATTTGTACATAAGCTTAAAAGAAGTAGGCCAGCAGCCCGAAACTGTCAGTCTACCAATATCACTCTGTACGATGATTAGAAAATAGATTGATGGAATAATAAATGAATATTTTTATAATTTTGTTTAAAATTAAAATTTTCTGTCCTTGATAATTCTACGCCTAACCACTCGTTAGTGGTACTATGTGCTTGAGACACACAAGTCTTCAACTTGCTACCATTCAAAGTCTCCAGACTAGGAGAGGTATAAGTAGTTGTCTACATCTAGCAATAGATGGCACACAAGTCTACATCAATCTAATGGCTATATTCCTTTTGCGAATAAAGTCTAAAACCGTCTTCTTAATCAGCATACAGAGTTGAGTCTTGGTACTGAAGAGGGCCAGCAGCCCGAAACTGTCAGTCTACCAATATCACTCTGTACAATGATTAGAAAATAGATTGATGGAATAATAAAAATGTAACTATGTAAAACCTCGCGTCAACGCTAGAGTCGACCCAGCGCCAATGCGAGGACTGGAAATTTGCCGAGTTCTGATTATTACACTGTTTGCCTACAACTCAAATTTTTATAGAGTTATATGTTTAAATATTGTAGCAAATTGTGTAAATTTATGAGAATATAATTTTAAAATATGTTTTATTTATTGTATTAAATATAGTTATAAATTAATTAATTTTTATTATTAATGATAAACAATGCCAAAAACATTAATAATCATTATTGTTCATTTTAAATTGTTTTTTATTGTTACAATAACGAATATTTATGTAACAAAAGCTTTTTGTTAATTGCCATTTTAATTGAATTAAAGAGATATAACCTATTTAAATTTAATACTGAGATAAACATGAATAAAAGGGACGATAAAAGTTTTTAAAGTTTTATTGATTTATAATCTTTTTAGGGTAACTACATCTAAAACGAAGAACGGAACCCTTATAGGATTGCTCGGTTTTCCGTCCATCTGTTCGTCTGTCCGTCTGTCACAGCCGTTTATTTCAGGATCTACATAACCTAGGTAGTTTTTTTTAATATACTGATAGAACACTATCATCACTATCATCACTATCATCACTATCAATAGCTTTAAAATGACAAGACCTAGGGTGCTAATTAAAATATTGTCCCCCACTGCCCCCCTGGTGTCGCCGAATAAAAAATTGAAAAATATGAAAAATTATAGTTTTTGTAGTGTGATATAAATATTCCAAATTTAAAGTTTATATCTTATCCTGTTCAAAAGTTACGTGTGGTGTACCATTTAAAAGAATAACCCTGTATATGGTTGATTGTATTTAATATAACGTTATAATGTTTAAGAATAATCGTAAAATAAATATATTCTATAACTAGTATGGAATAGACAATATTCCGCACAAGCGGAAAGTTTGTCATACGAGCCGGCAGGCGAGTATGACGGTCCCGCGAGCGCGGAATGACTATTCCATACGTGTTGTAGACTATACTTTTTCTTCGACTGCAAATATGAAACACTGTATGGCTTTAAACTGCGGACAAGATTAAAAACAATGTTTTTTTTTTAATCGACATTGTAAATGCAACAAAACACATATTTTTAAATAAAGCAATTGATGTTATTTAATAATTTTATCAAATCAGTACTTAAAAAAGATTTTTATTTAATTTTAGCACATATTTACAAATTATAATGCAAAAATTGAAGGTTATGTCAGATTGTTGTGACAGATATCAGGTTTAAATATTTAACAATAGATGAAGCAGTTTTAATTTTTTGAACTAAATTGATAAAAAACTGGACAAATATTAAGAAAAACTAATAAACTTTATGTAATTTTAACGCAAAACTTTAAATTGCATTAAATTATTCAATATTTAATGGCAAAATAAATATATTTTTGCTAATTTTTCTACAGTTTTCTTTACTTTTACAAACAAGAGATGGCACTACATGTGCTCATTCTAACACTTGATACGGAATATTCATACCGTATCTAGAGCTAGAATGGATTCATTCTGTGTTTGAAATGTGTGTGTATTTGCTTACATTCTAAAGCAGTCGTAGAAAAAAATGTATTCTATACCTAAAAGTTGACACAACAACGTTTTGTATTGATATTTTGAAAATTTTCGATCCCGATCCTAAAAAAAGCTTTTGGTTTGGAAATCTACCATGTATGCGCCTTCGCCAAAATTGCAAATATTAACTATTACTTTCCTGTCTGTCTGTCTGTCGATCTGTCCGGAAAAATTTTGACCACGATAACAAAAGCTTTTTGTTAATTGCCATTTTAATTGAATAAAATAGATATAACCTATTTGAATTTAATTCTAAATGTTTTAAACATTAAAGATAAACATGAATAAAAGGGACGATAAAAGTTTTGGAAGTTTTATGGGCTTTTAATCTATTTAGAGTAACTACGAAACGAAAAGGAAGATCGGAACCCTTGTAGGATAGCTCGGTTGTCCGTCTATCTGTCCATCTGTCACAGCCGTTTATCTCAGGATCTACATAACCTACGTAGTTTTTGTTTTTAAATAAACTGATAGAACACTATCGTGATCAATAGCTTAATTAGGCTAGAGTACAACAATAAATAGTTGTATAAGCGCAAACTATATATTGCATATAACACAACAACAAAGTAAACTCGTTCGGTATTTACAAAAAGTGCAGTTGTGCGATTTACAACAACACATTGTACGGATTTTATTTTAAATTCACATATTACGTGTATGTGCACATAAATACTCCATATCACATGCAATTACATGTACATGTACATGCTTATCGTTAGGTATACTTATGCACATGAAAATTTAAGCCCAAAATGCCCACTTTCAAAATTTTGGCAAAATCACCTGATTTCCGCCATCTTTATTAATCAGCCTTTATAAAATAATACAACAATGTTGTAAAATTAAATACTATAAAGTTGTTTAGTATTTGTATGGTTTGATTGTATTTAATACAACGTTATAATGTTTTAGAATAATCGTAAAAAATTAAATCTATACCAAAAATTTTAAAAGTTGACACAGCAACGTTTTGTATTAATATTTTTAGATTTTTCTATCAGTGCGCCGATTCTAAAATAGCATATTTTATAACTAGTATGGAATAGACAATATTCCGCGGAATGACTATTCCATACCTGTTGTAGACTATACTTTTTCTTCGACTGAAAATATATTGTGACTCGATATTGTAAATTCAACAAAACACATATTTTTAAATAAAGCAATTAATGCTATTTAATAATTTTATCAAATCAGTACTTAAAAAATATTTTTATTTAATTTTAGCACATATTTACAAATTATAATGCAAAAATTGAAGGTTATGTCAGATTGTTGTGACAGATATCAGGTTTAATTATTTAACATTAGATGGATCAGTTTTAATTTTTTGAACTGAATTGATAAAAAACTGGTCAAATAATAAGAAAAACTAATAAACTTTATGTAATTTTAACTCAAAACTTTAAATTGCATTATATTATTCAATATTTCATGGTAAATATATATATATATATATATATATATATATATATATATTTGCTAATTTTGCTACAGTTTTCTTTACTTTTATAAACAAGAGATGGCACTACATGTGCTCATTCTAACACTTGATACGGAATATTCACACCGTATGTAAAGCTAGAATGGATTCATTCTGGGTGTTGAAAAGTGTGTGTGTGTGTTTGCTTACATTCTAAAGCAGTCGTAGAAAAAAAGCTTTTGGTTTTAAAATCTACTATGTATGCGTCTTGGCCAAAATTGAAAATATTAAGTATTTATTACTTTCCTGTCGATCTGTCCGGCAATATTTGACCACAATAACGTGTTGAGCTAAAGACATCAAATTTGGATTATAGGTTTCTTTCCAAATTTCTAGGTTGTTTTTGGTTAAAATTGGATTGGGTGTAAGGCGGTAAAAAAAATCTTTCTCGTTTTTCGAGGGGAAATCTGTGTACAAATAATCGGAAGTGTTTTAAAACCTTTCAAAAATCTTAAAAGTATTATTAAAAATCTCAAAAATCTTGGCAATTTTCAAAAAGAATTTGAAGACTTTTCAGAAACATTACCAAAACTTTAAATCATAGATTTTTATGTCGAAAATCTCAGAAGCCACACGATTCTCAAAAGTATGTCAAATATTTTACCATTTACTGTCGACACCTTTGAGCAGTTAAGGTCATACAAAATTAAAAGAAAAAAGAAGAAGAAAATTCGTTTTTTAATTTTTGGATTTAGAACCTGTTAAAAGGTAGAGAAAATGTAAAAAATAAGTATTTAAAAATATAAATATAAAAATATCAGATCCATACAAATTGTATGATACAATAGACGAAAAAACTATTAATAGGAAGAATGGAGTCACGGATAGTCATTTACTAAAAAGAATTATGATTTAATAGGCTTTTTGTCTTAATTGGTATGCTTTTAAAATGTTAAGTTTTTAATTTAGCATTTTATTTAACTTCACTATTGACATTTTTTCCTTTTAAAGTGAAAATCTGTAAATAAAACCTCACTGATGCTTCATTTTGCTATATTAGAGATGATCAAAAGACGCGGAGTCAAGTTAAATAATAAAAATCAACATTGTTAAATCAACAGTTCTTTAATTAAGTAGAAAAGTGTATTATTCAGAAAAATAACACAAGATATAAAGTTAATTAAAGTAATTCTAGAATGGCTTGTCTTAAACTTTAAAATTATAAAATAAGGACTATACTCCGACCACACTGAAAAAAATTACGTTCTTAGCTCAAGAAAAGTGTCGCTTTTGAAATATTTTTAAAATTCTCTTGGACTTGGTGCATTTGAGTCAAAAACCATTTATGTTGTTTTAAGATTGTTAATAATTAAATAATTTTAAATACTTTGGCCCACGTATTTTTCTTTTGAGACAAGACCACTTGCATTTCACATAAGATCAAAGAATTTTAAGTTAAAGAATCACAATAATCTTGGCAAGTGAATTATATTTTCATGTTAAGAAAACGCGCCTTTGGACGTATTCAAGAGTGCGAAGCATTTGGCCTAATTTCATATGCCATTACCGCAAAGGATCCTTTTTTTCAGTGCAGTTATGCAAGATAGTAAGGGACGCGGCCCGTTTTACACCACAGAGCGCATAAATAGCATAATTATGCATAAATCGTAGTGTATCAAAAATTTAACAGATGTCGGTACTGTTTTCCTGGAAAGGGCCTATCCAAAGACTCGTATAACAAGCATAGTACGCAAGAATGCGATGCCAGGAGTGGCTTGATGTGTCGTCATGTATCTTGTAATGGTTGTTATGCGAGCCTCTGGATAGGTCTTAAGTTGTAATTGTAACCTAAAAATTTGACGTTTTCCTTGTGTTCAATATAATTTACGTTTGTACTATATGAAGAATATGCTAATTTAGTGCGAGTGTATGAAGAATAAACCAAAAAAGTACGTTTTTCAATACCATACAAAATAACATTAAGTATAACCATTTTTTATGTAACTTTCTCTTCTTTTATTATCTTTAACGACCGTCAATCATTGTCATAGAAAAAAAATGTCACAATATTTTATATGTTAAAAGGTACGAGTTTTTAACCAATGATGTAGCTTAAAAATCGCGGGAATTTTAAACTACCATCTCGCATAATTGGACGGACTCTAGCATTAGTTTTTAAAGTCTGTATGTGAAAATTACCAGAACAAAAAAATTTACTTAGGGTCCGGCGCACTTCATTTTAATCTTTAACCAGTTTTAAAATAAAGTAAAAGGGGGCTAATTTTATTTTACTATAGTAAACATTTTTCGGTGTATCATACTATTTTTTATTCGATTTGTATTTTTGACAACAAATGTCATCCGTTTTAAAATCAGTCAACCAATTAACAATTGTACTTTCCGCACTAGTGCGAAAAATCAAGCGTTGTACAGAATAATTATACAAAAAGTGGTGCTGCAGCGAGCTGTTAGATACAATCTAATAACTAGATGAAACGTTGCAAGCACCCTGTCAAAACATCGGCACTATTGTACACCATCTAGTTTGCAAATTTCAAACTAGGTGTTTTGTTTGATTTTAAATTCTGTATCTTTAAAACTTTATATTCTAGAAAAAAACTGTATATAACATTTTTTATAGGGCTTAAAAAGAGCTTTTATTTAAAATATATTTTTTTGAAATCGGGTTATAAATATGTGCTAAAAAAACCTTTTACTGCTTTAAACGCCAATATCTCAAAAACAATGCGTTTTAGGAAAACGTTGTTTATAACATTTTTTGACCATTTTAAAATTATCTTTTTTATAAGTGCTAAATTAACCAAACACAATAATAATTGCTTTAATTATAAACAAAAAATCGCTAAAAATAGGAGTGTTACCCTATTTTTACCCCCTTACCCCCAATTGTTTACCCCCATCTAATCAGCTCTTCGGAATACGATAAGAAACAATATACAAAAAACCGCAAGTCGATATCTTATGTAGAAATGGAGTTAGAGAGTTTACACCTAGACAGACAGACAGACGGACGTAAAAATTTTTTTTACTGATTTCGAATCAGAATGGTCTAAAACATCGAGAAATGTGAAAAAAACGTGGTCAAAGATTTTGACTTTTCGGCGAAGATTTCAATACATCGGCACTCTTAGTAGCACTAAGTGCCGATGTAAAAAATTATTTGAACCACCCGGCGGGAAACATAAGACATTTTTTTTTTAAAAAAACATGACCGCGTTAATTTACTTTACCGCCTAAAACTTTTAAGTTATGTTTTTCGTATAATTAACTTGATTTAATAGCCAGGCGCGTAGATATGGGGGGGGGGGGGGGGGTAGAGGGGGTATTTACCCCCCCCAAGAATCTTTATGGCTCATTTTTGAGTGGCCACCGTTTTTTACTAAGGAGCAACTTTTGAGCCAGAGAGCGTTTTCGATTTCGCAAATCGGAATTTTTTGACACACCCTATTACTCAAAAAAACGTTTTTTTATCTTTCTAAAAAAGTGTATCTTTTACGATTTTCTTTCAAATGGAAATTGATTTCTTATTTTATCAGGTATGTTTTAGTCCAAAAAATGTAGGGGTCCACGAAATTTTTATTTAAAATCGCCCAGGTGAACCGTGTGTCGTGGCAACGGGTGGAAAATGAGCACTAACTACTAACTACGAGTAAATTTTTTTATATTTTTTAGGAAAAAAAACAGGTAAAAAATAAGAATCTTAAACAGAATTAGCGCTAACTTAGTAAATGGATGGATCGCTATCCTTTTTTTTTAAGTCACTTTTTGTCAGAAAGGACTTTTTGCCGTTCCTACACTCAGAAAAATCTCATCTTGTAAAATCAATAAGAAATTATTTTAATTAAAAAAAATGCCTTTAAAATATTAAAAGTAAAAACTTTTTAGTTATGAATAATATTAATTTAAAAAAATAATTTTCACACCAAAACGTTTTTTACTTTAAAGTTAAAGTATTGTCCCTTACTTCCTTATTTTAATGTTTTCTTAATAAAATTATAATATTTCCCTTTATATTATTGAAAAATATCAATATATTAAAATAATCATTTAAAAAATAACCAGTTTTTGTATTCAAATCATTTCTAGTTTACAAATTATCTAAAAGGAAACATTTTTCAAATTACAGTGAATATTTTTATTTTTACAATGCCCTATAAAATTAAAATATATCTTTTTGAATTAACGAAAAACACTGTCGGAGCAAAAACATATTGGTTTTCTTTTAAATCATATGACTTTTGTTTGATTTTACATCGATTTTTCTCTGAGTGTAACAAAAATCTGAAATTACGCCCCTGGATAAGATTTTATTACGAACCTGGCACGGAAGCGGTATGAACATCGGATATTCTTGGGATAAGTTGAGGGATATCTCGGGGAGTAGAATTTGCCGTAAGCCGGTGAATGATCAGAGCTCAGAAACTGATAATCGCACATGGTGCTCGGCAACTTCAGACCATCCGTTCGAAACAACTCTGAAACAAAATAAACGATTAGGAAATTATTATACAGGATGATATTGAAATAGCTACAGGCAGGGTTTATTTTAAGCTTTTTTTCTCACTACTTAAATCAAAAAAAAAAAAATGCGACGCATCCAACAAAACTGTAAATGGTTCAAAATATATTTTCCTTTCGTTTTTGAAAAAAATTAAATTTTATGCGCCGCAGGCAAAACTTTTAAAGCCTTTTGAGTAAACAAAAAAAAATAGATCTTTTGATGATATGTTAACGAACAGAAACCTACAAAAAGGCGCCACGAGATTTTTTTGAACTTTGTGAGGTAAAAAGCTTCAAAAATGAGCAGAAGCAAAAACATTTTTTCATTTTTCAGGGTAAAAAGCTTTAAAATTTAATTTGTTTTTAAATCGTTAACATCTGAAACCCATAAGAAAATGCGCCGCAGGGATTTTTTATAATTTTTTTCAAGCTCAAACTCTGTTAAATTGAAAAAGTAGAAGACAACGAGACATTTGTTTTGTATGTAAAAAAGCAACAGTAATTTTTTCACTAACCAAGAATTATTCTGCGGAAAGTAGTGTCAAATAAAAATGTTTAATCAACAAAAACTATAGTAAATGCCTGTCTGTTTGTGTACAGTATTAGATTAAATTGTAATCTCACATGTCAATTTGTGAAATATGGCAAAAACATGCACTGTGGTTATCAATACAGATTTAAACCGCAACAATTAATTAAATATAAACCGATACAAATTAAATATAAATAAATTGGATATATTAAAAAAACTGCTGACAACAAACTAATACTTTCCCCTGTGTGTCTAGGTTTAAAAATCAATTTTTTTTTGAAAACGAAAAAATGAGCTTTTAAAATTTTTTTTAAATTTTTTTTTCGAAAAACGAAAAAGAAAATATTTTTTTTTTGAAAAAAATTGATTTTACCCCATTTTACCCCCTTACCCCACCCGTTATTAACCAAAAACAATTCCAGTCTAGAACTTTGTATAATCAACCTATGGTCCAAATTTAAAGTATTTAGCTTAAAACGTTTGGACTTTGAATAATCAACCTATGGTCCAAATTTAAAGTCTTTAGCTCAAAACGTTCTCGAGATATCGTAGCCTCAATTTCCCGGAGAGGCAGACCACGGGGACCTTGGACCTACTTCTAGTCAGAAATGTAATCACTCTTAGTTTTTTTTTCAGAAATTGATTTAGGGACATCTCCTGATTATTTTAGGAGCAAAATGAAAAAAAAAATCCTCGGGGGGTTTTTTAAGAAAATCGATTTTCATTTGTTTTTATTGTTTTATTGTTTTTAGTGTAATAAAAATTAAACATAGTGTAATAAGTGTAATAAAAATAGTTTAATTAGTGTAATAAAAATAAAACATACTATGTTTCATTTTTATTACTGATAATTAAACATAGTGTAATTAGCGTAATAAAAATAGTTTAATTAGTGTAATGAAAATAGTTTAATTAGTGTAATAAAAATGAAACATACTATGTTTAATTTTTATTACTGATATCAAAAGAGTTTATTTTTTAAGCAATTTTGTACAATTTCCTTTTTTTTTTCATTTGTTTCTGAGATATTTAAAATTAAAATTGAAAAAAACTCATTTTTTAATAAAGGCTGCCATTGTAACCTGTTGAGATATTTAAAAATTTTGAAATAATTTGAAATTAGATTAAGGCCTTCTACAAATTTTATGTTAGAAAATAATTATAAAATGGCTCTAATTTTGTAGGTATGTTTATTTATATTCAAAAAATACAAAAACAATATTTTTAGATTTTTAAAGTGCCATTTTTTGGGCATAATTTTTTTTTTGTTTTTGAAAAAAACATCAAAATACGGTAGTGCCATGATTCCAACGGGATATTATTCAGTATTGAAGTCGCTATAACCCGATCTATGATGAAAGAATTTATTTTTTTAGGCAAAAAATAATAAAATAGGGGACGATTCTTTTTAAACTTTTTGAAATTTTTTGAAAAACGTCCGCCATTTTGTTATTTTTTGGCCAAAATTTTTTCTTTTAGTGCAGGCTATAGCGACTTTAATACTGAATAATATTCCGTTTTTTTTTCAGTCGATCCAAACGGCCGGTATCATGGTGATCACCGTTTTTTATGTTTTTTTTTTTAATTTGGCATTTTAAAAATCTATTTTTTTTGTATTTTTTAAATATAAATAAACATACCTACAAAATTCCACAGTGATATTGTTGTTCTTTCTATATACACTGCCGCGCATTAAATTCCGGACACCTAAAAAATTGACATTTTTTAAATTCAAATATTTCGAAAACTAATTAATGGATTTGACTGATTCTTTTTTTGTTTTGAAGCTTAAACATTCTCTACTTTTGTTTGTTTTAAGAATGATTAAATTTTTTTTTTCGTATTAACATCAACAAATAATGTACAATTATGTTTCTTACCCTATCTTCTAGGACTTGCATGGTACGCCACTGCAACTGTTTATCAAATTATTAAAGTCTTTTTTATTATCGCAGTTTTAATGAATATTTTCTTTTTTATGTTTTTACTTTTTTACTTCTGGTTTAGGAGATATCAGGATTTTCCTGAAAGTTGTCATTTTTTCAGTCAACTCAAAAAGTACTAAATCAGCAGTTTTGAAGCTCATGTCTTTTACTTCTTCTTCTACGCTCATGTCTTTTACTTCTTCTTTTACAGTTTCTTCATCCCGGGGAAACTTTTTATTGTCGTCTGACGGAGGCTTAACGGTGATTTCGTAGAACTGCCGCCGGACGGAGTGACCCTATTTTTTCTTCTACTCAAGTCTTTCAAACCCAATTTATGTTTTTGATAAACTTGATTAGAAGAAAAACGTAACTCGGTTAAGCTTCAAATTTAAAGAACAGCATCAATTAAATTCATGTAGTACTTTTTTAGTAGTAATTTTTAATCATTCTTAAAACAAACGAAAGTAAAGAATGTTTAAGCTTCAAAACAAAAAAGAATCAGTCATATCCATTAATTAGTTTTCGAAATATTTGAATTTAAAAAATGTAAATTTTTTAGGTGTCCGGAATTTAATATGCGGCGGTGTATATATAAAAAAAATATTTTTAAAATTTGAAGGTAGAGAGACCCCTTAACAGAAAAAAATAAAATTTAGGTCCATTACAATTATTTCTCTTTAGGAGAAAGTTAAAATACCCTTATTCTCAATCAATGTGTTGAAATTCATAACGAAGTTATCCAGATCAAGAGTAGAATGAAATTGGCGAACCCGAATTAATTTCTCGTAGATGCATCTGCGACTCTCCAAGCGATCATGGCTGGCTATGGCCATTCAAAATCACGTAATCCATGTGACATTTGTAATATCGTGTGTAACCGTTGCATTATGGTCTATTATGAAAGCATTAGTGAACTATTTTGCCAACCCGAACATAAATTATATCTGGGATCTAATTAAATTTCGCTTCCTTACTAATATTGCCCTATAGATGTATATTTTAGGTGAGTAGATATAAGGGTATTCCAAAAAACACGCACTGATAGAACACTATCATAATCAATAGCGTATTTAAGTTATAGAATACAACAATAAATAGTTGTATATGCGCCTACCACTATACAGTGCGGTCCAAAAGTCACCCACCCCTTTTAACTTTTAAACGAGTTGAGATATCAACTTCAAATTTAAAACTCTTAAATAAGACAACTTAAACTATCTTTTAGCATATATTTGATATTTTCAGCTCTTAAAATGTGGGCAGGGGGGCATGGGGGGACATTTTTTTAAATAGAAAGGGGAGTCGTGTGATACATCATTTTAAAGCTTATAGAATTTTATATTTAAACTAACATTTTTAAATTAAATTTTTTTTTAAGGTTTTGATTTTTCAATTTTTTGTGCTAAAACATTCGATTTTTTAAGTTTTTTTTTTATAAATTTTTATTTATGTCAAGTAAAATTAGTTTAAAAGTATAATTAACATTTTTTTATGATGAAATTAGGCATTTTTAAAAAATTATTTGTTTTTTTTAGAGGAATCTTGACATTAATACCCATTTTCAACCCCATTTTAAACCCAAAAAAAAATTTTTTTTAAATAAAAAATATGGAGTTAAATGGAGAATGTTATGCTTTAAAATTATGTATTACACGACCCCCCTTTCTATTTAAAAAAAATGTGCTCCCATGCCCCCCTGCCCACATTTTAAGAGCTGAAAGTATTAAATATATGCTAAAAGATAGTTTAAGTTGTCTTATTTAAAAGTTCCAAATTTGAAGTCGATATCTCAACTGGTTCAAAAGTTAAAGGGGGGGGGGTGACTTTTGGACCGCACTGTATATTGCATAGAATACAATAACAAAAAAGTAAACGTGTTCGGTATTTACAAACAAGTGCAGTTGTTCGATTTACAACAACAAATTGTACGCATTTTATTTTAAATTCACATATTACATGTATGTGCACATAAAAACTATATCACATGTAATTACATGTACATGTACATGCTTATTACATTTATATTGTACACAACGAACTAACAACTCTTCTCTAGAATATGCATACCGTTAATATAAAGTATCGCCAACATCTCGGTTTGTTTGTAAATAAATAGTAGGTATATTCAGATCTGAACAATAACAATTACCAGTAACTGTTATTATTGTCTCTGTTAGAAATGTATATGTTTGCTACGAGTCTTTCTTACCTTTTACAAGAGTCGTTTCACCAATCCGGGACACACTGTATAATAAAAATTATAAGTTTCTATTTATTTTTTCCGAGGCGCTGACCGCGAGGAACTCTTTTGTACAAGCCAAAGGAACTCAGGAGGAACTCTGGAGGAACTCTGAAGAACTCTGGAGCAACTCTGAGGAACTCTCGAGGAACTCCGAGGAACTCTTTGCAAACCCAGAGGAACTCCGGGAACTCTTTGCAAAAAAGAACTCTTTTGTACAAATTTCAGACGCGGTCAGAAACAATTATTATTTATTACCCATGCGGATTAACGTTTTTATTTTCAAACTAGTTTATCAAAAGATACTACCTTTGGGCGCCAACTTTTTTTTGAAGGGGCGCCAAGTTTGGTAGAAATCGTCAGGGACAAACATAAACTGAAGGTAATTTTGGGGCGCCGCCAAATTTTGTTCCGCAGGGCGCCAAGTTTGGTAGAAACCGGCAGGGACAACGCATTTTTTCTTTCTTGAAGGTAATTTTGGGCGCCAACTTTTGTTTAGGGGCGCCAAGTTTGGTAGAAACCGCCAGGGACAAAGCTTTTTTCTGTTGAAGGTAATTTTGGGGCGCCATTTTTTATTACCCCTTCCAGAAAGGAACTTTTATGGAACACATAAGGAACTTCCAAGGAACTCTGGAGGAACTCCGGAGGAACTCTGAGGAACTCCGAAGGAACTCTGAGGAACTCTTTGCAAAAAGGAACTCTTTTGTACAAATTTCAGACGCGGTCAGCCCCTCGATTTTTTCTATTTCTCTTACTTTCTGTTAGTTATTTAATAATAGATTTTGTGAACTAACAATCTAAGCTGAATCTAAAACAAGAGGAAAAGCAAAAGTTTATTTGACCGGTCCTGTACAAATAACCGAATATACGATAAAATATTTGGTAAGTGAGGAAACTGAAACTTGAATATTCCAAAAAGTTTTTAATATTATGTTCTTTGTTCTTTACCTCATTAATGCTTTTGTAATAAATTTTACGGAATGGTTTATTCTTTTAATTACAATGCCCTTTGATCAATTGTATATTAACGCCAGAAGAGGACTTTATTCACTATCATACACTCAGAAAAAAGTTTCTTTAATTAAGTAATTATATTCTTTAAGTCAGGAAATTTATTCTATTAAAAATATTATTTTCGACTAAACCTATTTTTTTTTTTTAACGAAACCAATATTTTTTATTTAAGAATCTGTATTAGTTAGTTTTTTTTTAACCTGAAACTTTCAAATATCACGAATACTATGCATTTTAGAAAAAAAAAAAAAAATGTCGGACAAAATTTGTTTATTTTAATGGTGGAAACTAAATGGGGTATTTATTTTTTACGGATATTTACGTTTTCAAGGTCATTTCAACGTCAACTTTGTTTTTTTTTTTAAGTACAAGCATATATTTTTTTACTGTTATTTAATTCCCCTCAAAAAAATAAAAATCTTTTGTAAAAAACTTTTTTGGATCGGACTTTTTGCAGAGATAACACAGCCACACAAAATGGAGCTCTCTACAACTAGAATTATGAAACAAAAGACGTCTACCCTATCTCTATCTCATTTGTGCTACACTTTCCAGCCAACCAAATAAATACTGTATTTGTTTTTCATACAACAAATACAGTATTTATTTGGTTGGCCGGAAAGTGTAGCAGTGAGCGGCACGTACGAACATAGCTAATGTGAATCTGTAGAATAAGATAATTCTACTAAAATTTAGATGGCGCCAGTAATTTCTTTAATAATGCACTTTTCGCCCGGCCAAGTAAATATTGTATTTGTTCAACAAAGAACAAATACAGAATTTGTTTGGTTGGGTGGAAGTGGGAGTATATGTATGTCTTCTATCCTTTTTGGGTAGAACTTTTGTCCCTGTCTAATCTAATGGGAGAATTCTCCATTAAAAAAGTTGCATCTCCGACGGACTTGACTAGTCAATTTCTATGTATTTTGAGCCGCTGAATCCGAATCTGAAGTCGAAATTTAAAAGTTAGCTCTCATTTTTACCATAACCTCAAAAAACATATCATATCATTGCGAAAAAGTATGTTTTTGAGGTTATGTTGAAAATGGGAGCTAACTTTCAAATTCCGACCTCAGATTCTCAACGTAAAACTATTGATTTTGTTATATTTAAAACAATAAAAATGCATTTTTCTTTAAATAAGAATTTTCCTGTACTGTACTTAAAAAAATTAAAGTTTTTAATCAAAAAAATAATTATTCTTATGATAAGTTATATGAATGGACACGAATATGGTATACATTAAAGGAGAATATATACTAATCGTTATATACAAATAATATATAGAATTCATATAAGACAACGTTTTTCTTTCTGTACAGTAAAATGTCCTTTTTGTACAAAGAATATCATTTATATTTACTTTTTAACAAGTTAGAAAAGTCCCTGGTTAAAATTACTAAATAAAAATTACATAAGATGATAGCCTTTATTAATGATAAAGCATGTGCAAAAATTTGTTACTGTGGTTTGTAGGGTTACAGAAATATTAAATAAAAACTACTTTTAAGATGTACCCTTAGATGGGTCCTAGCTCCCTCAGGGCTCATTTCTGGACCATCCTTTATAGGATTTTTTTTTCATATTTTTTAACGTAGAATCATCTTTTAAATTTCTCGAACTTATTTCTGAATAACCCTGTATACTCTTAACATATTTTTGCCCCAAACTTTTTTATGTGTACCTTTTTTTAGATTTTTTGTCCAAAATATGGATTCCTTGAGTAAAAATACATAAAAAATGTCATATAGTGTAACACTGTAGGAGCAATCGTTTAAAAAAAATGCAATTAAGAGGAAGTAACATTTTGTGCCACCAAAAACGTTACTTTTTAAAAGCCTATTACTCCTTTAATATTAAATTTAGGTTTTTTGGTGAAGAATACTTTTTTGCTCAGTTTTAAATGAAGAATCACACTGCAGCAATAAAATTTTATTGATGCTTTTTTTTGTTCCCCTGGTTTGAAGGGCCGTAGCTCCCTTAGAGCTCATATCAAGACCAACCTTTATAGAAACTTTTTTTCATATTTTTGATGTAGAATCTTAAATTTTGGCATGGAGTTACTGATCACCCTGTATTTTAAACTGTAACTAGTAATAAATAAAGCTCTTTTGGCGTGAGTCTAGAATTATTTCTATTTAAAACATTTAGTGACTATAGTCTCATTAGCTTTGACAGCTAAAAATATAAAATAGGCTGCAGGACTCTTTAACGAAAAGTTTTCCTCTAAAAGTTTCGGGTGAAATTTAGAACGTTGACCCTAAATAAAGTACCTAAAAATTTAAAACTAAAACTTTAAGATTTATTTTAACCTCAAGATTCACTACAAAAAGAATAGTTAACGTGATAAATAGCTTGTCACTTACAGCGTAGTTCTAAAGAAAATAAAAATGAATTTCACAGATTTTTATGATTACTTGTAAATATTTGAGTCAACATGCTGTGGTGCACTGAAAATTTTTTTTTCTACGACTGCTTTAGAATGTAAGAAAATACACACACTTTTCAAACACAGAATGAATCCATTCTAGCTCTAGATACGGTATGAATATTCCGTATCAAGTGTTAGACTGAGCAGATGTGAAAAAGTGCCATCTCTTGTTTATAAAAGTAAAGAAAACTGTAGCAAAATTAGCAAAAATATATATATTTTACCATGAAATATTAAATAATTTAATGCAATTTAAAGTTTTGCGTTAAAATTACATAAAGTTTATTAGTTTTTCTTAATATTTGACCAGTTTTTTATCAATTTAGTTCAAAAAATTAAAACTGCTCCATCTATTGCTAAATATTTAAACCTGATATCTGTCACAACAATCTGACATAACCTTCAATTTTTGCATTATAATTTGTAAATATGTGCTAAATTAATTAAAAATATTTTTTAAGTACTGATTTGATAACATTATTAAATAACATTAATTGCTTTATTTAAAAATATGTTTTTTGTTGCATTTACAATGTAGAGTCACAAAAAACATTGTTTTTAACCTTGTCCGCAGTTTAAAGCCATACAGTGTTTTATATTTGCAGTCGAAGAAAAAGTTCGCGCTCGCGGGACCGTCATACTCGCCTGAGAAACTTTTCGCTGGCGCGTAATATTGTCTATTCCATACTAGTTATAGAATATACCTACTATTTTACCGATTTTTATTTTATGGGATACTGTAACAAACAAACTATATTCAAGAAACAACTAAAAAATCGTGGTCACAAATTTTCCGGACAGGCAGACAGACCGACAGACAGAAATTAATTTTTAACCGTAATCATATTTTTTGGATATAAAACGTCAAGAAACGTAAAAAAAACAATATTTTTTTTTGTTTTTTTTTTTACTAAAGCAAGACTTCCATGGGGAAAGTAATTTATCTTACTGCAATTGTGGTATACTGTACCAAATGTAACAGTTATTTTTACTATAACATTTTAGTATTTTAATCTCCTTAAAAGGGGATGTCTATAAAGTATGTCACGCCTAAGAAGGAAGGGTTGTCCAGGAGTTTGTGACAGCAAAAAATTAAAGTGGTGATACAATGACGAAAAAAAAAATTATACTTACACAGTCGACTGTGTAGACCTGAATTGACACAGAAACGTGTTAAAATATGTGAAGTTGTGTAACTTCTACGAAAAACAGTGTTAAAATTAAACATATTTATACAATTCAACACGGTTCCGTTTCAGTTCAAGTCTACACGGTTGACTGTGTATTTTTTTTATCAGTGTATACATTTTTATTCTCGTCCTTAATATCTATTAAAATTTATTTTTTATTCGCTTGTGTTCCAAAGTGACACTTTTAGGTTAGAAATTTTAAGTTAAAAGTGTTAACCTTTTACGTGTCTTTGGGATACTATCTCCCCACCGACTTTATATTCCTTCCAAACCTGTGCCTAGCAACAAAAACTATTTCCTTATTTATTTTAAATTAATTGTATACTCCTGACATCTGTTGAAGACTCTGGGACATACGCATGTGCCTAATTCGGTAATAGGTGGGAAGATGTTATCCCAGTGGTCCACAAAAAACACTAACTTTACGTACCTAAGTCATAACATGAGAAAAAGTAGTTTATTTTTTTAAATTCAATGAAAAAGGTAAAAATATAATATAATTATATAAGATATATGTATATTTACCTTATAAACTTTTAGTTTATTTCATATTTAACTTAGAAACAGCAAGAAATATCAAAAAAGTTTAATTTATTTATTTAATAAAATAAAACCTGTTTTGTTCTAAAAATACCCCTTTTAATAAAACGCAATTTTTGAAATCAGCCTACCTCTTGCCCCTAAAGGGTTAAGGGTTCATCTTTTGTTTTACTTTGACGGGACGCAGCCCGCTTTAAAAAAATACAATTAATAAACAAATATCGGGACTAGGACTTTAAATAAAAACACCCCCCCCTCCTACACGTAGTAAATAGAAAAGAATAATTGAAAGGGTTGAAAAAGGGAGAAAAAGGAAAAAAAATCATGTAACCTAGCCTTTTGATGGGTAGTGATTTTTTTTTTCTCTCTTTGTGTTTTTGTAGTTTTTTTTTTAGTTGATAGTTCGCGATGTGTTAAATGCATTCATTTGTTATAAGATAAGTTGTTGGTATTTAGCTTTTGCTATTTTATTTTATATAAAGGCGCCTTCATCATTTGTCTTTCATATAAATATAGTTCACTATAGTCTACCAAGAATACATATAGGTGTTCTTGTGATTTAAAAGGAGGAAGAAAAAACATATACAGTTAATTTGAAATATGTCTACGTGTACGGTTCTATAGTTTTGTTTATTGTTCGTAATTGTTTATTTACATAATATTTATGTTAAATGTAGTGTTTTAAGTATGCTAAGGTAAATGTTTTTCGTATTATCTAGGCATAAGATTAAAAAGTAGACGTTTTTAATTTTTTTTTTTAAGTTATATATTTTTTTATGTTATTGCATAAGGTCTTTTTCTCTCTTTTAGCTTGATAAAGTCTTGATTAAAGACGAAACGTCGCTAGTGCATAAAACTTAGTGTTTTTATTTAAAGTCCCAGTCCCGATATTTGTTTATTAATTGTATAATCGAAGGACACTAATATAATTTGATAGTTTAAAAAAATACTTTCGCTTAAAAATGTATTTTTTTACTGAAAATTTCTCCTAGGATAAAAGCTTAACTGCACTCGCTTTAAAAACAATTTTCATTCATTTTCCTCATAACAAAATTAAAATGCAAGACATTTTAAGACTGACTTTATCAAATTTATGACTTTAAATATAATGAAAGATCAAGCGAGGTCTACTCATTATTTTTTAATGAACAACAGGGAGCAGCTGGAAAACTTTTTCCATAATTAGGTTAGACATTTTTTATATGAATTTTACTTTATTTAAATTTTTCTCGACCACGGGTATACTTTGAAGCACGGATCTGTGGCTACGGAAATATGTTTGGAATGTGTGTGCAAGTGGGAGGCCCGATGTAGCCACGCACGCCTTATAACGCTCTTGACGGAAAGAATAGAGCGCGAATGATTCCTCCCCCTTACGTCGGAGACTTTCTTTCATGCGGAGAACTATAAGTGAAAGATGGGTTATGTTATGGTTTTCCCAAGTCTTGCATTAAATAAACTGTCGATTTTTTGTTTTATTTTTGTGCATGTTGTACGTTTTTCAGCGAAAGTATACATTTATAAAGAAATTACACAGACACACAAAAAAAATTAATATCCAGATACCAATGCATTTTTATATTTTCTGGGTCGCTGAAATTGAGTCTGACCTCAGAATTTCTCCATAAGATCGCAATTGTTTTTACACTTAAAAAAGGGGTGCGAAAATCCCTTAAATTCAGATTTTTTATGGGTAGAAAAAAATTGGAATCTGATGGAGCAATTCTGAGATCAGATTCGGTTTCAGCGACCCCAGATATATAAAAATGCATTGGTCTAGTCTCTGGATATTATTTTTTTTGTGTGGCTGTGTTATCTATCATTAAAATTAAATATAATATTCACTGTTTTCTGTGCGTTTGATTTTACCGATAGATAATTTCTTATAAAAATGATTCTGTGACAAAATTTCTGACAACAAAGACTCAAGAACGCTTCGAGCTAAAGTTCAGATTTCAAACATATGTTCTTTAACCAAAGTTCTAGACTGGGATTTTGCTTTGGTAAAATAGGTTGTAAAATTATTTTTTAATTTTTTTTGTTTGATAAAATTTTCGTTTTTAGAAAAAAAAACTTTTTTAAAAATTATATTTTTTTTTTGTAAAATCTTCGATTTTTAATGTGAGGGTGATTTTGGACTTTGGACGCTCAGGTTAATAGTATAGGAAAATAGCGTTACGGGGGAGGGGGTTCAAAATTTGCGTTACGTAATACTTGAACGTTCCCTTAGCGGGGCATAATAGTCTGGCACTCGTGTGAAGTAGCGCCTTCGCCAAATTTCCAAATAATTTTATAATACTCTTTTTTTGGGGTGTTTTTAATTTACGTGGCTCGTGTTAACTTATTATTATTATTATTATTTACAACGTCTAGAAAAATAGTTATTTGTGTGTCAAGTATGTAAAAAGAAGGTAATACGACACAAACGAAAACGAAAAAAACTAAAAGTAAAAAAAAAACCGTCAGTTTTTTATACATAGAATTTTCGGCTGAATTCAAATATGTAAAAAAATACAGCTGTTCCATTAAAAAACACATATTTTTGCCAGTTCTAGCGAAATTGGATGTAAAACAAAAAAAGACTCCGCCATTTTATAGCCAATGAAAAATTATATAAATCACCAAAGTTTCGTTTTTATCGAATTAAGCTTTTAAAAATCAGATAAAAGTAATCATCTCAAAACGTTGATGACGAATGATTGTCGCGATATCTGTCAATCGAAACTCGTTATAGCAAGTGGAAAAAATTCTGAATTTTTGCATAAGGCTATTTTTGATACCGCTGATTTCGAATAAAATAATGAAAAAATTCAAAAAAAAATTCCGCGCCACTAGGGTGGTCAAAAATTTTATTTTTCTTTCGATCTTTATAAAAATGTGTCAAATGTCTTCTTTTGATTATGTTTATGTAGACCAATGTTCATAACCTAAAAATTCAAAATGGCGGAGTCAATACTCATCGGTTTTTGAACCTTTACTGTATTTGCACGAAATCAGGGGTAATTTTTTTTGGAAAGTCTTCAGTTTTGGAGAAATACTTAAAATTAAAGCACTTACTATGAAAAATATATAATCAAACTTAAAAATTAATTTAATCCCCTATTTTTGTGAAAATCTTTATTTCAACGTATTCTGTAAAATAAACTATTTTTTTTAATCATAGAATATGTACTCAATTATCCTCAGATATGTCTAAAAATATATTACATAATTAGTAAAGTGTCTGTATCGTAATATAAAGGTCCTAGAAACGTGAAAATAGTAACTATCAGTTTAAATCATAAATTAAAAAAAAAAATATCCATTTGTTAAGTGACTCCGTTGACTCCGCCATTTTGAATTTTTAGGTTATAAACATTGGTCTACATAAACATAATCAAAAGAAGACATTTGACACATTTTTATAAAGATCTAAAAAAAATTAAAATTTTGGACCACCCTAGTTGCACAAAAAATTTTTTTGAATTTTTTCATTATTATATTCGAAATCAGCGGTATCAAAAATAGCCGTATGGAAAAATTCAGAATTTTGTCCACTTTTTTTCCCTGGCCCTCTGTGCAATGTGCTGAAACTCTAGTGTTTTTGAAATTTAATTGGACAAAAACCTGTATGTTTGTGAGTGCCATTTCGTACAAGTTCTTTTTATTAAAATTTATTTTTAATAATCACTTTATATACCTGCGATTCTGGGGAACCAGCCATCGTTTGCATACTGATAATTTTCAAAATGATACTCATGGATTTTTTATTAAAAAATAAAGGCCTTAAATTTTAATAATATGCTCCTTTGTTATAAAAAGATAGGTAAATAGCTTCTATAGCTTTATGCTTCTATACATATAGAAAATAGTAAAATAAAGAACTTTATTTTGACAGACTTTTTTTGTTTTCAAAAACAAACAATAAAAAGTGCTTTTAACAAACAAAAAAAAATCGTATTATTTTAAAATTCTCCGCCTAGGCGCCTTTATAGCCAGTAAATGGATCACAAAATATAATTTATTTGATTTTTTTTAAACACGGTATTTCAGCGAGTAATTTACTGAGAAAGGCCATAAAACATAAAAAGGATCCTGATGGCCATAAAAAATCTATTGTACTAAAAAAAATAACAAAAAACAAAGCCTAACGATTGGACGATTCATTAACGGAATAACAGCGGAATATATGTTTCAATATATCACGCCATGGCAAGCCAGAAGAGGACCTTGTGTAGTTCGTTTAAAGATGCAGTGCGCTTGCAAAACAACTTTACACTACGATATTTCAAGAACGCTTTAACATAGAGACCTTAATTTAAAACATATTTTTTCTACTGCTAAGAAAACTTTTCTTACAAATTTCAAGTCTCTAGGCCAAAGCGTAGTGTAAAGTTGTTTCGCAAAATTGTTTTGCAGTATATACGTAAACATAACAAGCCGTGCAGATATGTAATGCTACGCATTTCATAATATACTATTCACAGTAAATGGTATATTGCATTTTCCCAAATACTAAAAAAGTTTTTTTTCAAAAAAAAAAAAAAAAAATAATTGAAAAAAAACTTTAAAATTTTTTTTATTTTTTTTTATTTTGTTGTCTTAAAGTACATTCAAATTAAGCTACTTGAAAATCGCCAGGTCTTGGATCGGGTTCCTTTGGATGATAGAAGCATCGAAAAGGTGGTGAAATGAGGTCCCCGAAAAATATATATTTAACTAACCGAGTCAAACAAATTATATTTTACATTTAGGTTAGTCTATTTACACAATTATTCACTAGGCTAAGAGATAAAAAAAGACTTTACAGACTTTATCTGACATATGTCAACACTAAAAACTTTCTTTAATTTTCATTTAATCAAAATGTCATTTCATAAATTCTCATTTCTTTAAAAACTCAGGTATCACATATTTTAAAGGCACTTTTTAAAGACTTGGCCCTAGAAATATTATGTATAACTATGAAAATAGCTAAAAATGGTTACCAGCTCTCCGACTATTATCCAAACTTTACCCTGGTGAAAAATAACGTTGGAACGACTTGACTTATGTAAGATGAACGTGGTTTGGACTTTAGATGCTTAACGTTAGTGTCTAACGTTGGAATAACATTTATCCAACGTTGGGAGTTTTAACAAACGTTAGATATACGTTATTCTAACGTTTGGCACCTAACGTTAAAAATTCTAACGCTAGAAATCGGGACATTTATACATTTAAAACGCATTACAAAATAGCTATTTTAATAACAAGTGTGGAAAGAGGCTCTTTTCGCACTAGATTGCATTTGCCTGAACGACGCGTAGTGAGTTTAGGCAAGCAATCGAGTGTGGAAAAGCCTCTTTTTGCATGCGTTAGGAACAATATTTTTTCTACGAGCGAGTTAAAAATAAAATATTCTTTTATATATAAGTATACTTAGGGAACGTTCAAGTGTTACGTAAAGCAAATTGTACCAAAATTCATACACTTCATACCCCGGTTCTCGCGTTATTATAGATTATAGCGATTTCATATTTTGGCTACCCCCCCTAATAGGGGGTGTGTTAGGGGGGGTAGCCAAAATATGAAATCTCTACAGCCTTGAATAAAGCGAGAACCGAGGTATGAAGTGTATCAATTTTGGTACATTTTGCGTTACGTAATACTTGAACGTTCCCTTAATTAAATAAATTTTATTTTTATATTTAACAATTAACAATTACTAAATTTATACATTTTTATTATTTTGTGAATAAATATAACAAGAATAACACGACAGAATTAAGAAACAGTTTTAACAATTATTGAAAAAAATCTAACATTAGTTATTACCAATTCTATTTTGATTGAACATTAATGATAAATTTGTTGCAGTTTTTATTTGCATTTGCCATTTCTATTATTCCTTCAGGTACCATTTCATATTCTTCTTTGAGGTTCATCATTTTCTTTTATAAAAACTTTATAATTAAAATTGACAACACAATTGACACGAACAAACTAGCTTAGGACGCCTTGATGTTGATCGGTCGCCATGGAAACAAGTGTCTTAGCCAATAATGTTACACATTTGTATAATCAAGCTACTTGCTTTTATGAAATAATTATGCGTACGGAAAAGACACGCATATGCGTGCGGAAAGAGCGGAAAGAGACATCTTTCCGCACGCTCGTAGAAAAAAACTTTTATATAACTTATAATTCAGGTTAATTTACGGTTGGCAAATTAATATCTGCTTTATTTTTGCTTTAGTGCGTTCAAATATTTTGCTTTTAAATGTTATTAATGATCCCTGAGATGGATGGCACATCAGCGTAAAATGAACCTGATTCATCCAGAAATACTGACGTAACAAATACACTTACTATCAAATACAGTTTAAATTAATTTGTATTAATTAACTCTGATATAATTATAGAATAAATGTTACTACTAGCATATTGTATTCTATGTATGTAGTTTAATTACGAGTAGTCGGCGTAAACTCAGTTATGACTCATCAACGTTGAAAATAAACACAGAAATAGGCTTATGGAATAACTTTGCCGCATTATGAGGGACATTTTTATAAAGGTCAATAAATCGAAACATTTGACGACTAATTTGTTTTTGAAAGTAATCCCCCAAAAACAAAACAAAAATACGGCGGGTTTTTAAGGTTGCTGAAAGAGAATCTGATAATGAAAAAATTCTAACACCACCCCCTAAGAGACAGAGGGTAGTTTTCGTGAAAATTGGTATATTTTTAAGATTGCTAAAACTGACAATAAAAAAATCCATTATACGCGCGGAGGTGAAAAATGGGAAAGCTCTTTTACTGGGCAGTATATATGTGATACTAACATAAGGGCCTAACCCTCATTTTTTGCGAACTTTATTGCTCTAGTTAATAAAAATTTCTTATATGTTACTAGAAGTGGCAAAAAAATGTATTCGAAAATAAGGTTAGGGGTGCAAATTTTAATAATTTGTTTTTTTGACCCACCCAAATATTTACTGTTAACTATTCTTACTTAAATAAATGTTATGAACCTATTTAAAACCAGATAAGACAAGATTTTATAAAAAACACAATGTTATAATAAACGGGTAGGTAAGACCTTTTTTAGAAATTTGCTTTTTTTGCCCCACCCAAATATTTACTGTTAACTATTCTTGATTAAAAAGGGCTTATGAACCTATTTAAGAACAACAATCTTATAATAAACGGGTAGGTAAGACTTTTTTTAGAAATTTGATTTTTTTGCCCCAAAAAGCCCATGTTAATTGTATAGGAAAATAGCGTTACAGGGGGGGTCCAAAATGATCAAAATTTGCGTTACGTAATACTTGAACGTTCCCTTATGTTAGTTGCACTCTTCATTTGTCCAAATTTGGTTTTGCTTAAATTAGGTTTTATAGAAAATTTGTAGACTCCTCTGCTGATATTGCCGACTGGCTGATGAAAATGCCGACTGTGAAATTTCCTAGGGTCCATTACACAAAAAATAAAATAAAATAAAAGTTTGCCAGTTAACAACAATGAGTAGTTAATTTGTCCAAATTTGGTTTTGCTTAAATTAGGTTTCATAGAAATTTTGTAGACTCGTCTGCTGATATTGCCGACTGGCTAATGAAAATGCCGACTGGCTGATGAAAATGCCGACTGTAAAATTTCGCAGGGTTCATTACACAAAAAATTAAATAATATAAAAGTTTGCCAGTTAACAACAATGAGTAGTTAATTTGTCCAAATTTGGTTTTGCTTAAATTAGGTTTTATAGAAAATTTCTAGACTCCTCTGCTGATATTGCCGACTGGCTAATGAAAATGCCGACTGGCTGATGAAAATGGTGACTGTGAAATTTCCTGGGGTCCATTACACAAAAAATAAAATAAAATAAAAGTTTGCCAGTTAACAACAATGAGTAGTTAATTTGTCCAAATTTGGTTTTGCTTAAATTAGGTTTTATAGAAAATTTGTAGACTCCTCTGCTGATATTGCCGACTGGCTAATGAAAATGCCGACTGGTTAATGAAAATGCTGACTGTGAAATTTCGTAGGGTTCATTACACACAAAATTAAATAATATAGTCCCAGTTAACAACAAACGCAGGAATTGAAGCACTTTTTAAGGTTGCTGAAAGAGAATCTGATAATGAAAAAATTCTAACACCACCCCCTAAGAGACAGAGGGTAGTTTTCGTGAAAATTGGTATATTTTTAAGATTGCTAAAACTGACAATAAAAAAATCCATTTTACGCGCGGAGGTGAAAAATGGGAAAGCTCTTTTACTGGGCAGTATATATGTGATACTAACATAAGGGCCTAACCCTCATTTTTTTGCGAAATATGGTTTTTGTTTGAAATTGGTACTACTTAACGTACTTTATTGCTCTAGTTAATAAAAATTTAGTTACTAGAAGTGGCAAAAAAATGTATTCGAAAATAAGGTTAGGGGTGCAAATTTTAATAATTTGTTTTTTTGATCCACCCAAATATTTACCGTTAACTATTCTTACTTAAAAAAAGGTTATGAACCTATTTAAAACTAGATAAGACAAGATTTTATAAAAAAAACACAATGTTATAATAAACGGGTAGGTAAGACTTTTTTTAGAAATTTGCTTTTTTTGCCTCACCCAAATATTTACTGTTAACTATTCTTGATTAAAAAGGGATTATGAACCTATTTAAGACAACAACAATCTTATAATAAACGGGTAGGTAAGACTTTTTAGAAATTTGAATTTTTTGCCCCAAAAAGCCCATGTTAATTGTATAGGAAAATAGCGTTACAGGGGGGGTCCAAAATAATCAAAATTTGCGTTACGTAATACTTGAACGTTCCCTTATGTTAGTTGCACTCTTCATTTGTCCAAATTTGGTTTTGCTTAAATTAGGTTTTATAGAAAATTTGTAGACTCCTCTGCTGATATTGCCGACTGGCTGATGAAAATGCCGACTGTGAAATTTCCTAGGGTCCATTACACAAAAAATAAAATAAAATAAAAGTTTGCCAGTTAACAACAATGAGTAGTTAATTTGTCCAAATTTGGTTTTGCTTAAATTAGGTTTCATAGAAATTTTGTAGACTCGTCTGCTGATATTGCCGACTGGCTAATGAAAATGCCGACTGGCTGATGAAAATGCCGACTGTAAAATTTCGCAGGGTTCATTACACAAAAAATTAAATAATATAAAAGTTTCCCAGTTAACAACAATGAGTAGTTAATTTGTCCAAATTTGGTTTTGCTTAAATTAGGTTTTATAGAAAATTTCTAGACTCCTCTGCTGATATTGCCGACTGGCTAATGAAAATGCCGAATGGCTGATGAAAATGCCGACTGTGAAATTTCCTAGGGTCCATTACACAAAAAATAAAATAAAATAAAAGTTTGCCAGTTAACAACAATGAGTAGTTAATTTGTCCAAATTTGGTTTTGCTTAAATTAGGTTTTATAGAAAATTTGTAGACTCCTCTGCTGATATTGCCGACTGGCTAATGAAAATGCCGACTGGTTAATGAAAATGCTGACTGTGAAATTTCGTAGGGTTCATTACACACAAAATTAAATAATATAGTCCCAGTTAACAACAAACGCAGGAATTGAAGCACTTCAAAATTATTTGTAATTTGTAAACAGTCTAATAAGGTATAAAACACCTTTGTATGTAAGGTCCCACAATGACTAAAAACTAATAAATAAAACTAATAAATAAAAATGAGTAGTTAATGTGAAAAATTCATTATCGATTAAATTCTATAGAAAAGCGAGATGAAACATTAAGGTCCCTTTTTCTGGATTCAAAAGCCGTCAATTTGTTAGATGTGAACGAAACGATGTTCTTTGCGTCGCGACGCGTCCTCTTTTCATGGTTCGAATACACAAGGGCATTATATAAGGAAGCCAAAAAGTGATGATATATTTTTTTCATCGGTGCACTGCGGGAGTCGCATCGAAGTATTCATTTACCGGGGACTCCACACAGGTAAAAAATCCAAAAAAAAAAAAAACGGAAAAAAATCATGAAGCGTCGAATGTGTGAATATTTATAAACCTTACAGTGTCCTTTAAATGATTTCAATACATTTTTTTGAAAATGTTTCGGACCTTGCATATACAATATCTTACACTTAATTTTTGTTTGGACTCTAAAGGTGTGGATGAAAAAACATAGGCCGCCCGAAGGCCGCTTTTAAGCCAACGATAAATTCGATCGTAAAATCGTACATTGGCCAATCTTAGGCCGCAGTCTTATGAACCAACGTACGTTGACCAACCAAAGACCAATGATAAATTTCCAATTTGAAAATTGAAAAAAATTTCGTTGGTCTTCGGACGGCCAATGTAGGACCATTGTAGTTTTGCCAACATTGGCCCGTCGTATGCGGCCTTGGAGCAGCTGATGTCTCCTCAGTATGTGGGCTCAATGTGGGTTTGCCAACATTGACCCAATGTAGAAAATATTGGCACGCCAATGTTTGGCCAATGGGAGGCCAATGAACCAATGTTTGCTGGACTATTTAAAAAATAAAAAAATAAATAAATTTAAATTTTTAGTTATAGAATACTCGTATTGCGGGAACTAAAAAAGAAACAACTTTTTTTAGTGATTTTTCTGGGAGGACTTGTACTTAATAGTTATTTATGGTACTAGTGGGTAAAGTAAGATATTGCCCATGAGAAAATTAACCTGCGAGGCGTCAGCCAAGCAGGTTAATTTTCGAGAGGGCAATATCGGTTTACCCATGAGTGCCATACAAGGTTTTATCCAATAAATAGCTTAGAAATTCATATTTTTATTAAAAATTGTAATGACATTTACAAGAAAATAATTTGACAGTTGAGTGGGTAAAATAAATAATTATCCACTCAATAAAGTAAAAGCCACGCGGGGGTTATTATTGAGTTTATCTATTTAAAATAAAGCTGGTAATTGTCTTATTATCTGTATGTATTGAATAAAGTATTTTTTTTACTGACTTGTAGAAAAAAATAAAATCCACTCATTTCTTTTATGATAGAATTTCGATCCCCTTTTATAAGCAACCAAACATCATTTAGAAGATAAACCTAAGAAAATACCAACGTCAGGCTAAGATTTCTGTCTTAATCTTAATGAACGAGAAAGATTTGCCAAATTCATAAAAAAAGCTTTTAGTAGGTATTAAAAAATAAGCTAAAAAACAGCCTGTCCTAAATTACTATTAAAAAGAATAATAATACTTCTGCCTACAATACAATACTTTCCCCTATGTTCATATAATAAATCGGTAAGAAATAGTATAATACATAACTAGTGTGGAAAGTGACATATTTCACGCGAGTGGGAAGGTTTACGAACAAGCCGTCAGGCGAGTGAGGAAACCCCACGAGTGTAAGAAATACAATTTCCAACGAGTTATGTACACTATTTTTCCTACGATCCCGAAAAATATAAAGTTTAAACTTCAAGAATTCTTAATTTAATATTTTCAAATTTTTATTACTTATTCCGAGAATTTTTAAGAAAAGCAAAATACAAAATAGCATACAAATTTATATATGTCAACAGGAAATATGTTTTTTATCTACCTAGTTTTCTTGGTTTTATATTTAATACTCATATTATTATGGAAGCTCAACACTGTTTAATGGGTTGTCTAACCGCAAGCATCTTTTAAATCAAGGAAAATTTCACAGTTTACTAATTAAATTTGATTTCTGTGGATATGCTACCATATAAGACTGTAAAATTCTACAATGTTTTACATTTCATAAGGAAATATTAATGTTTTTTATAAAATTTAAGGCAACTAAATCACAAATTAAGTAATTTTTATAAAATCTAGACATTAATAAAATATATTAAGTTATATTGACCTGGGTCAAAATAGTAAGGTTCTAACTATAGTTTTTATTTTTGACATGAAAAACAGAAATATTTGGATTGAAAAACATCAAAAAAGTCTGTAATGAAAGGTGGAAAATGGCATATAATACGAGTTGAGTAAAATTCGTAGAATTTACAACGTAAATATCTAAACAAAATTAGGCAAACCTACATACATAAATATCAAACTAGGGTGATATGAAAATATCAAACAAGTGGGATATAAGGCGTTTTCTAAGGAACAAAAGAGTGTGCTAAATGTCCTTTTCATAGAGGATCGTAGGAAAAATTGATTTTTCGTACTAGTGTGAAAAGTAAAATAGTTGACGCTGCATGGCTGATTGATATTGAAAGTAATGAATTTAAAATTTGAGGGCGATTACGGAGGAAAAACAGCATTTTTCGACCTTGTAGTATAAGTTTTTTTTTCAGAAGACGATAAAATAAAAAATCCTGGAAAAATTTAATAAAAAAATGGTTGTTTGGTCGAAAATTGAAATTTTTAAAAACAATGATAGCCGAAAACTTCATATAAGACACATACAGTTCAGTCCAAAAGCCACCCCTTGTATTCACTTTTGAACGAATTGAGATATCGACTTCAAAATTAAAATACTTAAATAAGACAATTTAAGCTATTTTTTGGTATATACTTTATATTTTTAGCTTTCAAAGTGTGGTCCAAAATGATCAAAATTTGCGTTACGTAATACTTGAACGTTCCCTTAAAACTCCAAAAAAATAGCCGACAAAATAAAATAATATATGGTCAAATAAAGACTTATAATTTTTTTCTATTTTGTTAAAATTGTGGCTTGGTTAATTGCAGTAAAAAAGAGAAGAGATGACTATAAAATATATCAAAATATCATTTGTTCTTAGAATTTTAAACATGGTGTAAACTGTAATGCCAATCCAAAACAAAAATCTCTAAATCAGTCATCAATTTAAATGTAAGTTTTTTTAAATTTTAGAGCAAAATAGAAAAAATTGTATAAAGTACTCGTTTCATAACACGTTTATAGCGCACTAGTACTTTAGAAAACTCGCCGCAAGCGGCTCATTTTCTAAACTTGTACTCGTGCGCTAAAAACGTATGTTATGAAACTAGTACTTTAATATACTATTAAAATGATGTATCACATAACCTACATTTTCATTTACAAAAAATGCAGGGGTACTCATTGAAAATATTAAATACTTGCAAAAATATGCAAAAAGATAGTTTAATTTGTTTTATTTACATGTTAAAAATTTGAAGTCGATGTCTCAACTCGTTTAGAACTTAACTGACTCAACTGACTTTTGAAGCACATTGCAAGTCTTTAGTTCAAAGCGATCTATAACGAAATTGCTAATCTTTTGGTATTGATTGCTAGAACAGGTTTCTTCGTGTGAGTGGTTTAAAACACAGTTAAATATGCTATATTTTTAGTGTCCTGGTGGGATAATACTTTCAAAGAACTTCAGGTAAGTTACTGAATAATAAAACAAATAATTTTTCTTTTGAAAATTTCCGTTATTATACTTTTCACGGCAATACGTGCTAGAAGAGTACTTATTATGCGATGGTTTTAGAAATTTCCAAAATCATTAAAAATTATCCTGGATCAAAATAGTATACTGTTTTACTAAGAGGAAAACTGAAGCTTTTTTTTACTAGTCAGTAGAATTTACGGACGACGCGAAGCGGAGTCCGGAAACTACAGACGAACAAAAAAAAGCACTTTTCCTCTGAGTAAAACATACTATTTCTTCTTCAAGCATCCTATATATATTTTTTTAAATATTAATTTTTAAATTTAATTTATTCAGTAATAAAGTATGTTTTTTTTTATTAAAATAGGCAAATAAAACCCTTTCGAAATAAACTTAAACTTTCCTTAGCTCATTTTAATTTTTTTTTCGTAGGCTAAATCGTACACTTTTCGCGATTTCGCTGGTAACTTGTTTAATGTAGCATTTGCAATTTCGGAGAGATTTGTAGGTGTATAAACAATATATTCTTCTTCAATCATTTTTAATCAATTTCACACAAGGTTTTTGCACAGAATCTCGAGTCAACTACCTGTTTACATAATAAACAAACAAGTTTTAAGTATGGCTGTCATTAAAGTTAAAGAGTGCTGCCGCCAGTGGTGGTTTAGATAACTAACTTTTTTTACGGCGTACAACAATGAACTCATTTTTTTACTGTAAAAAAATAGATCACTTCTAAATAGTGTGTTCAGTTATAAAATATGAACATTTTAGTACGCTTGAAGAAAAAAAATATATACTTATATTTAATTTTTATTAAATTCTGTTCCTGTTATTAGGAAAATTCTTTAAAAACAAAAAAGTAATAGTGTCTCCAAAAAATAGAAGAAAAAATTCGACAACCCAAAAGAATCCTATTGTTTATTTTTTTATATACATTTAATTTTAATCAAATTTCGCCTGTAAGTCTGTCCGTTCGTCTGTCCGTCCGTCCATCCGTACGTCCGTGTGTCAGGATAATATTTCCGTTCTTGAATTATTCCTAAAAGGAATCGATATGAATAGAAAATTTCTGAAACGTGTTCTATGAGAGCAACAATCCTATTGTTTAAAATTAATGAAAACTTTTACTGATAGAAGTAATGATTTGAAAAAATCCATTTACAAACAAAATAGTTTGTATAAGTGTAATACAAGGGTGAAAAGTTTTTCTATTGAATAGGTTTTTAGAAGTCGAGAATTTCCGAACCTCCACCTATACGCCTGCCCAGACAGCACATGATATCTTAAAGACGTATTTTTTAGATCTTAATTATGTCTGGACGCCTAAAGACATAAAAAGGATATATTATGGACTTCTTTTTAGGGATGTTTAAAAGATATCTGGTTATGATGTCTATAAGATGTCTTTTAAGTATCGGTACAAGACGTCTTAACTTCGATATGAATCGCTAAAAATAAATTAACCACAATCAACTATTAAAATTAAAAAATAAATAAATCTTTTTTTGAAAAACAAAAAAAATATTTTTTTTTCATTTTTTTTTATTTTTCTTTTTGCGATAAACAAAAAAATTTAAAAAAAAATCCAAAAAAGAAATTTTCAAAAATAAAATAAAATAAATCACATTTTTTTAAGATCTTTTTTTGACAAACAAATTACCTCTCTAATTCTTATTTCGCTTTTTATATCAATACGACAGTACCTAGCAACATAAATGGGAGGAGGTATTAAAATCGCCTGTTCAAGGCCTCAACGCGTCAGTAAGGAGTCTTAAAAAATATGTCTTAAAGACGTTACCTTTTGTAACATACGACGTCGTTAAGACGTCTTTAAGATGCATATACCGCGAAAACTGACGTTCTTAAGACGTCTTGAATGACGAGCTACGACATCTTTAAGATCTCTTTAAGTCATCTTTGTGCTGTCTGGGTGTGTATTATACAATATTTTTTATTCGATTGTTACTAATTGTTACTAATTCTAATATCGATACCCCCAAGCAACAAAGCCGTAACTCATATATTGTCATTTTTCACGACAGCTAAATTTCTAAAATATTTTTTTTTATTATTTAAGGGTGGGGAAATGATTGAAGTGGAAAAGGAAGCCATGCGATACGTCATTTGAAAGCTTATAAAATTCTCTATTTAACTGTATAAGTATTTATTATTTATTTTTTGTTTATTTCTGATACTATTCAAGTTTAAAATTTTTTACTTTAGTGTTTTTAGGTAAAATTTTGGTTAAAATGGCCTGTGGAGAAATCTGAGTAGTACCACCAGGTGTGTCTTTTTTCAAGGCGTTTACCTATGAGTATAACTCAAAATGGGTCTAACTTGAGTTACGTCCTTGTTGCTTGGGAGTGTCGATATATTCAATTCTAAATTGCAAAAAATATTTCTTTTTATTGTCTTATTACCTATCCAGTTATCCATGACAAACTGCTATCCAATAAAACCGCTAAAAAACAACTACTGGATAAACAGAATTAGTCCAACGTCAATAACCTTCTAAAGAAGAAGAAGAAGAAGAAGAAGAGGTGGATAATTTTATTAAAAAAGTTCTATTAAGGGCATATCCACAGGCTCGCATAACAACATATTACATAAGAATGCGATGCTGTGATTGGCCTGATGTGCCGCCATGTATCTTGCAAGCCAATCACGGCATCGCATTCTTATGTTTTATGTTCTTATGCCTTCTGGATAGGCCTTAAACTAAAAGCATTTAAAGTGAGTGCCCTACGCAAGGCGTAAATACGCCTTTTTTTATCAATATTACAGTAAAGAAAAGCTTAAAAACAAGTTTTAGTTAGAGGGCCGAAATATCTTTTTGGCCGTAGGGCCAAAAAGTCCAACTTTTCATCCGCAAAACATGAACAAAAAGTGTCGCTTTTAGAATCAGTCGAATAAAAAAGTTACTTTAGGCTCCATAGATTAATTCAGTATAAAAAAGTGATCACACTAGTTCAGAGGAAACAAATTTTGAAAAGTATATCGAGAGAAAACCAAATATACCCTAGTAGAAATTTAACGTTAGAATAACGTTTTTCTAATGTTAGAAAACTGTATAAAAGTACGTTATAAAATATGTGCAAATGTCCCAATTTTTAACGTTAGAATCTAACGTTAGTTACAAACGTAAATCTAACTTTAGATTTTTAAGTTAGAAATACGTTATAAGTACGTTTAACTTCTAACTTTCGGAGGGGGCGTGGCCAACTAGGAAATTTATACCTGCATCATAAAATGGCAGCTGGAGACAAATTTATTCATATAAATAAATCTTAATACATTTTAGCAATCATAATATTTTTAAACATAATTTCGTTACATTTATTTATAAAATAGCCATCTTTTTAGGCGGCCCTAAATATTTTTCGTGTAATATGCTGTTATACTTCGATAAATACGTTTACCTCTTAGAAAAACTTTATATTAAGTTAGTTAATATTTATTTATACATTCAGAATCTTAAAATATTTTTTTAATTATAGTACAGCGTTGCCAGACTTACTATAATTTTGACTTTAGGGGGATATTTTTTTAAACTTTAAATAATAAATAATTATCAAACCTAGGCAAATAGCTGTCTGAAATGAGTATTTTCTACTATAGCTTACGTATTAATAATGGAAATTTAAAAAATATTTTAAGTTAGAATAAGGTTAGAAAAAGTAAGGACAGAAATTTTTAATTTTAAACTAAATTATAAAAATATTAATTTATTATTCCATCAATCTATTTTCTAATCATCGTACAGAGTGATATTGGTAGAAACTGTCAGTCTACCAATATCACTCTGTACGATGATTAGAAAATAGATTGATGGAATAATAAGGTTAGAAAAAGGTTAGAATTTAGGAAACTAACGTTAGATTTATGTATTTTATAACGTTTTTGTGAAATGTTAGTTTTTAAGGTTAGATTTATATATTTTATAACGTTTTTGTATAACGTTTGAGACTAAACATAAAAATGTCACTAATCTAATGTTGTTAAGTTAGATTTATGTACTTTTTTACCAGGGTAATATTTGTTGTGAAGTGTATACTTTGGAATCCAAAGCATTACATATATACACAGCTTGTTTTATTCACCTCAAGTACCTTAACGACAAAATTTTACAATTCAGCTGTCGACTAAATTTATTGGAGGGTTGAATTTTATTAAAAAGAGAGAGAGAGACAGAGAGACAGTGACATGTTCTTTGAGAAACTTGAGAATAATAACATACCACGGAAACACCATTTGGAGGCATATTTCATACGCGTGCGAAATAACATCATACATGTGTGGAAAAGCAAAGCTAACTTTTTTTTTTCAAATTTATCATTTTATTTTAGGTTAAAAATGTATATGCCAAAATTTAAAAGGTTATTCTACATCCAAAAATATCAAAAAAAGTTCCTATAAAGGTTGATCGGGAAATGAGGCCTAAGGGAGCTACAGCCCTTTAAAACTGTAATAAAAATAATGTTTTTAATTAATAACTCTGGTACCCTTTAAGCTACAGCGACGAGCTTTTGCATGTATACTAGTATTAATAAGAGCAATAAATTTATGTTAATTAATTTTTTTGAATTTATCCAGACAACCGTTTTCGAAAGAAATGCAATTAAGAGGAAGTAACATTTTGTGCCACCAAAAACGTTACTTTTTAAAAGGCTATTACTTCTTTAATATTAAATTAAGGTTTGGACTTTTTTTTTTGGTGAAAAATCTTTTTCGATCAGTTTTAAATGAAGAATTACCCTGTAGCATCAAAACTTTATCAATGCTTTTTTTTTGTTCCCTATTCAATATGTCATCTTCGAAAGGACGTAGCTCCTTAGGGATCATTTCCGGACCAACCTTTATAGGAACTTTTTTCACATATTTTTGGATGTAGAATCACCTCTTAAATTTTGGCATGCCGGTTACTGATCACCCTGTATACTGTAATGATAAATTACAGGATATATCATGTAATATTTTTACCAGTGTAGGAAAAATCTAAATATTTTGTAGAGTAGTGTTATTCCTAAGCACAATTTCAGTTTTAAACTTTGACCTGACTGCACTTTTAATGCAGCGTATTCGGGAAAATAACTTGGTATGCGGTATGACGGGTCGCGAAAGTTTTGGTAAGCATGTGCCTGTATTTCTGGGAGTTCTATCCATTCCAGATGTTGTCTAGACTTTTCTTCAACTAGATTTAAAATTCAATTAACTATTTTCGAAAATTAACCTTAAACTTTGATTAACCCTTTATAGGTCAGATTTTGACAAATAAAATTTTTATTTTTTTATACATTTTTTGTTTAAATTAATTTAGTAGCCAAAGTTAAAAATCCTTTTTGCTTCAAGCGTACTAAAATGTTCATATTTTATAACTGAAATACACAATAGTTAGAAGCGATCTATTTTTTTACAGTAAAAAACTGAGTTCATTGTTGTACGCCGTAAAAAAAAGTTAGTTTGCAAAACCACCACTGGCGGCAGCACTCTTCGACTTTGATGACAGCCATACTTCCAACTTGTTTGTTTATTATGTAAACAGGTGGTTGACTCTAGACTCTGTGCAAAAACCTTGTGTGAAATTGATTAAAAATGATTGAAGAAGAATATATGGTTTATAAACCTACAAATCTCTCCGAAATTGCAAGACAAGTTACCATCGAAATCGCGAAAAGTGTACGATTTAGCCTACGAAAAAAATTTAAAATAAGCTAAGGAAGGTTTAAGTTTATTTCGAAAGGGTTTTATTGGCTTATTTTAATAAAAAAAACATACTTTATTACTGAATAAAATATAAAACGTGCATCAGAACGATTTTTTTTAAATTTTTTGTTAAGATTTACTATTTTTTTTTTGTTTTTTTTTTTTTTTGGTAAGATTGAGACGTTTATTTAAAAAATAATATTAAATTTTACATAGTAATGTTAGATTGATCTAGAATATAGTAATAAAAAATAAAATAAAATAGGATAATAAGTTAAGTGGTAAAATTATGGCTAAAATAGTGATAGTGAGTACAAGAAAAACAAAGCAGAGAAATAAATAAAATAGTAAAAAAAAACAGGTACACAATTAAAAGATATGATAAATAAATAAAGTTAAAATATATATATATATAAAGCAAAAAAAAAAAAAAGGAAAAAAGGAAAAAAAGGGAAAAGAGAATCACAGATTGGCGTATTGCCTGACCCCCGTGACGTGCTCTACGTATATGTCCCGGGACCACCTAATGGTATCCGAGACCATGAGTTTCCTCATGAGCTGCGAATACCTAGGCGGAACCGAGCACATACGCAGAACCCGCTCGTTGGCCGGGTCCCAGGAGCCTAACGCACCCACGATGAAGGCGTCTATAGTGGCTGCGTAGCCCCTCGCTGCCAGTTCTTCGACCAGAGGCGCGTAGTTTTCCAGCTTAGTCTGCCGGGCCTGAGCTAGCGCCTCTGGACCGTTTTCAAAGGGGACAGTTATGTCGATCAGTCTTATCACCTTGGTGGCCTCATTGGTGATGACCACGTCCGGCCGCAGGTTGGATGTAGAGTGGGGCACCTGCCGGTTGACCGTGACGTGGCCTAGCTGCGCCGGGATTCCAGCAACTAGGCGATTCTGAATATCGTTATGGCGACGGATCCAGGCTGCCGAGTGACGGGTGCAGTGGTTCAGGACATGTGGAAGGGTTTCATCATGTAACCCACATCTCCTGCACCTCCTGTCTCCGTCGCCGAATCGCCTGGCCCCGTTGAGTGGGACGCAATTCAGCCTGGCGCGGTGAATAAAGCGCCAGTCGCAGAATCGCGTCGCGAAGCCATTTCTCACGAAGTGGTTGCTGGAGTCCCATTTGCTCGACGCCTTGAAAACCTTTCCCTGGTCAGGTTTTGAGGCCAGGGAAGACGCATATTTTCCCATCTGCGCGTTTTTGATGGCCCACTCCAATCTGTGTCTGCTGGCCGGGCTTACTGAGATATCGCCAGCAGACACTATGGGGCCCTCTTCTTCTGACCATCTCCAGCGCAGAGGGAACTTCGTGTTTAGGCGTCGAGCTGCGTTGCGCGCTCTCGTCCAGAGCGACGCGATGTCGCCCCCATCACGACCGACTTCTCCCTCCAGGACACCGGACAGGTAGGCCCCTAGATCTCGTGGGGTGGGGGGGCGGTGGGTCCGTCTTTGCACCACCTCCTTCAATTGGTCCATGGCGATATCGCTTACAGTGGTATCTGGGCAAGTGAGCATTTTATACGCATGTACCACTGCCGCGATATCGGCCTGGTCTGCCAGGGGTAGCAACCCTGCACCTCCTTTCCTCGTCGGGAGGTAGACCAATTCCGCGCTCGCTCTCTGTGGTAGGTTCATCCACCCCTTGACGGCCCTTCTCGCTTCTTTATCAAGGTTGTTCAGCGGCGTTTTTTGTACCGCCGCCCCCCTAAGGGTGAAGCAGATCTGGGGGTGGATGAATGTCCTGACGGCGTCGATCTTCTGCCAGGGAGCTAGTAGACTTTGATCTACTCTTGCAAGCTCCCTGGACATCCTGTCGATGGTGGCCTCCGGAGATTGGTCTACCTTGTATCCCGTCGGGATACCCAGGTGCTGGTATGCCTCCCCCTCTCCTAGTGCTGGAATGGGGTTGTCCTGGATGTTGAAAACAGTGGGGAGGCATTCGTTTCTCCTCCGGCAGTCAAGATGAAGGGTGGCGCATTTTGCGGGCTTGAATGTTAGGCCGCACTTCGTCGCCTCCTCGCCCACAGTGTCCAGCATCCTCTGGAGGTCCTCTGGGGAGTCTGCCACCAAGACCAAGTCGTCAGCGTACGCCAAGATGCTGATGCGTTTACCGGCGATAAGAAGTCCCAGCATCTCCAAAACTAACTTCCTTATCACCGGTTCCAGTGCCATATTAAAAAGAAAAGGGGAGAATGGGCACCCCTGGCGTACTCCAGCTTCAATCGGGAATGGCGGTGTCTCTCCTTGCTGGGTTCTTATTGTTGCCGTGTTGCCGCTGTATATATTGTTGATGAGTTCCACTACCCCCACTGGCACACCTACTTGGTTCAATGTGCCAAGAATGTGGGGATGGGGGACGGAGCAGAAGGCATTTGCCAAATCGAGCCAAGCAACAACACAGCGCTTCTTTTTTCTTCGAGTGGTGTCAAGGATGCTTTGAAGGACAAAGTTATGTTCAAAGCACCCCTCGAATTTTCCGAAGCCCTTTTGGCACTGGGATATTAGATCGTTGTCAGCCGCCCATTTTCCCATTCGGTGGGCCATGCACGACGTGAAGAGTTTGTACGACGTCGTGCACAGCGAAATGGGTCTCCAATACTATATTTAGGCCTCGGCCAAATGGCATTTCTCGAGTTTGAAATATTTCATTTTCTTTTTAGGTTACAAATATATTATTTCATCTAAAAAATTACCGTGATGTGGAAAGTAGCCTATAGTTTGCGCAAAGATCCAAGTCGCTTGAAAAACAACTTTACACTACGATATTTCAAGAACGCTTTGACATAGAGACTTGAAATTTTAAAAAATTTTTTCTACCAATTAGAAAATCTGTATTCCAAATTTAAAGTCTCTGGGTCAAAGCGGTTTTAAAATATCGTAGTTGTTTTGCAAGCGACTTGCATCTTTGCGCGAACTATATTAGAAAGTCCAGAATATTATTCGTCGAATAATAATAATAATAATAATAATAATAATAATAATAATAATAATAATAATAATTATTATTATTATTATTATTATTATTATTATTATTATTATTATTATTATTATTATTATATTAATGCAGAAATTAACATACTGACAGTTTTACTGCTGGTAGTTTATGTACTTATTTATTTATTAGGGTGATCCAGAATTCCCGCCCTCGTCATTTTTATCGAAAATGATAAGGTATATTAAAAAAAATCATAAACCTTGTTTTATAGTCTTACCTGTACTATAAGTTAAATACCGAATAATAATACTCGTTGGCTCTGTGGCGACCTCTATAATTTTTTCCCCACGGTAAACGATTTTTTATTTATGAAATGAAAAAAGAAAATTAATAAAATGCTTGCCTGCATCTCACAAATCACAAATAAAGTAATCCAGTTTTTAAATAATGGATAATAAGAGTTGTCATGGCACTTAGGACCTTTTTTTACATTGTTTGCTTATTAAAATTAATTAGTATTTATAAAGCTAAAATTAACACATTCAAAACTTTTTTAATATCTGCAATGGTTAAAAAATTAGGAAAAATTAATTAAGTAAATTTTGAAAGCCCATAACTAGAAAACAAATGAGCGCTGAAAAAAAGACATGAAACTGAACTATTCTAATTTAAAGATCTTTTAATTTCATAAATAAAAAATTATTTACCACGGGGAAAAATATATAGAAGGCGTCACAGGGCCAACGAATATTATTATGAAAGCGTCATACTATGACCATATTATGGTATTTAACTTGTAGAATAGGTGAGACTATGAAACACGCTTCCTGAATGTTTTTAATATTCCTTACCATTTGCCGAGTAAAATGACCAGGTCGGAAATTCTGGATCACCCTGTACCTACACTGAAAGAAATTACATTGAAAAGGTGTAAAAAAATACACTTTATAAATGTGTAAATTTTACACCTTTATATAAATGTACATCATCATTGATGTGACACTACACAGGTGAGGTGATTTTGACCTAGAGTGTGTATTTTTACATCCATACCTTCTGCAACAATACACTCGGAGCTCAAGAAAGTATATTTTTATAAATATACCTTTAGCAACAATACATCCGAAGTGTAAAAATCACACTTCTGATGTACAAGCCAGCCAATCGCTGGCGTTAAGCTAGTCACGTGACTCAAGAAGCCAGAATACCTGCTTCATCGAGTCTGGTGGCTGTCGACGTACGTATAATTTTGTGTGTGCTAGATTTTTCAAAGAAATAATTGGTAAGTTGATTAAAAGTAAATATTTAAAAAGTGTGATTAATACAATATCCTTAAAACATACATTTTATAATATTTTACTTATTTAGGCGGTAACACTGGCCTGCAAATTTTGAGTACGAATATACGTTTTATTTTTCTGATGCGTAGTTTTTTCATAAAACACTATTCATAAATAGAAAGATAACAAAATGTTTATTCTACTTTTACGCGTTGGTGTAAACTTAACACACTGGATGTAAAACTATAATACACACCGCATTTATATTAACGCTTCGAGTGTAAATTCACATCAGAAGCAGCTGCAAGTAAATTACCATGCACGTGGATGTAAAAATTTATCTCAGTGTAATTCTAATTTTTAGTCTGATCTGCAAAATAACCTCGTAAAACGAATAGGTCATAAAATTTATCTCCATTTGAAAATTAAAACGTCATGCCATCAAGTAAAGGTCTATTAGCCTGCTTCCATGTTAAATCTGGCACTTTTTACCTTTTTTGAATTTCGGTATTTTGGACCTTTATACTTTTTAAAAGAAGTTTCTTGCAATACTTCGGAAACTGCCCTTCATTTAATAATTATTTTTTTTTCACTACTGGCTTTAGAAAAGTCCAAACCATTATTTATTATGGTTTCAGACTGTGAAATCGATTTTCTTCACCTATAGCAATAATAATTTTTTCTCTTCTAGTGGGAGTAAATTTTATAAACAATTGATATTTTTCACTTTAGATGTTTCAGTTCTATGTGAAATTTTTACTAATTAAACCCAAGAAAATAGCTTTAAATAACTTTTTATTTATTAAATATAATTAATTATGATTATTACCAATTAATACAAACAATAATTAGCTAAATATTATGAAAAAAAAAAAACAATAAAAAAACTAAATTTTTAAACGTCAGTTCAAAGTATTTATTTGAGCAAATGCTATTGATCAGCGCCACAAAAAGTACCAATATAAAATAGAAATCGAAAACATACACAAGTCTTAACAACTCAAAATTTGCAAGCCAGTGTAACCGCCTAAATAAGTAAAATATTATAAAATGTATGTTTTAAGGATATTGTATTAATCACACTTTTTAAATATTTACTTTTAATCAACACTTACCAATTATTTCTTTGAAAAATCTAGCACACACAAAATTATACGTACGCTCTTACAAACGTAAACAATTATAATGGTCGACAGCCACCAGACTCGATGAAGCAGGAATTCAGGCTTCTCGAGTCACGTGACTAGCTTAACGCCTGCCATTGGCTGGCTTGTACATCAGAAGTGTGATTTTTACACTTCGGGTGAATTGTTGCTAAAGGTATGTTTATAAAAATACACTTTCTTGAGCTCCGAGTGTATTGTTGCAGAAGGTATGGATGTAAAAATACACACTCTAGGTTAAAATCACCTCACCTGTGTAGTGTCACATCAATGTTGATGTACATTTATATAAAGGTGTAAAATTTACACATTTATAGAGTGTATTTTTTTACACCTTTTTAATGTAATTTCTTTCAGTGTTGAACAAAGAGCGCGGATCTTAATTCAAAATATTTATTTGGACTTTGGTTCCAAGAAATCCTAGCCTTGAAAGAAGAGAATATGGCTTTGAACATATCAAAAGACAGCTGTCCTTAATTCAAGGTATTCTTTTTTCTGTCCCTTAAAATGTTGTAAGCTAATACTGAATCCCCTGTATAAATAATTTTGATTTTTGGTATTTTTTGACAATTTTGGAAATTTCAAAACCGGCGTATTAGGTGCTCTTTCAGCTCAAGAGCTATAAAAAGTCTAGTATTACCAAAATTTCCAGTAAATGGAAAGAATGGTATCGTTTTACATAGAAGTTTTGGGCTAAATAAGAAAAATATGTTTTGGTTTAAAAAAGTGCAAAATGGTGAAAATAAATGATAAAAACCTATGTTATTTGTTAATAAAGAGAAAAATTAAAAAAAAAAACATAAAAACTCAGGAATTATTTGTTGTCGTAAACCCGACAACGTCGCATTATTCTTGCGCTAAATGATCATACTGAAAAAAAGCAATATTTTTTGTTTATTTACAAAACCAGCATAAATACGTTTAGGTAGAATGTATAATAAAAACACTGTATATAAATTAAATATATTTATTCTTAAATAAATATATTTAATTAATATTAAAAGTTAAAAGTCTATGTGTAACTTTTTCATAATCTAGTTTTAATTCATATCATGGAAATAAACTAATTTAACATGTTGAAAGCCACATTTAATTATTTTTCTTGGGTAACACTGTCCCATGCACCTACATGCTTTAGGTTATCGTGGAAGCTACTGGTTTGCTTACAATGTTATTATAGTATAAATACCTCAAAAAAAAAACTCCATAATCGTACTGAAAATTAAGAAACTAGTCCAGGCTAATCACACATTGAATTACAGCATATTAAATCCGTAAAAACTAATAAAACACAACAAAATATTTTAATATTATAGTCAAGAGCCGTGAACACAACACAGACCCACTTGGGCCCCACTGTAGTAGTTATTGTGCAAAGTTATTTTTATTTTGACGAGATGACATTTGGCACTTGAAGTTTCGTGCCAAATCGTACATTGACATATGTAAAAATTCTTAATTAAAATAATTAATTAAAGTATGTTCCGGGATGTAAAAAGGGCTGAAATTTTGGCTAAGTATTTATTGTTTATGTATCTATAAGCATGTAAAGTCTTATCGTTGCAGGCGATTTAGCCCAAAATGCGATACCCTCCTTTGTCGACCAAAAAAGAGTGAGGTTTGACTTGGACGCAGTCATCTAATGAAAACTTTAGAGCGATTTTATGCATGAAAAAATAATGACAAAGCTTAAATAATTTCTGCTAAAAGCTAAAATAGAAGTGGGGTCATTAAAGGTATACATTAATCCAGCAATGGCCATTGATGTCGTTTGCCCAATTATGCAAAATAAGCTCTATGTACCTTTTTGAATTAAATCATTAAAAAGTGTCCTCGAGTCAATTGCAAGGTTTTATAAAATTTAATGCTCTTTATACAGGGTGTATTTGAAATAGGGTCGGAAATTTTAACAGGTGATTCTACATGATAAAATATCACAAAAAGTTCCTATAAACATATGTCTAAAAATGCGTCATAAGGGAGCTACGCCCCTTTGAAATTGGCCAAAAAAATCGGTTTTTATTTAATAACTCAGGAACCCTTTGAGAGATATTAACGAGGTTTTGCACGTGAATTAATCCTAATAAGGCCCATCTTTATATGTCATTTTCACGTACTTATTTAAACCAGGGGTGTGCGAAACGGGGGGGCCTTATCAGTTTTTTGTCCCAAACTTTTTTCTGTGTAACTTTTTTGCAATTTTATTTTTGAAATATGATTTCTCAGGTCAAAATACATAAAAAAGGTACTCTTGTTGTAATACTGTAGGATTAACCGTTTTCGAGAAAAGTTCATTTGAAGGTGGAATTTCACGGTTCGAGGACGAAAAATTAAATACTAAAATGTCGAAAACCAAAATTTTAATAATAATTATTTATGATTATTATAATTAGTTTTATACTTTTACACATCTAAAATTAATAGTATATTAAAGTACTAGTTTCATAACATACGTTTTTAGCGCACGAGTACAAGTTTAGAAAACGAGCCGCTTGCGGCGAGTTTTCTAAAGTACTAGTGCTCTAAAAACGTGTCATGAAACGAGTGCTTTATACAATTTTTTCTATTTTGCTCTAAAATTTAAAAAACTTACATTTAAATTGATGACTGATTTAGGGATTTTTGTTTTGGGTTGGCATTACAGTTTACACTATGTTTAAAATTCTAAGAACAAATGATATTTTGATATATTTTATAGTCATCTCTTCTCTTTTTTACTGCAATTAACCAAGCCACAATTTTAACACGGTAAAAATAACCTAAACACAAAATTTTATAGAAAATTCAACTTTAAAGCGACATTGACATTTGCACGGAAAACGTCAAGCGATAGGCCAGGTCTGTTGCCAACCCAAAAGAACAAAAAGTACAGACCTCTTATGGGCCTATAAGAACACGCAAAATGCGTGTGATTATGAGCTTATAAGAGTCGCAAAATAGAAAAAAGTATTTAAATACACTTTTCACTTTACTTGAATATATACGGTGTTTTTTTTTGGGGGTATTTTTTGTTTTTTTTTTCGAAACCCTGAAATTCCTTTACCGTTCGATAGTACCGTCCATTTATATAATTTTCAGCGAAAATTAAAAAAATCTACCGAGCGCTTCTTATTTTATTAAAAAAAATAAATGCTAAACAAGCTGCGAAGAGTAAAACAAGCTGCGAAGAGTAAAACAAGCCGTGAATACAGGTAATCCCTCGCATTCCATTATATACAACTTCAAAAAATAAATATGCCGTTTTAATAGTAAAATTCTTAATTAAGTGATTATTTTAAATGTAAATTATTAAACCTATTATATTAACAAAAGTATTTAACTATATAGAGATTTTTTTTTTTCGAAAAAAAAAAAATGAAAAAAAATTTTTATTTTTTATTATTTTATTGATAACATAGAGAGGCAGAGAGAAAAAGAGAGAGAGATAGAGAGAGGTTTCTGCTCTATAATAAAAACTTTGCGTGTCCGAACTGCATATTACCTCGCATATTATTACCCTGACCGTTTTGATAGCTCCTTTTATTGGACTTTTGCGTACTTATAACGACATAACGAGTCAGCTTCTTATATTTTTATAATGTTTTTATTAAATATTACTTTTTATAGCACACCGTAAAAATAAATTAAAAGTAATATTTAAAAAGTTTTAAGTATTTTTGTTAAAAGTGTTAGTTTTTTACTCTGTACATATTTTATAGGTTAATTTGGAGTGGATATTAAAAACATTAAGCCCTGATACAAGCCAAATTAGAGACTTCTTAACGGTTGACATTTTTGTAGCCATAATTTATAAAGGATATAGAATCTGTAATTTATTTGAGGCGTATATATATATATATATATATATATATATATATATATATATATATATATATATATATATATATATATATTTATCCACGGCCGTGATTAATAGGCCTATTAGTAGTAGTAGTAGTAAAAGGTGGGTAGGCTCCGACGCCTGACAAGTAGGCCCAATGGCCCTTTTTGTCTGCCCCAAGATTACCTACCCAACCTGCTGCCTATCCTCCCTCTTCCTGAATCTGCCAGACCTTCTGATGAAGTTCATAACATCTGACCAGGCTAGGAGGCTCATCTCTTCCTTCGCTAGTGTTACCACTCCGAAGACGTCTTGTCTGAGCCTGCCCAGAGCCTCACACTCCCCTATGAAGTGGTAGGGCGTTTCCTCGACCATCCCACACATAGTTTTTTAATTCAGATACCACTGTAAAAGGTGACCTCCTAGCGTTTAGGATTCAATTGGCGGCAATGTCCACCGTGGCATTGATTAATCTGCCCCCTATCGAACTAAATTTAATTTAGTTTATTAATTCAGATACCACTGTAAAAGGTGACCTCCTAGCGTTTAGGATTCAATTGGCGGCAATGTCCACCGTGGCATTGATTAATCTGCCCCCTATCGAACTAAATTTAATTTAGTTTATTAATTCAGATACCACTGTAAAAGGTGACCTCCTAGCGTTTAGGATTCAATTGGCGGCAATGTCCACCGTGGCATTGATTAATCTGCCCCCTATCGACAGCGTGCAATAGGTTCTTGAAACCAATAACTGCTTCCTTTTTTGGACTGTCGATAGGTTTATCCAGTCTCTGCTTTTAGCAGTAGATGTCGCTAGCTGTTTTTGCTTTTCCTTACAACGATTTTTAAACTCTATATAGAGATATATGGAAAGGATTTGATTTTCGTAGTTGTCCCTACTACCGATATGTGGCTCTGAAGAGTGCTAAAAAGCACGAAATCGATCAGTCACTTCGGAGGGACGACTGCGTTAATCAAACAAAAGTCGTTTTAAGGAATAGTAAAATGTTTTATATAGATTTTTTAAATTTGTAAATATCAAACAATTTAATTTAGTTTAAAAAAATAATTGTTAGTAATTAATTTAGGGAATAGTGAAATTGGCACCGATTTAAGTATTTTTTATTTTTTACTTTTTAGAGAGATAGAAGTCGGTTCATTTTTGTTTGCGAAAAGTTTTTATAGTTTTAACGTTTATATTTTTTGCCAGTGTAACTTAGATTCTAGCTGGTTTTGCAGTCGGAATACTAAAATATTTGTGAAACTTCTTTAAGTAGCCACTTTCTTTACGATAATGATGATATTATACAACCGATTTACGTTTGCTTCGCTGCTTTCCCAATATATCTCTCGACGTTTTAAAGCAAAAAGTACGTATTTTATTTCTAAAGTTATGCACAGATGAATTTTGCATTGTTTTTTTTGTCATAACATTTTAGCTTTTTTTTTATAGCAAACTTTAAAATTGTTTCTATTTTTCATTTATGTATACACCGAAGGCCTTTACCAAGGGGCCCTAGCCTAGGGCCCCTAGGGCGCTACCTCCCTAATTAGGTTATTAGCTACCTCTCTCACTTAAACGTGTAAATGTATAAATTTGCAGAAAATTTCAATTAATTCTAAAATATTTTTTTTAACATTAATATGTTTAAGACGGACGGAGGGGGGATATAGGGCTGAAACCATTACGAAAAACTGATGTTGATATATTCTCCTGCAGTAACAGCCGCATTAAATTTGTCTTTCGCCAATTAAATTTGGACTAATATTCTGTACTCTACTAGTTTGATTGTTATTTTTTTTTTTTATAATTCTGTATCTTGTTGTTTGACTCATCCTTTAATTGGTTTTTACTGTTGGATGTAACAATAAATAAATAAATAAATAAATAAAAAAAAAACCGTTAGAAAAATACCGTTACGAAAAAACCTAAATTTAAAGTTCTCGAAAAGTATCATTGAGTTCTCGGTTGGGATAATTGTTAAATAATTTTGACAAAGATCATTGAGTTCTCGGATGGGATCATTGTTAAATACGTTTTACTGTACAAGTAAAGCAAAACCGTGATAAAATTAATATGTGAGGCTTACGATATCAACAAAGTTCTTGGCTGGGATTATTGAGTTCTCGGCTGGGATCATTGTTGTGATGTGACGAAAAAGTGTCCCTAAATTATGTGACGATCCCAGCCGAGAACTTTAAATTTATGTGACGCTTACGATATTAAGAAATATGCAAGTAAAAAACCTAAATTTAAAGTTCTCGACAAGGATAATTGGGTTCTCGGCTGGGATCATTGTTAAATACGTTTTACTGTACAAGTAAAGCAAAACCATGATAACATTAATGTGTGAGGCTTACGATATCAACAAAGTTCTCGGATGGGATCATTGAGTTCTCGGATGGGATCATTGTTGTCATGTGACGCAAAAGTGTCCTAAAATTATGTGACGATCCCAGCCGAGAACTTTAAATTTATGTGACGCTTACGATATTAAGAAATATGCAAGTAAAAAAAACCGTGTCTCGTAACTGGAGGCTTAAAACATATTAATGGTATCACGGTTTTGCTTTACTTGTACAGTAGAAAGTTTTATTATCAGAATCACTTTCAGCATCCTCAAAAACCTCAATATACCAATTTTCACGAAAAACTAGAAGTTAGAATTTTTTTAAAGTTATGTCACATCACGGCCACATGCAATGTGAATTGCTCCTCAGGCTTTGAGGGTTTCCTTTGGGTACTAGAAGCCCCAAAACAGCTGTATATTTTTAGGTTTGGACTTTTAATATCACAAGTAAAGTATTAAATACCAATGCCGGCGATATAAATAACAAATATGCATTTACAAATAAAATTTAGTATTAAAATTACAATGACATTTTCTGTGTGTATCCTGTGGTGATGAAGTATTATATCCAGTAGCAACACACCACAACTGTGAGATACCAGAAACTGCACAATTATAACAGTGCAAAGATTATAATATAATCTTGAGATATTATCTCAACTAACAGGTAGGAAACCGGAATAAAACAATTATCTTAAGCATGCAGATTAATTATGAGATACTCGGCGAGTGCGAACGCTTCCGCCTGTTTTCATATTCAAAATTGCTTTCGCGGTACACACTGTGGTATGCGTTATAGTATATTACGTAATAAGGTTTGTAAATAGAGTTTTCCTACGACCATCTATTAAAACGACAAATTTAAATAAATAAATATTTCAAAAAATATATTCCCCGTTCTACGTTTAGAGATTTAGATCTAGAGAGTAAGAATATCATACCTGCAAACCAACTGTATTTTTTTTCCAAAATCTTTATTATTTTTACGTTTTTCATTAAATTTTTTTGTATCTGAATAATTTTGTTTTTCACTTTTTCTTTTTTATTAGTTACGATAATCATGAATAATATATATAGTACAACTAGTGTGGAAAGTGAAATATTTCATGCGAGCTGAAAGGTTTACGAAAGAGCCGCCAGGCGAGTGAGGAAACACCACGAGTGTATGAAATACACTTTCCAACGAGTTATGTACACTATTTTTCCTAAGACCCAGAAAAAATATGAAGTTTCTTATTTTAAAATTTTCTAATTTTTATTAATTTTTAAGAAAAGCAAAGCAGAAAATAATAATTAATAGCATACAAATTTATATATGTATGTAAAACAGGAAATATGATTTTCATTTACCTTTAGTTTTTTCTTGGTTTTATATTTAATACAATATATTATTATAGTACATAGTTCTTTTTTTATTTTGGGTTGGCAACAACAACAACAGACGTTTGCCGTGCAATTATGAACGTCGGTTTAAAGTTTAAATTCATTCGTTCTTAGAATTTTAAACATGGCGAAAACCGTAATGCCAATTCGAAACAAAAATCCCTAAATCAGTTATCAATTTAAATGTAAGTTTTTTAAAATTGTAGAGCAAAATAGAAAAAATGTATAAAGCACTCGTTTCATAACACGTTTTTAGCGCAATAGTACTTTAGAAAACTCACCGCCAGCGGCTCATAAGAGGTCTCTATTTTTTTTCTTTTGAGTTGGCAACAGACAACAGCCTAGCGCTTGACGTTTTCCGTGCAAATGTCAATGTCGCTTTAAACTTTAATTTTCTACAAAATTTTGTGTTTAGGTTATTTTTTACCTTGTTAAAATTGTGGCTTGGTTAATTGCAATGAAAAAGAGAAGAGATGACTATAATTTTTTTTTTAGAGCAAAATAGAAATAATTGTAGAAAGCACTTGTTTCCTGACAAGTTTTTAGCTCACCAGTACTTTAGAAAACTTAAGTTATGAAACTAGTACTTTAATATACTATAAAATATACCCCTTGACCTTGACCTAATGATTTAAATCACCTAAGCTACAAGCAGCTGTATTTTTTGTAATTTGGCTTCTAAGCAAATGGTTTTAACTTAATAATTCATAAAAAAGCTCTCCACAATGCCTTGCGTACACAAAACACGTTTACCTACCATAAAGGTGTAGAGAGGCAATTCGAATTAAATAGTGTCAGAGGTTGAATAATGTCTAACTATGCGATACTTAATAATTTTCATCTGTTTAATGAATTGCTTTGCCGTGGAAAATAGTTTATGTGTTGGGGAGTATCTAAGGGGTTGGGCCGTGGGGGTTATAATGTAACTTTATACAATACTGCTTCCAATCAAGATTTAATTTGATATTATTGACTAGGTAGGAAACTAATTGGATATTTTTATGTAATAAATCAATTTTTTCTTTGAAGTGACCCTAACAGAGCCTAAGCAAATCAAAGACCGACTGGTTGCTGGAAAAAGGAAGAACTGCACTCAGACAACTTGTAGGGGTCCTCACGGGCCACTGCAAGCTAAGGAAGCACCTGACAACAATGCGGATTCTAGAGAGTCCGCTATGCCCAGAGTGCGGAGAGGATGAAACATCCTCATTACTTGCCGAATGTGTCAGATACGACAGGATCAGGTTGCAAGTCTTTGAAACTCAAAGACTCAACCAAGAGGAACTAAGAGATCTCCCCTGGGCCAATATCCTGACCTTTATTGAAAGGACGGGCAGGTTCAAGGAGGACTCAAATTAGTAAATGGCTGGGATTGCCAGAAATGGCCTAGTTGTCCGGCTTTGGCCAACCCAAAAATTTACTACTGACTACTGACTACTGACCCTAACAGAGGAAACATTTATATTATGAGAAACATTTTCCATATTTCTTTATCCATTTTAATTTTGCCCCATACCAAAAATCGATTTTTTTATTTGCAACGCGTCAGTTTTTGCTTCAATCCGTCCGTCGTTCCGTCGTTCAGTTCATCTGTTTAGATGTACCGTTTGATAGATCAAAACTTTTAACAAAATCTGTTAGAAGGGGTATTTTAAGGTTATTTTTTTGTTAGTAGAAACTCACTGTTTTGTCAAAATTTTAATTTATATTTATAAATATATATCATTTTTTTTAACGGTAGCAAAACTTAAAAATGCTTTTTATTGTCAAAACAAGTAAATAACTGAAGGTGTGCGAATCTTGGCCATTGGATGTCGCTTGTGATTGAAAACAATAAGGAATTCGGTGAATTTCATTTTGCGGAATTTATTTTTAAACGTACACATATGTGCCAATGTCCTCGTAGATAATAACTAAGTTAATTCTCATGATAAAACTATGCTCTGTTTTTGTAAGCAAGCTAGTAAATTAAAAATCGCACAGTGAATATTTTCAAAACAGATTCGAATATTGGATGTGCGAGTATACTGCGTAGTTTATTTTATAAAACTTAACTATATTCTATACACAAACATATACTATTCAAACCTGTTGTAAAAATATTTACTGTGCTATTTTTAATTTACTATTTTGCTTGATGAAACAAACCATAATCACGAAATATTTATTAGTCTTACATCCGTGCTTTAAAACTATATAAATATATTATTTCAAAGACAAAACTTGCTACTTGGTAAGTACTATTTGTTTAAATATTTATTATGAAAATGTGTCATTGTTGACAGTAAATTTTTGTTTACAATTTAATTTTAAACGTAATTTTATTCATAATTCCTTACAATGGATTAAACTTTGTATAGATGTTAAATGTGTTGTTTTCATTATGAGTTCAAAATTCAATGTTAATCGTCGATTATTGGCTATTCAAGCAAAAACCAAAAGGTATAGAAACCAAAAAAAGAAACAGCAATGTAAGGAGAAACCAAAAAATTTTAAGCATAAGCATCGTAAAAATAGTGAAGATAGTGAAAGTTCTGATTCTATGCCTAGTGAGAGTTCAAGCATAGTTTCAGAAGAAGAAGATATGGAAACAGGTGAAAGCTCCGACAGTGAAACTGAAGATGAAGGTGAACAAGAAGATAGTTCAGATTACTGTGTAGGAGGTTATCACCCAGTTAGCATTGGAGACGTGTTTTTAAACAGATATCATGTCACCCGCAAACTAGGTTGGGGACATTTTTCTACGGTCTGGCTGTGTTGGGACTTAAAAGACCTTAAATTCGTAGCACTTAAAATAGTTAAATCGGCAAGTCACTTTGCAGAAGCCGCAGAAGATGAAATAAAAATATTAAAATCTGTAAGAACCGCTGATCCGAGTGATATAAAATGCAAAAAAACTGTCCAACTTTTAAACGAGTTTAATATAAGCGGTATCAATGGTATTCATATATGTATGGTATTTGAAGTACTTGGTGATAATCTGCTGAAACCTATTATAAAATCAAACTATCAGGGAATACCAATAAAAAATGTTAAATCTATTATCCGACAAGTCTTGGAGGGTTTGGATTATTTACACAAAAAATGTGGTATTATACATACTGACATTAAACCAGAAAATATTTTGATATGTGTATCAGATGATTACGTAAAGAAATTAGCTATTGAAGCTGCCCATTTTCAACTGAGTAGCGAAAGTGCAAAACTTCCAGCATCACTTGTAAGTACAGCCCCAGATGAAGCAGCTGAAAAAATTACAAAGAATAAAAGAAAAAAACTTAGAAAAAAACATCAAAAACATATAGCACTAATAAAGAGTGAATTGGAATACATACAACGTGAAGAACCTGGTGATAATAAATTAAAAAATATAAAATTAATCGATGATAAAAGTAGTATGGATACATCTGGTGCTGGAGAGGTGGGATATGTGAATAAGAAAAGTGCAGAGAAAACCGAATCAGATATCAATCTTGAAACACAATCCAACATATCTTCATTAGCCCTAACAGAATGTAATATAGGTGTAAAGATAGCAGATTTAGGCAATGCTTGCTGGGTAGACAATCATTTCTCAGACGAAATTCAAACGAGGCAGTACAGATCAGTAGAGGTTTTAATAGGAGCAGATTACAACATATCTGCAGATATTTGGAGCACTGCATGTATGGCTTTTGAACTAGCAACAGGAGATTATTTATTTGAACCACATTCTGGACCTAACTATACAAGAGATGAGGACCATTTAGCGCATATTATAGAACTTTTGGGTAAAATACCGGACAGCATTTTACGAAAAGGAAAATATACAAAGTTATTTTTCGATAAAAGTGGGAATTTGAAACATATTTTTGGTATAGAACATTGGCCTCTAAAAAATGTACTGATAGATAAATACAAATGGCCAAAACGGGAAGCAAACCAATTTGCTAGTTTTTTAGTGCCAATGTTGGATTATAATATAGAAACTAGAGCTAGTGCCTCTGTTTGCTTGCAACACCCTTGGTTAAAAACCTGACATTTTATTTTTATTTTATTTAATAAATATAAATAAATATTAGAATTATTTAATAAAATTATCATTTAAAATAAAATATTATTATTGCATTTAAACCTTTTTATAGTTTATTAACTAATATAACTTAAAGTTGTTTCCTTTCAATTTTTATAAGCTTATGAGCGTAGAGAAATATATCGTCGGCTTACAAGTAAAAGGCACTAAGTCAATTTTTTGTAAAAATGGTTTTTTTATGGCACTGTAATTAATTTTTGATGATCTATGTAGAGGTAAACCGAACTAACTTCTAGGTGGACTGCCAAGAGAGTTACCCACTATATATACAAAACGCACCAGTTTGATTTTGAATAAAATTTTATCTGGCAATAGGCATTAAGTCACTTAGTGCACTTAGTGCGTTTTACTTGTAGATTATTTCAAATGTTTCTGCACTAAGCGACTTAGTGTAGGTTTGGCGAAACGTGCATTTTTGTAAAAATTATTACAAAAATTAAAAAAACAATGCAAAAGTTAAATTTGTCAATATCTCAAAACCATGTTTTTGGACTTAGTGCTCTTTACTTGTAAGCCGACGATATATTCAGTCTACGTTATGAGCTTTTGTTTATAGAATTATATCGTAAAAGTTTTAACCGACTAGACCTATTGTTTTTAACGTATTTAAGCAAGCAAGCAAGCAAACAAATAAATATGGGCTTTCTTTGCTAAAAGTGGATGGTATATGTTTTTCTAAAAACGCTATGCTATACTTTGATGCACGGATCTGCACGGAAAGAAATTAGTGGGCTCTGCGTTATACATTATAAGATATTTGGTAACAGTGGCAAATTATAGTGATTTAAGCTATAGATTATAAGGGACACAATAACTAATAATGTTAAAAATAAATTGGAAACGATTATATATATTACAGACACGATTATATTTATTACAGGCACTATTATAAATTTACAGAAATTTTATTATATTATAAAAATTATTAGCACGGACAATAATTAAATCTATTTAAGCTATAAATGCCATACTATTTGTTATATTTTATTATTCACTAAACAATTAAAGTATTTCATATAAATTTTTACACTGACTGCCATAATTGTAAGAGAAAGCCTTGTATTTATATAATAAGCGATTATAATTTGCTTGGTATGTGTGTTATAGCGCTCCTAGCTATAATTTTTTTTTTCCGTGTGGCTACGGGAAATATGTTTGGAATGTGTGTGCAAGTGGGAGGCCCGTTGCAGGCACGCACGCCTTATAAAGCTTTTGACGGAAAGAAGAGAGCGCGAATGATTCCTCCCCCTTTCGTCGGAGACTCTGTTTCATGCGGAGAACTATACTGTTATCTAGTTTGTTATTCTAAATTTTGACATCGGCACTTAGTGCTACTAAGTGTACCGATGTATTGAAATCTTCGCCAAAAAGTCAAAATCTTTGACCACGTTTTTTTTTTTCACATTTCTCGACGTTTTAGACCATTCTGAGTCGAAATCAGTAAAAAAATTTTTTGCGTCCGTCTCACTATGGAACAAAGCAGGCCATACGTTGGACATCGTATTTTTCTTGAAAACGGTAGTCGGGATTTTGATAAAATTTGGCATGTAGCTATTTTTAGGTACGAGAAAGCCTTTTAGCTAGGTTTCATTTTTGGCAAAAATCTGGAAATCTGGAAAAAAATTTAATTTATTTTTTTTTATATGATTAATTACCATTTACCGCATAAGAAAGATATTTAACTAAGTAATATGGATAAGTTCTAAAAAATAAAAAATACGGATAAGTTCTGTAAAATGTGTATAACTTGTAAAATTATTATCTTAGCTAATAAGTTTGGCTTTTTCGAGTGGAATTAAAACATTTATCTAACTATTGAGTTGAAAATTTCTGGAAAAATTATGGAAAAATTCTGGAAAAAATCTGGAAATATTCTGGAAAATTCTGGAAAAAATCTGGAAATATTCTGGAAAATTCTGGAAAAATTCTGAAAAAGTTTTAAAATAGTGACAAAATTTTTTTATAAAAAAAATGTGATAATAAACCAAACTAAATAAAGTAAATAATTTTTATATAGGTACTTTTATCAAAAACCAGTAATTCCCTAGCTTCCTTGAATAATTCCTTTACTTTATTTTTACAAGTAGGTCTCATACTGGAAATTATTGTTAGCCTCAGATCCAGTAATTTCCAGTATGAGACCTACTTGTAAAAATAAAGTAAAGGGAATTACTGGTTTTTGATAAAAGTACCTAAATAAAAATTATTTACTTTGTTTTATTATCAATAGTTTTTTAGAACATTTCTAGAAGTTTTCCAGAAACTGTATAGAATTTTTTCAGAATTTTCCAACTCAATAGTTAGCTAAATGTTTTAATTTTACTTGAAAAAGCCAAATTGTTTACTTAAAGTTATAATTTTACAAGTTATACACATTTTCCAGAATTCTTCCAAATTTCGGATTAAATACTTACGCAAAAATCTTTTTTGTACACTAAATGGTAAATATTAAAAAGCAATTAAATTTAATTTTTTTAAAGATTTCCAGATTTCTATTTTTTTTCCAAAAACAAGGTTAAAACAAAATTCTTTTTTCGAAAATTGAAAAAAAGTTGAAAAAAAATATATTTTTTATTTATTTAAATTTTTGTCATCTGGGTCTTTTTTGGCAATTTCGCGAAATTTAAAACTACTGTACTGTTCTAACGCTTAAGCTAAGCTAAGCTAATTACCAGATAATATTACCCATCGTAAAGAAATTCTGTAAAAGTTTATGTGAAAAGTTATTTTTGTTTATGGTTGTTTAAAACAAAAATTTAAATTAAAGAGGTTCTGGGGTTTTCTGGGGTCTGATTTTTGCATAGGTTTTTTCCTTACATAGTCCAATATAATGTAGTTATAAAAAATATGCGGGACTTTGCGGGACTTTAACGAAAAAACAAGAAATGTCGGAAAATTAAAAAAAAAATGATAATACAAAAAATAGGGGATATACAAAATATTTTATTTTTTTATATAATACTCTTTTAAATTGTTATTATTGTGCAATTAATAGAAAAAGATTATATTGTAATATAACAAAAAAAAACTACAAATTTTCGTAGCATAATTAACACATCTAATATAAGCGTTAATTTATCTAGGTAACCTTAGTTAAAGATGGAAATTTTGCCTCTACTCAATGTATAAGATAATTAATTAACTATAAGAAAAATGCACTTAAACCCTTATTTTTCATTTTTTGTTTTTTACCCGATGTCCAGCCTATGGCCCGGTTCGTTCCATAGTGCGTCTGTCTGTCTGGGTGTAAACTCTCTAACTCCATTTCTACATGAGATATCGACTTGCGGTTTTTTGCATATTGTTTCTTATCGTATTCCGAAGAGCTGATTAGGTTTTGGGGGTAAACGATTGGTGGTAACGGGATAAAAATAGGGTAAAACTCCTATTTTTAGAGTTTTTTGTTTATAGTTAAGGCAATTATTATTGTAGTTGGTTAATTTAGCACTTATATAAAAGATAATTTTAAATTGGTCAAAAAATGATATAAACAACGTTTTCCTAAAACGCATTGTTTTCGAGATATTGGCGTTTAAAGCAGTAAAAGGTTTTTTTAGCATATCTCACATATTTATCACCCGATTTCAAAAAATTATATTTTAAATAAAAGCTCTTTTTAAGCCCTATAAAAAGTGTTATATACAGTGTTTTGCTAGAATATAATGCTTTAAAGATATAAAATTTAAAATCAAACAAAACACCTAGTTTGAAATTTGCAAACTAGATGGATCTAGTGTACAATAGTGCCGCTGTTTTGACAGGGTGCTTGCAACGTTTTATCTAGTGTCTATGGTTAATTACGGCAACCATGGATTCCACTTAGTTATTCCAGTAAGGGCGTTAAAAAAACGTAAATATTTGGTTAAATCTACTCACTGCAAAGTAATTATTTTAAACTACAGAATTCCATGTTATTACTGGTGTAAAAGAAGCTTTGGCGACTTTCTAAATTTAATCCATCTCTGTATTTACATATGTAATTACCACAAAATGTTTATTTTTGGATGACAATTTAAACAAGTTGTATTTGTGTAAGGGAATGAAATATAACACTAGGACATAAATATATTCTTTGGTAGGATAAACCTAAATAAATATTGGACTAGTCAAGCTAATTTACAATTTAAAATGGAATATTTTTTTGCAAAATTTCAAATTTTATGTTACAGTGCGGTTCAAAATTTACCAAATCAATAACTGGCATGCCAAAATTTAAGAGGTCATTCTGCATCCAAAAATATCAAAAAAAAAGTTCCTATAAAGGTCGGTCCGCAAATAAATGTATCTATCTATCTATTAAATTTGTCTAGAATGCGCATACCGTTAATATAAAGTATCGCCAACATCTCGGTTTGTTTGTAAACAAATAGTAGGTATATTCAGGCCTGAACAATAACAATTACCAGTAACTGTTATTGTTGTCTCTGTTAAAACAAAGTTGTGCGAGTAAAACAGATGTATGATGGCTACGTTTTTGTCAGTTTTTACAAGTGAAATGCCTATTCTAGAGAAAAGAGTTATTAGTTCGTTGTTAAATACCCATAATTTTGCTTTCTTTTATATTTTCTTTATCCTGTTTCTCTTTTCAAAACAAAATTTTACATAGGAAGAATGCGACAAGTAACATCTTCGACGCACTTACCGCAGATTTCCTTAGGATTGGTACATACCGTTATTCTTCGTAGTAAAATAATGCTAACCTCGAAAACCGTATGTGTCAGGTGTACATGCCGCGTTCCTCTTTAGGAGGGCAGTATACTACACTGCCGCACATTAAATTCCAAAATATGCACAAAAATACATTGCCGCACATTAAATTCCGTACACCTAAAAAATTGACATTTTTAAATTGAAATATTTCGAAAACTAATTAATGGATTTGACTAATTCTTTTTTAGTTTTAAAGCTTTAACATTCTCTACTTTTGTTTGTTTTAAGAATGATATTTTTTTTTTTTTTCGTATTAAAAGCAAGAAATAATGTACAACTATGTTTCTTACCCCATCTTCTAGGACTTGCATGGTACGCCACTGCAACTGTTTATTAAATTATTAAAGTCTTTCTTATTGCCGCAGTTTTAATGAATATTTTCTTTTTTATTTTTTTACTTTTTTACTTCTGGTTAAGGAGATATCAGAATTTTCCTGAAAGTTGTCAACTTAAAAAGTACAAAATCAGCAGAGTTTTTTATTTGAAGCTCATGTTTTTTACTTCTTCTTCTACGCTTATGTCTTTTACTTCTTCTTCTACAGTTTCTTCATCCCGGGGCAACTTATTATTGCCGTCTGACGGAGGCTTAACGGTGATTTTGCAGAACTGCCGCCGGACGAAGTGACCCTATTTTTTCTTTTACTCAAGTTTTTCAAACCCAATTTATGTTTTTGATAAACTTGATTAGAAGAAAAACGTAACTTGGGTAAGCTTCAAATTTAAAGCACAGCATCAATCAAATTCATGTAGTACTTTTTAAGTTAACTGAAAAAATGACTTTCAGGCAAATCCTGATATCTCCTAAACCAGAAGTAAAAATGTAAAAAAATAAAAAGAAAATATTCATTAAAACTGCGGCAATAAGAAAAACTTTAATAATTTGATAAACAGTTGCAGTGGCGTATCATGCAAGTCCTAGAAGATGGGGTAAAAAACATAGTTGTACATTATTTGTTGCTGTTAATACGAAAAAAAAATTTTTAACCGTTCTTAAAACAATCAAAAGTAGAGAATGTTTAAGCTTTAAAACTAAAAAAGAATCATTCAAATCCATTAATTAGTTTTCGAAATATTTGAATTTAAAAATGGCAATTTTTTAGGTGTCCGGAATTTAATGTGCGGCAGTGTATTTTTTTTGCATATTTTCGAACTTTGAACACTATCGTATAATACCCTTCTAGTCTAAAGACTGCGAAGATTATAATAAAGTCTTGTCACCAACACCACACTAGGTGCCCATATAAAAATTCTACCAAACATAAATCTTACGTTGATAAATAAAGCGTGGGTCGGTGGTCCACATTTTTTCGAATAAAATTACCAACCCTATCACGTCGTACAACTAAAACTAATAAATTTTCACTTCACACTTCTTGCTGTAATAAAAACGTTCTCTGAGGGTATGTTGCAAATAGGCCAACATGTTCACTGTAATAATGCACAGCACGAACGAAACAATTTATTTTACTTATAAATAAATATATTCTGCTTTTTTCAAGTCTATATCGATAAAGGTTTGTTAAAATATTAACATTTTTGATGATCTACAGGGTGCCCCAGAATTGACCAATGAACTAATAACTCTTCTCTCTAGAATACTCATACCGTTAATATAAAGTATCGCCAACATCTCGGTTTGTTTGTAAACAACTAGTAGGTATATTCAGGCCTAAACTATAACAGTTACCAGTAACTGTTATTGTTGTCTCTGTTAGAACAAAGCTGTGCGAGTAAGACAGACAAGTGTATATGTTGGCTACGTTTTTGTCAGTTTTTACAAATGAAATGCCTATTCTAGAGAGAATAACTATTAGTTCGTTAGAATTGACGCACTTCCTTTTACTTAGTACCTCTAAATAACAAAATATGAAAAAAAGTTCCTATAAACATATGTCGGAAAACGACTCGTAAGGGAGCTATGCCCTTCAAAAGGGGTCCTAAAAATTCGATTTTTATTTAATAACTCAGGAACCCTTTGTTTTAAAGCAACAAGGCTTTGTATGTGATCTTTCTTTATTAAGGCCTATTGGTCAATGGTATTTGCATGTAGTTATTTTAACCAGAGACATCCGAAACAGGGGGGGGGGTCTTTACACTTTTTTGCCCCAAACTTTTTGCTGCTTATTTTTTTTTTTGAGTATATTATTAAAATAATATTCACCAGGTAAAGACACCCCCATTTTTTCCATTGTACATGTGTGTATACTTTTTTTTTGAAAAATATTTTTGGAAGATACATTTTCCTTAATAATATTAATTTAATCTGAATATCATTTCTTTGTGTGTGGTTAAAAAGTTAATATTAATCTGGTTACATTCAGGATTTTCGAAAGTTGAAACAAAATAAATATAACGTTTAACCCTCCGTTAACCAGGTGGAAAAAAATAACGTTACTAACCACGTGGGGTTAATTAAACCCCAATATAAAATTCACAGAAAAAAATAACAGACGCCATTTGTTTCAATAAAAATGTGTCTATGATAATTAAATATGTAACAAACTTTACTTAGGGAACGTTCAAGTATTACGTAACGCAAATTTTAATCATTTTGGACCCCCAACCCCCCCCTGTAAAGCTATTTTCATATACCATTAACATGGGCGTAACACTCCAAAATGACCCCCACCCCCCCTAGGAGCGTTACGTAATACTTGAACGTTCCCTTAGATAATTAAAAAATAACAAAAACCTCATTTTTTGAATATTCTAAGAATATTTATTAAAAACATTACCAAAAAAACTTCAAACAAATTTCATTGCAAAAAAAAATGGTTGGTATTATATTAATTCAAACATAAGCAGCTTTGGCATACGGGTTTCAAGTATTCCAAAAAAAAAAATATATCCTCAGGGAGTTTCCAAGGAGTTTCCAAGGAGCTTCCATGGGATGTACCATATTCAGCCGCTGGGAGCTTTTAGGGAATGCGAAATGTCTGCATTAGCCTTAAAGAGCTTTTGGGTCGCTAGTCCCATAAGTCTCCCATATTGTACCTTTAAGACTCCCATAATACGACTATAAAACTCCCATAATATGTCAAAAAGACTCCCTTTACTATATTTACCGCCATTTGAATAAATAATTTTAGTCAGCCAGCAACAAATATTTTTCTGGCTAAAATAAGTTTCAGCCAGCAAAATATGTATAAAATAGTAACTTGGTAATAAATTATAAGCAATATCTAGCATATTTTAACTTAAAATTGTAAAATGCTAAAATAAATTTGGGACTTCATTAACCATGTGGGGTCCCACTGACTTTTACTCACTTTTACTCACTCCTATTTCGCAACGGTTTTTCTCACAATTGAGCACAATACACGGCATGAGCTTTTGAAGTGTTTTAAGAAGATAGACGGGCAGACATGCCCATAGAATTAGACTAAATATGTTTTTTGTTTAAAATAAACTCATTGGGGTTTGTCAGAGCCCTACCTGGTTAACGGAGGGTTAAACAGGAAAGCTGTGAAGAGTATAAAAAAAATCGGATAAAAATCCTTTTTAGAAAAATCCTTTTATCAAACGAAATAATATAAACCACATTTTCTACGAATCAGTCTATGTGAACTTTATGCATAAAGTCCAGAGCAGCAGCTACTCTTAAATAAATTGAAAGTCTTTGTGGTTTTAACAGAAAACTGCATTACTTTTCCGCCCTGATAGAAATCAAAAAATATTAGTACAAAACGTTGTTTTCATGTGTCAACTTTTAGTTATAGAATTAATTTTTACGATTATCTAATAGTTATTTAAGTATTAAGGGCAGTAAGTGAATTTTACCCGTTGAGGCTTATTTTGGAGATTGAGACGAAGTCGAAACCTCCAATACTATCCGAAACCGGTAAAGCACTTAATGGCTGTGATGCTTATTACGGTTTTTGCACGATCCAACAAAATAAACATTAATAAGATTTATAAAAGAGAAATTGAAACGTAAAATTTATTTTATTGTGAGAATTAAGTCAGTACCTTTGATGAAATTTAACCCTAACAATGGGTTGATACGTATAATAAACAATGCTAAATTCCTAATTTTGTTTGACGTTTGTCCTGTGTGCCAATTATTATCTTTGTAAAATAAACATTTTTTGTAAAAAATGCTTCAAGATGACAATTTTGAGCTTTAAGGTGCGTGGAATATAAGATGTTTTGCAATTATTTATACCCGAAAAATTCAAAGATCAGTATGAAAATAGTTTAAAAAAGACCTTTGGCATTAGACATGCGGCTTTTTGTAATGTAGTGACTATAATTAATAATTTTACTACTATATAAAAAATATATAGCAGTCTACAGGCACGTCCTATCAACATAGTACAATATATTAGAAAACACGTAAAAAAAAACGATCGAATCAGTCGATTTTTTTTATATTTGCCTAAATTGCTTCTTATAGTGTGTTTTGTTGTTTAAATTTATGAAAAAAAAAAATCAGGGGTCGGAAACAAAAAGTTAAAATTTGCAAAAAACCACCGTGAATTTAGCAGTTGCAATATTTTTAAAAATGCTTCTTTGTATCTTATAAGATAAAAACGTAATATTTTCCGAACATGACAAACTGCATGTTTTCTCATTATATAATATTAATTAACTTATTTAAACCAAATTTTACCCATTGATATTCATATTTTAGTTTAAATTTTCAATTTCTACATGATGGACGGACGTACAGACATTCAAAAAAAATTGATTATTTTTTCAGGAAACAAATTTATATTCAATAATTTTTTGTCTGGGACGATTTTTGAAATTTTTTGAAAATTCGAAACTACCGTATATTATTCTAGCGCAGGCACTGTGAATAATATAATAATTATTATAAAGAAAATACAGGACACCTCGGAAAGTTTACACAGAACAATTTTATAAATATAGCGGTAAAATGTTTTCTAGTTTCACATTTTCCACTCGAGAAAGAGAAAATGTTCATGCATTAAGCGCAATTGCCGGAAGCCTCTTGCAATTGTTGAGTGGATGCTAGGCTAGTGGAAAGATTATACCACCATCTACACAGGTAAAAATACTGCTGCTAAAAATGTAACTTTACCCGCCTCTTGATGACCTCATGCTATTTAGTATTAGTTAGCTGGTCTCAGGTTCGTATACTGGGAGATCAGTAACTGACAAGCCAAGATTTAAGACGTGATTCTACATACAAAAATATGAAAAAAGTTTCTATAAAGGTTGGTCCATAAATCAGCCCTAAGGGAGCTACGGTCCATCGAAGAGGGACATATTGAATGCGAACAAAAAAGCACCAATGAAATTTTAATCTTGCAGGATAATTCTTCATTTAAAACTAAGTATTCTTCACCAAAACACCTTAATTTAATATTAAAGGAGTAATAGCCTGTTAAAAAGTAACATTTTTGGTGACACAAAATGTTACTTCGTCTTAACAAAATTGGTTATATGTATTTTTATCGTAAGATGCATATGTAGAGAGATAACCGCACTCACCACTAAAATTCAAGATATCGGACACCCCTTACTCAAATCACCCGGTGTAAAACTAACAAGAGTGTTCTGTTACCATCCACTACTACCCTATAAAATATTAGCCTGTGTACATTTATTGCAATTTACATTTATTATTTGACTGGACTAAGTCTAATGACAAAAAATGTTTAGAATTAAGCATTTTATCGGTAAAATCTACAAGGCGTCGCGGAGTTAATTTTAGGGATGGCAGTATACAACTTTTATACATTATTTTAGATTTACACCTTATTCTACTGTTCACAGCGCATAGCGCTAGAATTGTATTATACGGTACTTTCGAATTTCCCAAAATCGCCAAAAAAACGTCCTAGACAAAATTTTTTTGGATCCGATGTCACGATTTTTGTTAACACGAAAACTCGAGAACGAATAATCCGATCGACTTGAAATTTTCAGGAAAAATCAAGTTCCAAGGGGGAAACATTCCCATTGTTTTTGAAAGTAATCCCTCCAGAAACAAAAAAGTTTTATTAAATTTTTATTTTTTCAAAAAATAAATATTTTTGATTTTTTTATTTTTTTGTTTTTCGTTAAATAGTTTTAACTTGCGTTATTTGGGAAAATGCAATATACCATCCACTGTGAATAGTATATAATATTATTATATATTATTATATATTATTACTTATATATTATTATATATTATTACCTATATATTATTATATTATAATGGAATGGGTAGCATTACATATCTTAACGGCTTGTTTTAGATTTACGCCTTGTTTGTCTGAATCCCAATTAAACTAAGAAGTGCTACAGCTTGAGAGTAGAACTTCTTTTCGTATTTTTTACAGTAAAAATAATTGGTTTTTATAACTGGCTTTTTTTCACGTAGAAAAGTCTTACGTTAGTAAAAAAAAATCAAAAAAGTATTTTTTTTACGTTTTATATGCAAAAGATTATTTCCGTGAGAAAAAAATCTATCTATAGGTATGTCTGGGATCCCATTTACAGTGCAAAAATTCGTCCAAAATTGTCAATAGTTAACCCCCTCCTTATAACTTTTTTCCTCCCTCTGTAATTTTAAGTTAATATATTAAAACCTTCAAGAGTTATAAGGGGTAGGGTAACTTTTAACATATTTTCAATATTTCGCGGTGAAAATGTTTAAAAAGTTGTGTTAATATAAAAACTTTATAATAATTCTGCTAGAATTAGATGGGGAGCAATAAAAAATATATTTGAAGGGGACTAACGTAAGAATTGTAAGCTAAATCTTGCAAGGAAACTGGGAAATTTTATAAAAATGTATAAAAATGTCACATGTCCCTGCTGCGTTAGAGCTTTCTGGTATTTTTATGAAATTTGAAATTTTGTCACTGTTTTAAAATTTAAAATTAAAATATAACACCAAAATCGTAAAAGTTTTCTTATTTTTATTTTATTATTTTATTTAATTTAAGTTTAAATCCAAAAAGTTTTTTTCAAAGTTGGGTGTACCTCAGGGTTCTGTTTTAGGCCCACTATTGTTTTTAATCTACATTAATGACTTACCAAAACATATTACACGTGCCTTAACGTGCCAGAGGAATAGATTGGTTTTAAACAAGTCAAAAACACTAGCAATTAATTTTTATATCAGAAAAAAATTACCAGACAATTTTGTTATTCCAGATGTCACATTTAGTTCTTCCATTAAATTTTTAGGTACCCTTTTTGATGCTAGTTTATCATGGAATTTGCACATTGATTCTATCTGCAAGAAATTAAGTAGTGCATACTTTGGAATATTAAAAATGAAAGGTGATCTAAATGAGTCAGGTATTTTAAGTATGTATTATTCTCTTGCTTACACGCATATATCTTACAATATTATATGTTGGGGTTGCAGTTCATATATAAATAGGATTTTTATAGCACAAAAACGCCTTATTCGCCTTATATTTAATATGGGATTTAGGGACTCATGTAGGCAGATATTTAAAGAAAAACAAATTTTAACGGTCTCTTGCATTTATATCCTGCGCTGTATCCTGTTTGTTAAAAATAATATGGATCAATTTATTTCTAATTCGGATACTCATTCATACAATACTACTCGCAGATATGACTTACAAATCCCGCGTCACTCAAAGGCTTTTTATAAAAATTCTCCACTATATTGTTGTACCGTATTTTATAACAAATTACCCTCTTCCATTAAAAAAATTGTTAACTATAATAGATTTAAACAAGAAGTTAAAAAATATCTAATTGAAGGAGGATTTTATTCCGTAAATGAGTACTTAAATTATTAAAATTTTAATATGCTTTTAAATGTAACATTTGTAACATGTAATTCTTTTTATACAATTGTGATAAGTTTTATATTTGTAGTACATATAAGTATAACGTTGTGTATGTGTATGTTAGTCTAAAATAATATTTGTATTTTTTAAATATCTATATGTTGACTTACCAAATGTACTTTATGTATCAAATTGGTCAATAAATACTATTACTATTACTATTACTATTTATTTGCAAAGCTTGAGTTATAAAATATGTATTAAATTAAAAAAAAAAGTCAAAAATTAACAGAATTCTTAAAAAAGTCACCTGCGGCGCTAACACTAAGTAATAAAGGGCAGAAGACCTTTTTTTCGGCCGTCGCTTTTTTGTCAGTTTAGCCCCCGTGGTACAAATGCCTTAGCTACGGCTCTGGGTGAAAAAATAACGTTTTGAAAAAATGGGGAGGCCCGGGGCCCATGCTGGCTCGGTCCGGCCCTGGTTATGTCAGTTATCCTACTAGATACACCGAAAAAACTGAAAAGAGTACTTACTTCTATCTATAAACTTAAAAGTGCCGGAAAAGCCGGTCCTGTTGGCTGTGTATGGCCCCGAATGAAACTCCAGGACGAGTCCGGGCCCGGAGGAGTAAAGCACTGTGGGGATGTCGGCCAAGCGACCACAGAGCATCGTTTCCCACGGCGTGTACTCGTTCACCTCGGCGCTCTCCAAGTGCTGAAACACCTTCAGGAAATCGCCTCGAATACAACTGCAACAAACAAGAAGAGTATTTTAATTTCCATAATGAGGCAAAAAGGCATAAAAGTAATATTCTTTGTAGAATTTACCATTAAAAATATATTTAATTGGCAGGCCATTACCGCAAAACCGTTACCGCGCATGGACTTTACCGCGCATGGACTTTACCACACATAGACTTTACCGCAAAAGCCATTACCGCGAAGAAAATAACAGCGAAGGGGTCAATACTGCGCATGGACTTTACCGCGAAAACCATTACCGCGCATAATTATTTTAATTTTTTTTTAAGAAAAAAAGATTAAATAAAAAAAATAAAATATTTTGCAGAAAACAATCAAACAGTTCTAACTGATATAGCTGTTGGGTCAGGGTTGTGGCCATTACTAGTTTCCTTTAAATCATTTCCGTCCGAAGTATGCAAACGCCCCTTGCAACAAAGCACGTCGTAATTTACGCACTTTTTTTTATTTTTAATGGTCTTTTCTTTCCTGTATATGAAATGTTTATATACAGCGAGGTCTTTGCCCCTAGCACTTTTCATTATTTTGATCGACATGACGATTCATACTAAACTGATTATAAATCAGTGATTCATACAAATCAATCGATATAAATTTTAAAAAAACACACATAAAAAACCCAATCATAGATATATGGGTACATTTAGTAAACGTTCCACTTTATCAATAAAAATCCAAACCAAAACCAAAACCAACCAAACCAAACTGCCATTAATTCCACGGAAATACCCTTACATAAAATTAAAATAATGTATAACGATTTTCGCTGTAAAAGTCATACGCGGTAAAGACCGTTCGCGGTAATGAACTGCGGGGTAATGGTCTTCGCGGTTGTTTTTTCGCTGTAAAGTCCGGCGCCCATTTAATTGTGTTTAACACCATAAAGTTATACAGGGTGTAACAGAGTCGCATGTAGATATTTTAAGGAATGATTCTACATTTAAAAATATGAAAAAAAGTTCCTATAAAGGTTGGTCCGGAAATGAGCCCTAAGGGAGCTACGGCCCTTTAAAATTGTAATAAAAATAAGGTTTTTATTTAATAACTCTGGTACCCTTTCAGCTAGAGCGATGAGCTTTTGCACGTATACTAGTATTAATAAGGGCAATAAGTTTGTGTTAATTATTTTTTTGAATTTATCCAGAGGCGTGCCTAGACGGACAAAATATGTGAGGCTTAACAAATTTTTGCCCCAAACTTTTTTATGTGTTTGTTTTTTGTATTTTTTGTAAAAAATATAGATTCCTTTAGTAAAAGTACATAAAAAATGTCATATAGTGTAACACTGTAGGAGCAACCGTTATAAAAAAAATGCAATTAGGAGGAAGTAACATTTTGTGCCACCAAAAACGTTAATTTTTAAAAGGCCATTACTCCTTTAATATTAAATTTAGGTGTTTTGGTGAAGAATACTATTTTGCTTAGTTTTAAATGAAAAATCACCCTGCAGCATTAAAATTTTATTGATGCTTTTTTTTTTGTTTCCCATTGTATATGTCATCTTCGAAGAGCCGTAGCTCCCTTAGGACTCATTTCCGGTCCAACCTTTATAGGAACTTTTTTTCATATTTTTTAATGTAGAATCATTCCTTAAAATAACTACATGCGACTCTGTTACACCCTGTATAATAAGTGAGAGCTACGTAATTACAACTCATGAATGGTAACAGTTACAGTTATTTAGGTAATATTCACAAAGAATGTTGGCTGGGGCAGTAAAACCACATGTAAGAAAATTTATGATTTTTTTTTTGACTATGAGTTTCACAAAAATGAAAATTTATATTTTAAATTAGGATATTTATCTCCTTTTGTTTTTTTTTAAAGATTTAATTTATAGATTTTTAAAGCGAGCAATTTATTTTTTAATTAAAAGAGGTTTAAATACTGTACGACTAATGGATTAAATAATGTGTTACGTATTCATCTATTTAATCTACATTTAAAGTAACAAATTAGAGAATTAATTCGGTAAAAATACAATTAAATTCATTAAACTGTATTCACTATTTTACTAGGTGATTCTCTATTTTACTAGGTGATTCTCTATTTTACTAGGTGATTTCTTATTTTTATTTTTAAATAAAAAAATGAGTAAGAAAAGGTCTGTACACAGTGTTAAAGTGGGCTGGTAAGCAAATGCAGGTATCTGCACCTAGCCTAGGTGACTTAAGACCTATCCAGAAGCTTGCATAAGAACATAAAACATATGAATGCGATGCAGTGATTGGCTTGCAAGATACATGGCGGCACATGAAGCCAATCACGGTATCGCATTGTTATGTACTATGATTGTTATGTACTATGTTGTTAAAAGCCTGCGGATATGCCCTTAGGTGTTCAAAAGGTCGTATGTTAAATTGTACTTTGTTTTATTTTGGTACTAAATTGTGGCGTTTTAATAAAACGCTACAATTCAGTAGGGTCTCTGAATGCAGTGGACATTAAACTACACTGAGTAAACTGGGAAGTTTAATGGCATTTCATTTAGGCTTCGTACAACAACAAAGAAAAATATAACATAGAAACTTTTGCACTTTGACGATAGTTTATTTTGAGTTTTACTCTCGTAGAAAGTGGTACTTTGATCGATTTTTGTTGTCTATGGTATAGTTCCAATCAAACAGCTACCATCAGAGTTCCAATTGTCATCATTGTCATTGTTTAGCACATGAAATTCAAATTTGATTAAAGATAAATAATATTTTTTTATTAAAAAAATGGCAGAACACAACTTCCCGTAGTATATACACTGTCAAGTTGAAAGCTGTTTTACGATTGACTTCCCGGTTGCTTACACTCTAGCGCGCAAAATTCAATTTTACTCTTGCTGTCAGGGTAACGAGCAGAAAAGTAAAATGCTAAGAAATAGGTTATTTCATTTCCTTTTGTAGAAATGTTAACTTTTCTATTATTTAGTAGAAAAAAATAATTTTTGGTTCCATGTAAAAATTAACTTTGTACATGGTGACTGGTAACTTATAAAACTTCAATTTATAACTCGAATATAAAGTAACTTATAAACTAATTGGAATAGTTTATTGGAGTTTTGTATATGTTATCATTCGTCATTTACAGAATTATTTAGTGCAAGAAACGGAAAATTGATTTTTTTGAAACATTTTCGTTGTATTTTTAAAACTGAATGTTATTTGTTAATACATATCTTTTATTTATATAGCCACCATTGGTATTTATTTATTTATTAGTTTACTTGTGATATTAAATACTGCAATGTGTGTATTGTATACAAAATGTTGTTATACTAACATAGAGACCGTGCTGGTACATTTGGATGCCCACGCAGCATGTGTTTATTAATACTGTAACATTTGGTAAATTATATCACAGTTATAGTTTGGTATACTTTGAGTTGTAGTTGTTGTCATATTGATCTAGTTCAAAGTATGTTACATTATTTAGTAAAATTACAATCGGTAAATAATACCAAAATTTTGATTAGTAATAATACAGAGAAACACAGAGTAAAAGTAAAAGGATCGATTGTTTTATCAGTGTGTAATTGTGTGTGGTTGCAATTTTTATATTATTACTAATCAAAATGTTGGTATTATTTACCGGTTGTTAACTTTTCTGAATACTGTAACATACTTTAAACTAGATCAGTAATACAACTTAACTAACTATAACATGCTAGTATTAATAAACACATGTTGCATGGGGTTTCAAATATACCAGCACTGTCTCTTTGTTAGTATGACAACATTTTGTATACAATACACACATTTATTTATTTATTTATTTATTTATTTATTTATTTATTTATTTATTTATTTATTTATTTATTTATTTATTTATTTATTTATTTATTTATTTATTTATATATATATATATTTATTTATTTATTTATTTATTTATTTATTTATTTATTTATTTATTTATTTATTTATTTATTTATTTATTTATTTATTTATATATATATATATTTATTTATTTATTTATTTATTTATTTATTTATTTATTTATTTATTTATTTATTTATTTATTTATTTATTTATTTATTTATTTATTTATTTATTTATTTATTTATTTATTTATTTATTTATTTATTTATTTATTTATTTATTTATTTATTTATTTATTTATTTATTTATTTATTTATTTATTTATTTATTTATTTATGTAACTGGACACTTAACAGGACTACGTCCCAATAACACAGAGCCACTAATGTATTACAAAATAGTAGTGTAGTATTATACTTTAAAACTAAATTAAGAATAATTATTGTTATAATCTATCTTAAATAACAAGGAAAAAAAAGAAAAAATCTAAGCTAAATTAACAAAGATTTAAGCTGCAATAAAAAATATACAGTTTTATCATAATGACAAAAAAACAAACAAAAGATGTTTATGTGTTTGCTTCAATTTGCCTTTTGGAAAATAAAATACGAATTACTTTACGTTTAAATGTAAGCAGGGAACAATGAAAAATATCAATGGTGTATAAATTATTATTATTGCAGTATTTAATATGACAAGTAAAGTATTAAATACCAATGGTGGCGATATAAATAACAAATATGTATTTACAAATAAAATTAAGTATTAAAATTACAGTGACATTTTTTGAGTGTACGAGGTTTCGAAATTTGCAAGTCGGTTTTTAAAACTCGATTTGTTTATTAGTCATTCGCCAATTTCATACTTCACGGTTAAAATATTGCTTTTAAATTTTCGTGAGAAAATTTATTTGATTAAAAGTGTTTCCCCTATTGAATATTATAAAGGCGTTTACTGCAAAATGACTAGAGGCTAAACGTTTCTGCAGACAGGCTTTTGTCAGCCGATGTGATCGATGGCATGGCAATCGACGATGTTTCGCATTAACATGAGCCAACCTCTCAATTACAGCGTCGTTCATCAAATATCTCGTCTATTTGTATGGTTGTTCTTTATTATCAGTACTCGGCGAATTTCCAGTACTCGCATAGGCGCCGCGTCGACTTTAGTGTTGACGCGAGGTTTTAAATATTTACATTTTTATTTCTTTTTATCTGGATTTTTTTTAATGATTCCATTTAAACGAGTAAGGTGGGAAAAAAGTTATCGATAAATAAAAATTAAAAACTTTCATATTCTTAAAAGATAAAAATCGAATGTCGGTTTTTTCTTTGAAATTACCGATATACAGTGCGGTCCAAAAGTCACCCACCCCCTTTTAACTTTTGAACGAGTTGAGATATCGACTTCAAATTTAGAACTCTTAAATAAGACAACTATCAGACAACTATCTTTTAGCATATATTTGATATTTTCAAATGTGGGCAGGGGGAAATGGGGGACATTTTTTTAAATGGAAAGGGGGGTCGTGTGATACATCATTTTAAAGCTTATAAAATTATCTATTTAAACTAATATTTTAAAATTTTTTAAAAATGTTTTTTAAGGTTTTGATTTTTCAATTTTTTGTGCTAAAACATTCGATTTTTTAAGTTTTTTTTTATAAATTTTTATTTATGTCAACTAAAATTAGTTTAAAAGTATAATTAACATTTTTTTATGATGAAATTAGGCATTTTTAAAAAATTATTTGTTTTTTTTTTTAGAGGAATTTTGACATTAATACCCATTCTCAACCCCATTTTACCTCATTTTTTTTTTAATTTAAAAATATGGAGTTAAATGGAGAATTTTATAAGCTTTAAAATGATGTATTACACGACCCCCCTTTCTATTTAAAAAAATGTGCCCCCATGCCCCCCTGCCCACATTTTAAGAGCTGGAAGTATTAAATATATACTATAAGATAGTTTAAGTTGTCTTATTTAAAAGTTTAAAATTTGAAGCCGATATCTCAACTGGTTCAAAAGTTAAGAGGGGGGGATGACTTTTGGACCGCTCTGTATATACATATGTATAGTTAATATGTTTAGTCAATATTGTTAAGGAATTATGGATAGTTACAGTGATGAGGGTTTTTCTTCTAAACCGCCAGATTTGCAAAAAAAATGTAAGTGCTGCGACCTTGTAAGGTTATAAATTTACTGCCTGAAATTTATTTATTTATTTTAGATCGTAGAAAAAACGTTGTTTATATTACGAGCGCAAAATGCAATTTCTGCTTTTGCGTGATTGCTGATCTCGGCTAGACGCCTCGATCAACAAATTCCACGCTAAATACGAAGTTTCGAAATGTAATTTTTAGATGAAGAATAACTAACCATAATAAACAACAAGCCGTAAAGATATGTAATGCTATGCATTATACATTATTCACAGAAATAATATATTGCATTTTCCCAAATAATAAAAAACATTTAAGTTTAAAACAATATTTTTTTGAAAAACGAATAATTTTTGAAAAATAAAGGTAAAAAAAAGTTTTTTCAACTAAAAAATAAAAAAAAAAAATCAAAATTTTTATTTTTTTTTATTTTCTTTTTGCGAAAAACCAAAAAAAAAATATCCAATACATACAGATAATAAGACAATTACCAGCTTTATTTTAAATAGATAAACTCATGGGAGGCATAGCGTACTGGCTAGCGCGTATGCATAGCAAGTCTACTATCGTGGGTTCGATTCTCACTGGCGCCGATTTGCCTTTTTCAGTTAATTAATAACTGAAATTTGGCGGACGATAAGTGAAACGGACACTCCCTAGAAACTGGTTCGAAAGTCAGTATAAGCCGGTGGTTCCCTCTACTACTAGCCCACACAAGTCCTGGACTTAGGGGATGCTTAATTAAGTAGAATAGTACGAGGTTAAACAAACAAACAAACAAATCAAACAATAATAACCCCCGCGTGGCTTTTACTTTATTGAGTGGATAATTATTTATTTTACCCACTCAACTGTCACTTGTCAAATTATTTTCTTGTAAATGTCATTAAAATTTTAATAAAAATATGAATTCCTAAGCTATTTATTGGATAAAACCTTGTATGGCACTCATGGGTAAACCGATATTGCCTTCTCGAAAATTAACCTGCTTGGCTGACGGCTCGCAGGTTAATTTTATTATGGACAATATCTTACTTTACCCACTAGTACCATAAATAACTATTATTAAAAAAATGTTTGAAAATGATAGTTTTTTATTTTTTTTTTTTAAATTGTTAATTTGAATTGAGTTTAGAATTTTTTGCACGCTTCCTATATTCCGGAGTATATTGCCTAATAAAACCTTTTATAAAAACGAATTTTATTTTATATTGTAGGATAGCTAAGACAACTCAATTTTTATTGCGGTATCCATCAAAACTAAAAGCTCAAACTCTATTACTATTAGAATCTAAAAGACGCTTTTATCTTTGTTACCTGAGTTCAATTTTCTTGCCTTTGACGAATCGATTTCTTGATATATTTTATTACACTAGGAATAGATACCTCAAGCGGACATTAAAAATAACAACTTTTTAATAAATAAAGGTGCCCTTTATAAAGTTTATTTTTTTAAGGTATAGTTATTTTAAATTTGACGCTAAATACTCCACAAAGTCCGATTTACACTGAAGCATGTGGCTTGTTTTGAATGTCAACATAACCAAAATTTATAATTTTTGTTTACTAACATTGTTTTTATGATGTTTTGATGTAAAAAAAAGATAATTGATAAAGCTGTTGCTAAAAACACTTTTGTATTCCTGTAGAAACAAAATTTGCTTATAAAATCGCTTTTATTCCAATTATATAGAGAAATAAACCATTGTTTTGTTCTCGTTAATGGCACGTCAACGTTTTATGGTTTTGTAAATTGGGCCTAGTCATTTTACGTACGACGCATGCCTATCTTACGTTGCTATGGTAATTTCGAGATTGTTTACAAGCGGGAAGGTTTAAAATAACTATACTTAAAAAAATAAACTTTAGATGAATGGCAAAAGCTTTTAATCTCGGATATTGTAAAGAATTTAAAATGCTTTTTAACAGTGAAAGGTTTTTGTCCTATAATGTCTACCTGGGTTACGATACAATGATCGGATGCCAATTTTTCAAAAAAAAAGAATACAATTCATATTCTTCATGTGCTTTAGGCATAAGCTTTAAGCATATTATGTATACCAAAAAAAAAAAAGGAATGGCCTTCATACTAAAAAAATAAACATATTTTTATTTAAACAGAATCTATAATTTCATTTGATTTGATTGATAAAGCCAAATATTGCACAAATTCTTTCAAAAACTAATAATTTTCTTTGAAAACGGGATCAGATTAGATCCCGAAACGTTAGAAATTAACTTTTATTCAGTTTTTCGTTCTTTTTTAATTATTTTAACGATTTATCAAGAATTTTATTAAAAATTCTTTGTTTAGGCAAAATTTTTAAACTGTTAAGGTAATAATATTTTTTAGATAAAGAAGATATAGCACATAAGTATTATTTTAAAAGCAATACTTTTTTACATGCTAAATCAGAGGTAATATGTTGCCAAGCAGGTGCACGTAAAATTTACAAGATTTAACTTGTAATTTTACAATTTTTTAGGAATATTTCTAAAAAATTGTAAAATTACAAGTTAAACCTCTTAAATTTTACGTGTACCTGCTTGGCAAAGTATTATCTCTGATTTAGCAAGTAAATTTACACATTTTTTTACAGTATACTAGTGCTATAGTAGATTATGCCTCTACCCACATTTTAAAATCTAAAAATATCAAATATTAGACAAAAATAGCTTGTCTTATTTATGCGTTTTGGTAAGTTGATAACTTATTTCCTTCAAGATAAGGGGGGTGACTTTTGTACCGCACTGTATATAAATAAAAAAGATTCATTAAAGTACTCTTATAGAATTACGATTCATAGTGGTGAAAGAGAATTGCCAATAACTGAGAGCTGATCATTTTAAAGCAAATAGTGAGTAGATTTTTATTACTCTTCAAACTCCAAACGACTAATCAACATTTTCCAGTATATCTTATAAGATAAGCTTAAGAATCATAAGTTAAGTTAAAAATTTAAGACCTTAAATCCGAAAATATACGCAATAAAAACGTATAGCACCGCGCCAGGACTGAAGCGAGACCGTAGCCGCTGAAACAGACCTGAAACAGTTTAATATTATTTCTTTAAAACGGCACTATAGGATCTAAAGCAGGCCTAAAGACTCTCCGTACGTTTTAGACCGGGTGTTTTTTTTTAACCGGAAACTTTCAAATATCTCGAATACTATGCATTTTAGAAAAGATGTCGGACAAAAGTTGTTTATTTGGATGGGGGAAATAGAATGGCGTATTTATTTTTTAGGGATATTTACTTTTTCAAGGTCATTTTAAGTTCAACTTTGTTTTTTTTTAAATGAAACATATTTTTTTACTGTTATTTAATTCTACTCAAAAAATAAAAATCTTTTGTAAAAACCTTTTTTTGATCAGACTTTTAGTTGCAGAGATAACACAGCCACATAATAGTTTTTTAATGAACACAGTGTTAATTATTCTTTTCTCTATTTTGCCACTCTTATAGCTCATAATCACACGCATTTTGCGTGTTCTTATAGGCCCATAAGAGGTCTGTACTTGTTGTTCTTTTGGGTTGGCAACAGACCTGGCCTATCGCTTGACGTTTTCCGTGCAAATGTCAATGTCGCTTTAAAGTTGAATTTTCTACAAAATTTTGTGTTTAGGTTATTTTTACCATACTAAAATTGTGGCTTGGTTAATTGCAGTAAAAAGAAAAGAGATGACTATAAAATATATTAAAATATCATTTGTTCTTAGAATTTTAAACATGGTGTAAACTGTAATGCCAATCCAAAACAAAAATCCCTAAATCAGTCATCAATTTAAATGTAAGTTTAAAGTGCGCTAAAAACGTATGTTATGAAACTAGTACTTTAATATACTATTTTTTGTAACAGTATTTTTAAACCTTCGCGCATCCTATAACGATTATTTTTTTAGATTTCCATAAAAAAAATACTTGGGGTCATTTAGATAAGAAAAAAAAATAACTAAATACCTATAAGATAAACTTAAATTGTCAGACTCTAATGGTTATGGCTACGAACGAAATTTGAAACAATTAATTTGGTAAATCGATCGGTAAAAGCGGCAGACTAACATCTCTACTCTAAATTTCTCTACTCCCTAACATCCCTACTCCACAACAACTCTACTCCGTAACATCTCTACTCCATAACATCTCTACTCCGTAACAACTCTACTCCGCACTATATGCACTCGATTAGCCACTTGTCTTAACTCAAATGAATATTTGTCATGCTAAGTCACTGTCAAATATGAATTTAATTTATTAATTACTTATTAGTGCATTTTAAGAGTACGCGGTCATTGTGGCTTTTAGAATAATTCATTTATGATTGTTCTAGATTTGAATTTAAAGATAAACTTTTTCTACGAAAAAATAAAATAATCCAGAAGAAGAAGATTCTTTGTTTTTTGAACTGCTCATTTATTATTAAGTGGCTAATAAAGTCCTTATAGTGTGGAGTAGAGTTGTTACGGAGTAGATATGTTATGGAGTAGAGATGTTACGGAGTAGAGTTGTTGTGGAGTAGGGATGTTATGGAGTAGGGATGTTAGGGAGTAGAGAAATTTAGAGTAGAGATGTTAGTCTGCCGTAAAAGCTTTGTTACTGTCTTTTTTTTTAATGATTTCATTGGGCTGTAAAAATAAAAAGCTTTGCTTTCTATAGTGTAGTTCTTGCAGTTACAGGTAGCTTAAACTTAATTAAATTGTATTGATATATTTAAAACTATAACTTTTTACGACTATAAATTTATTACATTTTACGAATCATTCAGATTTTTGTGGTCGAGGGCCAAAAATCCCTAGAAAGCGATATACAGGGTAATCAGTAACTGCCATGCCAAAATTTAAGAGGTGAGTCTACATCCAAAAATATGAAAAAAGTTCCTATAAAGGTTGGTCCGGAAATGGGCCCTAAGGGAGTGGCGGCCCTTTGAAGATGGACATATTAAATGGAGAACAAAAAAAAAATCAATTAAATTTTAATGCTGCAGGGTGAGTCTTTATTTAAAACCGAGCAAAAAGTATTCTTTACCAAAACATCTAAATTTAATATTAAAGGAGTAATAGCCTTTTAAAAAGTAACCTTTTTGGTGGCACGGAATGTTGATTTTTTTTTAAAACAGTTGCTCCTACAGTGTTAAACTATATGACATTGTTTATGTATTTTTACTTAAGGAATCCATATTTTTTACAAAAAATACAAAAAAAGTTCACATAAAAAATTTTGGGGCAAAAATGTGTTAAGCCTAATACATTTTTCCGTTTAGGGACGCCTCTGGATAAATTCAAAACAATAAATTAACATAAACCTATTGCTCTTATCAATACTAGTATACATGCAAAAACTCGTCGCTCTAGCTTAAAGGGTACCAGAGTTATTAATTAAAAACCTTATTTTTATTACAATTCTAAAGGGCCGTAGCTCCTTTAGGGCTCATTTGCGGACCAACATTTTTTGGATGCAGAATCACGTTTTAAATTTTGGCATGGCAGTTGCTGATCACCCTGTATAACAACCTTGTTGAAAAAGGATTTTTTTTGTCGAGCTGTGTAATTTATTGTTTGTGTTTATTCTTGCATAGAATAAAAACAAATATTAAAGCTTTGAAGTCGAAAATGAGCAGTCGAGTAATGTGTAAGACCCTTTATGCAAGAAGTATGTTTGCTAGAATGCTTTAGAATAAAAGAAAACTTTAATCTGTATACTAGCAGACTAAATAGAGCAGCTAAAATTATATTTAAATCTAGCAGTGAGTCAAAAAGGAACTTTTACTACAAGGACCTATGAAAACGAAAAAGGAGGGTATCGTATTTTGGGCTAAATCGCCTGCAACGATAAGACTTTTTATAGATACATAAAAAATAAAATTTCAGCCCTTTTTACATCCCGGAAGATACTTTAATTAATTATTTTAATTACGAATTTTTTACATATGTCAATTCAAAATTTGGCAACATTGCACCTAAGGAAACCGTGACAAGTGTCATATTGTCAAAATAAAAATAACTTTGCACATTGACAACTACGGTGGGGTCAAAGGAAAGGGCCTGTGTTGTGTTCACTGCTCTTGACTATAAAATTAAAATATTTTGTATTTTATTGGTTTTTACGGATTTAATATGCTGTAACTCAATGTGTAATTAGGTTGGACTTATATGACTAGTTTCTTAGGTTTCAGCACGATTATGGAGTTATTTTTAAGGTATTTATACTATAATAACATTGTAAGCAAACCAGCAGCTTTAACGATAACCCAAAGCATGCAGTTCCATGGTACAGTGTTGCCCCAGACAAGCAATTTAATGTGAATTTCAAGGCGTTAAATTAGATTATTTCCATCATAAGATTTAAAACTAGGTTATGAAGAAGTTACACATAGACTTTTAACTTAAATAAACATATTTAATTAATATTGTACACTATTTTTATTATACAATCTACCTAAATGTGATTGTGTTGGTTTTTAGATAAACCAAATATTAAATTTTTTTAATATGATAAAAAGTCACATTTAGCGCAAGAATAATGCATTGTTGTCGGGTTTACGATAAAAAATAATTCCAAACGAGACCCATTTGTTAAACGTTTTTCCATTATATTTTAATGTATCTAAATATATATATATATATATATATATATATATATATATATATATATATATATATATATATATATATTTTACTTTTCCTTCTTATTACAGGTTTCGATAATTCTGAATTAAAAAACGTTTTAGTTTTGATGATAAAAACGTAATTAGTTTTAACTGCCAAAGTATAATCTAAGAAAAGAAACGAAATCTCAAAGAGGCCAAGGTAAACTTTAACTGTACCTAGATTATTTATTTTTCTGTAAAGTATTGGATTTTTTTTTTAATAATTACTTAATTTTAATCAATCCAATAATTTTAAATAATGATTTTATCTTTATACAACCAAAATAATATTTATTTTCAATAATTATATTTGGGTCGTAGGAAAAATAGTTTATATAACTTGTTGAAAAGTATCCTTCCTAAGTCACTTTCCGTACACATTATGTAATACACTATTGTATGATGTAAAATAACTAGATACTTGTTTTTTACTTAAAACTTTTAATAAAAGTTATATCTTTAAGTACTTTGTTAAATTGTAAACCTGATATTTATAAAAAGTTTTTTAGTCCTTTGTTGAAAATATAGATAATTATTGTAAAGCTTTTACTAAAAGTTTTGTTTGGTGAAAAACCTCAGATATAGGTAATGAAAAAATATGCAGTGATCCAGAAATAAGGCACAAAACCTTTAAGGGTGATTAAATTTTTAGTTACGTCTTATGTACACTGTGATTGAAGTCTTATGTCGCATATTAAATGATATGATTCTACATCAAAAAACATGTAAAACCAATATAGGGACATAGGTCCAGAAACGAACCTTAAGGGAGTTGCGAGCCTTTAAAATTTTAATAAAAATAATGTTTTTTAATTGATAATTCAGTACCCTTTAAGATTTAGCTACAAGGTTTTGCATGTAAACTAACCTTAATAAGGCCCATCTTTGTATGCTATTTTCATGTAGGTACTTATTTTAACCGGGGGCGTGCGAAACGGGGTGCCTTCATCTGAAAAGTTACCCGATTTTAATAGAAGTACCCTTATCCATTGTAAAAAATTTTTTTTTTTAGAATTTTATGCTTATGTTGTTTATTTATGATTAAGTTATTAATTTTATCTTATAAATATTTTTTTCTTTCTTTTACCAAGTAAAGTCATTTAAATAAAATTCCCTAACAAGTCAAAATTAACGAAAAAAAAATAACATTATAGTACAAATTATAAAATATAAATAAATCATTTAAATATTATGTTCTATTGCATTTATAATTAAATAATTAAAGCTACATAATAAAGAAAACGTTTAACGATAAATAAGTCAAAACTTTAAAAAATTTGTTCCACTTTTAAATTGTTTAAAGGGAGGCGTAATTTTTACGTCGTAACTAATTTCAAAAATATTTTTACAGTTACTCGTAAAGTATTAAAATCTAGTGACATATGATGATAAATATATCATAAAATCTAATTCTAACACTGTAGCGGTTGCAGATTAACAAATTTTAACTACCTATTTTAAAATATTTTAAATCATTTTAACCAATATTAACTAATTTTAGCAAATTTAAACTTATTTTAACTAATTTTAAGTAATTTTAACGAATTTTAAATAACTTAAACTAAAATAATAATTTTAATTTTTAATGTTATTATAACTATAATTTTAACTAATTTTAATCATGGTCTGTTTCATCAAGCAAGAAAGTAAATTAAAAATCGCACAGTGAATATTTTCAAAACAGATTCGAATATTGCATGTACGAATATACTGCGTAGTTTATTTTATAAAACATAACTATATTCTGTACACAAACATATACTATTCAAACCTGTTGTAAAAATATTTATCCAATACATACAGATAATAAGACAATTACCAGCTTTAGTTTAAATAGATAAACTCAATAATAACCCCCACGTGGATTTTACTTTATTGAGTGGATAATTATTTATTTTACCCACTCAACTGTCACTTGTCAAATTATTTTCTTGTAAATGTCATTAAAATTTTTAATAAAAATATGAATTCCTAAGCTATTTATTGGATAAAACCTTGTATGGCACTCATGGGTAAACCGATATTGCCCTCTCTCATGGGCAATATCTTACTTTACCCGCTAGTACCATAAATAACTATTACTGTGCGATTTTTAATTCACTTGCTTGATGAAACAGACCATAATTTGTACAGTTCTTAAATAATTTTAAGTAACTTTAAGTAATATTAAATAATTTTCACTAATTTTTAAAAGAAATTCTGGTTTTTAAATAATTATAAGTAACTGTAAGTAATATTAAATAAGTTTGAATAATTTTAACTAATTACAACTAATTTTATTTTTGACACATTTTATTTGATTGGTTAAATTCTTACTTAGTTTAGTGTTAATGATTGGGTAAATCAACCTTAACTTTTTAAACAGATGAAATTTAGCCTAACTTCCTTTAATCATTTTATTTTATAGCATCCTTGCAAAATAAAATTTAAATTTTATGTGCAATATCTCGCACCTTACTAAGTATACAATACGGTTTAAAAATTTAATGGTCGATAGGTCATCAAAATTTTATGTTGGTCGTAACATAGCTGTTACATATTGAACGGCTAAAGCTGAAAAAGCTTTCAGCGTTGATAAGATTATTCTCTATTCAGTGTTCTGTAATCTTTCTTGCCCCCTTTTAATAAAATTTACGGTGCCAATTAAAAAATTTCAATAGTTTTCTCCTGACCTTTTCCTTACATTTATTTATTCATAAGGCACAAAATACTTAGCCGATAGTTTATTAGAGCCTACACACATAAAAATAAACAGTTGTATATATACAGGGTAGTCCATTTATTATGACTGTCCTTAATATTTTAATAACTGATATATACGGTGTGTCCCAGAACCATCTTTAAAGGTACTGTAATTTCCCACAACATTGGTCCAGATTCATACAACTATGGTCCAGCTTCACACCTATATTCCATGTGCAGCGTATTTAAAAAAACTTTGTGAACGTGTTGCTGACAAAAATAATATCCCATTTCACGAAAATAATGAAAATATTTAAAAATATTTACCCCCGACCCCCGTGGGGTAAGCAACCTTGAAAACCCCCATACATCAATTTTCAAATTTTTGTAAAACAATGTATTTTTCGCCATTTGCCCCCCTTGCCGCACACCAATGTTCACCAAAAACAATCCCGAGCGAGAACTTTTGGTAACATACCTGTATGCCAAATTTCAAGTCTCTAGCTGAAAGCGTTCTTAACTTATCGTGCCCACAAGATTTCCCGGACCGACCGACAATTTTTTTTTTGCTCAAAATTGATTTATATCGACATAAAACGTCATAAAACGCAAAAATACACAAAAAAAAATTTGAAATTTTTTGCACGAAATTTTGAAAATTTTCAAAATGGGAAAGCAAAAATAAAAAAAAAAACGGGGAAAAAATACCAAAAAATTATTTTATTATGTATTTCAACTTTCAAATGATTAGTAAGACATAAAAAATGTGTTTTTTAATTTTTTAATATTTTAATAATAAAAAAAAAATTAGAGCCCTCCCTTTTTAGAATCTAGGCCCAATGTGGGTTTGCCAACATTACCCAATGTAGAAAACATTGGCACGATAATGTTTGGCCAACGGGAGGCCAACGAACCAATGTTTGCTGGGAACTTTGTTGATTTTAGAATATAACGTCGTCATTGCAATAAGCTCTTATAACTTTTTTTTATAACTTTTTTTGATACATAAAGGATGTCCCAGACCTCGCGACCATCCTTAAACTGACACATAAAGCTTCGGTTTCCTCCAAAAGTCGCAGTCGCGGACGACTAAGACCGGGTAGCCGGGATCAGATTGTCACGACCCTACTGTTTTACTCGGTCTCGCCAGTCGCCAGTCGCAATTCTGTTAGCTGACCATTTTATAAACAGCTGTTTGTATGCCTTTCAATCAGTATGAATATCTCTAAAAAGTCGGTTCTTTTAATGTTTCTGAATTATCAAGCGGAAGAGTAGAATCTCCTCCGCTTAATAACATTACATCATGAAGAAAAAAGGGTAAAAGTTGATGAGATGTTTCGGCTAAGAGAGGTGGAGGAATTTCAAGCAATTCTAATTGAGTGAAACAATGAAAGACACTTGTCACAGCGCAAAACCACCTGTTTCACCGTCAAATTCGTAACGAAATAGTCGTACGTCAGCTCCCGGAGCGGTCAAGCGACCGGCTACCAAACGAACGGCGACTGGTAGTTAGCAGTAACGACTCGGCAGCAGCTAGGAAAACGGGGATATTTAAAATGCATTGGAGATGTCTCAACGACTCGGTCGCGGCTACCCGGTCGCAGTCGTTAGCGACTGCGACTTCTGGAGGAAACCGAAGCTTAATATCGCACCCGTTACAGAACAGTGTCATAACACAAAAATTTGAACAATGAGTTTAGTGTATTATTACTGCCCTTATTGAGATCTACCGATATATGTAATGTGGGCTTGTCAACGGGCGTCCAACCTACAATATGTGGGTTATATCCTAAAATCAAGTTAAATTTACAATTATATTTTAAAATTATGGCATAAAGGCTTTATGATAAAGCCTGGTATGAATTTACTTTTAAAATTCTGGTGCCCTTAATTAAGTTGCAGGAAATATTTTTACAGTGTAGCTTATCTCACATAGTGACCTTTTTATGTTCTAGTATATACAATAGTCTTGTTCCCTTTGGATGTAAGTCACGAGATGAGGGCGATGCCACCATAATACAGTGGCGTAATCAGAAGTGCCGTGCATACCAAATGCAGATGATCTCTTTGAAAATGCATGTCTAGACTGGGTAAATTTAACCAGAAGGTGTTCCATAGTAGTTCAGGGATACGAGCAAAAAAATACCCTGTTGGGGACACTCGCTCATCCAGAGGTCTGTCAGGTTTTTCAGACGTATAGAAGCAAAACCTATGTATTTGCTGCCGCGGATTTGGTGTGGTTTTTAAGATATTAACAATTAAAGGTCAGAAAATGTCTATTTTTGCACATTTTTGCATACCAGTAAAAAAGTTGAGTTTTTTATCAACAATCAAAGTAACCATATTGTAGGAAATTGAAAAACCTTCAAAATGGCGTTTTAAATGTCGATAGGATGATTTGTTGCTTAGAACACTGCAAAAAACGATCAAAATTTGCATATCAATCAATAAACAATAAATTTTGCAAAAATCAACCTACGACTTTGTTATTGTGTAAAAAGTTGTGTCTTATAGTACTCAATATGTGGTTAAAATTTCAGAAGGATTCATTCAATAGTTTTTGCAAAATTACAATTCTTTATCCCAGAGATGTTTTTTTTTTTGCCATAATATGCGTACAATAATGAAGATATAATGATTCTAAAGGTATCTTATGAAAGGGGAGGAATAACTTTGCTGCAATTACTTTTAGGAAAATGATTTTTTCATATTCGGAAAGCTGGTATTTTTACACGAATTTAGAAATAAAAAAGATTGTTCTAGGTTAACATGGGGAAAAGTTAGTCACTTTTTTTTTAATTCACAGCTACTTTCTTTACATAAAATTGAATAAAAATCAATTATTTATAACAATATTTTGTATATTAAAATATAAATTACCCATTCCTATATTTGCCAATAACAATAACACAAAAAATATTGATATTTTGCAAAAAAAATTGTTTTAAACATTATTACAAAAAAATGTTTTTGCCTAAAAACTTGACAGACGTCTGGATGAGCCCGTGCCATGGCGAAAGTTTTATATCCCTGGACTATAGTTACGGGTGCCACAGTGACACTATTTTTTACTTTTTTACTGGGGGAGAAGAAAGAAACTCTGAAAAACCTGTACCTACACCTTAATTCCTTCCACAGGAAGTAATCCCTATTACGATTTTCTCCGAATTTTCTTTAAGATTGTTTCCTTAGCAGTTATCTGCCTTCCTAAGCTAAAAGGTCCTATCTGTTTACGTTAAACCTATGTAGATAGGATGTTTCAGCTTAGCACGGCTGTTATGGCAAACTATGTTTTCTAGAATTTGATTTATTTGTTCGTTTTTAGGTCTATACATTCCGAAAAAACGATTTTCTGTGTCCGTCCGTCCCTTCGTCTGTCTGTTCACAATGCTTAAGGATATACCGCTTGACAGATAAAAACCAAACTTTAAACTTGAGATTTTTAGGGGATTGTTCAGTAGGGGTTTTCTAGTTCTGTACTCTCCGCATAAAAGTTGTTTAATAAGAAAAGAAACATAAAAAATTCGGTTTCCTTAAAAATGATTTTTTTTTTTGCTTAAACCAAATGTTTTGCTTGATTAAAGTTGTGTTATGAGGGTGGAATCCATTTTAGTAAAAAATGTTCATTTTTTAAGTGGATTAACTGTCATATTTTATTTCAGAAATATATGAACTACTTTGAAAGCACCGGCGTACAAATTTCTGTATTTTTGTAACGCTCTGTATAGTTAGTCTATTTTTAAGAAGTAATAAATTAACTTGCGGCGAATAATTGATCTATCTACAATGAAATGCCGACTGAAGATCCTCGTCTCAGTTGATATTCAAGTTGACCTAGATTTTGGTGACTCAGTACTTTAGGCCATAAATATAGGATAATAAGTGTCAGTTGCGAACTAATTAGTGTCCGTATATTCACGATTTAAGACGACGCTAATGGTTATTAATCGCTACAGTTCTGTTTGTCGGTACTGTTAAAATTGCAATTAAATTCAGATTTATTAGATTTTAGGGTATATAAAGCTATGATTTTTGCAGAAATGGATCAGTTATTTGACGAGCTTGTACGTGACACTTGCCTCCGCAAATATTAAGTTAGTGTAAAGTGATTGTTTAAATAATGTAAGTGTTAAGACTTGTATTAATTTTGCATTTTTGAGACTTAGAAAATTTAACTGTTAAAAAATATGATTGACAATTTTTAAATAATAAGTGAATATATACTATTAAAAAATGAAAATTAATTTATGTAAAAGAGACTTAGAATTTTCCGTGCCGCGATTTAAAATTATATTTTAAACATGAACATTAAAATTCGAGAAATATTTAGGGTGTGGTCATTATAAACTTTTATAAATGTATTTTAAATTGAAGAAAAATATTCAACTATGGAACACAGTAAACAGAACTAGAAAATTAGTTAAAAGATTTAACTAAGAAATATAAGTATAGATCAGTTTGACCAAATGTAATAATTTGAAATTATGTTATTAAATTTAATTAGTAATTAAAAAAAAAAAAAAAAAAAATCATAGCTTTATATACCCTAAAATCTAATAAATCTGAATTTAATTAGCGTCGTCTTAAATCGTGAATATACGGACACTAATTAGTTCGCAACTGACACTTATTATCCTATATTTATGGCCTAAAGTACTGAGTCACCGAAATCTAGGTCAACTTGAATATCAACTGAGACGCGGATCTTCAGTCGGCATTTCATTTTAGATAGATCAATTATTCGCCGCAAGTTAATTTATTACTGCTTAAAAATAGACTAACTATACAGACCGTTACAAAAATACAGAAATTTGTACGCCGGTGCTTTCAAAGTAGTTCATATATTTCTGAAATAAAATATGAGTTAATCCACTTAGAAAATGAACATTTTTTACTAAAATGGATTCCACCCTCATAACGGTTGTATTATAGTTTAGTTTTATTTTAGAATAGTAGTTTTTAAATCTAGTAAATTAATATTCTTACTTAAATCTACTTACTTATTTATTTGTAGATGTCTCTGTCTGTTCAAGTTCAAATAAAAATGCTTTTATAGTGCAAAAAAAACACCCTGTTGAATTGAAAGATAGGATTTTGAAAATTTTAGGGTAAATTAAAAAAATACGAGAATCTCAAAAATATATATGCCAAGGACCTACTGTCAGAGTAAGTACGTGAAAAAAAATAAAAAGCTTATAATGAAAGTGCAGAGTTTACTTAATTGCTCTTTTGTGGCAAAACTATTAAATCTGTATAAAAATTTTATAGGACTTAATTTGTAGATTATAAAATTCTCTACAAAAATATTTATACAAATATTTTTTTATTTTGCTTAGTTTTTTCGTAAAAAGTAAATAAATGAAAAACAAATAAAATTACACAGTGTAAACTTTTTTCCCGAGCCTAAAAAAATATTTTTCTTATCAATTTAAAGGCGCAGAATCTAAATTTGACCTTCTTATTTTTTAAATTTTAGTACAGGCAATCATGCCAATTTAAAAATAATTTATAAAACAAAATATTGTGTTTTTTTTTGTTTTTTTTTTTAATGGTTCTACATCATAAAAATATCACTTTATTACATAAGAACCATATTACGTAATTTTTTTTTAGTTCATGTTTGACCCCCTAGTAATGATTTTTGACAATTTATAGCATGAGTACGTGGCGATAAGCTTGTCCACTTATGCACCCTTCTTCTTACCCTCCACCCCTACTTAGTTTTGTCACATTATCCATTTTTTTTCATAATATCCCTATTTATTCTACCTATGAATTTAAAGTTTCCATGTTTTAAGTTGGGTATTTTTTAACTAATATTGAGTCGCAGAATCTAAATTTGTCCTTGGAATATTTTTATCTCCCATGATTTTAGAACAAAAGAGGGATAAAATAATGATTTTTTAACATTTTTATATAACTTTTCCCAGAAAACTTAGGTAATAGAAATATTCTGAGGCCAGATTCGGTTTCAGCGACCCAAAATTAGTTAAAAAACATATGACTCCAATCAGGACAAGGAACCGTGTTGCCTAGTATAATCATCTGAATCCGTTTTTTTCGCTATGCCAATACTTTCTTCTCTCCGAGGTCGCTCGAATGTAAAAAAACACTCTATATTTAAAATTCTATTCTTACATTATAATGCATTATAGAATATCTCTCCTGAAAAATCAGCTTTCCTGTAAACTAAATAGAATTTTAGAATAGTTTTTATTCAACAAACGTACCAGAAGATCCCAAAGTCGCGAATATAGTCGGCTTTTCTGCATTAAGCAAATATACTTACAAGTCCAGGATTCTAGTCTTTTTGCATGGAATTTAAAAAATAAAATAAAAAAAAAATAATTTTTACCACCTTATCCCGATTTATACCAAAAACAATCCCTTTATTTAATGAATCTATATTATATTACAACCTACACACAGGTTTTTACTCCCAGGTAGCAAGGGATGTTATATTAAAAGAAATTAACATCACTTTCGGGTGTATTTTTAAACTAAATCATAACATCACATAATATTGAAAAATTACATGTATTTAACATCACATTTGCAACGTAACACGTGTGACGTGACAACCATGTTATTTAATAACAAATATTTAGCAACGCTGTGAATATATCGCATGTCACATATTAACGTGGCTTTCACGTGAATGTCATGTTATTTTGCTTCTCACCGACGTTCGAAGCAAAAAAATTGTAACGACATAAATCGTCACTTTGTAATATAGCAAGGGTTAATTAAACTATTCGTTTACTTACGTTATAATTTATGTTTATTTTGTATATAAATAGTTACGTACGTACAGAACTATTTTGTATCTGGGACTATTTTGTAGCAGGAACTGAATTCTAACCATATGAGTCTCTATTCCATAGTTCTACCTGAAAATAACATAAAGAAAACATAATTAGAATATGATTTTTAATAATAAAGAATCATATGACTTATTTCTCTATAGTGCATTTGTCTATGGACTTACCTGGTTTTTATATGTTTCAGAGTCTATTGAGGGTTGGATTTCACTGGCTTTCATCTGTAGCTTGTTTCTCCTGGAAAGTTTCGTATGATTATTTCTTCGGGATAATCCAGAATTTGTTGAAAATAGTTTGCTGGAACTGCTCACTTAGATTCAGTATTTTGTTTATACTTAGTTCACAGGACACTTAGTATTCTGTTCGTATTTTTATTAGTTTTGCTGATAAACAATAAGTATTGTTTATATTTGTTTCTTAGAGTAATATTTTGAGGTTAGATATCACTAATACGGATTTATTAGGAAACATTCTTTTAATTAGTTATTATTTTTGATGTCGTTTCAGTTACCTTTATTAGGAATCCTATACGGTAAAACTGTAGTTGATAATGACTTGCATAGATGTCGCTAATAGTTCAGAAATAGGATTTTATTTACCTGAAGGGTTCATACCGGTTGATAAGGTCGATTTTCGCTCTTTCTTGATGAACTCTGTACAATGGTGGTGTCATTTTGACGAGTGTTTATTTTCTGTAATCATCGAAGTAATCCTTCATGTATTTTTATTTAAAGTTAGTGAAAATGAATATATAAACAATGCGGAAGATATTATAACTGGTATTTTCTACAATTATGCATTTATAACGTTTCGATGGACATCGAAGACTTAGAATGACATGTAAGTTAAGTTTTTCTGTTTCTTAGAATATTTCTGAGATATAATTATTGTTTTAGCACCATTAATTAAGCACAATCACTAGACCATTAATTAATTACCATTTCTATACCATTAATATGGAATTACATTAATTTAAGTTGAAGTTTATTTTGGTATATTTGATATACAAGTTCTCCGCATGGAGTGATGTTCTGTTGGAACATGGTTCTGTATTTTTCGGCATAGATAAATTCTATATGACCGTCTAGCAGACAATTTTATATTGGACATAATTTTCAAAAGCATATTTAATCCCGGACAACATTTTCAATCGTACATTTTATCCTGGAAGATAATTTTTCCAAAGTAGATGGGACAGCCTATATTTTTTTTTCTTTCATTTGAGAAATGAATTCATCAGCATAGGGGAGACTTGCACAGATGGAGACGATGGAATTCATACCTCATGGATTTTGCAGAAACCAGCTAAGTACTCATTCTGAAAACTTTTGAAAGCAATATTTCATATTTTTAAATTCTTTTATTTCAATATTTTTATAACTGTAAACTTTATCAGATCTGATATAGTATTGATTAATACTATATGCCCTTCTGGCTTTTGTTCATTTTTAGGTACTTATTTTTTTTAAAACATTTAATCTCATTTATTAATTATTAAATATCATACTTTTGATTAAATGATTTCTAATTTAAGCATGACTTTTATACACTGTAAGAAATGATTGTTGTTTACATACATTTCTTGGTGCTTGCTGAACTTCATGTTTTCTTTATACATTTAAGTCGAATGATTTCTGAATTTAGTAATTTTTATTAAGATTTCTTTAATTATATCTTAATATAATTACACATATTTTTTAGATATATTAATACATTACTTGATGTGCTTTCATTAAGTTTATTTATAATAAATTTCTCAAATGAATTATCTTATTTTATTTAGGGGTTATATTTTCTCAAACTGAAAAGCTTAAGTATTTACACTAGGTTGTTACTTACCTAAAGGAGTAAAAGCTAAAGTAACTGGCGCCCCTAACAACATTAATCAATTCTTTCTATTTTTCCCTTGCCCATACCCATTGCTCCGCTGTCAAAACTAGCCGTTGGCAGTGAACGTATTAATTACGGTACACTAATATTGGCGCCCAAGAACGTGGTATTTGGATAGATAGAACACTTGTTTTTTTAATTTTACTCCATTTTTCTCAGTGTATTTTTTATAAAAATCTAAAGCTTATTTTTTTCAGTGTAACTTAAAGTTCATTTTGAGAAAAACTACATATAACTGTTGAATAAAATATTTTTTGTTGAAAATTAAGTCAAATTAGAGTTAATCTGATAAGTATATCAGATATGTGTTTTTTATGTTTTTTCTGAATTTTATGGAATAACATGGAATAGAGAAATTTTGGCGTGGGTTCAGTTTTTCTAGAAATTATCTTTTATTCAATAGAAATAAATGGATAATAGGGTATTTATTTATGCGAAGGATATGAATAAATATTAGCTAATTTTGTAGTTTTGGAGACTATTTATAATTATTAATTTGTCCAATTGAGATAAATAATAATTTAGTATTTTTTTGACATATTTGGGAAATTTTCCAAAGTATGCAAAAACTTTGTTGAGCAGTGTACACAAAAAACAAATAATTTGTGGTACAGTATAAATATTTTATTATAAAATAAATATTTTGAGTAAATTGAATTTAAATTTTGAAAATAATTATTCAAAATGGAAGATTTAGATAAAATGGAAATTAGATTTTTGACTGCAGAAATGGTAAATTATGAACTTCGTATAAGACATTTAACAGTAAAAAATAATAGAGCATCTAGAATTAAAGTTTTAGGTAGAGCCATAGCTAGGGAAGATCCTAAAGTAAAATATGTAGATCCGACTTTTAATTTTAACAGTGAAGTGGAAAATATTAATAGAATTTTAGATAGTATATCTTCAGAAATTGTAGAATATCATGGTGATTATAGTTTAGCTGATTTAAGAAAATTAAAAACTTATTTAGTGCATGTAACAAATCGTCTGCAACGTTTTCCTGAAGTAGAAGAAAATAAAGTTAGACGTATTCAATTTTTAGAAATAACAAAAGCAACTTGTTTAGAAATAGAAGCAGATATTTTAGATCTTTATGAAAAATCTGGTAAAAATTCAGATCTTACTCAAGTAAATAATAATATTTCATTACATAATAGTACACAGTTTAGTCCTAATGTTTCTAGTAAAAAAGATAATGATTATTTAAAATCAGTACCAGTTTATAAATGGAATATTAATTTTGATGGAAAGTCTAATGTTTTAAATTTTATTGAGCAAGTTGAATATATGAAAATAAGTAGAAATGTTACAGACGAAATGTTATTTAAATCCGCATATGACTTATTCAAAGAACCAGCATTGTCATGGTTTCTCTCAATTAAAGATAATTTAAATTCGTGGTCTCAAATAATTCAAGCATTAAAAAAAGATTTTCTTCCAGCTAACATAGATGATAGAACATGGGATGATATCCGTTCTAGATATCAAAATCCCGATGAATCTATCGCAATTTTTATAGGTGCTATGGAAACCTTGTTTAAACGTTTAATTCATGCTGCAAGTTTATATACTAGACTTAAGACGATTAGAGAAAGAATATTACCACATTATTTTACACCATTATCACTTATAGAAATAAATGATTTAGAAGATTTAAAGGACAGTTGTAAAAGAATAGATGAAGCTTATCAATTAAAACAAAAGAGCATAGCAGGTAAAAGTGTGGCAAAAAATAAAGCAGTTAATAAAGTAAATATCCTAAGTTCGGATATAAATCAAAATTTTAGTAGTAAATGTAATTGTAGTCATAATACCACAGTGTCCAAACTTACCCCATCTTCCTCTACTCGTCAAAGTTCAGTATGTAATAGTAGTCAAGTTTCTCAAATTAGTCAAAGTACCAATCAAAGCTTTAATAATACACAGAATAGTAATAATAAAAGTAGACAAGTAATTTGTTATAACTGTAACCAACCAAATCATATTTTTAGCAAATGTTTAGCTAAAAGAACAAAGTTTTGTTATAAATGTGGATATAAAGATGTAGTTTTTAAAAATTGCCCTTCCTGTACAAAAAAACTAAATAGGAAAGTGGATGATTTTAGTCGGCATTCACTTAATAAAAAGGCTAAAAATAATAATGACAGTCAGGTAAAAAAGGATAACAAAACTACTTTTTGTAAAAACATTTATTATAATAAAAATAATATCAATTCTTTACAAAAATCAAGTGTAACAGAAACAAATAAACGCTTTTATTTGAATGAATGGAAAGATTGGTTGGATAAAGTTAAAAATTTTTATAAACCGTATAGTTTGTCTGTAATTAATAAAAATTCTTTTATTAAATTACCTAAAGATAACCGTCCATATATTAAAGTAAATATTTTTGATAAAAATATAACAGCTTTGATTGATACAGGTGCAAATTGTTCAGTGGCTGGTGGTCACGCGATTAAAATTTTAGAAAAATTTAATTTAAAAATTGATAAATGTCTTATACCGCATGTTACTACAGCTGATAAATCTAAACAGTTAGTAACTGGTGTTGTTTATTTACCTATTAAAGTAGATAATGAAGTTAAGATTTTACAAGTCTTGGTTGTTCCTTCTTTGGAAACAAATTTTATTTTTGGTGTGAATTTTTTACAATTGTTTTCTATGACTCTGGATTTTTCTGATGAATCTTGGAATAATAAAATTAATAATTTGAATGTGATCAGTAATAACAGTGATAGTCAGGATATAAATAAAGATAATTCAGTAGGCTTATGTGACTTGACAGACGAACAGAAAAAGATAGCAGATAAATTTGTTAGTTTATTTAAAGAATTATATAGCGAAAAAATAGGTAGAACAAATTTAATAGAACATGATATAGATACAGGAAATAATAAACCTTTTAAAATGCGTCAATATCCTTTGTCACCTTATTTAATAGAAATTTTACATAAAGAGTTAGATAAAATGTTAAAAGATGATATAGTTTCACCATCTTATTCTGATTTTAATTCACCAGTTTTATTAGTAAAAAAAGCTAATGGTACATACCGTTTTTGTTTTGATGGACGTAAATTAAATTCTATTACAAAAGGTGATTCACATCCTTTACCAAGGATAGACTCCATTTTAAGTTTATTAGGCGATGCAAAATATATATCAAGTATAGATTTAAAAAATGCTTTTTGGCAGATTCCACTTACAAAAACTGCTAAAGAAAAAACTGCATTTTCCGTACCTGGTAGGGGACTATTTGAATTTAATGTAATGTGTTATGGACTCAAAAATGGAACACAAAGTCAGCAAAGATTAATGGATAAACTTTTTCCTTTCTCCTTTTATCCAAATATATTTGTTTATATTGATGACATTATAATAGTATCAAAAACTTTTGAGGAACATATTAAATTACTTCAAATAGTACATGAAAAATTAAAATCTGCTAATCTTACAATAAATTTTGAAAAAAGTAATGTAACGACATAAATCGTCACTTTGTAATATAGCAAGGGTTAATTAAACTATTCGTTTACTTACGTTATAATTTATGTTTATTTTGTATATAAATAGTTACGTACGTACAGAACTATTTTGTATCTGGGACTATTTTGTAGCAGGAACTGAATTCTAACCATATGAGTCTCTATTCCATAGTTCTACCTGAAAATAACATAAAGAAAACATAATTAGAATATGATTTTTAATAATAAAGAATCATATGACTTATTTCTCTATAGTGCATTTGTCTATGGACTTACCTGGTTTTTATATGTTTCAGAGTCTATTGAGGGTTGGATTTCACTGGCTTTCATCTGTAGCTTGTTTCTCCTGGAAAGTTTCGTATGATTATTTCTTCGGGATAATCCAGAATTTGTTGAAAATAGTTTGCTGGAACTGCTCACTTAGATTCAGTATTTTGTTTATACTTAGTTCACAGGACACTTAGTATTCTGTTCGTATTTTTATTAGTTTTGCTGATAAACAATAAGTATTGTTTATATTTGTTTCTTAGAGTAATATTTTGAGGTTAGATATCACTAATACGGATTTATTAGGAAACATTCTTTTAATTAGTTATTATTTTTGATGTCGTTTCAGTTACCTTTATTAGGAATCCTATACGGTAAAACTGTAGTTGATAATGACTTGCATAGATGTCGCTAATAGTTCAGAAATAGGATTTTATTTACCTGAAGGGTTCATACCGGTTGATAAGGTCGATTTTCGCTCTTTCTTGATGAACTCTGTACAATGGTGGTGTCATTTTGACGAGTGTTTATTTTCTGTAATCATCGAAGTAATCCTTCATGTATTTTTATTTAAAGTTAGTGAAAATGAATATTTAAACAATGCGGAAGATATTATAACTGGTATTTTCTACAATTATGCATTTATAACGTTTCGATGGACATCGAAGACTTAGAATGACATGTAAGTTAAGTTTTTCTGTTTCTTAGAATATTTCTGAGATATAATTATTGTTTTAGCACCATTAATTAAGCACAATCACTAGACCATTAATTAATTACCATTTCTATACCATTAATATGGAATTACATTAATTTAAGTTGAAGTTTATTTTGGTATATTTGATATACAAGTTCTCCGCATGGAGTGATGTTCTGTTGGAACATGGTTCTGTATTTTTCGGCATAGATAAATTCTATATGACCGTCTAGCAGACAATTTTATATTGGACATAATTTTCAAAAGCATATTTAATCCCGGACAACATTTTCAATCGTACATTTTATCCTGGAAGATAATTTTTCCAAAGTAGATGGGACAGCCTATATTTTTTTTTCTTTCATTTGAGAAATGAATTCATCAGCATAGGGGAGACTTGCACAGATGGAGACGATGGAATTCATACCTCATGGATTTTGCAGAAACCAGCTAAGTACTCATTCTGAAAACTTTTGAAAGCAATATTTCATATTTTTAAATTCTTTTATTTCAATATTTTTATAACTGTAAACTTTATCAGATCTGATATAGTATTGATTAATACTATATGCCCTTCTGGCTTTTGTTCATTTTTAGGTACTTATTTTTTTTAAAACATTTAATCTCATTTATTAATTATTAAATATCATACTTTTGATTAAATGATTTCTAATTTAAGCATGACTTTTATACACTGCAAGAAATGATTGTTGTTTACATACATTTCTTGGTGCTTGCTGAACTTCATGTTTTCTTTATACATTTAAGTCGAATGATTTCTGAATTTAGTAATTTTTATTAAGATTTCTTTAATTATATCTTAATATAATTACACATATTTTTTAGATATATTAATACATTACTTGACGTGCTTTCATTAAGTTTATTTATAATAAATTTCTCAAATGAATTATCTTATTTTATTTAGGGGTTATATTTTCTCAAACTGAAAAGCTTAAGTATTTACACTAGGTTGTTACTTACCTAAAGGAGTAAAAGCTAAAGTAACTGGCGCCCCTAACAACATTAATCAATTCTTTCTATTTTTCCCTTGCCCATACCCATTGCTCCGCTGTCAAAACTAGCCGTTGGCAGTGAACGTATTAATTACGGTACAAAATCGATATAAGATGATGTTGATAGAGTAAATTATTACAAGGAAATTGTATACACATTATACGATTTCCACGGATAGGGGGCTCTGCCGGGCTTCTCAAGACCACGGACACGGATTAAGGGAATATATTCTCCGCTTAATCTGCAATTTCGTATTTAGAATCTATCTGTTTCAATCTGTGATTGTTTCAATTACTGATTGATTTTAAATCCGATTTTTTTTATAGGGTTATAGCGTTTTTAATGGTTTTAATTTAGAAAAAGCTAATATCCTAGGATATTATTTAAATATTAAAGTAACAGTAACGGCATCCATAAGATATTAGATATAACAGGAATGTGGATTTATGATGTCACAAACACGTTATTTTCGGGATGTCATTGTGTGATGTTATTAGGGGCGGACTTAGGACATCCCCACCATGCTACATTCTTGTTAAATGAGACTACAATCTTAACATCACATGTCACATATAAACGTGGCTTTCACGTGAATGTCATGTTATTTTGCTACCTGGGCTCCCTTTAAAAAATAATCTTCCGAATTACACATGATTCTTCGAATTATCGGGAAAAATTCACAGTTTTCATTCAAATTTGCTGTCAAAGGAAATAATTACTCCAGGGCATCGCCCCGGTCATAATTATTTCCAGACAACAAATTTTCATGAAAACAGCGATTTTTTCCCGCATAATTCTCAATATCTTGTATAATTATATATGAAAATTTGAAGTTTGGACTTTGAGTTTCACTCATTCTCTGACAACAAATATGGAATATCAGATAATTGTCCAAACCAGAAATTTTGCAAATCACAGGTATCTTAAATAAAATAAATTGCAAAAGTGGAGTATATGATTTTAAAATTTAAATGCCTGATTTTTAAATTAAAATATACTTAGAAACCAAACTATAGTTTTTAGACTAGGGAGCGTTCAAGTATTACGTAACGCAAAATTTGACCATTTTTTACCACCACCCCCCCCCCATGTAATGCGGCGTAACATTTTCGTCTCTTTAAGCCTAGATCATTGTTAAAAACGTGATCCAATAAACATTTTATAAGTTTATAATTTTTTAAGTGTTACGTAACATTTTTACTGACACCCACCTCCCCTCTGTAACGCGGCGTAACGTTTTTGAGACCCCCCTCCCTAGCGCGTTACGTAATACTTGAACGCTCCCCTAGCGTAAATGTAACTTCATGCTGCGTTTCTAAAGCAGACAGTTTACACCCTTGTTATATAAATAAGTAATTTGATTTTTTTTTTCCAAAATTGTATTTTGAATATTTTTCTCGCATATAGATATGCGGATATTTTGGAAATAGATATTTGATTTTCCACCCAGCTCTCCTGGCCTACAGGCAAACATACTTACAGAAGAGAAAGAGTCTTATATTATATTCAATTGTTCTTTTCCGGGCGACTACGATTTGCAACCGGAAGTCTATTAGTGACGTAGTATATAGGACTGATAATAGAGGGCGAGCTGACCGGAACTTCCGTTACAAAGGCACGTCGGAAGTGTCCATGCCATTGATACATTCAGGCGAAACATTTCGATGCTTTTGGGAATATTTATGTTGAAATAATTAGAATGGAATAAATATGTTGAATAACAATTTGACACTGACATAGCTGCTGCAGCTTTATCATTAAGCTGCAGATGCGTGTGTACTTGGAAACCTTTAAATTTTTCTTGTTTTTCTTACACACTGGTTCCTAGCAAAATTAACCCTGCAGTACCCGCACGCATCTGACACATGCAGGCGTTACAATTTTAAAGGTTGCGGGATAAGGTTAGAAAATTATTTTTTTCACCACTAGCCTAAAAGCACATCTTTACTACTGTTCATTGGTAGAAATTTTATTTCTCTACCTATGACGTCAGAGGTTCTAAAAATAATGAAATTGCAGCATGGTTAATAATGAATTTTTATTCAACTGTTTTGGCATCTGACGTTTCACATAATTATTAAATCACATTGCTATTTACAAGTGTCTTTAAGCACTAAATTTATTTACTGCATGATAAATAACTAATTTGATTTTTTTTTCCAAAATTGTATTTTGAATATTTTTCTCGCATATAGATATGCGGATATTTTGGAAATAGATATTTGATTTTCCACCCAGCTCTCCTGGCCTACAGGCAAACATACTTACAGAAGAGAAAGAGTCTTATATTATATTCAATTGCTCTTTTCCGGGCGACTACGATTTGCAACCGGAAGTCTATTAGTGACGTAGTATATAGGACTGATAATAGAGGGCGAGCTGACCGGAACTTCCGTTACAAAGGCACGTCGGAAGTGTCCATGCCATTGATACATTCAGGCGATACATTTCGATGCTTTTGGGAATATTTATGTTGAAATAATTAGAATGGAATAAATATGTTGAATAACAATTTGACACTGACATAGCTGCTGCAGCTTTATCATTAAGCTGCAGATGCGTGTGTACTTGGAAACCTTTAAATTTTTCTTGTTTTTCTTACACACTGGTTCCTAGCAAAATTAACCCTGCAGTACCCGCACGCATCTGACACATGCAGGCGTTACAATTTTAAAGGTTGCGGGATAAGGTTAGAAAATTATTTTTTTCACCACTAGCCTAAAAGCACATCTTTACTACTGTTCATTGGTAGAAATTTTATTTCTCTACCTATGACGTCAGAGGTTCTAAAAATAATGAAATTGCACCATGGTTAATAATGAATTTTTATTCAACTGTTTTGGCATCTGACGTTTCACATAATTATTAAATCACATTGCTATTTACAAGTGTCTTTAAGCACTAAATTTATTTACTGCATGATAAATTAAAAAATATTAACTAAATTAGTACCTATAAAACATGTTTTACAAAAAAACACTTCGAAAAGTGAAAATAATTGGTTCATCTTATTCAACCATAGATTATACAACCCACATATTACCGTAAAGATCATAGATTACTAGAAGTACAACCCCCATATATTTGATATTAGATATATATTTCTTAAGAAACAGATCTATTTCTTGAACCTTTTTCACTAAAATTGAATCTCATCCATATCTCCTAATACTAAGGATGACTAAGCCTTTTTCTCTTAAATTTACACGATAAGTAAACTCATTTTAAATTAAAATTAAGATAAAAAACACTTTTTTTACAAACTACTTGTATAACAGCAAAAAATAAACAAACATTTGACATATTTTGACGTTTTTTAACAAATGACACAAGACCCACTATAATCTATAAAAAACAGTTTGTCCCGATATTTAATGCCACCACTGTACATCTAGGGTCATATAAGCATGGTAACAAAAACCAAAAATTACGAAGCATAGTTCAGAAACAGGTACTGTCCCACTCAATAATATGGGTATTTCCCCATAAATATGATCAGATTAATCCTATTTCTCCAAATACTTTGAGGTTAAACAAAAGTTGATCCATATTAAGCAGTAAAATCACGTCCTAGCAAGCGCACATTTATAGTCAGCCATCAAAGGATTTTATGTGGGGTCCTTGCGCCTACCGAATACAATAGTAAAGCAGCATTCGAAAAATTGTAACCATCAGCATGTTGATGGGTACGCACGATGATTATTCGCAGAACATTTTTAGCGAGTTTGGAATAGTAAATTATGCACTATTATTATGCAAAATGGCTATTCCATACGTGTTGTAGACTATACTTTTTCTTCGACTGCAAATATGAAACACTGTATGGCTTTTTGCGGACAAGGTTAAAAACAATGTTTTTTGTGACTCGACATTGTAAATGCAACACATATTTGTAAATAAAGCAATTAATGTTATTTAATAATGTTATCAAATCAGTACTTAAAAAACAGATTTATTTAATTTTAGCACATATTTACAAATTATAATGCAAAAATTGAATGTTATGTCAGATTGTTGTGACATATATCAGGTTTAAATATTTAACAATAGATGGAGCAGTTTTAATTTTTTTAACTAAATTGATAAAAAACTGGTCAAATATTAAGAAAAATTATTAAACTTTATGTAATTTTATCGCAAAACTTTAAATTGCATTAAATTATTCAATATTTCATGGTAAAATATATTAATTTTTGCTAATTTTGCTACAGTTTTCTTTACTTTTATAAACAAGAGATGACACTACTGCTCATTCTAACACTTGATACGGAATATTCATACCCTATCTAGAGCTAGAATGGATTTATCTGTGTTTGAAAAGAGTGTGTATTTGCTTACATTCTAAGGCAGTCGTATTTTTTGTGACTCGACATAGTAAATGCAACAAAACACATATTTGTAAATAAAGCATTTAATGTTATTTAATAATTTTATCAAATCAGTACTTAAAAAAGACTTTTATTTAATTTTAGCACATATTTACAAATTATGATGCAAAAATTGAATGTTATGTCAGATTGTTGTGACAGATATCAGGTTTAAATATTTCACAATACGCGTTACAAGCCGTGAAGATATGTAATGCTACGCGTTACATTTTGTTTAACCTCGTACTATTCTACTTAATTAAGCATCCCCTAAGTCCAGGACTTGTTGGGCTAGTAGTAGAGGGAACCACCGGCTTTAATTGACTTTCGAACCAATTTATAGGGAGTGTCCGCTTCACTTACGCATTCGCCAAATTTCAATTATTAATTAACTGAAAAAGGCAAATCGGCACCGGTGAGAATCGAACTCACGCTATTTGTGTAGTAAACTCGCCAAGTACGACGCGGTAGTCCACTACACCAATCCTCCCATACATAGATGGAGCAGTTTTAATTTTTTGAACTAAATTGATAAAAAACTGCTCAAATATTAAGAAAAACTAATAAACTTTATGTAATTTTAACGCAAAACTAAAAATTGCATAAGTCCAAACGCAAATATTGTCTTAAAATTAATTTTATTAATTTGTGTTTGACGTTCACCTATTCTCTGATAGCAGATATGTAAAATGTATGTAAAATCAACTGATTGTCACTTTCCAACTGCTGTCATAGCAACAGATGGAAAATAAGCACTAACTACTTACTAGGTAGAAAGTTCATACATACTTTAATTTTTAGTTTTTTGAAGTAAAATAATCTGTTAAATCAATTTTTTTTTAATCTAGTATTTTTTTAATAGAAGAAATGAAAATCGTTTTAATGGTTTACAGAAGATAAAATATAATTTTATATTAAAAAGTACATCTTATTTTCAAAAAAAAAATATGTATTTATTTTTTGGTTTTACATTATATTAGACGTACTAAATATGTCTTATAATATATTTTTTTTCAACCAATTGATATGGCGTGAAAGGGGGAGTGGGGGTTTTGACACTTTGTGATAAGGGAATGAGCCAAAAATGTGTGACATAACTTATGGACGAGCTCAACTAACGCAAAAACAGTGATCTGTTTTAATTGGGCACACCCGGTATACAACGCATCTGTTAAACTTCATAATTGGGTTTTCAGGCCTCGTCTATCGGCCACTCAACTAACAAAGAATCATTTTGCGCACTTGTTACATAAATTATGGTTTCGCATGCCTTTTAGACTGAAAAGAGTATCCTTTGCACTGTATTATACAATTATGATATATGTCAATAGCAAATAAGCCTCGAAGATATCGTCGGCTTACAAGTAAAAGGCACTAAGTCACTTTTTTGCAAAAATGGGATTTTTATGGCACTGTAATTAATTTTTGATGATCTATGTACAGGTAAACCGAACTAACTTCTAGGTGGACTGCCAAGGGAGTTACCCACTATACAAAACGCACCAATTTGATTTTGATTGAAATTTTATCTGGCAATAGGCACTAAGTCACTTAGTGCACTTAGTGCGTTTTACTTGTAGATTATTTCAAATGTTTCTGAACTAAGCGACTTTCTAAAAAGAGTTAATTTAAAATTATGATTTCTTGAATCATTTATATGATACAATATCGCGTTATTTATTGTACTGACAAACGCATTCAAATTTTAACTGATAGATTATTTTAATTTTGCTCTTAAATCCTTGGTTACTACATAAGTAACAAGAATATAAGAAAAAAACTAAAGTTCGCGGCAAGTTCGGAAATTATTATTATAATTATAATTATTTATTAATTGTAAATCCGTGTTTTCACTTGGTAATTCTAAAGATTCTGGTTTTTTAATTTTAATTTTTTTTTGAATTTTTTTTTAAATTTTTTTAAATTTTTTTTTTATTTTTTTTTGCACTTGGATATATTTTTTTAATTACGGGTATATTTAATTTTCATTGTTTTGTCGGTTTTTTATTGTTATCAAGTAATAATAATAATTATTATAATAATAATAATTTATTACATTTACTTTTTTATAGATATATCTACATTACATTACATTTTACATTTTGTTTAACCTCGTACTATTTTACTTAATTAGGCATCCCCTAAGTCCAGGACTTGTGTGGGTTAGTAGTAGAGGACCACCGGCTTTAATTGACTTTCGAACCAATTTATAGGGAGTATCCGCTTCACTTAAGCCTTCGCCAAATTTCAATAATTAATTAACTGAAAAAGGCAAATCGGCGCGCCGCGGCGCTGAGAATCGAACTCACGCTTAGGGAATTCTACCAATTCCTTTTTACAGTATGATTGTGATAATAAAAAAAATACAAGGTAGCTTTTTAACAATCATCCTGTATCTTTTGGGTTTGTTAAATATTGCAATAATTTTTTTGTCATACACGGAAAGAAATTAGTGGGCTCTGCGCTATACATTATAAGATATTTGGTAACAGTGGCAAATTATAGTGATTTAAGCTATAGATTATAAGGGACACAATAACTAATAATGTTAAAAATAAATTGGAAACGATTATATATATTACAGACACGATTATATTTATTACAGGCACTATTATAAATTTACAGAAATTTTAATATATTATAAAAATTATTAGCACGGACAATAATTAAATCTATTTAAGCTATAAATGCCATACTATTTGTTATATTTTATTATTCACTAAACAATTAAAGTATTTCATATAAATTTTTACACTAACTGCCATAATTGTAAGAGAAAGCCTTGTATTTATATAATAAGCGATTATAATTTGCTTGGTATGTGTGTTATAGCGCTCCTAGCTATAATTTTTTTTCCGTGTATGTGACAAATACCAGATACACGTGTAGCTAGGAAATTTAATTTGTTTAAGTAATACACACCTACTTGATAAAAAAAACATTTTATTTTTGCATAAAAGTAGTAAATCCAAGTTCTTTTTAAGCAAAACTAGAGTAGTGTGACGTTATGAAATATTACCAGGTTACATGCAATTTTTAAACCCTGTAGCATGTTAACACACCATAAACCTTGCCTTGTTCTCAATATTTTACAATTTCACGTGTAAAAGGTACTCAGTATTTATAGCAGCAAGAATACTATCCTTACAGTCAGAGAGCTGGTGAATATTTTTTGTTTTTATTATTATTTTCTCCGGGATGAATTTTTCATACAGTGCGGTTCAAAATTCACCTCCCCTCTTAACTTCTAAATACTAAAATTTGATTTTTTTGATGGGTTACATTTTTCTGGGTCGCGTAAGACCACCAAACCACAGGCCAACTTTGATAACATAGTTGTAAATACAAGAAGATTATGGTTTGGGAGGGGGGAGGGGGGCAATTAAAATCTCATGACATTTGAACACTTTGTAGTAAGAAAGTTAATAATAAAATTTGACTTATTTTATGAAAATCTTCATAAAGCATACGTTTTGTAAGACTTTTTAAGGCACTTGTAAATAAAAAAAAGTAAAAACTATTTTATCCACGGCCGTGATTATTAGGCCTATAAACAACGGGTCTGTAAACGGTAGTAGATATTCTACTCGCGTATAATAGCCATTAATCATTCGGGTGAATACGCTACTCGCCTATCGGCTTCTGTCTTAAAATTCACATTGATTAATAGCAATAATAGCAATAATAATTATTATATGCTCATAATATATATATTTTGGAAAACTGGCACCAGATTTGTAACCAGCGACCCCAAAAACCCCCGAGTACCAAGTTTCAAGCAAATCCGGACAACTTTAAAAAATCTAATCCGCCATATTGGATCCGCCATTTTGAATTTTGGAAAGCTGACATTAGATTCGTAATCAGAGGCCCCCAAAACCGCCGAGTAACAAGTTTCAAGCAAATCTGAGCAACTTTAAAAAACATAATCCGCCATATTGGATCCGCCATTTTGAATTTTGGAAAGTGGGCACTAGATTCGTAATCAGCGGCCCCAAAAACCGCCGAGTAACAATTTTCAAGCAATTCTGAGCAACTTTAAAAAATCTAATCCGCCATATTGAATCTGCAATTTTGAACGCTAACTTTTAAATTCTGGCCTCGGATTTAAATTCAGCGACCCAAAAACATATGATGATATCATGTTTTTTCAAAAAATCATTTTTTCAGTGCATTTTTGGAACGAAAACTTTATTTTCACTGCACTGGGAAGGGGTTAATAAAAAATCATTTTCTTACTATTTTTTTTTGTTCTTAGATAAAGTACTTATAGTATATAGTTCTTTGTGGTTTTCCAAAAGTTAGCTAATTTGGACTTATCATCTTTGGATTCTACATGCCTCATAATTGATTATGTCTGAGTGGCATAAAGTCTATGAAAGCACAAGTCATAAGTACTATAGAAAACAATTTTCTAGCTTCTCCGAGAGCCAAAACGTGTTCTGAACAAAACGTCTTAAACAGTTTGGTCTTTATATCTTGATGGGCGTGAGTTTAATACAAAAACGCGATTATTGCGATATCTCACGAATTTTATTAAAAAAAACTTCATCCTATTTAACAGCGTAAAATTTAATCGTATCAATACCCCCATCGAAAAAGGTTGTATAGAAAATATTATCCTTTACAACGTGTTTCACCTAAGACAAATCACTCCATTAGTCGTGATGTTTTTAAACCTAAAAATAATTCAAGGAGTTTAGATTTTGGGTTATAAGTAGAGATCGGATTTTACCGGGTCGTGACGTCAAAATCCATAGCCGGGTGCAACAAATTAATAATAATTTTAGAAAAATGTTTTATAAACAATGAAACTACTACATTTACAAATAAAAGTAAATAAATATTATAAAAAATCCCCTAACGTTTTTGTTTAAGTAAAAGAAAATCAAAGTACATAACACATCCGAAAATTATGATTTAGTTGGACTTTTAAATAATCCAAATTTTATTTAATAGCATTTTATTTTAAAATTTTCTTTTTGGGAGAGCTAAAACTTTTTTTCATATTCTGATGCAGAATCACCTCTTAAAGTTATTGACACTATTTCAAATCTACTGTGTACACTAAGATACATTTTTACATCCACGTGCATGGGTAATTTACTTGCAGCTGTTGCTGATGTGAATTCACACTCGAAGCGTTAATATAAATGCGGTGTGTATTATATTTTTACATCCAGTGTGTAAAGTTTACACCAACGCGTAAATATACTTTTTACCTAAAACCCTTCAATTTATTAAAAAAAATAGAATAACCAATTTGTTATTTTTCTATTTATAAATAGTGTTTTATAGAAAAACTACGCAACAGAAAAATAAAACGTATATTCGCAATCAGCGTTACAAAAAGTACCAATGTAAAATAGAAACAGAAAACATACACAAGTCTTAACCAACACTTACCAATTATTTCTTTGAAAAGTCTAGCACACACAAAATACTACGTACGCTCTTACAAACGTAAACAATTATAATGGTCGACAGCCACCAGACTCGATGAAGCAGGAATTCTGGCTTCTCGAGTCACGTGACCTAGCTTAACGCCCGCGATTGGCTGGCTTGTATATCACAAGTGTGATTTTTACACTTCGGGTGTATTGTTGCTAAAGGTATGTTTATAAAAATACACTTTCTTGAGCTCCTAGTGTATTGTTGCAGAAGGTATGGATGTAAAAATATACACTCTAGGTCAAAATCACCTCACGTGTGTAGTGTCACATCAATGTTGATGTACATTTATATAAAGGTGTAAAATTTACACATTTATAAAGTGTATTTTTTTACACCTTTTCAATGTTATTTCTTTTAGTGTATAGTAAAATGGTTAATATTAAAAAGCAATCAATAAATCTCACGTATTTGGACAAAAAAAACTATTCAATCAAATAAAAAATTACTCGTTTTGAATTTAATTTCATCTGACCGGATTCTATTAGTTATTGTTAACGAATAAACGTATCTAAATGCTCGTGGGAATAAGGGATACAAGCCACTATTTCAAATAATAATGATCAGGGCCCGAGAGTCGTGGGATCCAGGCCCGGCCACCCTTACTGTTTGTAAAATTTATGATGAAAAAGAAAATAGTTTCTAGAGATTTTCGAGAATGTTGAATCCAATATTAAACATTTAAAAATCAAGATGTCGGAAGATCCGACTCGGATCCAATATGTCTGCAAAATTTGCTCAAATTTAATGGATTTTGATAAAAATGGATAATTAGTGTATTTTAAAAATACTTAAACAGTAGGTAAACATATCCTCAAATTTTATTTATTCCAAAACAATTTTATCCTTATTTTTACTATCAGATTAACTTTTTCTAGTATTTGGCCTAAAGATGTCCCACATTGGTTAGGGACAAAACCCGGTTAAGACTTCAAGTTTAGCTTTATTTTTTTTAAACACATCACTTTAAGAACGGATAAATACATTATTAATAAACCAACTTTAATTGTTTTAAATATATTTAAAACGTTTAAAGTTGATTTTTTAAAAATAGGATAAATGTGGATTGTGTTCCTTATTCTCCCAAGCCCTTTATATGCACGAAAATAAAATAATCTACTATTAAACGTACTTTTAGCGTTCTATTCATAGACCGATGTCACCATGAAATTTTTAATCCTTTGAAAAAATAAAAACGGGCCGTGGTAGATATTTAATTCCTTTATATACTTTTGAATATATTGCATTTTTCCAAAAACTTAAAAAAAAGTTAAAACCAAATTAAAAAAAGTGGGTAGGCGATGCACGGTGGTCCCATAAAAAAAAGTGACAAAAGTCTGCTTTTTTGCATAGGGCCATTTTTTGCATCGCTGATTACGAAAAAAATAGTAAAAAAATAAAAAAAAAAAAAAATTGCGACATTAGAGTGGTTCAAATTTTTTGAAAAATGTCCGATTTAGCTGAAATTTGGCATAAAGGCTTCTTTTGGTAATATTAATACGGACCAATGTCTAAAAACTTAAAATTCAAAATGGCGGAATAAATATGGCCGATTTATTTTTAAAATTTTGCCAAAATTCGCGAAAATAATTCATAAAGCATACAAAAATTGAGAGATTCAACCCAATCTATTATGGGTTATTATCCTTATACATACTGATAATTACTGTAAAAATTTCATGAATTTCTACTGGCTCGTTTTTTTTTTTTAATTTAGTAAAAAATATATTAAAAAATTGGTAAAATATGAGTAATTTTTTTATTCTATTCATATATTAAACAAAATTACGCTAAAATTATTACAGATTTACGAAGAAAACTATTTAGTCCCATGCATAATTAATTATAAAAATTTAAGAAAGAAAAATCGCAACAGTAAAACGTCCAAATTGGTCATAAAAAAAAGTGACTAAAGAGTGCTTTTTTGCATAGGCCCATGTTTTGCACCGCTGATTAAGAATTAAATTCAATAAAAAAAAACGAGCCAGTAGAAAATCATGAAATTTTTACAATAATTAGTAGTATATATAAGGAAAATAACCCGTAACAGATTGTGTTGAATCTCTCAATTTTTGTTTGTTTTGTGCCTTATTTTCGTTAATTTTGGCAAAATTTTAAAAATAGATCGGCCATATTTATTCCGCCATTTAAATTTTTAAACCGCTATAACCTCTGAACATAGAGAAGGAAAGAGAACCATTAGTCCAGCCTGCGCAAGATTATTTTGTGACAGAACGGGGCAGCGAAATGACGTAACGCAATATATCTGACCTTGCGCAGTACGCATCTCTATCAGCTGTGAAATGCTGTCAGTCGTAAAACAATTCATCACCCCAGTATTCATTTGTCTTATCTCCAAAAATCCCCCAGTAAAAATCTTAAAATGTCCAAAAATAGAGATATGGCAAACCAATATATCTTCGAATTATTAGTAGTTTGTTTATACTGTCAGTACTGTCAGATCGTCGTTTGTTTCTGTTAATTTTTTGACTTCTACTGTGTTTTAATTGCTTTTTTGCTGAATTTGTTTATAACTTTAAACCTAACCTGTATTGTTGCTTTATGAAGAGCAAAGGGTCAATCCCTGGTGTACTCAAAGTAGGTGTACAAAATCCAGAAAGTCAAACACACCTCGAAAAATTCTTATAAAATAATTTTATAAAACTATTTCGACGTTTCTTCGTAGATATTTATTGTTTTTTGTTGATTTTTTTACAATTTTTATTTGACACACAAAACTAAGGTTAAAAATACTCGTCAAAAACAACAATAGTAGTGCGCATGTGTAAGTTTATCTCAGATGCGATAGGCACATTTATCACAGTATTCCGCAACGGCTTTGGAGGTCTTTCCTTGTCTATGCCTCTGAACGAAGAAAGATGGGCCTACTTTTATATGGAGATTTATTTATGAAATAAAATCCTCTTTTCTTTGCCAAAGTTTGTAAACAAGATTTTTTTGCCGTATTATTAAAAATAAAAACTAATGATTTTACAATAAAAAATAAATATTTTGTTATGCGATCAATATTCATATCATATATCATAAAAAGTAATAAGCTGTGCAGATATGTAATATTTTATTTTAAATTCCACCCCCTATTTTTAGTTATTCGGTAATATTACATACATATGCATTATAATTGAGGAGTTAACATGCAAACCGTGCTTTGTCCACTTTTTTTGGGAAACAAGTTATTAATAGATTCTTATTACTCTATGTCATTTGCACATGAACCAACCTCAGTTTTCAATTAAAACAAGAGTTTTCGTATTTAAAATAATTGTTAAAAACTAGGGTTTCAATCAGAGTGTGTTTTGTCCACTTCTCAGTTTCATATCAAACCATGCTTTGTCTACCTGGCCAATGGGATTGCTGATTTTCGGTCATTTGACTGCGTGTGTGTTTTCATTTAAGCTATACATGTGTAGAATATGTGGTTAAATTTTCATAAGGATCGATCCAGTGGTTGCGGAGAAATCTCGACAGTCGGCCGAAAAAAACGTTGTTTCGACAAAAACAGGATTAAAGTTTTTTTAATGAAAATTTATCAAAAAGTCTACATATACTTTCGAAAAATGTAAAAGAAAGCTATAGATTTTTTGAAAATTATAAACCAGAATGATCCCTTAATAAACTAATTTCGTTCAAACTGAGCTTTGTCCAAGTTGTTTTCTTTCAAAACATGCTTTGTCCCCTCAGTTCAGTCAAAACGTGTTTTGTCCAATTTTATTTCACATTTTTTTTTTTCATATTTCTTATGTATGCATTTTGGAAAAGTATTTTAAGTATTAATCTAGAGTGTATCTGGAATCTGTACAAGCTATTAATAACAAGAAAATATTATAATTTTGTTCTAAATAAGTTTTTGTGTTTCCTGAAAAAACTTTTGGATGTGACAAAACACGGTTTGCATGTTACCTCCTCAATTATCAAAATGTGGTGCTATTTGAAATAAAACTGCAAGTGTTAAAATTGAGATATCGATCTGAAATTTCTAGATAAATTGGAACACATTAAAAAGTCGTAAAAAAATAGGTATTACCCTAATGTACAATTATAACACAAAGTTAATACAAAAGTAATATAAAACTAAACTTTGATGATCATTGCAATTTACAACTCTTTTAATTACGGTATCTCAGTAAAAGATAATGAAAGAAAACTCAAACAGCAAAGTTTTCTTTGAATTTCTGCTGTTAATTTATATCGTTTACTATTCTACGTTCGCCTATCACAACATATATACACCAATCTTCATAAAAAACGTATAAAATAATGAATTCTCCTATAATTATTATATAATTATAGGCCTAGGTTTATTTAAACCAAAAAAGAAAAAATATACAAAAAAAAAAAACAAAAAATATCTTTTTTCAAAAAACAAAACAAAAAGTATATCAATTTTGATAAAAATATTGTAAAACATTTAAAAAGTGTATTTTTCTGGACTGTTCTGGCCTACTTATATAAGTGCTAGCTCACATACTACACCGTTTTCAATAATTGTTTACTTTAACAACTAATAAAATAAATAATAGTATAGTATATTCTATAACTAGTACGGAAAGTTTGTCATACGAGCCGGTAGGCGAGTATGACGGTCCCGCTGGCGCGGAATGAGTATTCTATACGTGTTGTAGACTATACTTTTTCTTCGACTGCAAATATGAAACACAGTATGGCTTTAAACTGCGGACAAGGTTAAAAACAATGTTTTTGTGACTCGACATTGTAAATGCAACAAAACACATATTTTTAAATAAAGCAATTAATGTTATTTAATAATTTTATCAAATCAGTACTTAAAAAAGATTTTTATTTAATTTTAGCACATATTTACAAATTATAATGCAAAAATTGAAGGTTATGTCAGATTGGTGACAAATATCAGGTTTAAATATTTGACAATAGATGAAGCAGTTTTAATTTTTTGAACTAAATTGATAAAAAACTGGTAAAATATTAAGAAAACTAATAAATTTTATGTAATTTTAACGCAAAACTTTAAATTGCATTAAATTATTCAATATTTCATGGTAAAATAAATATATTTTTGCTAATTTTGCTACAGTTTTCTTTACTTTTATAAACCAGAGATGGCACTACATTTGCTCATTCTAACACTTGATACGGAATATTCATACCGTATCTAGAGCTAGAATGGATTCATTCTGTCTTTGAAAAGTGTGTGTATTTGCTTACATTCTAAATCAGTCGTAGAAAAATTATATACCAAGGCAGAGAAGAAATTTTTTATAGCCTATCGTATTAAGAGTGCGAGGCTATAATAGTCTTCTCTACCGTATATTAGTTTTTTCACTATTAGCACTATTTTACTATCTTTATTCAAATAAAATAAATTATTAACAGAAATGATATTTCTTGAAATTTTCATAAAAATTAATGACGTTTCAAAATTTAGTTTTTTTTTTTTTCATAATATTCAGCTAATTATCGATTGTATTAATTGGTAATAATTATAATTAATTATATTAAATAAATATAAAGTTATTTAAAGATATTTTCTTGGTTTAATTAGTAAAAATTGCACAAAGAACCAAAATCTAAAGTGACAGAAATCAATTGTTCGTAAAATTTAATCCTACTAGGAGCGAAAAAATTATTATTGCTATAGGTGAAGAAAATTGATTTCACAGTCTGAAAACATGATAAATAATGGTATGTTCTACAGCTAGTAGTGAAAAAACTTAATTTTTCACTACTGTTAATATTTTACTTTATTATCTGAATAAAAATAGGTAAACAGTGCTAGTAGTGAAAAAAATAATATTTAAAACACGGTAGAGAAGACTATTATGGCCTCGCACTCTTAAATCCCTCCATGATAGGCATCTCAGGATTTGATACGATTACTATAATAATAATTATTGTTGACCGATCAATAAGGAAATAGTATATTACATACCGAAGTAGAAACTCTTTAATTTCCTGAGGGAAAGTAAGTTGACCAAGGGTCTTAACGAGATTTTTATATCATAAAATCTACTTTCCATCAATCCATCTACACTCTATCAAATGGGGCATAAAGCATGCGTCATAGTCTTTTTTATAGTATATTAAAGTTTCATAACATACGTTTTTAGCGCACGAGTACAAGTTTAGAAAACGAGCCGTTTGCGGCGAGTTTTCTAAAGTACTAGTGCTCTAAAAACGAGCCGTTTGCGGCGAGTTTTCTAAAGTACTAGTGCTCTAAAAACGTGTTATGAAACGAGTGCTTTATACAATTTTTTCTATTTTGCTCTAATATTTAAAAAATTTACATTTAAATTGATGACTGATTTAGGGATTTTTGTTTTGGGTTGGCATTACAGTTTACACTATGTTTAAAATTCTAAGAACAAATGATATTTTGATATATTTTACAGTCATTTCTTCTTTTTTCACTGCAGTTAACCAGTCCACAATTTTAACACGGTAAAAAATAACCCAAACACAAAATTTTGTAAAAAATTAAACTTTAAATCGACGTTGACATTTGCACGCAAAACGTCAAGAGATAGGATTTTGTATGTTGCCAACCCAACAGGAAAAAAAGTAGAGACCTCTTATGGGCCTATAAGAACACGCAAAATGCGTGTGATTATGAGCTTATAAGAGTCGCAAAATAGAAAAAAGTATTGTTTTCTACCAATAAAAATTGATGTCAATCTTTAGATATGCCTCGCTTAGTGCGCATTCTAGGTACATAATAATAGGTATACTTTTTTTTTAAATGGACATATCTTTTTTTAAATGTGTTTTTTTACCCAGCCCTGAATGTAATGCATTGTAAAATGTGCAGACTATTCAATTCCTTTTGCATATTGTGTAAAATATTCGTAAAAAGGATTCTTATCAAAACCACCTCAGTTGAGCGAACAGGCAAATCGAAAAGGGTGGCAGATTTGTACACATTCTTATTATACTCTTCACATACTTAAAGCAGATAAGAGGGGTATTATAAGCATGAGAATATAAGGACTGATAACTTGTAGTTCCTGGCCTGTCTGTGCATAACCGGAGCGATGGGCACATCCTCAACTCTGGCTATGGAAATACTGTTAGGCCTTCCCTCCCTTAAAATTATTATTAAAGCCAAGGCGAGACTGGCTGCTTAAAGAATAAATAATGCAGCCATTTGAAGATCCTCAGATGACTTTGGGCACACCCAAATTACCAACATTATAGCAAACTCATTGCTAGAGATGAGCAGCGATTCAATGCTGGCAGCTTTTAACTTCAATATACCTTTCAACATTCAGCTCAACTGGAATGAAGAGTATGTTAAACAACACTGTCGCACCCAGGGCCTTGTCTGGTACACGGATGGCTCTAAGATGGACAGTGGAACTGGTGCTGGAATACACGGGGCAACTGTCAAATGGAATAGATCCCTTCCCTTTGGGAGGCATGCCACTCTATTTCAAGCAGAAGTATACGCTATTAATAACTGTATTCAAGAAAACTTGAGGAGGAACTATAGTAAAAGGTAAATCCTCATACTTTCTGATAGTCAGTGATAGTGATAGTGATAGTCAGCACTAAAAGCCATTTTTAACTTTGAAACCAAATCTAAACAGGTTTGTGACTGTCGAAACGACCTCATAACCTTATCCAACCACAATAAAGTAACTTTAGGGTGGGTGCCGGGGCACAAAGGGAAACTCCATACATTGGACCTGAGCCGGCCATTGGCATAACCAAAACCACTGTAAAATACTGGATATTCAACTGGATAAAATCCTAGCAAAGTTTACAGTGGGGCCAGGCACCGGGACTTAGGCAAAGCAAGTTAATACTTGGCGGTGTAATAACCGCTGGTCCAAAAAGAACAGTCCACACAAAAAAAAGTGTCTTGATCTGAAGATGAGACTTATATATTCTTATGTATTTTGACGAGCTGAATCTGAATCCGACCCAACGGGTCTTGGTTTAATCCTAACCTCAAAAAACACCTTAAAATCGCTAAAATGGCCCGTTTTGCTTGTGTCTTTTGAGGTTAGGGTTAAACCGAGACCCGTTGGGCCTATTCTGATGGTAGATTCAGATTCAGCGCATCAAAATACATATGAATATAGAATAAAACTAGTAGATATTGTCAAACACCGACAGATATATTTAAAAAAGTATTAAGCTAATGCCTGATGCATTTCGAAATTTGATATTTTATCTTCAGAGGCTAAAAAATTTAAATTAATGTAGTATACATACATAGAACAGGTGCGAATTTACTTGTAAATAAATAAAAATTGTTATAAAATTACCTTGTCAAACATTTAACATTTAACGTTAAATATACAATAAAGTATACAAAATTAAAATTAACTGCGAAGTTACGTGCAGAAATGAAACAAATGTTTTGACATTATAAAATTGATTGTCATTGAGTTGAAGGGGTGGTAGCGACATCTTTTGGAAACATTACTCAACGCAGGACGGATAAGAAAGACATCTGCTTAAAGCCTTCTTTACAGACGCGACGCAAAACCTCAGACGCACAGCCGCGAGGAACGCAGCACGCAGATTGATTCAGTTTAAGGCTGAATCAATCAACGCACAAGGCCTCCACGATCACACGTCTGTGCTCCCACGTCGCATTCGCAACTAATAAAAATTAAATATATATATATATATATATATATATATATATATATATATATATATATATATATATATATATAATAAATAACAATAATAATAGGCTTGTTTTGTCTCTCGAAAACTGCCGCCCCGAACCGGCCCATATCTACTAGTTTTATTCTATAATATACATCAGGATGATATCACCTCACGAATCATATGAATATATATGTCTCGTCCCCAGATCAAGGCACTTTTTTCTTGTGTGGCTGTGTTATTTTACGCGTCATTACGTTACATAAGTAAAAGCATATGTGTGAAGATTTCTTATAAATTGAACGGGTGGTAAAGGTCAGTGGATAAACGTCCAGTTGTTTCTCGTAATAATTGTCACAAATGGGGCCAATGTACCAAACGAAGACGAATTATACAAAAAAGAGGGAGGCAAGTAAGAAGTTGATGATGCGAGAGACAAGGACTGATTGCGTGTATTTTTTAAAAGGCAAAAGAAATAAATTGACTCGTTCTGGGTGCACACCATTTGTTTAGAAACCTAAAATACAAAACTGATCACCAGTATCCGGCGTATTTCCAGTTATAGTCCAGTCTTCAAGTTATTAAAAGAGGCTTTACCTGAAAATAATGTACATTTTTTTATGATTGACTGACAGAAATTTTGATGAAAGGGATTTTTTTTAATTTTAGGGGTGCGGAGGTTGGGGGTAAATTTTACATAAAATTGTATTGTCAGAGATAAGCATGTGTACCGAACTTCAGCTCTCTACGTTTATTCTAAGTGGGTGAAACAGATAGGGGGTAAACTTAGCCTTATACACTTATGGAGGGGAGATGGAGAGATAAGGGGGGACGTAAAATTTATTTTAAAATTTTATTATCACTGAATGAGTATGTAACCTAAGTTTAGTTTTAAATTATCTCGTGTGGGTACAAAAATGGATTTTTTTTTTAAATTTAGGGATGCGGGGATTGGGGGGAAATTTTTATACAAAATTGTTTTGTGAACCGAGTTAAGCATATGTAAGTTTTATATAAAATTCAATTGTCAGCCGAGTTAAGCATGTTTAGCTTCCTTTCATGTATATTCTAAGTGCTCGAAAATGCCTTTGGCAGATTTGCCCTAAACAAACATACAGCCTGTTTCAGAACTTGCGTACAGAAATTTGAGGGTATATTAAAAACCCTCTGGAAAATATGAAAAAATTGTCAAAAAAATCCATCTTCGTTCAATTGAAGAATAAGAACGCTTTAAGTGGACCAATACTGTTGCTGATGTTAAATTACCTTTAAAAGTTGAATTTGTAGCTATGGAAGCAAATTTAATTATTGAAGGTACATATTCTGTAGGTTGACATGTTGATTACTGTGACATAAATATTTATTAATGTCAAAAAACCACCGCCGGATGGAATGACCCTATAAAAATAGAATACTTGATAGCTTCTGTCAGTTTTGTCAAAATATAATAACCTAAAAAGATTCTAAAGTTGAAAGTCTCAAACAATGCACGCGTCAACAATTAAAATGCAACCATATATACTAATAAGTAGGGAAAAACTAATTTGTAGGTAATTTAACATCAGCAACAGGATTGGTCAGATTAAATAGCTTACTTTTTAATTAGTGTTGAAGATGGATTTTTTTTGAAATTTTTTTCATATTTTCCACAGGGTTTTTAATATACCCTCAAATTTCTGTACGGGAGTTCTGGAACAGGCTGTATATACATATGTACCTACTAATAACAACAAACATTGCAGGTTAAATAAAAGCTTGTAAAAAGCATGCAATTTTAGGTTTCTGTTGGGGATATTCTAAGGATGTTTCTAGACAATATTAATCGCTCGCAGTTATTGCACTATTTTTAACCGACTTCCAAAAAGGAGGAGGTTATCAATTCGACGAGTGACTTTTTTTTGTTTTTTTTTTTTTTTATATATTTGTTCCCGCATAACTTTGGAACGAATGAACGGAATTTAATGAAACTTTTTGCAACTTAAAGAGGGCATTCATGAAGTGATCCCGTTTTAATTTGACGCTTTGTTTTTTTATGTTTGTTCCCGCATAACTTTGGAACGAATGGACGGAATTTGATGAAACTTTTTGCGACTTAAAGAGGGCATTCATGAGGTGTTTTTTTTATGTATGTTCCCGCATAACTTTGGAACGAACGAACGGAATTTCATAAAACTTTTTGCAACTTCAAGAGGGCATTCATGAGGTGGTCCCGTTTTAATTTGACGCTCAGATAATGCCGGATTAGCCGGATAATTAAGATCAATCTAATCATTTTAACGCAATTTCACTTAAAAACGGCTTAATGTGGTTCTACTACCAGCCAAATTTTTAGAGAAATATTGGATAACTCGGATAAGCAGGATAACTTGATTAAGGGGTCACTTAAATATTACGGCACACTGAAAATCTTTTAAATTCCGCTAAACTTGATTCTCTGGACCTGTAATATTAAAATATCAAGGGAAAATGATAAATGTTGTGATATTACCAAAAGGCGTTGTTTGATTATTACTTAACGCTTAAAGTTTAACAAGATTTTCTTTAGTATTTCGTTTACAATAAGGTTGGTAGGACTGTTGGGCGCTGAAATAAAAATATTACTTTTATTTTTTAGAAATTTATCTTTAAGATAATGACGTCACAACGCACTAACAGTGCATTGTGACGTCAGAAGCTTGCCCAGATGGAAGGATAACTATAATTTAGCTTAGATGACGTTAGAAATCTACAAGTTCTGTGTCTCTAAAAAGTAAAAAATAAAAACTTTTCGAAAAAAAAAAAATTAACCTACTTCTATGTCTCTAAAAAGTAAAAAATAAAAAATACTTAAGTCGGTGTCAATTTCACAGCAAAGAATAATAAAATAATAAAAAAATAATTGTTAGTAATTAATCTAGGGTATGTTGAAATTGGCACCGATTAAAGTATTTTTTATTTTTTACTTTTTAGAGACATAAAAGTCGGTTCATTTTTTTTGCGAAAAGTTTTTATTGAGCTATTTTGGTTTTCTGGGCAATGAGTATTTCGCATGAAAAAATAAGTATCCTTTGAGTTGGGCGTCTAAACAATATTTAACGATATTTATTAAAAAATAAAACCATAAAATTATTACCCTATTGCATGTCATAATATTATTTAAATATTCCTATAGATTTTTCCTATTTTAATATTCAAATATAATGAAGCTAAAACGCTATTACTAGACAGGAAATTGTATCAGTAATTTTTTCCTGAAAATAATATTTTAGCATAATAAGTGTATGAAACGATTGGCGTGTAACATAAAATATAACAATTTAGTTACATGTAACCTCATTATAAATATAGCATTTTTGTACGCTTAATTTAAGTTGTTATTATAACATAAAAAAATTTACGGTTTTAACTGTTTTCTATATAAAATATAAATTATAATATGATTACGATCAATTTCAATTCTTGTGGTAAAGCCGTTAGTTTTATTGCCGACTTTTTCTCAAAAAAAGCGAGCAACCCATTTTATTTTCATCATAACTTCCTTACTTTTTATAAAAGCTCATTTGAAAGGTCTTTTCAAGTACTTTGAAAACTTTTCTATACATTGTCCCCGAAAATTTTTCCGTTTACCCGTTGTTTAATGTTGAATGCTTCGACTTCAGTTTTCGGCGGACAAGAAGTGACTTTCAACCAGCCATAACTCGGTTCTAATTACATCTACAGAAATAAAAAAAAAACTATCTTCGTCTTTTTTTATGAGCTCTATTTTTGTTTATTACAATTTGTTTGTTAAAACGTAAGGTTTTCGAGTTATTCGTGAAAAATCGTTCAAAAACATGCATTTTTTTCGACAAAAACCGAATATTTTCAATCATGTATAACTCAAAAAGTATTGACTTATCGATATAACTTTATAGAAAACTTTTTGATTGGAATTCATTCCTCTATCAATTTCTGTGGCTATTTTGAGTAAAATAATTTCCACCCCCGAGAAGGGGTGACATTCACCCCAGGGTAAAAAAGCATCGGCACTAGGTCACTTTTGTTCCTTGAGCCATCCTCTAAGTACTGTTCAAATTTTACGTCAATCGATGATATCCGAAAGAATTCGGAAAATTTTTTTTCGCAAACTTTGATTTGGGTTCTACTTGGCTATTGGGACTAATGCCAGTATTTACCCATAATTAACCCATGTATGACTATAAATAAATAAATAAATAAATAAATAAATAAGAAAATAAATAAATAAATAAATAATATGGTGTGGTTCCCATTAGTAGTAGTAAATTTTTGGGTTGGCCAAAGCCGGACAACTAGGCCATTTCTGGCCCTTTTTGTCACCCCAGGCAATCCCAGCCATTTACTAATTTGAGTCCTCGTTGAACCTGCCCGTTCTTTCAATAAAGGTCAGAATATTGGCCCAGGGGAGATCTCTTAGTTCCTCTTGGTTGAGTCCTTGAGTTTCAAAGACTTGCAACCTGTTCCTGTCGTATCTGACACACTCGGCTAAGTAATGAGAGGATGTTTCATCATCTTCGAACTCTGGGCATAGCGGACTCTCTAGAATCCGCATTGTTGCCAGGTGCTTCCTTAGCTTGCAGTGGCTCGTGAAGACCCCTACGAGTTGTCTGAGTGCAGTTCTTCCTTTTTCCAGCAACCAGTCCGTCTTTGATTTGCTTGGGCCAGTAAGAAAGTCCCTAGCTTGCCGGCAACCGTCGGTTCCCATTACTTATAACCGAAATATAAGTAGTTGAATTTCTTCGATCCGCCGTCGCATACATACAAACATACTATAAAAGTAAGTTAATTAGGCGTTGTAAAAATATAAAGTCAAATCCCTTTGCTGCTATAAACACATTTTTTATAATGGATGTTATTATACAACAGACATTGCTATCTAAAAAACAAACATTCTGCTGAAATGTTTGTAATTAATTTTTATAATCTAGAAACTACAATCTTTTTGCTTATCAAAAAAATAAAAACAAAAAAAAAAAAGGATTTCAAGAAAAAACATTTTATCCTTTATAAAAGTCCTGCGTTAGTAAAAAAACATTTGTTATTTCTTTTTTTTTACGTTTCTCGTTGTTTTATATATAAAAAAGGATTATTTCCAAATAAGAAAATTTCTGTCTGATCAGGAAAATTTGTGAGCCATTAGATAACCATAACGATAACGCTTTGAGCTATGGATTTTTTCGGACATACAGGGTGATCCATAACTGGCATGCCAAAATTTAAGAGGTGATTCTAGATCCAAAAATATAAAAAAAGTTTCTATAAAGGTTGGTCCGGAAATGAGCCCTAAGGGATCTAGGGCCCTTTAAAATTGTAATAAAAATAAGGTTTTTAATTAATAACTCGGGTACCGTTTAAGCTAGAGCGGCGAGCTTTTGCATGTATACTAGTATTAATAAGGGCAATAAGTTTATGTTAATTTATTTTTTTAATTTATCCAGAGGCGTGCCCAGACGGACAAAATATATGAGGCTTAAAACATTTTTGCCCCAAACTTTTCTATGTGTATGTTTTTTGGATTTGTTGTAAAAATATAGATTTCTAGAGTAAAAATACATATAAAATATCATATAGTGTAACAATGTAGGAGCAACCGTTATCAAAAAAAAATGCAATTAAGAGGAAGTAACATTTTGTGCCACCAAAAACGTTACTTTTTAAAAGGCTATTACTCCTTTAATATTAAATTTAGGTGTTTTGGTGTATAATACTTTTTTGCTCAGTTTTAAATGAAGAATCACCTTGCAGCATTAAAATTTTATTGGTGCTTTTTTTTGTTCCCCATTCAATACGTCATCTTCGAAGGGCCGTAGCTCCCTTAGGGCTCATTTCCGGACCAACCTTTATAGAAACTTTTTTTCATATTTTTGGATGTAGAATCACCTCTTAAATTTAGGTACGCGAGTTCTGGAACAGGCTGTAGGTAACCTACTATAGGTTCCTTAAACAAAATTTTCGGCTTAAAAGAAAGGTTTCTGAAAGTTTTATTAGTTTTAAGAGTTAGTCAATCAAATTTATTTAGTTTACTTTTATTATCACAATTGAATAAAAAATATATTATTATATAAATATAATATTCAATAGATGTTATTGTAACATTGTAATTGTTATAATATAATATATTATGTATAATTAGTATAATATAATATTAAAAGCCGTGAAGATATGTAATGCTACGCATTCCATTATACAGGGTTGTCCAGAAATAGGGTAATTAATTTTAAAGGGTTAATTCTACATCATAAAATATAGTAAAAAGTACCTATAAACATATGTATAAAAATGCGTCGTAAGGGAGCTAAGTCCCTTTGAAAGTTGCTAACAAATTTGGTTTTTATTTAATAACTCAGGAACCCTTTCAGATATAGCAAAGAGGTTTTGGACGTGAACTAGTCTTAATAAGGGTCATCTTCTTATGTTATTTTCATGTACTTATTTTATCCAGGGGTGTGCGAAAAGGGGGGCCTTATCAGTTTTTTGTCCTAAACTTTTTTCTGTTTAACTTTTTTGTAATTTTATTTTTGGAATATGATTCCTCAGATCAAAATACATTAAAAAGGTACTCGTGTTGTTATACTGTAGGATTAACCGTTTTCCAGAAAACTTCATTTGAAGGTGAAATTTCACGGTTCGAAGACGAAAAATTAAATACTAAAATGTTGAAAACCAAAATTTCCCTGATTCAGGGTTATTCAATATTAAAAACTAAGTAAAAAAGCTTTTATGCATGTAGGTCTAAAAATCGCTTTTAAAGCTAATATGGCCTTTTAAAAATGGTGCATTTTTAGACCATAGCTCCCTTAGGATTGACTTTTGGAAGTACCTGTATATGAGTTTTTTTTCTTAGGTTTTGATGTACTTTCACTCGGCATCATTAAACTTTTGGTTTTCAACATTTTAGTATTTGATTTTTCGTCCTCAAACCGTGAAATTTCACCTTTTTCTCGAAAAAGGTTGATCCTACAATATTACAACAAGAGTACCTTGTTTTATACAAGAATTTTTTGTCTAGGACGATTTTTGAGTTTTTTTAAAAATTCGAAACTCCTCTAGCGCAGGCTCGCCTAGGCGCTGTGAATAATATAATAATATTTAACCTTATACAAAGGATACCATAATGGACTGCTAAATAGTTTAAATATATGGTACGTTAATTTAGGGACATTCGCACAATATTCTGGAGAAGGACGCTCATTGTTAAAGAGCTGGTGAACATTTTTAACAACATATTTTCTCCCGGCTAAATTTTATTTGATGTGATATTTTTTAGCGACCATGTTTGTAACTATTTTTTTACAATACTTGAAATTTTGAGTAATATTACTAACTTTGAACGATTTTAGCTAAAATTTTAAGCGAAAGTTTTGACAAAATACACCATTAGAATTAGTAGAATGAGCCAAGTTTGTCACTGCTAGTACGAGGTATCACAAACAATAATATACTTAATAATAAAAAATATAATTATATTTTTTTTTATACAGGGTGATCAGTAACTGCCATGCCAAGAGGTTATTCTACGTCCAAAAAAATGTAAAAACGTTTTTATAAAGGTTGGTCCGAAAATGAGCCCTAAGGGAGCTACGGCCCTTCCAATATGACATAATGAATGGGAAACAAAAAAAAGCATTAATAAAAATTTAATGCTGCAGGGTGATTCTTCATTTAAAACTGAGCAAAAAAGTATTCTTCACCAAAACACCTGAATTTAATATTAAAGGAGTAATAGCCTTCTAAAAAGTAACGTTTTTGGTGGCACAAAATCTTACTTCCTCTTAATTATATTTTTTACAAAAAAATCCAAAAAAGCTACACATAAAAAAGTTTGGGGTAAAAAAGTGTTAAGCCTCACATATTTTACCCGTCTAGGCACGCCTCTGGATAAATTCAAAAAAAATAAATTAACATAAACTTATTGCCCTTATTAATACTAGTATACATGCAAAAGCTTGTCGCTCTAGCTTAAAGGGTACCAAAGTTATTAATTAAAAACCTTATTTTTATTACAACTTTAAAAGGCTGTAGCTCCCTTAGGGCCCATTTCGGGACCCACCTTTATAAAAACTTTTTTTCTTATTTTTGGATGTAGTATAACCTCTTAAATTTTGGCATGGCAGTTACTGATCACACTGTATGTAAAATTAGGTCGGGATAAAATAACATGCTGAAAATGTTTACCAGCTCTTACTCTATTATTTTTGGGGTCTTATTGTCAAAGGACACAGATCAACGCTTTTTGGAGACCTTTCATTCTTATAAATGATGAAATGTTCACTTTTTAAAATTATTTCACGGATATTTAGGTACCTGTTTACGGTACATTTATTACCTTTATGTCTACCCAAAGAACTTTATAAACATAAAATTATCTGATAATATATTCTAAACATTTTCTTTCGTAATAATTTATGTGAGCGGACTGAATATAGTGTATAGGATGACTGTTTTCCACCCTGAATAAAGAAAAATATTAAAAATCTGAAAAAGGTGAGTTTACTTTATCGGTAAGGGAACGTTCAAGTATTACGTAACGCTAAATGTACCAAAATTCATACACTTCATACCTCAGTTCTCGCGTTATTGAATGCTGTAGAGATTTCATATTTTGGCTACCCCTCCTAACACACCCCCTACTAGGGGGTAGCCAAAATATGAAATCTCTATAATCTATAATAACGCGAGAACCGGGGTATGAAGTGTATGAATTTTGGTACAATTTGCGTTACGTGATACTTGAACGTCCCCTAAGGAAGGAAATAAAGAACCACCAGAAAATTAAAAGAATTGTCTAGTGTTTGTTTGGACTTTTGAGAACTGATTCATTGGTAGGTTTTCGAAAACCACTTCCATTTTTTCCACCCCGGATTTTTTTTACAAAATTGACTAAATTGTCGCATTTTCATAAGATAAAAATATTACTTAGTTTATAATATTAGGACGTATAATACTGTTTCAATAGCGATTACGGAGCGCGCCATAATAACAGTTTTTATCCATGTATCATACACTATTTTTTATTCGATTGAAATGTATTATTGACAACTTTAAGGTAGAAATTTAAATGTCATCATTTACAATATTTGTCTACCAATCAACGTCAACTATTTTACTTTTCGCAATAGTGCGAAAAATTTAACTTTTCATACAGTTTTTTATGCAAAAATTATTGCTTTTAGATACATCCATTAACCTCTTTAGTACCAGGTTTTCCATATGTGGCCAAAAGGATTTTTTCAAAAAAAAAAAAACTATGAACAGTGGCGACAGAAATTTTTTATTATTAATTTTAGTTTCATCGACCCCAAAAAGCCCTATATACCAATTTTCACGAAAACAATGTATACAATTAAAATTAACTACCCCCCGCGGGGGTGGAGTTAGAATTTAGTTTGAGCGACCTCAAAAACCCTTATATGCCAATTTTTATGAAAATATTTTAAAAAAACTATTACCCCCTCCCTTAGGGATGGAGTTAGATTTTTTTTTAAATATCATTCAGATTCAGATTTAGCGACCTCAAAAACCCCTATACACCAAATTTGAAGGAAATATTGAAGACATTTTAAAATTATTGCAGTACCTTAAAATCTACAAAATTTCTACGCCATTGTTATTTTTTTTTAAATATTTACTTAGGAAAAATATTTGTTTGATACAATTCTAAAATGTGACGAAAAAAAGTTATAAATACTTTTTTTTTGGCCAGACCTGGAGCTGTAGTGGTTAAAAAAATAAAAACAAAAGTATTTTTGTTTTCGTTTATTAACGTTTTCGATTTCCACGAAAAAATTCTTTCGTCTGTCCGACAAAAAATTGTGACCAATATAATTGGAGAAGGCTTCGAACTAAAGACGTATGTGAGAGACGGGAGGATTGGTGTAGTGGACTACCGCGTCGTACTTGACAAGTTTACTACCCAAAATAGCGTGAGTTCGATTTACAGCGGCACCGATTTGCCTTTTTCAGTTAATTGATAATTGAAATTTGTCAAAGGCGTAAGTGAAGCGGACACTCCCTATAAATTGGTTTGAAAGTCAATTAAAGCCGGTGGTTCCCTCTACTACTAGCCCACACAAGTCCTAGACTTAGGGGATGCTTAATTAAGTAAAATAGTACGAGGTTAAACAAAATGTAAATATTTAAACCACTGGTTTGGAAACGTTCAAGTATTACGTAACGCAAATTTTGATCATTTTGGACCCCCATGGGCGTAACACTCCAAATGACCCCACTCCCCCTCCTAGGAGCGTAACTTAATACTTGAACGTTCCCTTTCTTACCGAAAGTGCTTGGCTGCTTTTATTGAAAGCTTACTTATATTGTTGTTTAAGATTAAGATTTTCTTAAAAAAAAAACTTCTCCAATAATATTTTCATAAAAAAAAATGTTTGAAAAATGTCTTTCATTGGCAGCAAAATTTTTTATTACATCAAAAGCCCCGGGATCTTTATTTAAATTTTGTCATTCCCGACTGTCGGAACCAAAACCATTTCCGAAAAATAAAACTTTGTTTATGCTTTATTTAGAATAAGCCCACCGCAGTGTAGTAATTATAAATTTAGTTTCCGCCTGATTGTACCCACTAATTAAACATACGCGACCCAGTTTTCCGAAATCTAAATTTAAGCCTTTATTATCAAACAATACCACTTCCAATTATAGTAGTAAAAATGATTGGAAACTCTAAAAAAACCGTTACTTTTAGAAAAAATAGAAAACAAACAAAATAATAGTAGGTATATTACCAACGAACTAATAACTCTTCTCTCTAGAATAGGCATTTCATTCGTTAAAACTGACAAAAACGTCGGCAACATAAACATTCGTCTGTCTTACTCGCACATCTTTGTTCTAACAGAGACAACAATACCATTTATTGGTAATTATTATTGTTCAAGCCCGAATATACCTACTATATGCTTACAAATAAACCGAGATGTTGGAGATACTTTATTTTAACGGTATGCGTATTCTAGAAAGAAGAGTTATTAGTTCGTTGTATATTACGCAGCGAGTACGCGAACCTAGTTTTCAGTGCACGAGATTGCAAAGAGAACCTCGAAAATTGTCAAAAAAGTTCTATAGATCTATAGAACATCTACACTGATAATAGTTATTTATGGTACTAGTGGGTAAAGTAACCTGCGAGGCGTCAGCCAAGCAGGTTAATTTTCGAGAGGGTTTTATCCAATAAATAGCTTAGTAATTCATATTTTTATTAACAATTTTAATGACATTTACAAGAAAATAATTTGACAAGTGACAGTTGAGTGGGTAAAATAAATAATTATCCACTCAATAAAGTAAAAGCCACGCGGGGGTTATTATTGAGTTTATCTATTTAAAATAAAGCTGGTAATTGCCTTATTATCTGTATGTATTGGATAAAAGAGTTTATTTGTGTCAACTAAATTTTTGGTTGGATATGGCCAATTGAATTATTTGGTTGTAACAAATAAATTTTATTTCTGTCAAATAAACTATTTTGTTCTCATTAATAAATCATTTTGAAATTAAAATATTTGTTTACATGAACTAAATATTTATTTGACACAAATAAAATTTGTTACTCACATAACAAAAAAATCTTCGATACAAATGTGTTTCATGAAAAAATAAGAAACTTTGAAAATGTCAGTCCGTCCGATGTCTCGTTTTTTTGTAAGCATGATAACTCAAGAACGATTTAGCCAATCGACTCGAAATTTTTAGGAAAAATAAATTTTATTGTTTTTAAAAATATTCCCTAAAAAGCAAAAAATTATTGGGTATTAAACTTTTTAAAAAATCTAAATAACATTTTTTTACAAAAATTTTTCGTTTTTCAGAAAAAAAAAATGTTTTAACATTTATTTTATTTTATTTTTTTCGTTTTTTGACTTAAGCGGATAAAATTTACGCCTTAAGCGGCTTAAGTTAAGCCCGGTTTGTGTATCATTTATACCCTCGCAGACCAGTCATTAGGGAATACTTTTTTAATGGACCTAAGCCTACAAGAAAGGTATTTTTTTTGTTGACAGTAATATTTTATTTTGCTTTTAAAATAAAACGGTAAAGACCATTTTTAAAAATATTTATTTTCCACTAAAAACTTTTCCATATGGTGCAAACCTTATGCGAGCACCGTATTATATATTTTGGCAAATCAAAATAAAAATAATCTTTATCCAATACATACAGATAATAAGACAATTACCAGCTTTATTTTAAATAGATAAACTCAATAATAACCCCCGCATGGCTTTTACTTTATTGAGTGGATAATTATTTATTTTACCCACTCACCGGTCACTTGTTAAATTATTTTCTTGTAAATGTTATTAAAACTTTTAATAAAAATATGAATTCCTAAGCTATTTATTGGATAAAACCTTGTATGGCACTCATGGCTAAACCGATATTGCCCTCTAGAAAATTAACCTGCTTGGCTGACGCCTCGCAGGTTAATTTTCTCATGGGCAATATCTTACTTTACCCACTAGTACCATAAATAAGTATGTTCCCTGTCTCATTGTTAAAAAGTGGATAAAGCTGGTTCTAATCCCAAACGCTTCAATTAAGCGTTTGTGGAATAAAATTTTTCAGTCGATGGGATCTAGGATAAAATGGCATCCTAAATATCCTCGCACATTTGAGCCGTCTTCATCAACTTCCAAAGGACTTTACTTTGCCACACCGGAAATTGAATTCGCTTAAAGTGAAAGCAGTTTAGTTTTAGAATATAGTCCCGCCAGGCGTGCAGGGGAGAAGAAGTCATCTGAGGCACTATTATTTCTTTTTTTTTTAATAAATTTCCGTATGTTTTTCCTTTCAAGGCAAGTGGTTTCAAAATGAGATCACATGTCCAAAAAACTTATTCTTCTAATGCATTGTGGTATACTACTGATGCCACAAAAACTTTAAGATGCTCCTGAGAACCCCCTAGTAGAAATTTAACGTTAGAATAACGTTTTTCTAATGTTAGAAAACTTTATAAAAGTACGTTATAAAATATGTGCAAATGTCCCGCTTTTTAACGTCAGAATCAATCAAACGTTAGTTACAAACGTTAATCTAACGTTAGATTTTTAAGTTAGAGGTACGTTTAATTTCTAACTTTCGGGTGGGGCGTGGCCAACTAGGAAATTTATACCTGCATCATAAAATGGCAGCTGGAGACCAATTTATTCATACAAATAAATCTGAATATATTTTAACAATCATAATATTTTTAAACATAAATTCGTTACATTTATTTATAAAATAGACATCTTTTTAGGTGGCCCTAAATATTTTTCGTGTAATATCCTGTTATACTTCGATAAATACGTTTACCTCTCAGAAAAACTTTATATTTAGTTAGTTCATATTTATTTATACATTCAGAATCTTTCAGTTATAGTACAGCGTTGCCAGACTTACTATAATTTTGACTTTTGGGGGATATTTTTTTAAACATTATAGAAATAATAAATAATTATCAAACCTAGGCAAATAGCTGTCTGAAATGAGTATTTTCTACTATAGCTTACGTATTAATAATGAAAATTTAAAAAATATTTAAAGTTAGAATAAGGTTAGAAAAAGGATAGAATTTAGTTAGGAAACTAACGTTAGATTTATGTATTTTATAACGTTTTTGTCAAACGTTAGTTTCTAAGGTTAGATTTATATATTTTATAACGTTTTTGTCAAACGTTAATTTTTAAGGTTAGATTTATATATTTTATAACGTTTTTGTATAACGTTTGAGATTTAACATAAAAATGTCACTAGTTTAATGTTATGTTAAGTTAGATTCATGTACTTTTCTATCAGGGTCTATATCATCCAGAATTGTTGTGTATTGTATTTTTTATTTCTGAAATTCACTCTCACTAAATAAAATTATTTAAAAAAAAACATGAAAAGATTAATTCGTCCTTCAAAGGGTTAAATAGTATACCGGGTGTCTAAGCTAAGGGTATTATTACGTAACGCAAATTTTGATCATTTTGGACCCCATCCCCTCCTGTAACGCTATTTTCCTATACCATTAACATGGGCGTAACACTCCAAAATGACCCCCACCCCCCTAGGAGCGTTACGTAATACTTGAACGGTCCCTAAGACAGATCAATCGTTTTTAGCGTTATTATTAAAGATATCGAAATAAAAATTTTGTCAGTTAATAAACACTTAAAAGCGATACGTGTGCCTAAACGAAAGTTTTCTACTAGTCTTTATATTTAGACACAATTTTTTAACTGAAGCTTTAATTACTATTTAAAAAAAAATGACTGTAATATATAACTATTATTTAATTTATTTACACTAGGTAAAAAAATTATAACAATATTAAATTATTTTTTATTTAATTTCTTTAAAAAACTATGATTTATTTTAATAGCACAAATTTAAAGCCAAAAAATGACTGATCTGTCTTAGCTGAAACACCCGGTATTAAAGAACAAGTCACGTAGGATACTAAATAGTCTGGCGCACACATCCATGTTTGGAAATCGATCTGCAAATTGTCCCAATTATAAAAATTATGACATTTTAAATAAAAATGGAAGAAAAATTTATATTTCCCGATATTATGAAGGTAGATAATTCTGCAATTTAAGCAAAAAATTAAAAGCAAAATATAAAAATCCTTACAAAGAGTTCAAAGGGTTGTGTTTGCAAAAAAAGTTACAAAAGTAAGTAAATGCATTCTACACTGTAAAAACAAATTGGTAAAAATCCCAAACGTATCGTGGGTAATTTTGTGGGCACAAGGTAAAAATAAATTACATTAGATTACATAGTCCGTAAATGGTAATATGTTGCCATAGACCGGAATGGTAAAAATTACATAGTCCGTAATGGTAACATGTTGCCATAGACCGGAACAGTAAAAATTACATAGTCCATAATGATAATATTTTGCATAGACCGGAACGCTAAAAATTACATAGACCAGAATGGTAATATTTTGCATAGACCGGAACGCTAGGTTTGGACAGCATGCGTCGCCATCTTTCTAACAATAACAATATTAAACGGTACGTCCGCCTTCTTGGTTATTGTCCAAAGCGCACGCGCGACTTAAAATAACATAGCCCGACATTGTAAAATCATGTAAAAATATGTAAATCAATGTAAATATATTTTTTTACATTATTTTACATTCTTTTACATTCTTTTACATTCTTTTACATTCTTTTACATTCTTTTACATTCTTTTACATTCTTTTACATTTTTTTACATTCTTTTATATTCTTTTATATTCTTTTACATTCTTTTACATTATTTTACATTCTTTTACATAAATTCATGAATTATGCATAGTCCAGAATAGTAAATTTACTATTTCGTAATATGTAAATTCATGTATTTTTACATTATTTTACATGCAGTTTTTACAGTGCATAACATTTTGCTACAGCTTTCTTTTATAAATAATAGATAGCACTACATGTGCTCATTCTAACACTTGATACGGAATATTCATACGGTATCTAGAGCTAGAATGGATTCATTGTTTGAAAAGTGTGTGCAAGTGCTTACATTCTCAAGCACTCGTAGAAAAATATTATTCTTTTTATACTTACTCATTTTTAATTAAATGAAATATATATTTTAAAAAGAATCTTGACTTTTTAATATTATTTTAAATGGCAGACTAACATCTCTACTCTAAATTTCTCTACTCCCTAACATCCCTACTCCATAACATCCCTACTCCATAACAACTCTACTCTGTAACATGCCTACTCCATAACATCTCTACTCCGTAACAACTCTACTCCACACTATATGCACTTTATTAGCCACTTTATAATAAACGAGCGGTTTGCAGAACAAAGAAGCTTATTCTTCTAGATTATTTCATTTTTTTTTCCTAAAAAACGTTTATCTTTAAATTTAAATCTAGAACAATCATAAACGAATTATTCTAAAATTCCCATTTTCCGCGTACTCTTAACATGCACTAATAAGTAAGTAATTAATAAACTAAATTCATATTTGACAGTGACTTAGCATGACATATATTTTTTTGAGTTAAGGCAAGTGGCTAATCGAGTGCATATAGTGCGGAGTAGAGTTGTTATGGAGTAGAGATGTTATGGAGTAGGGATGTTACAGAGTAGAGTTGTTATGGAGTAGGGATGTTATGGAGTAGGGATGTTAGGGAGTAGAGAAATTTAGAGTAGAGATGTTAGTCTGCCTTTTAAATTTTTTTATACCAGTTATTAAAAACTCAGTAACCTATGTTGTCGAAAGCGAAGTATTTCACTAGCTTGTATTCCTGAGGTCTTTTTTTGTTGGCAAAGGTACGTTGATAATGATAAAACATATAATTTTTTCATTAAGAGATGCATAATATTTTGAATTTATTTTAAAAAAATTAAGCTCAATAAATTTTAAACTAATTAAATTTTCTCATAACAAATGCGTCCCATATTGACTCACGTTTCCCCATTCGGTTTTAATCCATGATCGGCTTTTACCACCAACAGTTAACTTTAAGAGTACTTTTTGTACATTAAAGGTTTAAAAATTTACATAGAAATAGAATAGAACATAGAATAGAATAGAATAGAACATAGAATAGAATAGAATAGACAAAACTTACTTTTTCATTTATAATTAGTCGTATAGATCTATAGAGTATATGGATTCTCTAGAATCATATGTTAATATTATTACTATACACGGTGTATTTGCATTAGCGTCGGAAATTTTAACAGATAATTCTACATCATAAAATATGACAAAAAGTTCCTATAAACATATGTCTAAAAATGCGTCATAAGGGAGCTACGCCCCTTTGAAAGTGGCTAAAGAAATCGGTTTTTATTTAATAACTCAGGAACTCTTTGAGATATATCAACGAGGTTTTGCACGTCAACTAATCGTACCAAGGCCCGTTTTTATGTGTTATTTTCATGTACTTATTTCAACCAGGGGTGTGCGAAACGGGGGGGGCTTATCAGTTTTTTGTCCAAAACTTTTTTCTGTGTAACTTTTTTGCAATTTTATTTCTGAAATATGATTCCTCAGGTCAAAATACATAAAAAAGGTACTCTTGTTGTAATACTGTAGGATTAACCGTTTTCGAGAAAAATTCATTCCACGGTTTGAGGACGAAAAATTAAATACTAAAATGTTGAAAACCAAAATTTTAATGACGCAGGGCGAATGTACATTAAAAACTAAGAAAAAAACCTCATATACAGGTACTTCCAAAAATCAATCCTAATGGAGCTATGGTCTCCTAAATATGCACCATTTTTAAATGGCTATGGTAGCTTTAAAGGCGTTTTTTCGACCTACATGTATGGAAACTTTTTTTCTTAGTTTTTGATGTAGAATAACATTGCATCATTAAAATTTTGGTTTTCGACATTTTAGTATTTAATTTTTCGTCCTCGAACGGTGAAAGTTCACCTTCAAATGAACTTTTCTCGAAAACGGTTAATCCTACAGTATTACAACAAGAGTACCTTTTTTATGTATTTTGACCTGAGGAATCATATTTCAAAAATAAAATTGCAAAAAGTTACACAGAAAAAAGTTTGTGACAAAAAACTGATAAGGCCCCCCCGTTTCGCACACCCCTGGTTTAAATAAGTACGTAAAAATGACATACAAAGATGGGATTCATTAGGATTAATTTACGTGCAAAACCTCGTTAACATATCTCAAAGGGTTCCTGAGGTATTAAATAAAAACCGATTTTTTTGGCCAATTTCAAAGGGTCGTAGCTCCCTTATGACCCAATTTTAGACATATGTTTATATGAACTTTTTGTCATATTTTATCATGTAGAATCACCTGTTAAAATTTCCTACGCTATTTCAAATACACCCTGTATACATCATTCATAATATCTTCTGTTTCATTCATTATCCAGCTAAAAAAATTTGGTAGCCCTGATCTTTTTTCCGCTTTGTTGTCATGTTTATTGTGTATAGATAAGAAGATAACATAATATTCTATAAATATTATGAATTAAATAATTTAAATTTTCCAGCAGAGTAACATAATTCATGGAAAAGTCCCTAAAAATTGTTTATTTATATTGTTTTGTGTAACAAATTAGTCGTCAAATGTTTCGATTTAGTGACCTTTATAAAAATTTCCCTCATAATTCGGCAAAATTATTCCGTAAGTCTATGTTTCTGTGTTTATTTTCAACGTTAATGAGTCATAACTGAGTTTATTCCGATTACTGGTAATAATGTTAACTATCAGTATGATAAAATTTTATGAACGTAATATGTTTATAACATAATGTTAACATCATATATCGTCCACTAAAGGCTCTAGTTGTCTAACTCCAAATTTTTCAAAAATGAGATTTTTATCAAATTTGCTTCATTATCTGATTACCAACATACTTCAAAAAAAAAAAGTTGCATTAAACCAATATCAGCCTCAAAAAATGCAAAAATGTAAATATTTTAAGTCGCTAAGTGATTGTGAGAAAACAATTAAATGAGAACTGTCACTAATGTCAAACTATTTCTCGACAACAGGGGATCCCGTTTCAAATATTTGTTAATTTACTGTTTGATGATAATTATAATTATTGCCATTAATAATGTATATATATTATGCCTACCTAGTAGTAATATTATATATTAAATATAAAAATATAAATTTTTTGTAATAATATTACGCGATATAATAGGATAGGTATCCTCTTTTATCTTCCCTTGGAGTTAGACCATTAGTGAATTTAGATTTTGTGGTTAAAATTTAATTTTCAAATAATTTATATAAAATAGATAACAATGAAAAGTTTTAAATACATTAACACATTTCAAACATTTTTACCTGTGAACAAGCTAGTTTTAAAGATCTAAATTGCTATAATTAAGTTTTAAATCGTTTTTTACGTCTCCTGAAAAATATGACGTTTTGGAGTTAGACCGCTAGAGCCTTTAGATGATGATATGGGAGATTTAGCTCAACGGTCTAAGGCATCGATATAGCATTGACACTGAGCTAATGATCGTGAGTTCAAACCTCACTGGCTCCAATTGCCTTTTTCAGTTAATTAATAATTGAAATTTGGCGAAGGCGTACTCCCTAGATATATTGGTTCGAAAGTCGATTAAAGCCGGTGATTCCCTCTACTACTAGCCCACACGTCCTGGACTTAATTAAGTAGAATAGTACGAGGTTAAAAAGCAAAAAAAAAATATTATGATAAGAGCAGAAACAATAAAAATTTGCAGACCTGTGCCCAGCTGTGTTATTAATATTTTAATTAGATTTTTTAAATAACGCATTAATGAAATAATTTCCACTGCATGGAATTTGCTCTGAAATGTACGTTACAGCATATTCTGAAATCAACTGTAAAACATACATGCACCATCAAAATGTTTACACTCACTTGAAATTATTTTAGGCAGCAAATTTCAGGCAAAATATCGGGTGTAACAAGACCATACTACACCCCCTTTTTTCCTTATTTTATTTTTTTATTGGCATAAAAGGTCAGTTTTTAAAAGATAAAGTACATTTCAGTCACTTTCGATTTAACCGTAAATGAGACCAACTTCCGATTTTCAAATCATATATATATACATTTAAAAAATAAATAAATAAATAAATAGGATTTTTTTTTTTAAACAAAAAAAAACTATCAAAAAAATTTTTTTTTTCTTTAATAAACCTAAATAAAAATCAATTTTATTTTCTTTATTTTCTTTTTACAAAAAAGAAAATAAATTCAGTTTTTTTTTCAAGCGATAGTTTTACTTTCCCCGAGGAAAGTAAAAAAAATCAACAAATTTTTTTTTTACGTTTTATATCCAAAATATATAATTTCTGTCAAAAAAAAATTCTGTTTGTCGATCTGTCGGTCTGTGAAATTTGTGACCACGATAACTTAAGAACGCTTCGGGCTAAAGACTTCAAATTTGGACCACAGGTTAATTATCCAAAGTTCTAGGCTGGGATTGTTTTTGCTACAAATCGGATTAGGGTGAGGGGTAAAAACAATTTTTTTTAAAACATTTTTTTTCCAATTTATTTTTCGTTTTACGAAAAAAGAATTTTTTTACTTTTTTTTTAATTCATTTTTCGTTTTACGAAAAAAAAAATTGAAAAACTTAAAATAAAGGAAAAAACTAGGTGTAATATGGTCTTGTTACATCCGGTATATAAACAGAAATTGCACTGAATATGCAATTATATAACGTTTTCCGACACGATGTAAAATGGTTTGGTTAGTTTAAAATTAAAGTGAAATTTTCTAGTATTGGTACACAAAAAAAACTAGCTGTAATAATTAAGAATGTTCCATACAGAGCAGTGCAAAAGATCACCTCCTTATCTTTAAAACTAATTGAGATTTCAAATTCAAATTTAAGATATCTTTTGGCGTATATTTATATTTTTAGATTTTAAAATTTGAGCAGAGGGATATAATATGTCACCATAATATGGTGATTTTTTTAAATAGCGGATGTCATGTGGTACATTGTTTTAAAAAATAAAATTCTATATTCGAACTTGTATTTTTTTTTTTATTTTTAAACATTTTTTATTTGATCTTTTCTTTTTTTTTGCTAAACATAAAAGTTAAAATAGAGAGAATTTTATTATCTGGACTTTTTGGACCGTATTGTAAGACTTTTTATATATTTATTTCTTTAGCCGCAGAAAAGCCTCTTTTGGTTCATAGTGTGGTAGTTTAAAAACGTTACGGGACAAGAGGAAACTGAAGGCAGTTTTGGAATGATTACTATGCGTTTATATAAGATCACTTAACTAAATTCAAAAAGTTTTTAAATGTAGTTCAGCGTTTTTTTTTTTTTTTTGTAAAAAATTGTATGACATGTTTTAAATAATCTGTATAATATACATTATATACGGTCAGGTCCAAAGAACGGAAATTATATTTTATAAAACAAAAAACCCACAGATCTATAATAATAAATTTAATAAATATGCAAATAACAATTTCCAATGTTTATACATTCATTAAAATACACAGAACAAATAGGAGTAAGCGAATAATACTTTTTTGAGTCCGTGTTTCAAATTTTCTTGTGTATGCTGAATTTAAACAACTGAAAAAAAAATTTTTTGAGCTCCTTTGGCGATAATGCGCCCATAACTTCTTGATAAAAAACCTACTGGAACATAGTTTTCTTTACTTAAGGGATCGCTGGAACTTTTTGCCATCTTATTTTTGAGTTTTCAACAACATTTATTATGATGGCCAAAAAAAAATTGAACTTTAAGAGTTGCCTAATACTTTGTAAAAATTTTGTACATAAAAATAATACAGATTTTCTGAAAAACAAATCAAAAAATCTTCAATTTTTTGCCTCAAAAATCAGAACAACCCCTTAATATTTTTTATATAACAGTGCCTCTAGGAACATTCTGCGTGAAAAAATAGTTTACATATATGAACGCAAATTTGCGTTCATTTAGAAAGCATTTATCTTTCTAACTGTTAGCCGTAGCTGTAGCGCTCTGAATAAAAAAGATACATTTAAATACATGACACATCATCTAAATGTGATTCATTACAGATACATGTAAAATCTGCTAGATTTTACATGTCATTTTACAATTTTATATGTAATTTTACAGTTTTATATAAACATTTCATGTTAAATTGCATATTATGTATTTAACATTAATCTGTTACTTGTGACATATATTTATTTGGGCTGCGTTAAGCAGAAAGCTACCAACCCACATTGTGAGATGACAGTAGTTTACGGAACATTTTACCCAATATCTTTTACAGGAATTAAATTAAAGATTACATATTTTGCACATGTTCTGATAAATGAACAGGTGAAACAAATGGTTAATTTTAAGTGTTTTAGTCAAAACGTTTAAAAGTTGTTAGGGAAAAAGTTTAACAATTTACTGTCGTCTCACAATGTGGGTTCGTAGCTTTCTACTTAACGCGGCCCATTTATAGATACAAAATAAAGTTTGCCACCATCCCCCCTTTCCCCTACTTGTATCAACAAAAATAAAAAACAAATAATATGTTTAATAATAAATAATATTACCATCAATAATAATAATATTACCATGAAAAAATAACTAAACACCAATATAACTTTAAAATCATCTTGCCATAAACCTAAACTAAAAATTACCAAAAGCATAAGCGCCTGCTATTGACCCCCTTTCCCCTACTCTGCCGTGTTAAGGCGTATCTACAATTTTGTCGTTTTTGAGGTAAGGGGCGTATCTTACATTACCCAGTCCACATTTAAGAGTATGATCATACATTTTTGGCGACAAGAATAATTCTTAAAGTCATTCCTTACAGAAACTACATTTTCAATTAGCACTTTTTAATGGACATGGAGACACTCTGAACAAAACTGAATCCTATCTGAATAATAATTTAATGAAATAAAATGTAAAATTCAGTTTACTTTAAATTATATGCATTTTATAATTTAATATTAATTTTAGTTCTAATTTTACCCTTATATTTTACAGTGTCTTATAAATTAATATGATAAAACAATATTTACTTGAATTAAATAAAATTTCTCTGTGTGTAGAGTGATGGAACTAAGGTTTAAAATTGATTTATTAATATTTAAATACAGAACGCACGTCAAAATTGTTTTTTGTATCAATAGATAAGAATATTTTATGTGATCCTATATATTTCATAATATAGGTCGATCCAGATATGTCAGATAAAGAATTTAGATCTGTAGTGTCGGAGATATGGGACATTCTGGAATTCTGCACCCTTTATTAAAAAAACGATATATATATATATTTTTTCTACGACTGCTTTAGAATGTAAGCAAATACACACACTTTTCAAACACAGAATGAATCTATTCTAGCTCTAGATACGGTATGACTATTCCGTATCAAGTGTTAGAATGAGCACATGTAGTGCCATCTCTTGTTTATAAAAGTAAAGAAAACTGTATCAAAATTAGCAAAAATATATATATTTTACCATTAAATATTGAATAATTTAATGCAATTTAAAGTGTTGCTTTAAAATTACATAAAGTTTATTAGTTTTTCTTAATATTTGACCAGTTTTTTATCAATTTAGTTCAAAAAATTAAAACTGCTCAATCTATTGTTATATATTTAAACCTGATATCTGTCACAACAATCTGACATAACCTTCAATTTTTGCATTATAATTTGTAAATATGTGCTAAAATTAAATAAAAATCTTTTTTAAGTACTGTGTTTTGTTGTATTTACAATGTTGAGTCACAAAAAACATTGTTTTTAACCGTCCGTCCGCAGTTTAAAGCCATACAGTGTTTCATATTTGCAGCCGAAGAAAAAGTATAGTCTACAACACGTATGGAATAGTCAATATAGTCTATTCCATACTAGTTATAGAATATACCATTTTAAAACTTTATGCATTCATTAAGATTAAGAAAAGATATATAAAAATGCCACTCGCAAAACCTAAATGTTTTTTTTTAGTGAAATTTTGCAATATTTTTATGCACCCCAGAACATAAATCAAAATATATTTTTGCTGCTATTTGCTTTTTAAACAAAATATTATTTGGTAGAAAATTTCACGGATTATTAACTGCTATATGTGTCCCAAATTCTTTCCCTGTAAAAATGAAGGGCCCTCTAAGAAGGCTTAAAATGTACCAGTGAACAAAGGAACAATACGATATTAAAAAAAATATATCGACCATGAACTTGCAATACCTCCTAAGTGTGAAATGACAAATTTTTCAGAAGCGACGAAAAACAGTTCTTAAAGTTGCTGTTTACTCTATTGTTAATATTTATAGTAATATAAATAAAGTGGGGTAAGGTTACTTATTGTCCCTAAAGATGTTTTGGTCTTACATTTAAACTAATCTAGCTTATATTGCAAAACTACATGTAGTTAGGAGGTATTGGTGGAGGTATTGGTGGAGGATTGGTGTAGTGGACTACCGCGTCGTACTTGGCGAGTTTACTACACAAATATCGAGAGTTCGATTCTCACCGGCGCGCCGATTTGCCTTTTTTAGTTAATTAATAATTGAAATTTGGCGAAGGCGTAAGTGAAGCGGACACTCCATATAAATTGGTTCGAAAGTCAACTAAAGCCGGTGGTTCCCTCTACTACTAGCCCACAAGTCCTGGACTTATGGGATGCTTAATTAAGTAGAATAATACGAGGTTAAACAAAATGTAAAATGTAATGTAATTGGTCAAAAATGTCAGTTAGAAGGTATTGCATGTTCTTGAACGATATCATCCTGACAGGATGATCGTCTTATTGATTTGGATAAAATTAAAAAAAGTGATCGGTATTTTTTTTGTCGCAGAATGTCTCATATATCAAATCTATTTTACTAGCGATATTCTATATTTCAAATTTTATTTTCTTTCGTGCATATATACTTAAAGAGAAACAATACAATTTTGATTGTATCCTAAAGATACAGAAAATAAAAACGCAAAATAATGTTATTATAGAAAATATTACATTTAAATATTACATGGTAGGTATGTTTTTAACCAGATGCTTAGATTTTTTGTTTAATATTAAATAATATTACAATGGTATCCATCACTTATCCCTAAAAAAGTTCGCAAACTTTTGGTCGAGAATAAATTTCGCAAAAAAATTGTTCGCACGGTCGGTAGTTATTTCGCTGGCATTTGGGTCGCAAACAGATTAAATGCTCTCTCTCTCTCTCTCTCTCTCTCTCTCTCTCTCTCTCTCTCTCTCTCTCTCTCTCTCTCTCTCTCTCTCTCTCTCTCTCTCTCTCTCTCTCTCTCTCTCTCTCTCTCTTTATTTGGTCTTTTTCTTCCGAATAATTAACCAGGGTTTCTCTATATAATCATAAGGTTTCCAGTTCGCAAGTACTAATGGGATATGTATCCTGACTTGCTCACTATCACTGATAAATTACTACTGTAGTAATATAAAAAGTTATCATTAAAAACATACAAAAAAAATATCTTCAAACGTCCATTATTATTCACTTAAAATTCAACAGTTCACACGATTAATAACCATATCTATGGTTAACTTTAACTTGCACTTAAAACATTAATACAAAAATTCTCTAAGCACATCATAGAAGATTGTAAACCAAAAATACACGAGGCACATCATAAAAGATGGCTTAGCACGATTCTGACGCTTGATCGCCTAGTACTTGGAGATTAAATGCTAGTTATATGCTTTTTTGTTAAGCTACGGTTTCCTCTAAAAGTCGCAATCGCTGACGACTGAGACCGGGTAGCCGCGACCAGGTCGTTACGACCCTACCTGTCGGGCGACCGGCGACCAAACGAACGGCGGCCGGTAGTTAGTAGTAACGACTCGGCAGCAGCTAGGAAAACAGGGAATTTTAAAATGCATTGGAGATGTCTCAACGACTCGGTCGCGGCTACCCGGCCGCAGTCGTCAGCGACTGCGACTTTTGGAGGAAACCGTAGCTTTAAGTTAAAACTTTCCTGTTGAATAAATAAATATTAAATTGCAAACAAAAAAGCAAAGTAAGTCGGTTGTTTTATTTTAAAACATAAAAAGCTTTATGAAGTACTAATTTTATATAGTAAGCTCCATCAGCTTTAAAATTTTCTCCATCCTATTAAAAAGTTAGCTATTGGATCTTTGTATAATAAAGGCTGATTATTGTTTTTAAACTTTTGGCAGGGAAAAAGCGGCTTTGTGCTAAAAACACTTTAAGAGTATTAATATGCTTAAAAAGCTCGTTCCGACAGTAATGAATTGTTGACCCTTTTAATTTATTCAAAAACTTATTAAAAACTACATGGAGTAAGAATACCTTTTAACTTTCACTAAACTTGTTTTTCTCTTTGGGGAGCGTTCAAGTATTACGTAACGCGCTGGGGGCGTCTCGAAAACGTTACGCCGCGTTACAGAGGGGGAGGGGGGGTCAGTAAAAATTTTACGTAACACTTAAAAAATTATGAACTTATAAAATGTTTATTTATTGGATCACGTTTTTAACAATGACCTAGGCCTAAAAAGATGGATTCCTTGCTAATTTTATTGCACACGGCGTGGTTAACAGTTCACTAAATCCTCTAAATAAAAACAAATTAGAGATGGAAAACCAGAGCCAATAAAGGGTTTTCGGTTAACCGGTTGCTGAAATTACATCGGGCCGGTTTTGGGTTAAAACACGGAAGCAATAACCGGTTAAAAACCGGTTTAACCCCTTGCCGCACCACTTTTTTTCGGAAAATAATAATAATTTTTCACCAATTTGGCAAAATATAAGTCGGGTAAGCGGAAAAGAGCCAACTTACTGTAAACGAGTTTACTCGGGTGAGTCCAAACCATAAAGCAAAATTTCCTTTCAACTTTTTTACTTTTTGTAAACAAATAGGGGGGGGGGATTCAAAAATGGCCAAATTTTGCGTTACGTAATACTTGAAAGATCCCTTGACAAAATTATTTGATGTTCTTAACAACATTGAAAATAATATATCTATAAGCTGTAATTTTACCTAAACAAAACAATGATCGATATGTCAGTTTTTCATCGTTTGCAGACAAAAAATGTCCATAAATAATTTTTTGTAGTACGATTTTATATGTTTTAATTGCATTTTAAGTTTTGACAGTTATTGCAATTTGTAATCAATGTTTTAGGGCCACTTGCACCAAATTTTGGTACGGGATTAACTCAGCTAAACCGAGTTTAAGTTAAAAATGCTGCGTTCTGATTGGTCAGCCGTCAATTTAATCCAAGTTTAAAGTTAAACCATCATTGGTGCAAATTGCCCTTAATCACAAATTTAAGATTTGTTTATAGATTTAATTATTAAGTCAGTATAAAATATGTTTTTTTTATTGGTGAAAACCGCAATTCTCTAGGTTAAATAGTTTTTGAGTTATTGCATGTCAACATTTTCGAGAATTTTAAAAATTTTGAAAAAAATTAAAAAAATCATATTTTTGAAACGGGGGATTTTTGAAAAAAATCCCGTAGAGGTTTTTCTCTAATATCGGTGGGCTACACATAAAAAAAATCAGTCAAATCCGTGACCCAAGCCCTCATCCCTGCCTGAATCGGCGAGGATATCATCAAAAACAATAGAGATCTTAGACTCATAGAACTTGGTATTTCCTAAAAAAATTTGAGTCGATCGGACAATTTGTTCTTTGAGTTACCGTGTCAACAAAAATTGTAATATCGAAGGACGGACAGACGTACAAAACATTTTTTAATGTTGTTTAGAATTGTATACAAGGCACCTTGGTACAAACATGTTTGATTCTTTTTTTCGGGGTTCAAAGTAAATGTATAAGAATCCTCTGCTGTGAAGATACGACGAGAATAATAAGAAAAATAAATTTATTGATAATATATTGTATAAATATTTAAAGGTAATCAAATTTTACTCCAAATCTTTACCCCTAAAATGTAAACATTTTTCTTTTGTATGTTTATCGCAGACAACTCGAAAAACAAAGAAAACTTTTTGTGCAAACAAAAGTTAATTAATTTGTAGACAAAGTCTACAAATTACGAAAATCTAATAAAACAATTTACAAAACAAACATTATAGGCGCTTGTGGAAAAATCATACGAAAACGCGAAAAGTCGATTTATTGATATAGGGAAATAGTTTTGGCAACACACATCACAGTTAATTTTTGCTAGTTTTAAAAAAGAAAATACATATTTGACAAGACACAATTTTATAAATATTTTAAATATTATTACATTTTTTACATACTGTTTATAAAATTAATTGTTTTCATTGCAATGCCTGCTACATCGGTCAAAGTACAATGTATTTAAAAAAACGTGTCAGTTGTCACAAATCGTCATGTAAAAACATTGTTGATGGTAAGACGGCCCTGACTTATCATCATTTGGAAACAGGCCACCATTTTAATTTTAATATAGAAGATATAGAAATTTTAAAGAGGGTTAGTAATAATAAAAAAAGAAGTTTTCTTGAAATGCATATAAAAAAGAATCCGAACTCCATTAACTATAAAACTGACACCTGCAATTTAAGTAGTATTTACTTTAACCTAATTAAAAAATATATGTTTTATTTGTGGATTTAAATAATTTTACAAAAAAATATTTAATTAATATAACAAAATATAATTATTTTAAACACTAGAACAACACTTTATCCAAATTTATAGATAGATACTTTGTTAAAAAAATCAGTAATTAATTGTTCTACAGAGAGTATTCTCCTGTTGAAAAATGTCCAGTGTATTTTGTTTGTTGATGTAATGTTTTTGTCTAATTTGTTTATTTTAATGCATATTTAATAATTTAGGTAAGTTTTTAATTTATTAATTTCTTTTATTTTTATTTATATATATTTTTTTTCCAAAAAATCAGTTTATAATGTCCAAGTTATGTCCAAAAAGCTTTATAATTTTTATGTCTTTTTAGCCCTGAAGAAGCCTAAATATTAGGTGAAACATTGGCATGATTATGTAATGCAATAAATTTGCTTCATTTATCACAAATAACCCTAAATAAATTTTAAGAAGCATCCTGTAGGAAATCTTATTATTTTTTACATGTTTTTTTTTTAACATGATATGTTTGTTTAACCTCGTACTGTTCTACTTAATTAAGCACCCCCTAAGTTCAGGACTTGTATGGGCTAGTAGTAGAGGGAACCACCGGCTTTAACTGACTTTCGAACCAGTTTATAGGGAGTGTCCGCTTCATCTATCGCCTTCGCGAAATTTTAATTATTAATTAACTGAAAAAGGCAAAATCGGTCCTAGTGAGAATCAAACTCACCTACTTTTCAAGTAGACGCACTAGCCCACCTACTGCCCTGCTCAAAAAGTTGGTTCTGTTTTAAATGTAGGTATATGTATAATAATATAATAATAAAATAATATAATAATAATATGTATGTAAAATTTTCTTTATAGAACAATAACAAATACAACTATATTATCTTCATTTTAAGTTTTTTTTTGTAAACTGTCCCTGCATGCATTTTATGGTGTTGGCTGTCTCCCACTTTTTAAGGGGTAACCTCAGGGTATGTCTAATGCGCCTCACTAGTGAATAGTTTGATACCAAAAAATATATAGTTTTGTCTGTACATAAAATATTTTATAATGATGTGACATTCTACAAAAGTAGCTAGTCTATAAGGATCATTATAATGTCTGGTAAGCATAAAATCACGTATGTGATTTTATCAGAGTAGAAGTGGGAAAAAGCAATGTGCATCAATTTCCCCTGTAGAAGCATTACCAGATCACGTTTTCATACACGTTTTATACTATCTACAGATATTTCGTTGTACACAGTAACAATTGTTACAATTTTTAAAAGTCCTTAAGGACTATATAAATTTACAATACACTATGTAAGATGTTTCGCACCCATCTAAAGTTCATTTTTTTAAGGTATAGTTATTTTAAACCTTCCCGCTTGTAAACAATCTCGAAATTACCATAACAACGTAAGATACGCATGCGTCGTAAGCGAAATGACTAGGCCCAATTTACACAACCGTAAAACGTTGACGTGCCATTAACGAGAACAAAACCATGGTTTATTACCCTAAATTATTGGAATAAAAGCGATTTTATAAGCAAATTGTTTTTCTAAAGGATTACAAAAGTGTTTTTATTACATCAAAACATCATAAAAACAAAGTAAGTAAACAAAAATTATAAAATTTGGTTATGAACATTCAAAACAAGCCACATGCTTCAGTGTGACTTGTGGAGTATTTAGCGGCAAATTTAAAATAACTATACCTTAAAAAAATGAACTTTAGTGTATGGTAAATTTTATCGTACGATGTAAACATTGTTATATCTAATGTGATACATATGGAAAATGTAATATTTGTATAAATATATTGTAAAGTTACATTAGATTCGAAAAAACACTTAATAATGTGGTAAAATTACTCCAAAAATGTATATTTACTTTAAAAATATGGTAATACTACTGTAGTATGTGATCTCACTAAAGCTTTTGACTGCGTGGATCATCCAACGCTGCTCAAAAAGTTGAGATATTATGGCTTTAGCGGGATTGCTCTGGAGTTGATAGAAAGTTACCTTACTGGAAGGCAACAACTAACATTGGTGGGGGATAAGCTCTCTGAAAGTGAGGTCATTAAACATGGAATTCCACAGGGGTCCCTTCTAGGGCCTCTTTTGTTCCTCATCTACATAAACGATATTAACATGGCTGTTGATGAGGTTGAGTTTGTTTTGTTTGCTGATGACACCACATTCCTCCAATCTGACAGCAACTATGAGTCACTGATTGCAGACATGGACTCCAAACTAAAGCATGTAGAGGACTGGTTCACAGCGAACAAACTGACTCTTAATGCCTCAAAAACAGACCACATTACTTTCTCATTAAGACAGTTGACAGTAGATGAGAAGCAAAAATATGTGAAATTCCTTGGAATCCACTTGGACCCATGCTTAACCTTTGAGAAGCATGTAGATATAATATCTAAAAAAATTACTAGAGCAATTTTCCTCTTAAGAAATCTAAAAAAAGTGGTTGATCAGGGTACTGCCAATATGGTTTACCATGCTCTTGTACAAAGCTCACTTACATATGGGCTCTTGGCATGGGGGCACTGTCCAAACGCTGACAGAGTTTTCGGGTTACAACGGAGAGCTGTCCGAGTACTGTCAGGATTAGGGTACAGAGCTGATGTAAAATACAAGTTTAAGGAGTTAAACATACTTACCTTACCTAGTAGGTATATCTATGAGTGCCTAATCTATGTAAAAACAAACAGAAATAGTTTCAATAATTATACTCACCAATATGAAACTAGAAATAGGAGTAATATCTGTATAGACTTTCAGAGATTAGAAAAATCTAAAGTAGGTACTTTATATTATGGCCCTAAAATGTGGAATAAACTACCAAATGAATTAAAGGAAATGGACATGACCCCTTTTAAGGTAAAAATCAAAAAATTGTTAATCCAACATGCGTTTTATTCAGTTGAAGAATTTTTAAATGTGAATTTTGTACTTTAAATGTGATCCTAAATGTGATTTTAAATAGTTATGTACTTATTTATTATTATTTATTTATAGATATATATATTTTTTTCATGACATGTGCAAAAAATTTGTAATTTTAAAGCATGAATATACATTGAATCTTGAATCTATTTGTTTACGATTTAAGTTCAAGTTTATAAGTAGTGGTTTTTTCAAATCTAATGCAACTTTAAAATATATTTATACAAATATTACATTTTCTGTATGGTATTATTACATTAGATATGACAAAATTACACAATATTTCGAAAAATTCTAAAGTAAGTCATTTTGTTTTTTCATAAAAAAATATAATTTTATGAAAAAAAAAAAAAAAAAAAAATGGCGGACTTCATAATTAATATTACTAAATATTTTTTTGTGTGTTTAGAATGACTAACCAACAAATGTGAAAATCTTTATAAAGCGTCTCTAGCCCACAGCAAAGTAGCCTTCATTCAACTTAACTTTGTTTCTTAAGCCAATAAAAGCGAAAAGTAAGCTCCAGATATCTAGATAAACTGGAGAAAATGGCAAAAGCTGCGGACGTGACGATCTGATTTTCTGGTACTGATTTCCTTTTATTTTAATGTTATTAGAAATCAAACGTGGATCCAACTGAAGGGTATGTTCATTAGGGACGGTCAAATTTTCACTTTTGTTTCAAATCGTTTAGCGAGTGACCAGGAAAGTGCCTTTTCCGTTGCTAATAAAAAGTGTACAAAGAAAACTGAAATAAAAGGTCTTTAGTTTCCCCCGAGACATTTTAAGGCTTTTAAGGCATGTTTTTCGTCGGAAATGTGCTCCCCATTAATACCAAAAATACCAAATCTGCATAAAAACCAACGTAAACCAACGATTTAAAAAGACTAGATTTACAACAATGGTAAACTTAGTGTACGTTTAGTCACTCCGAAATTTATAATGTCATCACTTTATAGCCCAAAGTGATAAAAACAAGCCGTTAAGTCATGTTATGCTACGCATGGATCTAGGAGACTTTGCTGAAAAATTTACCGCGAAACTTTTACTGCGAAAGGTTTCACCGCGAAAAAGTAATTACCGCGAAAAATTATTACCGCGAAAACATTAACCGCGGAAACTATTATCGCGACAATAAAAATCGCGCATACTTTTACGTCGTAATAATATAATCGCGCATACTTTCGCCGCGCAATAATATAATCGCGCTTGAATTTTAATAAAAAAAATAAACTTAAAATATATATTATAATTTTTTGAATGGAACGCTTATTATAATCATGGTTTTATTTTTATTTTTTATCAAAAACAAAACCAAACAAACCAAACCAAACAATTTAATCATATTTATGTTTTTTAAAATACTAAAATTATAACACCAATATAAAGAAATTAGTTATGTATTATATTATATTATATTTATTAGTAATATAATTATAATTTTACTTTGCTTATGTTTAAAAACCAAACCAAACAATTTAGTTATATTAAAATTTTGTTAATTCTGCAATTATTAAACTTAATTAAACAAATTGGTAATATAATATATTAAACTTGGTGTAGCTAACGAAAAAGTATGAAAAAAAAAACGTATTTTTATAATTTAAAATTAGACTCGGAATTTGCTTTGCGCGTTAAATATTTTCGCGGCTATTACTTTCGCTATATATTTTTCGCGGTAATTGCATTTCGCTATTTAAACTTTTCGTGGAAATAGTTTTCGCTATATATATTTCGCTTTAATATTTTTTCGCGTTAAATTTTTATCGCTGTTAATCCTTTGCGAGGAAAAAAAACATTTCGCGGTAATTTTTTCGACGAAATATTTTCGCGATAATTGTTTTCGCGGTAAATTTTTCGAAGAAGGTTCCCGTTCCCGCATTCCATTATATAATATTAACAGTAAATAGTATATTGCATTGCAATGTTTTTTTTTTTTCAAACATCTTTTTTTGAAAAACCAAAAAATTTAATAAAAGGATCTTTTTTTCAAAATTATTTGACACATTTTATTTCATTAGTTAAATTCTTACTAAACCATCCATTACATAAGAAAAATTTATAATTTTAATTGTAAATTAAATATATTTAATTTAACAAACTCGCGTTTAAAGACCCACTGTTCCATTAAAACATCAATAATTAAAGTAATTATAAATTTTAATATTACCTAGAAAATTTATATGAAAAATCTTTTTCCCAGAATACTGGATTTGCAATTTAAAAAGTTTTAAAACTTTGATACATCGATTTAGAAAACTAAATAAAAACATTTTTAAGTTTTATGTTGATCTTATATTTTAAATTAGTTTTTTATCTCTTGAAGAAATATACATACAAATACATACAATACATACAATACATATAATACATGCAAAATATATATAATCAAGTTTTTTACATACCGGGCGATCCAAAATTTTTTAGAGCCAAAATTCATTAGAAAAGAGAAAAACGGTTTTAAGTTAAAACTTTCAACTACAAGTTATTTTGTTATTAGGTTTTTAACGTTAACTGTCTATTATAGAGAGTAATAATACTTCAATCTTTATCGAAAAAACCTAGATTAATATCAAATGCTGCAAAGAATAATATCGTTTTAAAAGTGAGTTTTGGGCTAAATAAGAACAATATGTTTTTGTTTAAAAAGGCGCAAAATGATGAAAAGAAATGATTAAAAACTGTTTACCAAGTTTATTTGGTAATAGTGAATAAAATAAATGTTTAATACAAAATCTTTAATAATTTTGTGTTATCGTAAACCTGATAACAACGCATATGCGATTGATGTCATTTAATACTCGTGATGTGGCAATTAAAATTATTTATTTAAAACCACAGCTTAAAACTGTCTATGTAATTTTTTTATAATCCAGTTTTTTACTTATTTGTATTATAAAAATTAGGATATTAAACACATTACTAGTCTGGGGCCACACTGCAGTGCACTGTCCCATGGGACTTTAGGCTTTGGGTTAACGTAGAGCTGCTGAATTGCTTTAAAATGTTATTATTATAAATACCTCAAAAATAACTCCATAATCTTACTGAAACCAAAAAAACTAGTCACATAAGTCCAGCCTAATTACACATTGTGTATTTTACAGGATTAAAAAAAAATAATAAAAAACAACAAAATAATTTAATATTTTAGTCAAGAGCAGGTAACACAACACAACACAATTTGCCCTTAGCCCTACAGCAGTAGTCAATGTTCAAAGTTATTTTTATTTTGACATGACATGACACTTGATACATAAATTTTTGTTAGGTGCAATGTTGCCAAATCCTGCATTAACATAGCTCGTAATTAAAAAAATTAAAATAAAAGTATGTTTCGGGCCATAAAAGGCTTAAGAGCTGAAATTTTGGGAAAGTATATATTTTTATGTATCTAAAAAGTAGGTAATATCTTAAAGTTGCAAGCGATTTAGCCCAAAATACGATACCCTTTTGGTTGAATAACCAGGAACTGCTAAACTTTTGGTAATACTTGCACAGTTTTCTACGTATAATTAACAGGAAAATTTTCCTCCATTTTTTCCATCATGACCTTATTAGTTTTAACGACAGTTGTTTTCATAGTATTCGCATTTTTATGATCCGAATTATGAGAGACGTTCAAAATTTTATTTATTAAATTACTTTGTGTTTTTTTTTATGTTTGTGGGTTAGCGCTTAAAATGAAAATTCGACAAAGGGTAAGAATTTGCATTAAAAATGTAATTTCAAAACTTGGCTGTTCCACACAAACAAATAGCATACACAGAAAAATTATTACTACAAAAAAGTACGTACTTTTAAACATAAAAGGGATATAAGGCTATTATAGCGCATGCCTTCAGGCAAATTTGATACTATTTTCGAGCCATCAAATTATTAGAACAAGTTCTATTTTTCGACGATTTCTATGCAAGATTTATAGTTATTTTCGTGGTACCAACCTGGAAAAAAGGTACTAAATCGATTTTTTTTTACTAATATAGTAGCAACTGGACATGTTAATAATTATTATTATTAATAATAGGCCGGTCTGTCTAACTAAAAAGCTTCCTTAAAAAAGCAAATGTTAGGTTATGTTTTTGTCAACAAATGCAGAGACACGTCAAAATTGTCTGGTTGGCAGCATTGTTTAATTTGAAATATATAGCGTCAAACTTGCATACAAATGTGTTATTGTCCTCATGCTATATCTGTCAGCAAACTTGCATAGCACCAAACTTGCGTACAACTTGCTCCGTAAAAAGGCAAATGAATGTGTAATTGTCCTCATGCTATATCTGGCAGCAAACTTGCATGGCACCAAACTTGCGTATAAATTGCTCCGTGAAAAGGCGCCTTAAGGAACTTATGTTCCAAATATGTATTGTATACATACTAGGCTTAAAGCGTTCTCAAGTTACTACAAATTTCCCAGAAAGTATACACTGTTTTATAGTGTCGATGCCATCTAGCATCAACTAAATCCAACGTAAAATTTTTAGACGAAGATAAAAGAAAATGTAATTTCCTGTTTTTTTTTTTATTTCATAAACACAAATAAACTTTTCTTAATTTAAAAATTTAAGTAGGTTTGTATTTCAAAATTGCAATTTTCATTGTGGTAGGTTAAATCTTTGCTTTGCTTAAATCTTTTATATTTCAATTGAAATGCAAAACGGTCAGCCATTTACCGGATTTACAAGAATTTAATTTTATATTAAACTAGATGAACGATTGCCAGCAGCCTATCAAAAAATCGGCACTATTTTAAGTTTTTATGAAAAAGCCATACTGGAATTGGAATTGGAATAGAGGTCTGTACAACTAGAATTATGAAACAGAAGACGTCTACCCTATCTCTATCTCATTTGTGCACGGCACACCACTACCAACTGCATTTTTTTCAATTTTTATCAACAATTACCGTTGATTTTTGTAAATAAACCTAAAGAAATGAATATTTTTTGCTAAGAAATAAAACTGACGATTTAATAGTAAAATAAAGAATGAAATATAAATCCTATTAATTGTTCTTAGGTTGGTTGCTTAATCTGTTTATTTATTTACAAAACATAACCTCAAATATGAAAAGGTAAATATGAATTTATTTAACGTTTATCATATTTATTATTAACTATATATTATTATTATATATTTTAATATCGTTACCAGTTTCTACATTTCAACAAATTAATTTTATGACGAGGGTTATTTCTGTTATAGCTACCAAATGCCAAGATGTTTTTACAAGGGTTGCAAAAGTCCAAACGAATTTCGCCTAGGCTTTAAATCTAAGGTATAAAGAAAGAACTTACCTTTGGTAAACAATATTTAAATATCAAAATTCGTAAAAGTACTATAATAGTCAATAAAAACACAATATTAAGTAAAACACACAAAAAACTGAAATCAAAACAATATCAAACGCAGCTCGCACAATGAAAGTGGCTAACGAAAATGGCGTTACTGACAGTGCAGCCAACATAAAACCTAGTATATTTTTTTTTCTTAATGTTGGTGATATTACTTCTATCCTTTTTGGGTAGAACTTCTGTCCCTGTCTAATCTAAATGGAGAAATCTCCATTGAAAAGGGTTACGTGTAAATAGGCAACCATTAATACACCTGCGTCTTGAGTAAGTTTGACGTTTGACAAAAACGTTATAAAATACATAAATCTAACGTTACTTTCCTAACTAAATTCTAACCTTTTTCTAACCTTATTCTAACTTTAAATATTTTTTAAATTTCCATTATCAATACGTAAGCTATAGTAGAAAATACTCATTTCAGACAGCTATGTGCCTAGGTTTGATAATTATTTATTATTTCTATAATAAGTTTAAGAAAATATCCCCCAAAAGTCAAAATTATAGTAAGTCTGGCAACGCTGTAATAGAATTGAAAAAATATTTTAAGATTATGAATGTATAAATAAATATTAACTAACTAAATATAAAGTTTTTCTGAGAGGTAAACGTATTTATCGAAGTATAACAGCATATTACACGAAAAATATTTAGGGCCGCCTAAAAAGATGGCTATTTTATAAATAAATGTAACGAAATTATGTTTAAAAATATTATGATTGCTAAAATATATTAAGAGTTATTTATATGAATAAATTTGCCTCCAGCTACCATTTTATGATGCAGGTAGGAATTTGCTAGTTGGCCACGCCCCCTCCGAAAGATAGAAATTAAACGTACTTTTAACGTATTTCTAACTTAAAAATCTAACGTTAGATTAACGTTTGTAACTAACGTTTGATTCTAACGTTAAAAAGCGGGACATTTGCACATATTTTATAACGTATATTTATACAGTTTGCTAACAGTATAAAAATGTTATTCTAACGAAGCGAGATTGTGTCCTTACCAATTTTTATATTTGGTGTTTAGTAGAATGTGGGACGGCGTATGTGTTAAGAAAATTATAGATTGCCTACGTTTCGGATAGGGTTTTATCCTTCATCAGGGCTTTCTGAAATTATTAGACATCAAATACATCAAATACAAGGGAACGACCATTATTCCATTGGGAAATAATTAAAAATTAAAACTGGAACTCCAATTTTTAATTATTACCCAATGGTATAATGGTCGTTCTCTTGTATTTGATGTATTTGATGTCTAATATTTTAGAAAGCCCTGATGAAGAATAAAACCCTATCCGAAACGTAGGCAATCTATAAATTAAATTAAGAAATTCTTGATCCTTACTCATATTGGAGTTGATTTAAATAAACCATAGAAAAAATGTTATCTCTCCAAAATATAAATTTATTGTCTATTAAACAAACATTACAGCGACAATTGTTTCGACTTTTTTAACATAAAGTCATTTTCAAGTTTTTAAATTTATAAACAAAATAACTTAAGTACACATTATTAGAAATGTCAAAACAATTGTCGCTGTAATGTTTGTTTAATAGACAATAAATTTATATTTTGGAGAGATAACATTTTTTCTATGGTTTAATCTATAAATTTGTTAACACATACGCCGTCCCACATCCCAAGTCCAAACCAAATATGTTATTCTAACGTTAAATTTCTACTAGGGTATCCTTTTACCGAAGGCAGTTGCGCAAATTTAAAGAGTAGTTTAGGTGCATATTAACTTCGGTATAGTCTATCCCGGATCTTGTTAAAATATTTTCATTTACTTTCACACCGTGTGAAAAGCCGGATAAAGTGGAAAACTAAGTTTTTTCAGGTTACTTATACCCATTTCATGAGTTTAGCTACATACTCCGGAACAAAATTAGACGCAGTTTGTTACTAATACCCAGAAAGGGATGGTATTTAATTTTCACGGCATCCGGCTTGGATAATAGTGTGGCTAGATTTTTCCTAAAAATAGTAAACCTTTTTTAGGGCGCTGTAAAACACTAAAAACCCTGGTCTTGCTCGGATATAATCTGTCTATCCATAGTAATCGTTTTTAACTAGCATACTTTAAATGCTGTTTAAATTTTTTTTGATCCAGTATGTAAAATAGTGTTTAAAGAATTAAAATCTAAATGTATCGCTGACCTTTGACATAAACAACCTATTTTTGACAGATGATTATTTAGAAATGATAGTTACCTACTAAATTTTGTTTGGACTATAACTTCTGAACAAAGAAAAATAGGACCATTTAAAATCTCCAGGATTAGAAGAATAAATGATTAGTTGTCTACATCTAGCAACAGATGGCGCGCAAGAGTATATCAATCTCATGACATTATTTATTTCGTAAATAAAGTCGAGGAATGCTTTCTTAATCAGCGTACAGGGTTGACTTTTGGCACTAAAGAGGGCCAGTAAGAACTTACGTTTATATAAACATTTATTCAAGAAATTAAATCATTCATTGCCAAAGTTCGTAAAAAGGCTAATGAATCTCCCTGTATTGGTACTGCAATTTTGCCTGTATAGATGTCGGGATTTTACTGTATTTATTCAAATTTCGTTTAAAATTACTGGAAATTTGGTATATTTCACAGGCCCACAAAAAATTTTTTTTTCGTGAGTCTTGGATTCCAATATGATATTCCTATGTATTTTTTTCCCGCTGAAACCGAATCCGCAACCCGTTTAACCCCTACACGTCAGGATTTTGACATAACCTCAAAAAACACTCGAAAAACTACTGAAACTGCTAAAATCATCTACTCCATACCACTTTCACCCTCTTCCTCCAAATTCGTGATTTCGTTACCCCATAATCCCCTAACCTCGGAATACCATTACTCCATAACCTCAAAACCTCGTAACCTCATTAAGTAGAAAAATCTGGTTCGGGAAAACAGAACAATTACGTGAAATTTTCTTGTAGAACATAGTAACATAGTAACTGTAGAACATAGAACATAGAACGTAGAACATAGAACATAGTAACTGTATAACCCTAAAATCCTATCACACCATAACCTCCTAACCCCTTCGCTCCGTAAACCCATATATTATAACCTCTTAACCCCATCATCCTATTCTGTGGAGAAGTCCGGTTTTCGAAATCAAAAGAGTTTTGTGAGTGAAGTCATGAATCAAGGTCTACTTCATTATTTTTTTAAAACTTCTCAGACGTCTGATACCTCAGTAAGCTTGCTATCCAATATCTTTTTTGCAATATTTATGAAATTGAATTTTTTCGTGTTATTTACGCAATTGTTTAACGAAAGACCATTACTACCACTACTACTACTTTTCAAAACTGAAATCCTGCTACCTCCGAGAATATTGGAGACTAATATGAAAAAATCAACAATAAAAAACTTACTCCACATTTCTGAGGTTTGGGGTTATAATTTCAGTAACCGGACTTCTCCACAGAATAGGATAACGGGTTTAACGGGATATAGTATATGGGGTTACGAAGTAAAGTTATTTTGAGGTTATTTATAATATTTCTTTTTTGAGGTTATGGTGATAGGGGATTTTGGGGTTATAGAGTTACTTACCTATGACTATGTTACACAAAAAAAACTGAAGAATTTGTTCTGTTTTCCCAAACTATATTTTTCTACTTAATCAGGTTAGGGGGTTTTGAGGTTATGCGGCTATGGTATAATGAGGTTAGGGGATTATGGGGTCCTAGGGTTATAGAATTAGCAATTTGGGGACAGTGGTATGGCATAGATGATTTTAGCGGTTTCAGTAGTTTTTCGGGTGTTTTTTGAGGTTATGTCAAAATCCTGACGTGTAGGGGTTAAACGGGTTGCAGATTCAGTTTCAGCGGGAAAAATACATAGAAATATCATATTGGAATCCAGGACTCACGAAAAAAATTTTTTTTGTGGGCCTGTGTTTTTAACAATGTACGCCTTGGATAAACGTTTCGTTCCGTTTCCTTCAGTTTCGTTTCGTTAAATTCGGTTTCGTTCCGTTTCGTCCCGTCCCGTCTCGTCTCGTCCCTTTCCGTCCCGTCACGTCCCTTTTCATCCCGTGACGTCCCGTTTCGACCTGTCCAATCTTGTTTCGTTCCATTTCATCCCATTCCATTTTATTTTATGGACAATGAGAAAACCCAACAACTTTATTTTTCTTCCACTTTTTGTGGATATTTTCAACCCAGCCTCTGGTCTAGGCAACGATCTAATAACTCTTCTCTCTAGAATAGGCATTTCATTCGTTAAAACTGACAAAAACGTCGGCAACATAAACATTCGTCTGTCTTACTCGCACATCTTTGTTCTGACAGAGACAACAATACCAGTTACTGGTGATTGTTATTGTTCAGGCCTGAATATACCTTCTATTTGTTTACAAATAAACCGAGATGTTGGCGATACTTTATTTTAACGGTATACGTATTCTAGAAAGAAGAGTTATTAGTTCGTTGTGTCTAGGTGCTAGGTGCTCTAAAATGGCAGCGAGAAACACTTTGTTGGGCTGAAATACAAATATTCAATGTTTTCATAAATTTATCTGCATTCATGGGATCATAAAATAAAATGTAGCGTATGATTCAGACGTGACAAGAATATACCATTATCATTGTCACAGCAGAATTCCGAAACATACATGTAGCGAAATACTAACAATAGTTATAAATAAGTTTTGAATAATACTATTACTTTGTATTATAATACTATTGCTTTGTATTACCTGTAAGCTTTTTGCACATACAGTTAAATTTATTATAATTCCTTTCCCTTATCATAAAAGATAATATGTGGAAAAGTCTTGTTTTAGAATTTTTAAACCAATTGTGTTGACGTTTTTTGTGCGTACGATAACTTGATCAAGTCAATTGAGTTACTCAAGAATAGAATGTCCATTCGATATGAAATTTTCACATATACAACACAAGAGACTGAGAATTATGCGGGAAAAATTCACTGTTTTTATGAAAATTTGCTGTCTGGAAATAATTATGACCTGGAGTAATTATTAACTTCATAACTCAGGAACGGTTTAACTTATTGACTTGAAATTTTTACTGTAGTATGCAACCAATAAACATTATCATTTTATGACATTAAAAAATAAATATTTAACCAGGGGCGGACTTACAGTTTTACATATAAATTATGAGGCACCCATTATCTACGACCCTGGTCAAAAACTTAATTTTAATAAAACGTTAAATGCTTACATTTATTGGTTCTATAGTTAAGTAAAAATTTCATGTTAATAAGTTAAACCGTAACTGAGATATGAAGTGATAAATATTCTAAAAATGCCCTTTAAAAGTACGCTGGCTCCCTTAAAAAGCAATTTAGCTTAAACGTCTATAAAAACTTTTTTCTTACTTTTTGACGTAAAATCTGAATATCTAAAATAATTTTTTTTGTTAAAACAAATGAAAATCGCTTTTCTCAAAAACGCATCGATAGATTTTTTTAAATTTGGTCTTAAAAAGATGCCAAAGTTCTAAATCTTTAAATTAGGAAAAAAAAGTTGGGTTATATGAAAGCTGAGCTAAAAATCGTTTCCCGACCGGGGCACACAGGCGGAATTTTCTAAATTCATGGCCAAAACCCTCGAAAGCGAAATTGCTTCAATTAGTTGCCTCTAGCGTTTTTTATCTTCTCTATGAACTGAACCAATAGATGGTGCCAAAGCCGTTTTTCTATCAAAACAAATAAACCGAAAATGTCAGTTCAAAAATCGGGTTTGAAGAAACTAATTTTGAAACGTTATTTTTCCCAAAAAATCAAGTTTTTTTAATATAAATATCAAAGTTGTTGCTTTTTTTAAGCAGTTTTTTAAAATGGATTTAAATTCCGTAGGTATGTACCTATTTATCTTTTACAAAAAAGTATTGTTTTTGATTATTGTGTTTAAAAGGTGAAGTCATAAGTTTTAGTCTGTAAATTGTTGCTTTTTTTAAAACTTGTATTACGACTTGGCAAAAAGTTTCAGATTAATCTGCATTAAGCAACTTTTTACACTTGGTTGATAAAATTAATGTGTTTGCTAATTATTAAAACAAGAATTTACTGCTAATATTCCCCGCCCCTCCCTCACCAAACCTAAAAAAAGGCAGATTTAGTTTTAGGTATTTTTGCAGTAAAAAAATACTACTGCCAACAAAATAATACTTTACCCTGTAGGTCTAGGTTTATTAATAAACTAATAAAAAAATTGAAAAACCAAAAATTTTTTTTGAAAAAAAATAAAAAAAATTTTTTTTCGAAAAAAAATCTTTTTTTGAAAAACTAAAAGAAAAAATAAAAAAAATGTTTAAAAAAATATTTTTATCACATTTTATCCCCTTACCCCACCTCGATATCCACCATCCAAACTTTGATATAGGCGGCAGCCATATTGGATCCGCCATTTTGTAAAAATTAAAATAAGTATTACATTCGTAATCAGCGACCTCAAAAAACCCCTGTACAATGGTTTTTAGTAAAAAAACTGCAAAGTTTGATATAGACAGCAGCCATATTGGATCCGCCATTTTGTAAAAATGAATTTGAATATTAAATTTGTATTCAGTAGCCCTAAAAACCCCTAAATATAAATTTTGGTATAAATTGGAGCTTATTAAGGGTTTTGGCCATGAATTTAGAAAATTCCGCCTGTGTGCGGGGTGAAGCGTAATGAAACTATGGAAATGCACTTTTTGCTTTTAACCGCAATGTTCTATAATTGTACTTTTACAAGTTTGGACTTTAAAATATTTCCAAGTAAAAAAAAAATTGAACTAAGCTAGACTTCTTTCGAAAGTTTGGAAATATATTGAGAGTGCATTTTGAACAAAATTGCGAGGAGGGTATTACGGCCGAAGATCATACGGACGAAAGCGAGGTTTGTAGTAGTGGCAGCACTGATTTCAGTGGCTCTCAAAGCGTAGGCAAGTATTTATACATTGAGATATATAACTGGTTGCTTATTACTATTCTCTGAAAATTAATAAATATATTAAAATAATTGTTGAAATTTTTATAACAAAAGATTGTTAAAATACTCACGAATTTCTGATTAGTGTTGGTTTACGTTAACAATGGTTTGGTTTGGTAGTTTGCTGGTTTGGTGTTTTTTTTTTAATGGGAGGCGTTGATTTACGTTAACAATGGTTTGGTTTGGTAGTTTGCTGGTTTGGTGTTTTTTTTTTAATGGGAGGCGTTGATTTACGTTAACAATGGTTTGGTTTGGAGTTTGCTGGTTTGGTGTTTTTTTTTTTTAATGCGAGGCGTTGGTTTACGTTAAAAATGGTTTGGTTTGGTATTTTTTTTTTAATGGGAGGCATTTTTCAGATACGATATTTCAGAATTTAAAAGGCGATATATTTTAAGAATAAAATAGGATTATATTTAGGCTAAATAATTTAGCTTTAGCTAATTAAATAATAAATGCTCGCCTGGTGTAACAATATACATAAGAAATTCATTGTTTTAATCAAATATTGAGAACCTCTGGAGAATATAGTAGAGGGGGTAAAAGCATTTCTTCCGTACAACTTTCGGCCGTATGATCCAGACTCCAAAATTGTGCTTAAGTTCCAAATACTGACAGACTACATCTTTTTGTTTATTGCATACTTTTTTTGTGTAATTTATCTTTGCAGTTAAATTCAGTCCTATCTGCAATGTCAACGTTAACGTAAAAAAGGAAGTGTCTATCCAGAAGCTTGCATAAGAACATAAAACATAAGAACGCGATGCCGTGATTGGCTTACCAGATACATGGCGGCACATGAAGCCAATCACGGCATCGCATTCTTATGTACTATGTTGTTATGCGAGCCTGTGGATATGCCCTTAGTCAGTTGCATAAAAAGTTTGAGAATATGGCGGATCGATTTTTTAATTTTTGTCACACTTAAACTGAGCATCTTTCATTTTTAACTTAAAATTATTTTCTGAATTTAAAAATGCAAAAATATATAGGGGTTCTCATTTAAAAAATAAAAAATGCAAGAAAAAAATTTTGTACTCTATTTTGTTGCCCTTTTTAAGAAATATAAGCTACAAAAAATTTGCTTTGATCGGACTGAAAACAATCCCATTTTAGGGGGTGTACATGAACTAAAACTCACCCGTTATAGCCCATATATTTATAATATAATAAAAGAATCGAAAATTATAAATAACATACATACAAAACTAAATGTAGCTAAAATAGTATATTAAAGTACTAGTTTCATAACATACGTTTTTAGCACACGAGTACAAGCGAGTTTTCTAATGTACTAGTGCGCTAACAACGTGTTATGAAATGAGTGCTTTATACAATTTTTTCTATTTTACTCTAAAATTTAAAAAAAAACTTACATTTAAATTGATGACTGATTTAGGGATTTTTGTTTTGGATTGGCATTACAGTTAACACCATGTTTAAAATTCTAAGAACAAATGATATTTTGATATATTTTATAGTCATCTCTTCTCTTTTTTACTGAAATTAACCAAGCCACAATTTTAACATGGTAAAAATAACCTAAACACAAAATTTTGTAGAAAATTCAACTTTTAAGCGACATTGACATTTGCACGGAAAACGTCAACCGATAGGCCAGGTCTGTTGCCAACCCAAAAGAACAAAAAGTACAGACCTCTTATGGGCCTATAAGAACACGCAAAATGCGTGTGATTATGAGCTTATAAGAGTTGCAAAATAGAAAAACTATATTTTAATTTACCTATGTATTTGTAAATTTCTAAAAACTTCTAGAAATAGCTTTTGAAATAAATATTAATTTAAAATACAGGGCTAAAACGTCACTTCTCACAATAACTAATGGATACCTACCTAACCTAATTTTAATTTCAAGGCTAAAAAAAAGATTTCTTCTTATAAAAACTTGCTGAAAAGCTTTAAATATAGATATTGGCTATAGACACCTTTTTGTCATGTATTATTCATGGAACATTGCAAATTTAAATAAATGTTTACTTAGGCGAATCACATTCATTTTTTTCAAAGATTATGTGTCAGCAAGGAATATTTGATTATCTACACTAGAATTTTTATATTAACTATGGTTCATTCTGCGAGAAATAGATATGAGGCATTTCTCGCTCAGCGTGCCACTTTTTGCACTTATTTACGGATTTTGACGAAACTTGGAATAGATATAGTACTAGTAAATATACCCTGCGGTCCAAAAGTCACCTCCCCCCCTCTTAACTTTTGAACGAGTTGAGATGTTGACTTAAAATTTGGAACCGCAAATAAGACAACCTAAACTATCTTATTGAATATATTTGATATTTTCGACTCTTACAATGTTGACAGGGGGGCGTAGGGGTATTTTTTTTTAATAGAAGTGGGTCGTATAATATATTATTTTAAAGCTTTAAAAAATCTTTATTTGTCCATATATTTTTAATTTTGTTTAGATATTTTTTTTGGGGTTTAAAATAGGATCGAAAATGGGTATTTTCTTCAAAATAACTTTAAAAAATTTTAATTTAATTTAATTTTTAATTTCAATGAATTTAAATAAAAATTTACAAAAAAAATTTCATTTTTCATCAGCAAAAAAAAATAAAAAATTTAAACCTTATAAACAAGTTTAAAAAAAAATAAAAATATATGGTTAAATAGAAATTTTTAATTAAAAAATTAAAAAAAAATGTCCTCCCATGCCCCCCTGTCCACATTTTAGGAGCTTAACAACACGGCCATCCTGATCTTGCGCGCCCATCATTTTAATATCAAAACCATAACTCTTTTTGCTTAACTCCAGTGTTTCCATTTTGCTAGGTTTGCTATCAATATTTATTAAAAATAAGACCTAACGATTAAGCTGAAATAGGAGGTAAGAAATTGTTTTATTTAACCCCTTCCGCTCCACTATATCCACGTATGTTGTGGTTTTTTTGAGGTTTTGGCAAAATTCTGATGTGATTCACTGAAAGAAATTACATTGAAAAGGTGTAAAAAAATACACCCTATAAATGTGTAAATTTTACACCTTTATATAAATGTACATCAACATTGATGTGACACTACACAGGTGAGGTGATTTTAACCTAGAGTGTGTATTTTTACATCCATACCTTCTGCAACAATACACTCGGAGCTCAAGAAAGTGTATTTTTATAAACATACCTTTAGCAACAATACACCCGAAGTGTAAAAATCACACTTCTAATGTACAAGCCAGCCAATCGCGGGCGTTATGCTAGTCACGTGACTCGAGAAGCCAGAATTCCTGCTTCATCGAGTCTGGTGGCTGTCGACCATTATAATTGTTTACGTTTGTAAGAGCGTACGTATAATTTTGTGTGTGCTAGATTTTTCAAAAAAATAATTGGTAAGTGTTGATTAAAAGTAAATATTTAAAAAGTGTGATTAATACAATATCCTTAAAACATACATTTTATAATATTTTACTTATTTAGACGATAACACTGGCCTGCAAATTTTGAGTTGATAAGACTTGTGTATGTTTTCTGTTTCTATTTTATATTGGTACTTTTTGTAGCGCTGATTACGAATATACGTTTTATTTTTCTATTGCGTAGCTTTTCCATAAAACACTATTCATAAATAGAAAAATAACAAAATGTTTATACTTTTTTTTTTTAAATAAATTGAAGGGTTTTAGGTAAAAAGTTTATTTACGCGTTGGTGTAAACTTTACACACTGGATGTAAAAATTTAATACACACCGCATTTATATTAACGCTTCGAGTGTAAATTCAGCAACAGCTGCAAGTAAATTACCCATGCACGTGGATGTAAAAATTTATCTCAGTGTGGGGTAAAATAGACATCGTATTCGGATTCAGCAACCCCAAGAACATATTGTAAACATGGTCAGAATTTTTTTTGTGTGGCTGTGTAATCAATATAATTGCTTTGGATAAGATACTAGATCTTATAACAAAACTTTAATACAACTTGCTAATTTTCATGTTTAAAACTTGATAGGTATTAGTTTTGGAAACGTGTTTACGATATTGGTATTTTCGCCCTAAGGTTGCTTCTAGCTATTAAACTTAAGATATTGGTTTTCCCTGTCTAGTTAACACCAAACTTTAATCAGATTATTGCTCCAGGTAGGTAACTAACAGGGGCGGATTCTGATTTAAAACCGGCAAACAATTAGGTAGTATACTAGATAGTTTTTAAGGAAAAAAAAAAATTTACCTATAATATGTAATTGATAAAGTCATTATTAAAGGATTATTTTTTTTATTTTTGCGTCAATTCCAATAACAGGTGTTTCACCCTTAAAAAAATATTTAACTTAAGTTGCGAGGGGTTCCAAATATACAAAATAATTCAGTGTGGTCACAAACACCGATACAGAAATCACCTTGCATATGAAAAGTGGAACTCGAGGCAGACATAAAACACCCCGGTTCTATTTATAGGCAACCGAACCAGAACTGCAGTGGACCTTAAACCCACCCGTATCCTTAAATATCTGTTTATTGCATCTGTTCAATCTAATATCTTAATTTCTTAATACTCGTGAAACAGTACTATTATAATACTAAAATAGTAGTATACATAGTGTTTTTCTAAGTTTAACTATCTGTATTCTCCATGCATTTAGTTTAACAAATTCTACGGTAGTAAAGAGTGATAGTATTTTCAGAGACGCACTGCGTAGTGTCGATACGGTGAGCAAGCGTCGGTATTTTGTCATAGCAAACCGTCGCGACAGACTCCCTCTACTAGAATACTTACGCTTGAATGGAGCTCTTTACAACTAGAATTATGAAACAAAACACGTCTACTCTATCTATCTCATTTGTGCTACACTTTCCAGCCAACCAAATAAATACTGTATTTGTTTTTCATACAACAAATACAGTATTTATTTGGTTGGCCGGAAAGTGTAGCACTGAGCGGCTAAAACGAACATAGCTAATGTGAATCTGTAGAATAAGATAATTCTACTAAACTTTAGATGGCGCCAGTAATTTCTTTAATAAAAATAATATAGTTACACTTTTCGCCCGGCCAAGTAAATATTGTATTTTTTCAACAAAGAACAAATACAGAATTTGTTTGGTTGGGTGGAAGTGGGAGTGTATGTATGTCTTCTATCCTTTTTGGGTAGAACTTTTGTCCCTGTCTAATCTAACGGGAGAAATCGCCATTGGCAACGCCGATTTGATGGCAACATGGCCTCTGTTGCATCACAGAAAAACACTGTGGTAGGCTAAGACATTTTTTATCCATAAAAAAAAACATTAGTCCGCAAAGTTCCTACACACAAATTTATTTTTAAGGAAATGTTTAACCAACCTTCCATTGACTCAGCGGGCATTTTCCAATGTTTCTTGTGACTAGTCTGACTCTGGTAACTAAAATGGTGCAGAGTATGATACTACCTTAAGATCCAGGAAGCTACGATGACATTAAAGTATGTATCTAGTAGATTCTATCCTAGTAGATACCCTAACGATAATTATAGCAGATTTTTTATGGTGACATAATATACGTAACATAATTAACACTGAAAAATATCTGTCTCGGATGAGCAAGAAAAAGAAGGATATCGTTTTAAAGGTGGGTTTTGGACTAAATAAGAATAATATGTTTTTGTTTAAGAAAAAAATGCAAAATGATAATAAATGAAAGAAAAACTGTTTACTAAGCTTATTTGTTAATTTTGATCAAAATAATTATTCGTTAACAATTTGTGTGTTATCGACGATAACTTATCGTAAACGTGACAACAATGCTGATGTACTAAATGCCTCAATCTTATCTTAAAAAATGTGACGTTTTTTTGTTTCCAAATGTTATGTTGTTGTTCAGATAAATCTGAACATAAACATAACATTTGGAATATACAGAGCGGTCCAAAAGTCACTTAACTTTTGAACGAGTTTAGATATCGACTTAAAATTAAGAACTCTTAAATAAGACAACTTAAACTATCTTTAAGCATATATTTGATACTTTTAGCTCTTAAAATGTGGGCAGGGGGGGCATGAGGTGACATTTTTTTTAATGGAAAGGTGGGTCGTGTGATACATCATTTTAAAGCTTATAAAATTCTCCATTTAACTGTATATTTTTTATTTTTTTTAAACATTTTTTGTTGGGTTTAAAATAGGGTTGAAAATGGGTATTTTTGTCAAAATTTCTCTAAAAAATCCAAACAATTTTTTAAAAATGCCTAATTTCATAATGAAAAAAAGTAAATTAAACTTTTAAACTAATTTTAGTTGACATAAATAAAAATTAACAAAAACAAACTTAAAAATTTATTTTTTTAGCACAAAAAACTGTAAAATCAAAACCTTAAAAAACATGTTTAAAAAATTTAAAAATGTATGGTTATATAGAGAATTTTAAAGGCTTTAAAATGATGTATCACACGACCCTCCTTTCCATTTAAAAAAAATTCCCCCCATGCCCCCCTGCCCACATTTTAAGAGATAAAAGTATCAAATATATGCTTAAAGATAGTTTAAGTTGTCTTATTTAGGAGTTCTAAATTTGAAATCGATATCTCAACTCGTTCAAAAGTTAAGAGGGGGGGGGTGACACGTTAAAAGCCACATTAAATTACTAGTCTGTGGTTACACTGTCCCATGGGACTGCAGGCTTTAGGTTACTATAATATAACGTGGGAGCTGCTCAATTGTTTTACAATATTATTAGTATAAAAATACATACCTCAAAAACAACTTCTTACTGAAAAACTAGTCTCATAAGTCCAATAAACATAGTGTATTTTACATCATGTTAAATCCGTAAAAACTAACAATAAAACAACAAAACATTTTAATTTTACAGTCAAGCGCAGTTAGAACATCGGAATACATAGCCCTTGTCCTCACAGTAGAAGTTATTTTTATTTTGACATGACATGACACTTGACACGAACCATTGTAAGGTGCGATGTTGCCAAATCGTACATTGGTATTTGTCAAAATTCGTAATTAAAATAATTAACTAAAGTATGTTCCGCGATGTTAAAAGGGCTGAAATTTTGGCTAAGTATTTATTTTTTATGTATCTATGAGCATGTAAAGTATTACCGTTGCAGGCGATTTAGACCAAAATACGATACCCTCCTTTTTCGTATTTTTTTTTTTTTGGGAAAAATCCCCAAGGGAGCCCCGGCGAAAAATCCCCAAAGGGGTTTCAAGCAGTCTTTAATATACCTTTGTATCTGCGAAGTATGGACTACATTTTTGCAAAATTTGAAAATAATATAAAAGGGAAGGAGGTCGTAAAATGATAAACATTTTGTGATGTCTTCACTTTGAATAGTATTTAATTTGACTCCCCATATTTTGTATAATTACATAAATAATTACTGCCAATTTTCGATAAATTTGTAGCTTGCAATTAATTTGGTCTGGTTAATCGAACCAATTAATAAGGTTGTCAACTATACGCCTTAATTACTGACTATTAGGAAGTGAAAATTGGAAGAAAATAATTATAAAATTCAATTCTGTGATTGCAAAACAACACATATCTACATATAAATCCATTTTTCAGAAAAATTTCTTGCATAAAAAAAAAGAAAGAAAAATAAAAAATAAAAAAATAATAAAAAACTATAAGGTGATTTAGAAATATATTACAAAATTATAAGTAAGAGGTTTTAAGTAATTTTTGACTCACACACTGTCATTTAGCATATATTTTATATTTTTTAAGTTATTAAATGTGAATCCATCTGTATACAGTATTTCCTATATAGGAAAATTATTTTGAAACAAATTTATAATATATAATTTTAAGGACCCATAATTATCCATGATGTGGTAACTTTTTTTAAATCCCCTACGACCCCCTCCCTAATTTTATGATAAAAATATAGAATTTATACCAAAATATAGCTTAAGTTGTCTTATTTAGGTTTTTCAAATTTTTAGTTGATTTTCTTCTTTCCGTCAAGAGCGTTATAAGGCGTGTGTGCTTACAATGGGCCTCCCCCTTGCACACACATTCCAAACATATTTCCCGCAACCACAGATCCGTGCGTCAAACTATATCAGGACATATTTCTTGTTTCACAGTCACTACTATGACGTTGATTATAATTATCAGTATTAATATCATAAGTGTGAATTATCGATAATTTTTTTACTGTATTAAAAAATATTTTGCTTGGTAATTGTTTGAGTGCATTTTTCGTGTTACAAAATTCCGAGACCGCAGGTCGAGGAATTTTAAGGAAAAATGCACGAAAACAATTTCCTTAAGCAAAATTTTTTTAAAAACAATAAAAAATTAGGTATAATTCAACATGCACGAATGGTATTTTGAAAGACTATTTCACAAACAAAATAAGGAAGTATATAATTTTACCAAGTTTAATGTTGTTGCATATTTAAATTAAAAATTTAAGATCTAAACAACAATATTACTTTACAACTATAATAAAATTTTAAATCTCAAAGTTGCCGCGCTTTTTAAAACCACGATGTTCACTTATTCGCGAATGTTGGCAAGTCTAAACTTTGCTTGATGGATATTTTATGCTTGAGATTATTCCAATAAAATAGTCGTTATCATTTATTTTAGCATTTAAATAAAAATCATTGCCCTTTTTGTTTAAAACTTTAGTTTTTCACTGAAAAGAAATAAAATAACGGTTGTTTCCAAAAAAACAAATTGCGATCGGTTTATAATAAAGTTTGGCAACGCTGTTCTGGTACCAGTGCAGTCATTTGATGTTTTGATTTCCGTCATTTAAAAGAAGTAAATTATTTACTTCTTTACTGTAAATATATTTTTAATAAATAAGTGTTTAAATTAGTTTTGGGTGGCTTTTTTTTAATACCAAGATTCAATTAAATAAATTAAAATTTAGGAATATCAGCTTTTAAGATGGAAAGTGCATAAAATATAATATATTATCTGAAAATAATTAGGGTTTATACCTAGGAAGTTTTGGTAATAAAATAAGCATTTATATTGCTTATCAAATAAAATAAATCAACTATAGGTAAGCTTCACAAATTAAAAACACATTTTGCCGTTTCTTGTTTCCATAGTAATCAAGTGATAATTGCACATGTGCAAAAATTATCAGATTCATTTTGATCTGATTGTTCAAGAAACTAAAAATGCAAGGTTTTCATTGGCCTATATATTGTTTGTGAAATAGTCATACGAACTTCCCAAAGATATCAGTACACATTTCTTGTTTCACAGTCACTATTTTGTCCGTCTGGCGATAAAACTTGAGCGATGACGTTGATTATAATTATCAGGAGAAAATTAAAATGTGCCAAGTATCATAACTGACTTAATAAATACTTAAATTAAAAATTATCAACTCATTTTTGATGGACGGGAATGAAATTAAATTGATTTTATGTCTAATTATGTGATAAGTAAATTAAATTAAATTAAATTCGATAAACATGAACATTTAAACAAACTGAATATTGTAGATGATATAATTTATAAAATAAGAACCAATCAAAACATCTACGTTTCATCCTTTCAAATAATTACAAGCATATTTTATATCCTTTCGAAATTGAAAATAAAAAAGTGTAAATAATACATAAATGTACTATATAATATACAATATACAATATATACAGAGTGTATTTGAAATAGCGTATGAAATTTTAACAGGTGATTCTACATGATAAAATATGACAAAAAGTTCCTATAAACATATGTCTAAAAATGCGTCATAAGGGAGCTACGCCTCTTTGAAATTGGCTAAAAAAAATCGGTTTTTATTTAATAACTCAGGAACCCTTTGAGATATGTTAACGAGGTTTTGCACGTGAATTAATCCTAATAAGGCCCATCTTTGTATGTCATTTTCACGTACTTATTTAAACCAGGGGTGTGCGAAACGGGGAAGCCTGATCAGTTTTTTGTCCCAAACTTTTTTCTGTGTAACTTTTTTGCAATTTTATTTTTGAAATATGATTCCTCAGGTCAAAATACATAAAAAAGGTACTCTTGTGTAATACTGTAGGATTAACCGTTTTCGAGAAAAGTTCATTTCAAGGTGAAATTTCACGGTTCGAGGACGAAAAATTAAATACTAAAATGTCGAAAACCAAAATTTTAATGATGCAATGTTATTCTACATCAAAAACTAAGAAAAAAAGTTTCCATACATGTAGGTCGAAAAAACGCTTTTAAAGCTACCATAGCCCTTTAAAAATGGTGCACTTTTAGGAGACCATAGCTCCATTAGGATTGAGTTTTGGAAGTACCTGTATATGTTTTTTTTCTTAGTTTTTAATGTACATTCGCCCTGCATCATTAAAATTTTGGTTTTCAACATTTTAGTATTTAATTTTTCGTCCTCGAACCGTGGAATTTTACCTTCAAATGATTTTTTCTCGAAAACGGTTAATCCTACAGTATTACAACAAGAGTACCTTTTTTATGTATTTTGACAAAAAGTTTACACAGAAAAAAGTTTGGGACAAAAACTTATAAGCCCCCCCCGTTTCGCACATCCCTGGTTGAAATAAGTACATGAAAATAACACATAAAAACGGGCCTTGGTAGGATTAGTTGACGTGCAAAACTTCGTTGATATATCTCAAAGGGTTCCTGAGTTATTAAATAAAAATCGATTTTTTTAGCCACTTTCAAAAGGGCGTAGCTCCCTTATGACGCATTTTTAAACATATGTTTATAGGAACTTTTTGTCATATTTTATGATGTAGAATCATCTGTTAAAATTTCCGACGCTATTTCAAATACACCGTGTATATATATACAAATATACAATAAATTTACTATATAATATAATAATACAATTTATAGTTGTGGTATATATACCACAACTATATGCGCCAGTCCTCACTTATAGATAGATAGATAGATAGATTTATTGGTGCTTATAGTAAAAAAACTTTACACAGGTCAGAACAAAACAGCTTATAGAATAAAAAATAAATAAATTAATTAAATAATTTAGAAAAACATTACATTACACTTACTAACATTTCCGGTGAAGTGCCCATGTACTCCTCCACGGAGTAAAAGCAAAATCTCTTTAACATTAAACCTACCACACGTTTAAAAGGCTTGTAGTGTAGATTTTTTACATTGTCGGGTAATTTATTATAAATTTTTATGTCGGGACTATTTTTAATAGACGTGACATACTTAAAATTGTAGTTTTTCAAAAGATGAGGATTAACCGCCGAGCTAGTCGGATAGGTATGTGAATTTGAAAATTTTTCATATCTGCTAGAATTTTTATGAATTTCTAAAAGAGTTTGTAATATAAAGATTGATGGTAAAGGCAGAATACCAAACCTAATAAACAATGGTTGGCAATGTTCATTGTAATCTACACCCGCAATGGCCCTGACACATCTTTTTTGTAAGATAAATATTTTCCCTGAATCCATGCTATTTCCCCACAAAATTGTGCCATAGCTTAAAAGTGAATGGAAATTTGCATGGTAGGTCGTTAACAAAATATTCATATTAAGAGTTTTCTTTATTTCCCTTATTAAAAAAATTACTCTAGAGAGTTTAGGTATCAGGTACTCAATGTGCCCTGTCCACTTTAATGAATCATCAATAACAACTCCAAGGAGTTTGACACTACTGTTATTTGTTATTTGGTTATTGGTAGATATAATTATTTTTTGAGTTTTCTCTTTATTGAGTTTTAGTTTGTTAGAATAAAACCAATCCTGCCTTTTATTTTCTATATGAGTTCTAATTTTTATTAAAAGATTGACACTTTTATTTGAGTTCAACAATGTACTGTCATCAGCAAAAAACAGGCTCTTTTCGGGCTCAAGGCAGAAAGGAAGATCGTTGATGAATATCAGAAATAGGAGAGGCCCTAGAATGGACCCCTGAGGAACCCCTATATTTATATCTAAAAAATTTGAGAAGGAATTATTATGGAAAACACACTGTTTTCTACCTGTGAGATAGGATTCTAAAAGAGAAAGTGGTAAACCTCTAATACCATAATGTTCTAGCTTCTCCAACAACTTTGGATGAGGGACACAATCGAAGGCCTTGGTAAGGTCAAACAAGGTCAATGCTCCATGTTTGCCCCCTTCAAGACCCTCAATCAACTCATCCAAAATTTTGGATATTGCTTGTATGTATACATGTATAAAAAAATAGTATATTGTTTTACTAAAAGTGAAGCTTTTTTTTACTAGTCTGTAGAATTTACGGACGACGCGAAGTAACTACAGCAAAGACAATTCTTTTCTGTGGGCCTGTGTAATTATTTAATTATTTAATTTTTCAAAATAGTCGACTATTTTAAATTTTGAAAAAATTAAATGGGGAATACGTATTTTTACAATGACTACGGGATTACGCGATATATCCCATATCGATAGGAGATTTAATGGCATGGACCCAAAACAAGAGAACTTAATGTGTTTTGCAGTGTGACAGCCGATGTAGCAGAGACTTAATGGATCTGCAACTAATAGCATTATTGGTAGGCTAAAACTACAGGTCTGAAAACTGGGCCGACATAGTCCTGTTTGTCTACATTAAACTCTCCCCTAATACTACCTTGCAGCTCTTTCTCAAACCGCATACACTATTAAATTTCATTAGAATTTCTAAGAAACGGTTCCATCTTAACCCCCGCATGTTGGCTTTTTGAAGCGCTTCTCAAACTGTGATTTTGAATTTAAACTGCTTTACTTTTAGATTGTATGCCTAATACAGGGTGCTCCAGTACTGATTGGTGTTTAACTACTATTTTATTTTTCTCTTCTTCTTCTTCTCCTTCTTTTTGCTTTTTTTCCCATACTCCTTTTTACTTTCTCATAAAAGATAGTACTGATTTTTTTTTTGCTTAAATCATGTTATTTTTTTCTGAAAAGTACTGAAAAATTAAAATAAGCAATAAAAAGATGATGCCTGTCTGTCGGTCTGTCTGTTTATCTGTCTGTCGGTCTGTCGGTCTGTCTGTTTGTCTGTATCCACGATAACTTATGAACGCTTTGAGCTATCGACGTAATATATGGTATGCAGATGTATTTTTATATTATCTTGGAACAGCTCGTATTTGAGCAAAATCGGTTTGGGAGAAGGGGAGTAAAAGGGGGGTTAAATTTTTGTTTTTATCGCACCCCTCCCGCGCAAAATGTAAAAAACTGTTTCTAGACATAACTTTCTTATTATTCACAATGGAAAAAAATTCAAAAGTCCAAACGAAAAAAATTAAAAACCATATAAAAGGTAAAATAAAAGTACACAAAAAATGTAATTATCATTTTTTATTAGCCCCTCCTCTCCCCCAAAATGTAATAAAATGGAGAACTTCTTTGTTATTATATATAGAAGAAAAATTTATAAACCACCTAAAACGTAAAATAAAATTACATAAAAAATGTTTTTATCATTTTTTCCATGACCCTGCCCCACTTCCCTGAAAGGTAATAACTTTTTTAGTGTTCCCAACAGAAGAAAAATATAAAAATCACCTAAAAGGTGACAATTGACAATAAGTCAATTTATGTCAGTGTCCAAGTAATTTTACAAAAATATTTTACTTACATGTTTTAATATTTATATAATTAATACTTACCATTTGTTTCTCAATTCTATTTTTTACAACTGATGATGGCCCATAACCAGGTGCCGAAACGTTTTAAATAGAGTAAAAAAATATATACAAATAGTTTTTATTCTCCCTATTCCCAAGGAAAATATTTAATTATAAATTAAATAGCTTAAATTCATTACGGTTAGTTGCTTTTTACCAACCTAATCCAGTTTCAGGATATGCATAAGTGTCAAAATTGTCGTTAAAGTTAAGTCTTATGTATTAACTATGATTAAGTCATCCGTAGAAATTATTTATTACACTGTCTGAATAAGATTTAGTTTAATGAAGCCCATTAAATTCGCCAGTAATAAGTTTTGCTACGGGCGAATGACAGTCCCAAGATTTGTTTCAGGCAGCTCTATATGAGGCGTATATTGCAAGGGTGGCCCATACACGGTGTATTTGAAATAGCGTAGGAAATTTTAACAGGTGATTCTACATGATAAAATATGACAAAAAGTTCCTATAAATATATGTCTAAAAATGCGTCATAAGGGAGCTACGCCCCTTTAAAAGTGGCTAAAAAAATCGGTTTTTATTTAATAACTCAGGAACCCTTTGAGATATATCAACGAGGTTTTGCACGTCAACTAATTATACCAAGGCCCGTTTTTATGTGTTATTTTCATGTACTTATTTCAACCAGGGGTGTGCGAAACGGGGGGGGGGGGCTTATCAGTTTTTTGTCCCAAACTTTTTTCTGTGTAACGTTTTTGCAATTTTATTTTTGAAATATGATTCCTCAGGTCAAAATACATAAAAAAGGTTCTCTTGTTGTAATACTGTAGGATTAACCGTTTTCGAGAAAAATTCATTTGAAGGTGAAATTCCACGGTTCGAGGACGAAAAATTAAATACCAGTCAAACATATTATTGGGGATGTTGAAAAAGCCAACTGCATCATTAAAAATGTCAATTTTATTCTTAAAAAAGCTAACAAGGCAAGTATTAGCAAGGATTTATTAAGATATTTTTAGAAAGATTCTTAAAAAACCCAACATTTGTTTTATCGAGAAAGTTATTTTTTCGCCCCAAAACAAATCATTTTCTGCACAAATGCAGGAGGGTTATGTTACCAATTTTGTACATTTTGCTTTATTAATAAAAAATAATTACAACTTACCTTAAACTTTGAGATCATAGGAACTGAAATCCATTTAGGTACTTGAACAATGTTTACGCATTAGTTATTCTTCATTTTTAAAGGTAATTACTCCAAGAACAGTAAAAAAACGTTTATTTAACTATTCCAGAGCATAATTATTGGTATTTTGACTATTCTGTTATTAAATAACGAACATTTCTTTCACATGTAAAAATAATTAAAATTTCAAAGTAAAATGTGAGGTTAGATCTACTCAAAAAAACGTGTTATTGAAGGTCAGATCTCGTTCGTAATGCAATAGTGGCCCAAAATGAACACAATGTATAGTGCAATAGTGACCCACCAATTTTTTTCTCTAAGAAAGTAAAGAAAGCAAAATAAATTTGTTTGTCATACATTACCTTAATGTTGGTTGAGTCTAAAAACCCTAACAGAAAAGTTTTAAATAAAATAATGCGTCCTAGATCAAAGATTAAAAAATCAGAGAAATTTAAATAGCCATTATCTCGATATTTGCATAAAGTGAGATAGGCCACTCTTGCACTATACGCGTCAACTCTCGGTGTGTGATTTTTTTGTGAAATAGCGAAAAAAAATAGACCTTCGGGAAACTAGTATCAATCGATAGCACACGTCATAAGCTATCATTTAAGACCAAAATTAAAATAGGTCACCCCGCAAAAAAAGCATTTTTTTTGTTTTTAATTTTTTCAGTGTAGTTATATTTTTTTGCATATCACCTAAATTTATTGCAAAAATATACATTTTTTTGTATATTACTTACTTGTTTATAACAGTTCCGCACCCTCCCGTGACTTAAACCAGTGGTGTACAGGGGTATATTATTAAAAAATAAATAAATAAAAAAATAATAAAATTTGCAACATAAAAAAATAAAAAATTTGTGTCTTTTCTGCGAGCGCAAACCTTTAGTTGACAATAAAAAGTAAATATTTTAAAACATTTCGAATTAATGATTAGAAAATGTAATTTCCTGGATTTTTTCTGGCTTTGTTTCTAAGTGAAAAAACCATGCTTTTCCATGGCTTTTCTAAGGGTTTTTTTTTCATTCAGCCCTGAAAACTTTGCGTTTCAGATATTTATTTCACGCACACAGCTCTTTAAGTTTTATACTTCCACCAGAAAGTAATAAAGTTGATAAGTTTGTACATATTAGTTCCGGTGTGAAAGATATAGATCTAATAGAATTACCCCAGATTCGCCCCAGATACGTTGGGGTTTCTCAAATATACGAACGGGATGAATCTAACGACTTGGTCTAGTAAAACTTTTTAAATTTATGTTTTAAATTGCACAGATAAGTCGTAATCAAAGCGGCCAATTTAAATTTTTATTACAATTTATGAGATTTTTTGCTTTCGCCGTTTTTTTCTACCCCTAATAGATTAGACTGGCTATAAAATATTTTTTTTATTCGATTCGGTATTTTTTGTAAAATAAATCTGCAGAAAAACTTTTTTTTTTTTGGGCCTGAAAAGTATCATAATATTTAAACAGATAACTCAAACGTTAACTTTTTTGTTAAATATACAACTTTACTTATTAATAATAACACAGGCCCACAAAAAAATAAAAGTGTTCTGCACCATGACATTCCTATGTATTTTCGCCCTCTAAAACCAAATCTGAACTCAGTTTAACACATAAACTACTATAACACCTATACTACTGCACGTCCGGATTTTTCTCTACAGCCTCTCTATACTACCAAAAGGGAAAAGAGTGACTAAAATTATTTTTGCACGACCAAGACTAAAACCTAATTTTACGCTTTCATTTTCGGGACTAAACTTGCCGTTTTTCTCCCTAGCGGATAAAAATCACGGCAACCTTGATAATATTAAAATATTATACTTACTATGTGCTTTGCTGGTTCAAAAATTAGGTTTGGTGGTGTTTTGTAATAAATTAACGATTCAAACCAATTTATTTGATTTTAACAAAGAAAACCTTTAAAAATAACATTGTTATAACAATTTATACATAACTTAAAATTTATCATCTTCATCCATTTTTTTAACGTTTGTGTCAACCATATTAAAAAACAATTGAAATCGCGATAGCCATGAAACTGACTTTTCGCAATTTACAGGCATCTTGATTAAATTACGAAAATAAAACAACCGATTTTAGACGCGTGGTTTTTAATTTTAATTTTATCTACCTACCTAAATTATGTTTGGTCCTGAAAAAAATAGTCTATATACCTCAGGACTAAACTTGGCTGTTTTAGTCCCTTGCATTTCTGTTTCCCTCGCTCGCTACGCTCGCTCAGGGAACACTAATGCAGCGGGACTAAAACAGCCAGTTTAGTCCCTTGGTATATAAATAACTATTATTGTGTATTTCAACTTTAAATGATTAGTAAGACATAAACAATGTTTTTTTTTTATTATTTTTTAAAAATATTTTTCATTGAAGAATTTAGAGTAAAAAGAAAAGAAAAACATGGGAAAAGAGTAACCAAAATTATTTTACGGGGTATTTGATCTTTAAAAGATTAGTTAGACATAAAAAATGTTTTTTTTTATATTTTTTAATATATTCTATTAAATAATTTATTATTATTATTGTTATTAATATATTAAATAATTAAAAAACATATTTTTTATGTCTTACTAAGCATTTAAAGTTGAAATATACAATAAAATAATGTTAGTCACTTTTGTCCCGTTTTGTAGCATAGTGCGGCTGTAGAGAAAAATCCAGACGTTTAGGGGTTAAACTGAGTTCAGATTCGGTTTCAGCGGGCGAAAATACATAGGAATATCATGGTTCTATTCATGGCGCAGACCACTTTTATTCTTTTGTGGGCCTGTGTAATACACGGTGTATTTGAAATAGGGTAGGAAATTTTAACAGGTGATTCTACATGATAAAATATGACAAAAAGTTCCTATAAACATATGTCTAAAAATGCGTCATAAGGGAGCTACGCCCCTTTGAAATTGGCTAAAAAAATCGGTTTTTATTTAATAACTCAGGAACCCTTTGAGATATATTAACGAGGTTTTGCACGTAAATTAATACTAATAAGGCCCATCTTTGTATGTCATTTTCACTTACTTATTTAAACCAGGGGTGTGCGAAACGGGTGGGCCTTATCAGTTTTTTGTCCCAAACATTCTTCTGTGTAACTTCTTTGTCATTTTATTTTTAAAATATGATTCCTCAGGTTAAAATACATAAAAAAGGTACTCTTGTTGTAATACTGTAGGATTAACCGTTTTCGAGAAAAATTCATTTGAAGGTGAAATTCCACGGTTCGAGGACGAAAAATTTAATACTAAAATGTTGAAAACCAAAATTTTAATGATGCAGGGCGAATGTACATTAAAAACTAAAAAAAAAACCTCATATACAGGTACTTCCAAAAATCAATCCTAGTGGAGCTATGGTCTCCTAAATATGCACCATTTTTAAAGGGCTATGGTAGCTAGGCTAGCTTTAAAAGTGTTTTTTCGACCTACATGTATGGAAACTTTTTTTCTTAGTTTTTGATGTAGAATAACATTGCATCATTAAAATTTTGGTTTTCGACATTTTAGTATTTAATTTTTCGTCCTCGAACAGTGAAATTTCACCTTCAAATGAACTTTTCTCGAAAACGGTTAATCCTACAGTATTACAACACGAGTACCTTTTTTATGTATTTTGACCTGAGGAATCATATTTCAAAAATAAAATTGCAAAAAAGTTACACAGAAAAAAGTTTGGGACAAAAAACTGATAAGGCCCCCCCGTTTCGCACACCCCTGGTTTAAATAAGTACGTGAAAATGACATACAAATATGGGCCTTATTAGGATTAATTCACGTGAAAAACCTCGTTAATATATCTCAAAGGGTTCCTGAGTTATTAAATAAAAACCGATTTTTTTAGCCAATTTCAAAGGGGCGTAGCTCCCTTATGACGCATTTTTAGACATATGTTTATAGGAACTTTTTGTCATATTTTATCATGTAGAATCACCTGTTAATTTCCTACGCTATTTCAAATACACCCTGCATATTAAGATTATTAAAATCGAATAAAAATTGTATATGAAACATGGCCAAAAACTGGGTTCAGGACAATTACTGTTGACAACTAGATCCCCGAGTTCGGCTGACAGATTCAAGATCCGCAATCGCCCTAAAAATCGTCGAGTTTTGTAAATAAAGTGCACCCTTCCATCGACTAAAAAATTTCTTTTATTGGTTTTTTATTTAATCTTTCAAGACCACACTAAAGCGTAGTGTCATACTATAAATGGCTGCGTTCAATGGAAACAGCAAAACTCATCGAAAGCATTCAAATCACTACTGAACACTATGATCAGTTTCGATTGACAGATGTCGCTGAATCATTCCTCATTAATGTTTTGAGATGATTAGTTTTGACTGATGTTATAAAAGCGCGGGAATGTACTTTTGGTGAGTATCTTTGTACATTTTTTTTTTTGCAAAATTACTGGAGGGCCCCTAGCACAAGCCAGACGCTTATTTGGGTCTCACCATGACTCTGTATGATGATAAAATAAATAAATAGACAAATTTATAACCTCAAATGGTGGTTGTGACAAGGGACCAATATTAGCCGTTAGTAGTTTGCTAGTAATTTTTGATTGTTAAAATTCATTATAAATTAAAAACGGATAAGCACTGAGATATCGCCACATGTTCCTATTCCAAGAACATTATAATCTAGAATTCTGTCATTCAAGATATGGGTTTATTTTGTCTAATTTTCAAAAAATACATATTTTTGTTCCCGATTACTTTTTTTCCTCGTGCCGAATCCAGTTTGTTTGTTTCCGATAAAGAACCTATAAAAGTTTTGTTTTTAAGTTTTATATCTTCAAATTTATATTGCCTATAAAACGTAAAATAAAATTTTTAAAGTAAAAAATTAGAACGGTTATTGGTTTGGTTGTTCAGTCTCTAAAGAAATAATAAGAAATAAGAAATAATATGTATTAAAACAGTCATTTATATTAATTAGGTAATTAGTTTGCAGTTTCGGTCACTATACTATCGTCCTAAGCCAAAAAGTCGTAACTCAAGTTTTGGTCGATTTTATTTTTTTTGGATTTTCATACAAATAAAGCTCTTTTCTACATGTATCCAAACCAAAACGGATAAATATTTATGATAAAACGTGATAACATGCTAACAAAGTTTGTCGCATCTCAAAAATTCTAAAAAAACCTAAGCGATCTAGACGTAACTTCTTAAGCAAAATAGACGTATCTCTTAGTTAATTCTAAATTGCTTAAGATTATCACTTGTTTGTATTTTACGTTTATGACAATTAATATCTGTCAAATTAAGTTACGTTTTTTTGGCTAAGCAAGGGTTATGTCTTTTAACGCAAATAACCAAAACGATGGTGAACCGTCTTCTGGTTCACCATCATTTGACGGTGATGAGAGAAAGTTATTATGTTACCTAGACTCGATATGTTTAAGTCTCCAATATTTACCAACAGGTTAACTGTTTATAATGAATCTTTTGTCCCCGTTGGAAAACAAAAAAGCGGAAAAACATTTGCAGTTCTTTGGCATGATGCCCTTTTTAAGAGAAGCAAAGAAGAAATAATAAGCACCTTTTATCAGTTTTTGATTAATAAGCGAGACATATCAAAAATAGTCATCTGGCTTGATAATTGCAGCGCCCAAAATAAAAACTGGACATTGTTTTCATTCTTAATTTATATGGTTAATTCAGATAAGATTTCTGCAAATGATATAACTTTAAAATATTTTGTGCCAGGTCATACTTTCATGGCTGCAGATTCCTTCTATCATAAAGTGGAACAGTCTATGAGAAAAATGGAAAACAAATTGTATGACTTCACTGATTTTATAAAGGCTGTTAAATTAACTTCTTCTCAAACTGAAGTATTTCCGATGGAATTGGATAATTTTTATATTTGGGAGGATTATTCCTCCCAGTATAAATTAAACAGTCTAGATCCTAGGTCATACCTTCACGAAATGGTCCAGGTAAAGGTACATAGAGGATCATATGAAATCGCCTACCAAAAAGATTTTGATGGTTCATCATTTACAGCAAACTTTCTTACAGCTAAAAGAAAAATCTTATTTTGCCACCACCATAAAAACAAGAAAAAGTACTGGGAATTTCAATCAAGAAAAAGGAAAATATTATCAAAAATTTGGGTGGAGTAATGAACAATAGACTTCAGTTTTGGGAAAGCCTGCCAGAAAGTGAAAATTAATTTTATTTTAAATAATTTTATTTTTGTGTTTCTTATTTTTAAAAAATATATATTTTTTTTGAATGAGTTGAATTTATTTACGTAAATTTAAACCAACTATAAGATTCTGTATTATAATTAAATCGAAATTAATTATAATTTTTATATAATATAATATTAAATTTATACAACATGCGTCTATTTAGCTAAGTAATTGTCGATAAAACTGCTACTCCTAAGCGAATAATACGTATATCAGGACATTAAGAATGTCATTTTTTTTCTATTTTAATAACTTGAGTTACGTCTTATTTGCTAAGGAATTGCAATTTTCTCGGAAATTACTTAGCTAATTAGACGTATCTCATTTATATTATAATATATTGATGTAAATGGATAAAATTTTATACAGAAATAATATTTACTTAACTTTTAGCATAAAGACTCTGATATATATCCAAAAATATCGGTGCTGATTTCAAATTTAGAAAATGTTCAATAGCTCAGAGTATTTAAATTTTGAGTTGCGTCTTATTGGCTTAGGACGGCAGTATAGTCAACTTAAATACAGTATATTTTTCTTTATGTTAGATTTCTATTACTCAGGCTGGGTAACCCAGCTAGGATACTTATCATGGTTTAGGTCCTGTTGTAAATATTTTAAAAAATGCACGATGCTTTATATATACCCTAAATTGTGGCCAATGCCTTTTGGGAAAAAGTGTACAGTTGTGACCATATCACAGATGGCTCCATGGCTATAAATCTATCTAACGTTTTATCTAAATAAACAGAATGGTCTCGGGATACACACCGTGTATTACACAGCGCTGTTGATTTGCAAATTCGATGAAAAAATACCATTTACAATTTCCAATGGTTAATAATACTTTTTACTAGGACCTAGTTAGTGCCTATTTCCCACCCGTTGCCTATGACAACGGTTGGAAAGTGACGACCAGCTGATTTTAAATATCTGCTGTCAGAAAATTAGTAAACGTTAAACATATAACCTCAAGTTGACAAACTAATTTTAAGATGTTTGCGTTTTTTGGACTTTAGGCGTTAGGTTGTAGGAAAAATAGTATACGCATCTCGACGATGCTTTTTTTACTCGGCACTCTTGTGCACTAAAAGCTAGGTTTGCGTACTCGGTGCGTAATATACTATTGCAATTTCGGTCACTATAACCAACAAAAATACAGTATATTTTCTACACTGTATAAACTTTTCCAATTAATAAAGAAATATCGGGACTAGGACTTTAAATAAAAACACTAAGCTTTATGCACTAGCGACGTTTCGTCTTTAATTAAGACTTTATCAAGCTAAAAGAGAGAAAAAGACCTTATGTAATAACACAAAACAAGTATATAATTTTAAAAAATATAGACTTTTTTTGTGTTATTACATAAGGTCTTTTTCTCTCTTTTAGCTTGATAAAGTCTTAATTAAAGACGAAACGTCGCTAGTGCATAAAACTTAGTGTTTTTCTTTAAAGTCCTAGTCCCGATATTTTTTTATTAATTGTATAATCGAAGGACACTAATATAATTCGATAATAAACTTTTCCTTAACACGTTAAGCGCCAAGCCAAATTTTGGTATTAAGTCCCCAGGGCCAAGACTAAAACTAAAGGTGTCTGTCATGGCCTCCTAGTATATATTTGATGTGTTTCTGTCGTCAGGGCCACAACAGACACTTAAAACAGAAACACATTTTCTATATCTTGAGGCCATAGCAGACACTTTAGCAGACACTGTGTGTTTAGCAGACACGCAATCTTTTTAAACCGGATCTGTGGCCCTGTGTGATGCGAACTATATATGTTTTACCAGGCCAGGACTGACACAAAAATCGGACACACCTCATAAAACGTTTAACAAATATGCAAACCACCACCCACGTATTGGAGCCTCTGTCGTAGAGCCACAATGGAGATTTCTCCCGTTAGATTAGACAGGGACAAAAGTTCTACCCAAAAAGGATAGAATACATACATACACTCCCACTTCCACCCAACCAAACAAATTCTGTATTTGTTCTTTGTTGAACAAATACAATATTTACTTGGCCGGGCAAAAAGTGTAACTATATTAAAGAAATTACTGGCGCCATCTAGATTTTAGTAGAATTATCTTATTCTACAGATTCACATTAACTATGTTCGTTCATGCCGCTCACTGCTACACTTTCCGGCCAACCAAATAAATACTGTATTTGTTTTATGAAAAACAAATACAGTATTTATTTGGTTGGCTGGAAAGTGTAGCACAAATGAGATAGAGATAGGGTAGACGTCTTTTGTTTCATAATTCTAGTTGTAGAGAGCTCCATTGTTACATATCTATTAGTTACTACTAAATCTCCTGTCTGCTTGGTCCAGGGAGGCAAAATTTGAAACAGACACCGGTGTCTGCCATGGCCCTGTAAAGGGCATATGATGCAGACACCGGTGTCTGCTGTGACGCTTAACTTGTTAAATTAAATATGTCTTGTGGGATTATAAATATTAAACGATTGTTTTCTGTTTGCGTTGCTTAAAGAACTTATTATAATAGTTATTTATAATACAAGGGCGAAAAGTTTTTCGATTGAGTAGGTTTTTAGAAGCCGAGGGCCGGCCGATGGCCCGAGGTTAATAAACCTACGAAATCGAAATTAAACTTTTTGCTCGTGTATTATACAATATTTTTTATTCGATTGTTACTAATTATAAATTATTAAAATATACTTAATTTTAAACTGCAAAAATGTTTCTTTTTACTGTCTTTTTACTTATCTAGTTATCCATGACAAATTGCTATCCAATCAAATCGCTAAAAAAAAATTGAATCGTTTCTTTTGCGTGCGGTTTAATTTTCAAATTAAAAAAGCTATAGCTTGGTGATTAATTTCTGTTATTAAAATAATAATACTTCTGAAACCGTTCTATGAATATTATAAATATTGAAATTGATTTTACATTTGAAATTTTGTGTTTTTAATTTATTTTAGTGGATAAATACAGATTAATCAGTTAACATATATTTTGAGGTTATGTTATAGAAAAATAATTTATTTTGTACGAAATGATTATAATAACTGTATCTGGTCAAAAAGAACAGTTAGTTCAAGACCAAAAGGTCGAATTTCTTTATAAATATTACAGTAAAGGTAAAGTATCTTCTTTTAAAAAGCTAAAGAATTAATTAAAGTTTTAGCGGGCGAAAAAACCTTTTTGGCCCTAGGGCCACAAAGTTCAACTTTTCGCCCGTAAAACATGAAGAAAAGTGTCGCTTTTAGAAAAAATCGAATAAAAAAGTAATTTCTGGTATCATTAATAATATAATGATATGTTATAAAAAATAGTAGTGCTTACAAAAAAAAAAACGACTTAATTAATTTTTAAAAATATAAGTATCACGGTGCGGTAGGTAAAAATTTTAGTTTGACATTAAATAAATCCATCTTTTTTTAAATAAATCGATATTATAAAACTAAAAATCGGTAATCTTATTCAAACATGGATTTATTTAAAGTTAAATTAAATTCTAGTGCACCGTGTGTTTGAATGATGATGAAACTTATTAATTAAAAACTTGAAGTTGGTGAATCAGCATAATAATATAGTTTAATTAAGTACAAGCTTCATTAGATCATCTGAAACATTTATTCAAATTACAAAACGTCGTGACGCGTCAGTAGGAAAGGGACGCTCAAAATAATATCCCAAACAAAAACAATTGTTAAATATAGAACTATATGCTTACTTTAGCAGTAAGTTAGTAGTATTATAGTAATAGTATTTTATTATTATCAGAGTTGATACTTGCATTACGACAACAGGGTCGGACAATAAGATAATTTAAATTATTTCTTATTTTCGGTAAGTTATACATACATATAACGTATAATATAAGGCGTTAAATAGGCCCGGACTAGGGAAATTTCACCACAACTACAATTTGTCCACTAATTAAGGTTATGGATAACTGAAAGGTAATATTTGGTTTAACACAACACAGATTAACCACCGTCTCCACATTCTTGACTAATGTGCTCACCATTTAATATATATTTGGTAATGACTTATATCCATAATTTCTAAAAATTATAGGTTCTTTCTAAATTAAAATCACCAAAAAAATATTTTGCATATTTACAATGAAGCTGTTGGCCACAGGGGTTTTTGGGGTCGCGGAAATATCGCCTAATAATAAAAAATTCTAACCCATTCTCAGGGGAATAGGCATTTAATTTTAAATGTTTACAAGTGTAAACAATTACAGTTCAAGGTCATATTTTGCAAACTTTTAATCGCTGCTTCGGGAAACATGAACTTTTGCCTTTGCCACAGGACCAATCGACTTTGTCAAAAGGACAGGTCAAGTCATATTTTGCTTTTCAACGCTTCGACCTAAAAACATGACATTTTGTGGGCTGTCATTTAGAACAAGACCAATCGATGCATCTGTCAAAATGACAGTTCTAGGTTAATTTTAATAAGTTTTATATACCTCGACCTATAAACATAAAATTTGGTATGGATGGCCTTTGGAACAAGACGAATAAAAAAATAACAGCTCGGGTCATGTTCTGCTAACTTTTAAACGCCTGGAACAAGACCAACCGATCCCGCTGTCAAAATGAACATGAAATTTGCCACGACTGGTCTTTCTGGGTCAAGGTATTTAATTAAAGTGACCTTAGACCTTGTGGCCGGTGTACCATGGGTTTGTTACACCTAGGGACCCTAAATAAAGTGACATTTAACTTCACACAAAGGGTTGAGACACCAATTTAGTAATTTCTGCAGGGTTATGTTTTTTTTTGCGAATTGGCACTATTGGTATAGTAAAAGTGACATTACTTGTCAAAATATCCATAGACGTGTTTTTTGAAAAAATGTCACGACAATGTTCAGTGGTAAACTGTCGTAATTCTATCCATGCAGGATATATATTATTTCCATTCCCCAAATGCAATGCATTATTAAATGAATGGAAAAGAAGCATGTATCTTCCGAATTGGAAGAAAAAAAAAAACTAATAAAAAAAAACTTATAAAAATATAAATTTGTTATGTATGCACACACTTTAATATATGAAAATCTTCAACATATTTTATTACTAAATAATAAAAAATATATTTTTTGGATTATAATAAAAAAAAAAACATAAACATGCCTAGTGCAAGCCTAAAATAAACACGTTCTAATCAAAGTTTTAATGTATATTTTTATTATAATTATCATAGAAAACAATAATGAAAAACCTGCAGTTATCATTAAAGGAATACCTATAAAATTATTTTTTTTTAATATTTTTGGTTTGCTAAAGTAAAACTACTAGTTGATCATATTCTTCGGTACATGCCTGAATTTTTTACATTCCTTTTATTTATTTATATTATTGTTTTCTTCAAAATTAATTCAGCCCCAAATAAAAGTAATTTCAACTATTTAGGGAAAATTCCGAGATTATTCGAACACTGACGGTCGTCAGTATATTCCATAAGTAAATCTTGATTTAAATTGTACAGGTATTTTCGTAGGCACTTTAAAAAAGTACAATAATAAAACTATAAACCATAATTTCGTAAATAAATAAATTTGATGACCAAATATTCAGTTTAACACTGACACTTAAATATGACAATATTATTATATTAATTAATATCGACGCCTCTGTTCGGGTTGACATTTAACTATAACCTCAGATTTTGTATCTGACAGAATTATATTAAATTTAGACATAATTATTACTAGATTTAGATTTGGCACCAAAGCACTTTGGATAAAACCATTGTCTTTCATTGTTTAACAATACTAGTGCTTGGTTGCCATTTTAACCTCAAAATCAAAGCGTGTCTCAACCCTTTGTGTGAAGTTTAATGTCATTATATATAGGGTCCCTAGTTACACCTGGTATAACGGACTAAACTTTTTCTGCGTGTAAATAACAAATAAGCATTATTCATTAACAATTTAATTAAGTACTTTAAATATTTGATTTTAAATTAAAGTTTATGTGATGCGCAATAATTTGAATTATGTCAGTGTGCTTTCATGTTGTGATTAAATAAAGAGAACACGTTTCATAAGGCCATTGATTAATAAAAGTATCTCTTAGGGAGCGTTCAAGTATTACGTAACGCAAAATTTGGCCATTTTTGACCCCCACCCCCTCATGTAACGCGGCGTAACATTTTCGAGACCCCCCGCCCCCCCCCCCTATTTGTTACGTAACATTTTACAAAAAGTAAAAGAAATGAAAGGAAATTTTGCTTTATGGTTTAAACCGGTTTTTAACCGGTTATTGCTTCCCTTTTTTTAGCCCAAAACCGGTCTGATATAATTTCCGAAACCGGTTAACCGAACACCGGTTATTGGCTATGGTTTTCCATCTCTAATTGTTTTTGTTTAGAGGATTTAGTTAACTGTTAACCACGCCGTGTGCAATAAAATTTGCAAGGAATCCGTCTCTTTAAGCCTAGATCATTGGTAAAAACGTGATCCATTAAACATTTTATAAGTTTATAATTTTTTAAGTGTTACGTAACATTTTTACTGACACCCACCCCCCCTCTGTAACGCGGCGTAACGTTTTCGAGACCCCCCACCCCCCCTAGAGCGTTACGTAATACTTGAATGCTCCCTTATTTATCAATGATAAGGACAATGGCATTTGTTTTGACATATGAGTTTTTTTAATGAAATCGCGATATCAGAAGTATGACAATATTGCAGCTGAAAATTAAAAAATAGGGTTAACCAATTTTTTTACCCAAATATCTTTCGGTCGTTATATAATTTGTAAATTATAAGGCCTATCAAAAAAATTAAAAGTGCGATTTTAATATATTTGATTAAACTTTTTCTGTGCTTAAACTATTTTTATATAATTAATTCTAGTTATAATTTTTAAAATTACGTTCCCCATTTTGATTATTATAATTTTAACGTCAGATTCAGTTTAGGCAATCCCAGTACCAATTTTTGTAAAAATAGCTCCGATTCTCAAAATTACGTCCGCCATATTGCATCTGACATTTTAAATTTTAAAATTTTGATACCGGATTTTTATTCAGCGACCCTAAAAACTCCATAGAGTATACACACTTTACATGTAAAGCTTTATAAAAAAAAATTCTTTTCATGGAGTTTAAAAGAGAATTATAATTTTTATTAAAATAACCAAGTGCCCAATTTGCATCTTTATTTTCGTAATATATTCACATATACAGGGTGATCCATAACTGGCATGCCAAAATTTAAGAGGTGATTCTAGATCCAAAAATATAAAAAAAGTTCCTATAAAGGTTGGTCCGGAAATGAGCCCTAAGGGATCTAGGGCCCTTTAAAATTGTAATAAAAATAAGGTTTTTAATTAATAACTCGGGTACCGTTTAAGCTAGAGCGGCGAGCTTTTGCATGTATACTAGTATTAATAAGGGAAATAAGTTTTTGTTAATTTATTTTTTTAATTTATCCAGAGGCGTGCCCAGACGGACAAAATATATGAGGCTTAAAACATTTTTGCCCCAAACTTTTCTATGTGTATGTTTTTTGGATTTGTTGTAAAAAATATAGATTTCTAGAGTAAAAATACATATAAAATATCATATAGTGTAACACTGTAAAAGCAACCGTTATCAAAAAAAAATGCAATTAAGAGGAAGAAACATTTTGTGCCACCAAAAACGTTACTTTTTAAAAGGCTTTTACTCCTTTAATATTAAATTTAGGTGTTTTGGTGTATAATACTTTTTTGCTCAGTTTTAAATGAAGAATCACCCTGCAGCATTAAAATTTTATTGGTGCTTTTTTTTGTTCCCCATTCAATACGTCATCTTCGAAGGGCCGTAGCTCCCTTAGGGCTCATTTCCGGACCAACCTTTATAGAAACTTTTTTTCATATTTTTGGATGTAGAATCACCTCTTAAATTTCGGTACGCGAGTTCTGGAACAGGCTTTTTCATATATATATATATATATATATATATATATATATATATATATATGACTCTTTTCCTTAATACCAGACTACTATCGGATTTTAAATACTGTTTGGACTTTTAAATTTCAGCAAAAAAAATAAATCTTCTTGCTAGAATTAAAGGCATTTAACCTCTTATTATAAAAACTGTAATTTGGTAGTTGGTAACTATGTTTTGGCATTAGATGACACAACATACATGTGCGTACATTTTCAAACAAAATATTTATTAAATGATAATATAGGTCGGAAGAAAATGGGTTCCATTTATTTAAAACTTCATTTGGTAATAACAAAATAAAGAAAGAATATTAAAAATCACAACTGGAGAACAAATAAAGTTCAAAAATATGACAAACACGTTTATTTTTGCATACGGCACTATAAAAATATATCATGATAAATAACTATAAAAATATATTTTGACAAATTTATAACTAGTAGAGAAACTTGGCGTACCCAGAAAAGGCAAAAACACGTTTTCGGGTTTTTCATTTCCCTAGATTTTAATTAAAGGTCTCAGCTCTTATTCTTGACAGAAAACGTGACATTAAGACACTCTAACCCTTATGAAACTTGTGCTCTTCAAATGTCAAATAATCCACTTTAAATGCTGTTTCAGTATAAAATGGGCGTTAAGTATTTTATGTTAACGTGCACTCCAAGTTTGTCCAAACGTAAATCGAGTTGCTCTGTTTTTGATATGTAATTTTTAATGGGGTTGTTATAAAGGCAGAAAATAATTAAAATAAAATGACTTTACTCCTATTAAAGTAGCCTTATTAAAAATTATTAAAGTTTTAAAAGGCAATATACGGCACGCCTTAACCTTCCAGTGGTGGCACTACGTTTTTTAGCTTTGGTAGTAGCGCCGGACTCGTGGACCGGATCTCTTTTTTTATTGCTAATATTTTTTTATTGACTTTTTAGTAATAGTCAATAAAACGGTATATATTTATAGTTCTTTATAAAAAGGGAGAATTTAGAATTTTTAAAATCAAACTGTCTGCTAAACATATATTTTCAAAATTAAAAAATATGCTTAAAAACCTAGGTAACAATTTTTCTAAATATAAAAATTGTATTTTTGACATAAAAAGTAAAAAATTAAAAAGGGAATTCAGAAAAAAAAAGTTTTTTAAAATAATAATTAAATTTTATTTTCCCTGCAACTATAGAGATTGACTAGAATTTTTTCACCTACACATGCCACCATCACCAAAAAATACGTCACTCTTAATCCAAAAGCGGACACATATCTATGAGCTTAGTTCTTTACTCCCTAAAAAATAAAACGCGAAATTTAAAACTATCGGTCTATGGGACATGGGCGCCACCACTGAAAGGTTAATTATGTAAAATATAATCCAATCAAAAATGAACCTACTCAGACTTGATTTGCCTCGCGGGTCAATTTATATAGTATATTTCACCTTATTATTATTGCACTAGTGAAATAATAGTATATTAAAGTACACACTAATACTTTAGAAAAGTCACCGCAAGTGGATCGTTTTCTAAAATTGTACTCGTACACTAAAAAGGTGTTATGAAACGAGTACTTTATACATCTATATAACGAAGAGTATATATTCATATATATTAGACATATTCTTATTTGAAGTAAAAAAACTGTGATAATGAGCTTATAATCACACGCATTTTGCGTGTTGTTTTAGGCCCATAAGAGGTAAGTACTTTCTTTCCTTGGAGTTGTCAACAGGACGAATAAATAATGGTTGACGTTTTCCTCGAAAATCTCAACATTGATTTGAAGTTTAATTTTCTACAAAATGTTGATTTTCGGTTAATTTTTACCGCGTTAAAATTGTGGCTTGTTACTTGTAGTGAAAAAGAGAACAGCTGACTATTAAATATAGATATAAAAGTATCATTTGTTTTTTTAATTTCAAACATGGCGAAAATTGCAATACCAATCCAAAACAAAAATCCCTAAATCGGTTATCAGTTTAAATGTAGTTTTTTTTTTTTATTTTAGAGCAAAATTAAAAAGATAGTCTAAAGCACTCGCCACAAGAGGCTAGGTTTTCAAACTTGTACTTGTGCGCTATAAACGGGTATTATGAAACTAGTACTTTAATAAACTATTCTTATTAACCTAAATTTGTCTAGTGATGCTTTGGTGAATTGCTGCTCCTCTGTGAACCCTATACTAGAACGAGTCAAACTGCTTTCTTTAAAAAGTATCCAAGATAAATAGCATCATCTGTTCTTAAACATCTTGATATCAATTTGATAGATATATAAAACCAATAAAATCAATTGTACTTACTCTGAATTTGTTTTCTTTACGTCGAAATCCAGAAATGTAAGCTCGATAATCTCGTCAGCGCTGCCGAGAAATGTGTAGAGCAGACAATCTATGTTGGCGGAATATGGTTTTGGAAAATCGGGACTTTTAAAGGTGCCCTTTTCTTTCCCGTACGTGGCGGAGAATATCAGACACTCGCAACCTGCAAAAAAGTGTTCATTTCATTACCCATTTTAGTTTCAGTTAGTTACAGTTCTTTCTGTATCACCGATACCGAACTATAACCCTCTGCCACAGTCGGAAGCCGGTCTTTACCTCAAAAAATTTACCTCGAAAGCAAATACCTCGAAAAAATACCTCGAAAAAATTTACCTCAAAGGGACATTACCTCGAAAAGACCTTACCTAGAAAAAAATTACCTCGTAGGGACATTACCTCGAAAAGTCGTTACCTCAAAAGTAAATTACCTCGAAAGATTTTACCTCGAATGGCTTTTACCTCGAAAAGGGCTTTATTAATTTTTTATCTCGTTCTTTGCGAATATTGTATATTGTAGTTTTTTTGCTTATATTTTATCATTTATTGATTAAATTTTAATTTACGGGCATTTATTAGCTTTTAGTTTTAGTAAATAATTTAGAATGAATCGATTAACCTATATCGAGAGTTCGCGAAAAAAACTGTATTATAAAGATCGTGTGTACAAAGAAGGAAAGGAAAATATGGTGAAATTGCTTGCAAAAGAACAACATTTATTGTTATTGACAGCTTTTTGTGATTTCAAATACTTTCTTTTTGTGTAATATATCAATATTATTGCTTTAAATAACTAATAAATAATAATAAATTTATTGCTGTCAAATTTTCCTTCTTTTTCTAAAAAAAAAAATGTTTGTTTTAGTTTTTTTATAATTTTTAAAAAATTATGTATTTTAGAGGTTATTTTTTATGCGAGGTAATGCCGTTCGAGGTATTTTCTTTCGAGGTAACGTCCTTTCGAGATAATTTTGGTGCGAGGTAATGGGCTTTCGAGGTAAAATTTTTCGAGGTAACGGTGTTCGAGGTAATTTTTTTCGAGGTAATTTTTTTCGAGGTAAAGACCCCTACCCGCCACAGTCACGGCGTAGATTTTACGCCTGAATTATATGCAATTTGTGATTTCTCCCAACTCCGGCTAAGTACGGCTTTCCGCGTCTCAGTACCTTTCGGACATTCAGTTTAAGTCCCAAATCCGAGCGACGAAGTTGGTGGGTTGCACAGTGATTTTTTATTTAAAATTTGGCGGCGTAAAAAATAGGTCGTGTCTATAAGTACGTAATAATAAAAAATAGGGTTTGTGCATTGCAAAAAAAAAAAATATATATATATATATATATATATATATATTCTTTTAGAATTCTATGTTTATATTGTTTATTATATTATTCAGAGCACCTGCATTAGGATAATATTATACGGTAGTTTTGAATTTTCTGTTCGTCCGTCTGTCCGTCCGATGTCACGATTTTTGTATACAAGATAACTCAAGAACGAATAATCCGATCGACTCGAAATTTTCAGTAAAAATCAAGTTCTATGAGAGGAAGATCTCTATTGTTTTTGAAAGTAACCCCCTCCCCAAAAACAAAAAAGTTATGGGGGGTTAAACTTTTTAAAAAATCAAAAAAATACGTTTATCATAAGAATCATTCAATTTTTTTTTTGTTTTCGCAAAAAGAAAATAAAAAAAATGAAAAATTTTGTTTTTTTAATTTTTTTTTTCAATTTTTTTTTTTGAAAAAAAAAATTTTTTTGTTTTACGTAAAAAGAAAACAAAAAAAAATTTTTTTTTCAATTTTTCGTTTTACAGAAAAAGATCTCATTTTATTTTTTGTTTTTTTGTTTATTGAAAATTATTTTTTTCAAAGTATTTGGAAAAATGCAATGTACCATTTACTGTGAATAATATATAATGGAATGCGTAGCATTGCATATCTTCACTGCTTGTTTATGATTAAATTTTTAATTTTATCTTATAAATGTTTTTTTTCTTTCTTCTATTAGGTTATATAAATAAATTTCCCTAGCAAGTCAAAATTTACAAAAAATAACATCAGTACAAATTAAAAACTTATTTAAATAGTATGTTCTATTGCATTTATAATCAAATAACTTTTAAAAAAATTGAAAAACAATCTCAACATTTTTTTCGTTTTTCAAAAAAGATTTTTTTTTGCTGAATATTGTTTGGGAACACCGGAGCTTTTAAAGGTTGCCATTTATTTTCTGTGCGTGTCAGTGAAAACAAGTCTTTCGTAACCGAAAAGAGGTGTTCATTTTATTGCCTATTATTAGTTTCAGTTAGTTACAGTCTTTTCAGAATGATAGTTTGGGATCACCGACAACAACTTTATACAATAAGGTGGGCCGATTTTTTATTTTCGTTTTAAATACTTGGTAAAGTATTCAACAAGTTGATTTTCATTTTTTAATTTTAAGAAACTGGTTAAATATGGTTACGGAATGTCTGGTACAAAATGTTTTAAATAAATAAATAAATAAATAAATAACTTTATTTCATAGATAACGACACATCATATGATTTTAAAAAACCTATACGACTATCGTGAACATGAAACTGGTCAACGCAAAAGACATATATAAATAAATATACATAACAGAAAATATACTATGTTAACACATATTCCTGCATACAATCTGGTTCAATATTTATTAGTAAGGCTTTTACCTTAGATTTGAAGGATTTAAGATTATTCAAGGCCCTTATGTCTTCAGGTAACTTATTGAAGACAGATATACAGGCATACAGACAACCCTTTTCGAATTGCGCCAGCCTATGGCGAGGGACCTTAAAATAAATATTTCTATTTAGATTAGACCGGTATTGTTTAAATTAGAATTTATTTTTAAAAAATACTCACCCGTTAGAGTTATAAATTTATTATTTCGAAAGAGGCCTCGACAAGAATCCCTGTATCTCAAGCCCAGAATCGCGCGCATTGCTCGCTTCTGTACCTTAAACAACTCCTGCACACGGGCATTCTGTCCCCAGAAAATAATACCGTATCTTAAAACGGACTCAAAGTTTGAAAAATAGACAATTTTCAATGTATCAAAATTCACGTAGGGTTTTATTACTCGTAAGGAATAATGAGTTGAATTTAGCTTTTTTTATTATGGTTCTGCTGTGCCCTTTCCTTGAGGGACTGTGTAAACTCATTAGGATATGTGAAGATTTCGCTGTAGAGCACTACCTTGTGTATAATGTCAACAAAACCTCTGCCATGGTGTTTAGACCTTCTAATTATAAAGACTTAGTGGTGCCCCCGATCAGACATAACGGTAGTCTTATAAGTATAGTGTCGCAATTCAAATACTTAGGGCATATTCTAACCTGTGATCTCTCCGATGATCTCGACATTCAGAGACAGTACAAAGCCCTCTGCGTCCGTGCTAATATGTTAACCCATCGTTTCTCCAAGTCTAACTCTGACATTAAAAAACTGTTATTTCAAACATATTGCACAGGGATCTACATGTCCGAACTTTGGTGTAATTATACACTGGGATGGTGGAATAATCTGCGCGTGTGCTATAATAATGCGTTTAGACTTTTAAATAACATACCGATATTTTCTAGTGCTAGTGAAATGTTTGCTACGGCTCGTGTTAATGACTTCTTAGCTATTCGTAGATTTCGGGCTTTTGGGTTCCGCGATCGGCTGTATAAATCTTCCAACCTCTTTATTGTGGCTCTGCTGAGGAGTGACATTCTATGATGTTCCAATCTATGGCAAACCTGGAGTAGAATTTTAATGGGGGGCGGTAGCTCTTTTGAACTTTTGTATATTGGCTAATTATTAATTTTCTTAGATATTTTGTATGTTTTGTATTTTTTGTATATGGCCCTCTGGGCTGGAATAAAGGATTATTATTATTAATATTATTATTATTATTATTATTATTATTATTATTATTATTATTATTATTATTATTATTATTATTATTATCCAAAATGATCGAAATTTGCTACTACTATACAAAAAACCTATGCAGGGTTCTTTAACACTAAAACTAAATTTTGTAATTTTTTATCTACGCTAGCAAGTGTCGATTGATTTGAGCCATTACGTTCTGTTCGTTAGAGCCCTTTCACGATTTTTTTGTAATTATAGAACTTTGTGCCCTGGTGAACTGGCTACTAGAACTTTTATACAAGAACGTGTTGGCAGGACTGAGAAAAAAAGCTGTTTAGTTAAGCAATTGCTTCGTATGTTTTTAGTTACTTGTCGTACTTTAAATACGTAACGTAAAACGTTCCAAATTTCGACCTCCTTAGCAGAGTTGGATTGAAGGAAGTTAATACCACAGTAATGCATAATAATGTTACTTGTAGGCCAAGTACCCATTGTGCATACTACTTTCTGTGGACTACTGGTTTATAGTGACTTCCGACCACTGTTTGTAAGGCACAGAGATATTTTTTTCAAAAATCTGTTTAAGTGATATCCCCAAATTCGGATTTAGCGACCCCAAAAACGTATAGAAATGTACATCTCGTCTGGAGAAATAGACCTTTTTTTTGTGTGCCTATGTTATTGTTAATATGGTATTTTTTATATTAAATTACAGCCCTAAAGAAGAGCGGCAGCATATGCCCTCAGCAAAATTACAAAAATCTTGTTTTGATATCCCTAAACCTACAACCCTAATATCAGCACATACAGCCTGTTCCAGAACTCGCGTACAGAAATTTGAGGATATATTAAAAACCCTCTGGAAAATATGCAAAAAAATTCAAAAAAAAATCCATCTTCAATACTAATTAAAAAGGAAGCTATTTAATCTGACCAATCGTGTTGCTGATGTTAAATTACCTACAAATTAGTTTTTCCCTACTTATTAGTAAGTTTGGTTGCATTTTAATTGTTGACGCGTGCATTGTTTGAGACTTTCAACTTTAGAATCTTTTTAGGTTATTATATTTTGACAAAACCGACAGAGGCTATCAAATATTCTATATTCTATGGCGGATATGGCTTAAGGAGCCGACGCCAATAATTAGGTAGAAAAAGAAGAAGAATATTCTATTTTTATAGGGCCACTCCGGCGGCGGCGGTGGTTTTTTGACATTAATAAATATTGATGTCACATTAATCACCATGTCAACCTACAGAATATGTACAATAATTAAATGTAGCTACATAGCTACAAATTAAACTTTTAAAGGTAATTTAACATCAGCAACAGTAATGGTCCACTTAAAGCGTTCTTATTTTTGAATTGAACGAAGATGGATTATTTTTGGCATTTTTTTCATATTTTCCAGAGGGTTTTTAATATAGCCTCAAATTTCTGTACGCGAGTTCTGGAACAGGCTGTATAAAAAAATCTCGAGAAAAATCTTGAGGACAAAATAATAATGAATATAATAAAAAAAATATCAAAAAACAACAACAAAAATTATATATTTTTTTAAAAACCTATTTTGACTTTTACCAAAAAAAAAATCTATGAGTGCTTTTCTAGATATAGAGCTGGAGAGAGTCTAATGACGATCACCAGATTCTTGGAAATAATTATCTTCAGTTTTTATCTTTTCCACTAAGTATTACACTTTCTTAATTGTAGAAAACTGAAAACTAAGTTTTTAAATTAAATATCTATGTAAAGTAAATTGACTTTAAAGTAGAGTCAAATTTACCGCGATTTGGACTGATGCCATCCAAAAAAAAAAGTCCAAAAAGTCCAAAATAGTATACTATATTTTATTTAATGATTATTATAATTAGTAACTATTTAGTACTTTTGTACTTTAAATAAAGTTGTTTTGACTAAATTTGCAACCGTGGTTTAAATTTTGAAGCTGTTTAAAACCGTGACAAGAGGGTTAGAAATACAATTTCGGATACTTTTTTTTTAAACGGCTTCAAACATTTTATAAAAGCAAACAGAGTAATATAATTAAGTGGTATAATAAATAAGTGTATGAAAAATATGTGATAAATAAGTAATACATTAAATTGCGGTAAATTTTTATCAGTACATAAAGCAGTTTTCCAAACAGGTTGTAAAAGGTTTTCCACATTTCCCCCTAACATTTGGGTAAAGCATTAGAACAAAATTTCATTACATTATACAGTGCGTGCATTAAGTCTGGAATCACCCGAATAACTTTTTAGTTACAAGTAAAATACAAAAATCCTCAGACAAGTCGATTTATATTTTTAATTCTGCAAATTTTAGTCTAAAAAAAGTTATCAAAATTGGCACCCCCTTGCACCCTCACCCCCCAACTTTTTTTTTTCAAATAGCAACCTACCCCTTGTGATACATCATTGGAAAGGTAATTTAATAAGCTTTCCAACAGTGTATGATAAAGCCTAATTTGTTAAAGGGTCTATGAAAAAACGCATGTTTTATTTAAACATTGTTTGTGTGAAATATTACGCATAATATGGTAATTGTTGCCCTATTTCCTACTTGGCACCTTCCTGAGAATCTAAATAAGGTTGTTTTAAACTTATTGTAATATTTTATACCCTGTTGAAAAATGCAATTTTTTTTCTTTTTATTGACCAATTTTATGTTTACTATTTAATCGATTTTAATCCCGTTTTTTTACTGTCCACTGTCAAAGAGCTGAAGGACATCAATTTGAACATTTATAGTGAACTAAAGTTATACTTTACATGTCTTTATAATAAACTAAATTGTGCATTTTATCATTAGCCCTTTACCAAATTAGGCTTTATTATACACCGTTGGAAAGCTTATTAAATTACCTTTCCAACGAAGTGTCACAAGGGGTAGGTTGCTATTTGAAAAAAAAAAGTTGGGGGGTGAGGGTGCAAGGGGGTGCAAATTTTAATAACTTTTATTACACCATAATTTGCAAAATTAAAAATAAAAATCGACCTATCCGAGGGTTTTTGTGTTTTACTTGTAACTAAAAAGTTAATCGGGTGATTCCAGACTTAATGCACGCACTGTATTATAAAGAAATTAACGTTTTTCGACTCAGCCTACTCGACACACTATACAGGGTTATTCAGAAATAGATTCGAGAAATTAAAGAGGTAATTCTACGTTAAAAAATATCAAAAAAAAGTTCTTATAAAGGTTGGTCCGGAAATGAGCCCTAAGGGAGCTATGACCCTTCTCAAAGTACATCTAAAAAGTAGTTTTTATTTAATATTTCTGGAACCCTATAAACCACAGTAACGAGTTTTTGCACATGCCTTAACATTATTAAAGGCTATCATTTCATGTAATTTTTATTTGATAATTTTAACCAGGGACGTGCGAAATGGGGGGCGATATCACTTTTTTGCCCCAAATTTTTTATCCGTAAATTTTTTGACATACTCAATAAAATATTAATCTTGAATTAAAAACAAATTAAAAATGTACTCTTTATGTAACACCGTTGGGCCAACCGTTTTCGAGAAAATTGCAATTAAAAAGGTAATAATAATAATAATAATAATAATAATAATAATAATAATTTATTATCCAAAAGACCAAAATTACAAGGTATAGTCAGTCATATACTAGTCAGTAGAAAGCTTACACTAAATACTAAGATCTAAAATAGTAATACTAATTTCCAGATAATAGAAATGATTTATAAAAAGCTTACATATGAAAAAAATCAGACATATTATAGAAACTTTTTTCGAGTAAAAATTCATGTAATTTTTTTTAAAGGTATTATTGTTTGAAATAGTTTTTAAATTATTTGGTAATTTATTAAAGCATTTTATAGCAACATATGTGGGTGATTCTTCATATTTCGTCAAAGTATGCCTGCGAATAATATAATTTTTGTATCTTACTTCTTGTGAGTAGTTAGAAATACTGTTTACAAACAAAGAAGGATTATTTTTCAAAAACAAAAGTGCCTCATAAATATAGATTCCCGGTAATGTTAATATTTTAAATTTCGAAAATAGGTTTTTACATGACTCTTATGAATTTACACCAGCAATGTTGCGTAATGCTTTTTTCTGTAATTTAAAAACTTTTTCAAAATTTCCTAACGATGATGATCCCCAAAATAAAACTCCGTAAATAATGCGAGAGTAAAAATGTGCATAATAGTACGGTAATATAATTTCTGTAGAACTTACTTGCTTTAATCTATATATTACATAACAAACACTTGATAATTGAGAACTTAGATTATTAACATAATTATTCCAATTTAACTTCTGATCCAAGTAAACGCCTAGAAACTTTACCGATTGGACATGCTCAACACTTTCACTATCAATTCTTAACAATTTACTTTGAGGATCACCTGTTGCTTTTAATTGAAATTGAATGAAATTTGATTTAGTTTTGTTAATAATTAGTTTATTATTTTTAAACCATTCATAAAAGGTATTCAAAATTATTTGACTTGTAAATAATGCCTCATTAAAATTACAACCGCTACTTAAGTATGAAGTATCGTCAGCAAACATGACCAAATTTTCCTCATTAACACTCAGGGCTAAATCATTAATAAAAATTATGAAAAGGAGGGGCCCAAGAACAGATCCCTGTGGCACCCCGAATAAAATACCTAACTTTCTAGACCTACGACCATTAACTTTCACAAATTGTTCCCTTTCGCACAAATAAGATTTCATCCAATCTAATGCCCCTAAAACCATACATTTCCAACTTTTTTAGTAATATTATGCGATCTACCAAATCAAAGGCCTTACTCAAATCAAGAAATAGACCTATACATTTGCTTTTATCATTTAAATTTTCATATAATTTTAATAGGAAATTGGTTATTGCTGATTTTGTAGACTTTTTTTTACGAAATCCATGTTGAGCTAATAAAAGTATTTTATATTTATCTGAGCATCAAAAATAGTAACTAAAAAATGCACCAATAAAAATTTCAATACTTTAGAGAGATTCTACATTAAAAACTACGAAAAGAACTTCCCATGCACAAATATCCACAAATCGCTTTTAAGGGAGCAACGATCTCCTAAAAAGTTACTTTTTAAGAGGCCGTATTACGCTTAAAACTTATTTTTAAACCTAGAGCTTTTTTTCACAGTTTTTAATGTAGAATCACCCTGCAGTATTTAAATTTTATTGGGATTTTTTTAGTTCCTATTTTTGATGCTCAGAACGTGAAATTGCCTCTTTAATTGCAACTTTCTCGAAAACGGTTGGTCCAACGGTGTTACATAAAGAGTACATTTTTAATTTGTTTTTAATTCAAGATTAATATTTTATTGAGTATGTCAAAATATTTACGGATAAAAAATTTGGGGCAAAAAAGTGATATCGCCCTCCATTTCGCACGTCCCTGGTTAAAATTATCAAATAAAAATTACATGAAATGATAGCCTTTATCAATGTTAAGGCATGTGCAAAAACTCGTTACTGTAGTTTATAGGGTTCCAGAAATATTAAATAAAAACTACTTTTTAGATGTACTTTGAGAAGGGTCATAGCTCCCTTAGGGCTCATTTCCGGACCAACCTTTATAAGAACTTTTTTTTGATATTTTTTAACGTAGAATTACCTCTTTAATTTCTCGAATCTATTTCTGAATAACCCTGTATAGTGTGTCGAGTAGGCTGAGTCGAAAAACGTTTCTCGGTTGGCTATACGGTGTTACATAAAGAATATATTTTTTATGTATTTTTAGTTAAAAACTAATATTTTATTGAGAAAATGTCAAAAAACCTACGGATAAAAAAGTTTAGGGCAAAAAAGTGACACCCCCCATTTTGTACGTCCCTGGTTAACATTAATAAATAAAAATTACATGAAATAATAGCCTTTGCTAATCCTAAGGCATGTGCCAAAATTCTTTACTCTGGTTTATACTGTTCCAGATATATTAAATAAAAACTACTTTTTAGATGTACCCTTAGAAGGGTCTTAGCTCCCTTAGGGCTCATTTCTGGACCAACCTTAATAGGAACTTTTTTTCATATTTTTTAACGTAGAATCTTAAATTTCCCGAACTTATTTCTGAATAACCCTGTACAATACAAAATGTGATTTTGGCAATTAAAATTTTACTAGGCGTAAGCATAGTATTTTAAACACCTGATCCTAAATTGATTACCAAAACTAAATTTTAGTATTATAAAAGCTAAGCCGTAAAATTTATGATTAGATTTAGGATGTGCTCTAAAGGACGTGTAATGAGCTATGGGAACAATCAGCCGACATTTATGTTCTACGACAAACACATCAATTGCTCAGGTCGAATTTACTACACCTTTGTCATGATCAGTACCCACACGGTAAAAATAAATTACATTAAATTACATAAATGGTAATATGTTGCCATAGACCGGAATGGTAAAAATTACATAATCCGTAATGGTAATGTTTTGCATAGAGCGGAACAGTAAAAATTACATAGTCCATAATGGTAATATTTTGCATAGACCGGAAAGGTAAAAATTACATAATCCAGAATGGTAATATTTTGCATAGACTTGAAATTTGAAAAAAAAATATTTACTACTAAGAAAATGTTTGTTTAGAATTACAAGTCTCTGTGTCAAAGCTTTTTTGAAATATCGTAGCGTAAAGTTCATTTGGTTTAATAAACCAAACGATTTGCACCCTTAATACGAGTATAAACTGCTTACATCTTTCTTTAAAGATCTATTGGTTGATAAAGATCGTAATTTATAGTGAATGTAAATTTTAGGCCAAAAATAAAGCATTTAAATATCGTACATAAATAATATTTACCTTTTTTTAGACTTTTAACACTTTAACCTAGCAGCATGCGTCGCTATCTCTCTAACAATAACAATATTAAACGATCCGTCTCATGATGCGACGCCTTGTTGGTTATTATCCAAAGCGCACGCGCGTCTTAAAATAACATAGCCCGACATTGTAAAATCATGTAAAAATATGTAAATCAATGTAAATATATTTTTTCACATTATTTTACATTCTTTTACATTCTTTTACATTCTTTTACATTATTTTACATTCTTTTACATTCTTTTACTTTCTTTTACATTCTTTTACATTCTTTAACATAAATTCATGAATTATGCATAGTCCAGAATAGTAAATTTACTATTCCGTACTATGTAAATTCATGTATTTTTACATTATTTTACATGCAGTTTTTACAGTGTACCCTTAGAAGGGTCGTAGCTCCCTTAGGGCTCATTTCTGGACCAACCTTAATAGAATCTTTTTTTCATATTTTTTAACGTAAAATCACCTCTTAAATTTCTCGAACTTATTTCTGAATAACCCTGTACAATACAAAATGTGATTTTGGCAATTAAAATTTTACTAGGCGTAAGCATAATATTTTAAACACCTGATCCTAAATTGATTACCAAAACTAAATTTTAGTATTATAAAAGCTAAGCCGTAAATTTTATGATTAGATTTAGGATGTGCTCTAAAGGACGTTTAATGAGCTATGGGAACAATCAGCCGACATTTATGTTCTACGACAAACACATCAATTGCTCAGGTCGAATTTACTACACCTTTGTCATGATTTGGCTATACAAAACGACTAAAAAGTTTTCATCCAACCCCTAGTTATAAATTCCCGTTTAAACACAGTGGCCCCAAGCGATCAATGGGATTGGAAAACGTGGGAGAAAAATCTGACCATGGATCATGGTAGTAGGTTCATTTAGTATGCCGGGTACATCCATATTAAAATAATTATAAAGCCACTACTAACCAGTTAAGGTTTTACCAAATGCCTTTTTATTTGAGTTTTCATCCAACTACTAGTTATAAATTCCCCGTTTAAACACAGTGACCCCCAACGATCAATGGGATTGGAAAACGTGGCAAAAAAATCTGACCATGGATCATGGTAGTAGGTTTATTTAGTATGCCGGGTACATCCATATTAAAATAACTATAAAGCCACTACTAACCAGTTAAGGTTTTACCAAATGCCTTTTTATTTGAGTTTTTATCCAACTACTAGTTATAAATTCCCCGTTTAAACACAGTGACCCCCAACGATCAATGGGATTGGAAAACGTGGCAAAAAAATCTGACCATGGATCATGGTAGTAGGTTCATTTAGTATGCCGGGTACATCCATATTAAAATAACTATAAAGCCACTACTAACCAGTTAAGGTTTTACCAAATGCCTTTTTATTTGGGTTTCTTTCCTAAAAGCAATTAAATCAATCGACAATGTATTGTTCTTCTTTTTTAATAGTTCTAGTTTTTTATGCATATTAATAATTATGCATATCAGGGGCGGATTTATTTCATTTTAAGGAGGGGGGGGGCATCCATAAGGAAAAAAATACGCTTTCACCAAAAATACAATTTTAAAGGTATTTCTATGCTAATATATCTCGCTGGGGGGGGGGCATAGCCTCATGCCCCACCAATCCGCCCATGATACTTATATGTTTTATGTGTGCAACTAAATTAATTTTCTATAATAAAATATTGCATTTATATCAACGAGCATAATATAGTATATTACATAACTAGTGTGGAAAGTGACATATTTCACGCGAGTAAGAAGGTTTACGAAAGAGCCGCTAGGAAAGTGAGAAAACCCCACGAGTGTATGAAATACGCTTTTCAACGAGTTATGTACACTATTTTTCCTACGATCCCGAAAAAATATGAAGTTTCTCATTTTAAAATTTTCTAACTTTTATAATTTTTAAGAAAGGCAAAGCACAAAATAATTCTAAATAGCATACAAATTTATATATGTAGGTATGTCAAACAGAAAATATGATTTTCATTTAGCTTTAGTTTTCTTGGTTTTATATTTAATACAATACATAGCTGTTTAATGGGTTGCCTATTGATAAATAAATGCAAACTTGAGGTTGTTTATTAAATTAGCTTTTTGTGGTTATGCTGCCAAATACTGTGTATTTTTATGTTTTTTATATAATGTAAAGTAAAAAATTAAAAATTAAGTAATTTTTATAAGATCTAAACTGTCTAGACTAGACAGTAATGGTCAAAATAGTAACGTTATAACTATAGTTTCTATTTTTGACATGAAAAACAGAAATATTTGGATTAAAACACTTAAAAGATATAAAAGGCTGTGGTGAAAGGTGGAAAATGGTTTATAAAACAAGGTGAATAAAATTCGTAGAATCTACGAGGTAAATATCTAAATCAAATTAGGCAAACCTCCATACATAAATATCACACTAGGGTGATATAAAAATATCAAACTAGTGCAATATGAGGCGTTTTCTAAAGAACAAAAGAGTGTGTTAAATGTCATTTTCATAGAGAATCGTAGGAAAAACTATTTTTTCACCACCAGCCTAAAATCACATCTTTATTACTATTCTTTTCATTGGTAGAAGTATTATTTCTCTACCTATGACGTCAGAGGTTCTAAAAATAATGAAATTGCACCATGGTTAATAATGAATTTTGATTCAGCTGTTTTGGTATCTGACGTTTCACTTAATTATTAAATTACATTGCTATTTACAAGTGTCTTTAGGCATCAAATTTATTTATTGCATGATAAATTAAAAAATATTAACTAAATTAGTACCTATAAAACATTTTTTACAAAAAAAACTTTGAAAAGTGAAAATCATTGGTCCATCATTTTCAACCATAGATTATACAACCCATATATTACCCTAAGGATCATAGACTAGAGGTACAACCCCCATATATTGATTTTTGAGGCAACAGATTCTCCCTCACAGTTTTCGCCTGTCCCCTTATTTCTGGGGGAGTACCAGAATCATCACTTTGCATTTCACTTTCCATTTTTATATATTTTATCACAATTAACACGGAAACACTTTCTAACTTAATAATTTTAGCAGATCACCAGAAAATTTCTGCCAGAAATGTCAAGATATTCATTTGTTTTTTTAATGGCCGCGAACGGCAAGCATGATATTTTAAATTTATAAGCTTTTTCATTAAATTTTAGTAAAATAAATAAATAAATAGCTAATTAATTGTACTGGTAGTGAAAAAAATACTATATTTTCCACGTGAGTGAAGATTTAACATTTTAGACCGCGTCCTGCAGGCTTCGCGCTAGCGCGCTCATCCCGCAATTTGACGCAGGTCAAAAATGTTAAACTTCTCTCACTTGGTAAATAATATACCGTAATTTCACACAACTATAGTCCGGCCACACAACTATAGTCCAAGGCCCCCAGGGGGCAGGGGATAATTATTTTTAAATGTTTACAATTTCTTGTGAAAGTTGGTGTATATGGGATATACAGCAACACGTTTTCAGTTTTTTTTTAAATAAGCTGGTTATGGAATATAGGTGTGAAGCTGGACCATAGTTATGTGAATCTGGACTATTGTTGTGTGAAATTACGGTACTATTATTTAGGTGTTACTAAACTGTTATTCATTTATGGAATGCACGAAAGGCATAATAAAATACACATTTCTAAAATGATAACTTTTACAGCCATCTTCCTAAATGCAAATACTCAATTACTATTTTGTTACAATTATTAAAGTGAACTTGTATTATACAATGTACACGGAAAAAAAAAATTATAGCTAGGAGCGCTATAACACACATACCAAGCAAATTATAATCGCTTATTATATAAATACAAGGCTTTCTCTTACAATTATGACAGTCAGTGTAAAAATTTATATGAAATACTTTAATTGTTTAGTGAATAATAAAATATAACAAATAGTATGGCATTTATAGCTTAAATAGATTTAATTATTGTCCGTGCTAATAATTTTTATAATATAATAAAATTTCTGTAAATTTATAATAGTGCCTGTAATAAATATAATCGTGTCTGTAATATATATAATCGTTTCCAATTTATTTTTAACATTATTAGTTATTGTGTCCCTTATAATCTATAACTTAAATCACTATAATTTGCCACTGTTACCAAATATCTTATAATGTATAGCGCAGAGCCCACTAATTTCTTTCCGTGTAGGTATAATTAAGCATTACATTTTGTGCATTCTGACTAATTTTATTAGGTAGACAGATTTTGATAAATTAAACAATAAAACTGAACATAATTCCTGGAATTTAAGATAACTTTTGGCAACTTTTGTCATTGCATTTAAAAGCTTCCAATCTGGGTTGATATTAGGTGTGCTGAAAAAAATACTGCTGCCAACAAAATAATCCTTCCACCTATAGGCTTAGGTTCATTAAAATCAAAAACAAAACAAAAAAATAAAAACAAAAATTTAAAAAAAAATCTTGTTTTAAAAAAAATTATTTTTTCGTAAAACAAAAGATAAATTGAAAAAAATATGTTTTTGAAAAAATTTGTTTTTACCCCATTTTACCCCCTTACCCCAACCCGATTTTTACGAAAAACAATCCCAGCCTAGAACTTTGCATAATCAACCTGTGGTCCAAATTTGAAGCCTTTAGTCCGAAGCGTTCTTAAGTTATCGTGGTCACAAATATCCCGGACACATAGACCTACAAACCGACAGACCGAAAGACCGACCGACCGACAGATAGAATTTTTTTTTGACAGAAATCATATTTTTTGGATATAAAACGTCCAGAAACGTAAAAATGCAATAAAAATTTTTCGATTTTTTTTTCTATAGGGCAAGACTTTCCTTGGGGAAAGTAAAATTTACACTGTCAACCGTGTATTGATATGAAAACGTGTTAAAATGTATTAAATTGTGTACGAAAAACGGTGTTAAAATTACACAATTTAACTCGACTCCGTGTCAATTCAGGTCTGCACGCGTGCACGGTGGCCTGTGTAAAATTTTTTTCATCACACAAAAAGTTAACATTTCTACAAAAACAAATGAAGTTTTCTTAACATTTTACTTTTCTGCTCGTTACCATGACAGCAAGCGCAAAATTGAATTTTGCGCGTGTAGGCAACCGGCAAGTCAATCGTAAAACAGCTGTCAACTTGACAGTGTCAAGTATATGCTACGGGATGTTGTGTGCCACTTTTTTAATATAAAGTTATTATTTATCTTTAATCAAATCTCAATTTCGTGTGCTAAATATTTATGTGTTAAATATTTGTTCTTAAGGAATTATGGAGAGTTACAGTGATGAGGGTTTTTCTTTTAAACCACCAAATTAAAAAAAAATTGCTGCGACCTTGTAAGTTTATAAATTTACTGCCTGAAATGTATTTATTTATTTTAGATCGTAGAAAAAACGTTGTTTGTATTACGAGGGCAAAATGTGATGATTATGATGATGTCATTTTGCGCTCTTAATACAAAAATAGCGATCTTTGGATTTAATAAACTTTTAATTTGGTTTTTTGAATTATTTGCGACTTTTCCCCTGTAGTCTTTTACGATATTTACAATTATGGCGAAGGCGCAATATACATTCCACATATTTTTTTATTTTTGTTGTATTTTTTGTATTTTTTGTAATTTTTGTATTTTTTGTATTTTTTGTATTTTTTGTATTTTTTGTATTTTTTGTATTTTTTGTATTTTTTGTATTTTTTGTATTTTTTGTATTTTTTGTATTTTTTGTATTTTTTGTATTTTTTGAGTTCAATTCATTTTACTCCTCACGACTCGTTTGGACTTTTACTTACTTACTAGAAGAGTAGGGTAAAGTGGGGGAATTGTGCGCACCTAAGCAAAACTTGATATGATTGGAACATTAATGTTACAAAAATTCTAAGTGGCAAAAGAAGCCTTACTTGAAGCCTTACTTAACAAACCATCAACAAGTATCATAAAAATTAAGGTAGCTTTTACGATAATCACAAAAAATGTAGAAGTACAAAAATGCATTTGCCTATTATGTTGGGGGATTATGCACAAAAAGAGGAATAATTCAAAAATATATTATAAACATAAGATATTTATAAAGGTTTTCAAAAACTAGATTTTTAAAAGAATTATTTTGACATTTTTTATCATTTAAAGAAGGTTTTAAAACCCTTTTTTTCAGTTATACGTAACATGTTGTTAACATAAGGGTTTTAACTTAAAAACTTGTTTTTTGTTTGACTTTATCACCATTTATAATTGAATGAGGGGGCACATCATTACATAATTAAATTTAACAAAATCGCATGGATAAATGCAAATGATCATATTCCATAAGAATGCATTTATTTTAGAATATTCGCTTAAGAAATATATCGTGCACATGCAAAATAATAACAACGAATATCGATTCAGACATATTCAAATATTGTATACAACTTTCTTGCGTCAGTCGCCGTTCTTGGCGCTAACGAATTGTTAGACAAGCCCGTCAAGCATAGTTTAGCGCATGGTTGCCCACTGCGCACGGTTGTTCACTACGCACGGTTACCCTATTTTCCCCTATAATATGGTGGCTTAGAATTTTTTTAAAGGGCTTAAAGACGTCCTAGAGAAGCCTGTTCAACTCATTCTTGTAGTGTATTCGTCGACCTTTCGCAGGATCACATCAATATCTATATTTTAGTTTTAGCTAAAATCGTTGAAAATTACTACATTTAAAGTATTATAAATAACGTACCTTTTATAAAAACAAATTAACATAGCAAAATTATCTTTTCTGTTATTGCAACAAAAACAAAGCGTTGTTTGGATACATCAAATAAAATGACGTACAACTTTTATGAAGTGTTTCAAACAATAGAATTTTTAGAGTAAAAAAATATCAATAAAATAATACAAAACAACAAAAGAGGTCAACAATTGAAAAAACTTACAAAAAAAAATAATAAATGGAAAAAAGTATTTTAAGCACAAACAAAAGAGAATCAACAAAATTCCCTAACAGTGGCTTTGGCCAATATTACGCGCACTGTAAGTGTGCAACAAAAGGTATTATAAGGTGGGTGAGCTAATTATTGCCATGTTCCTAATATTGCCAAATATTGCCTAAACTTGTAAGTTCGTCCTCTGTGTCATAGATGGCACTGCCAATATATCTGTTATATCGAAAAGATACGTGTAATTATGATGTATCTGTATCCAGTTTGTAATGGCGTACACAAAAACGCAGTTCGTGTTTCGTGCTCTTCCACTATAAAAACTTTTAAAATTGTGCTTACTGTCGCAAGCTGGACAGAATGGTATATTGCAGGGCAATAACGTTATAAGGTAGGCACAAGCATGCACTTTCTTGGCCCATACTGTGTTTCACTCAATATGAAGTGAAAAGGTAATTTTTGGAGATTGTTGTTTAAGTAGCTGTGTTCCTAATATTGTCATGCGAAGTAGTTGACAACAAAAAAAATGACAAAAAAATAACAAGTAAAGAAAGTAATTCAGAATTCAGACAATCTTTTGCTATATAATCTAACAAAAAAAAACTGGATTTTCCGCACCTAATTATATTCAAGACAGTAAGTTTTAGTAATAAAACCAGAAATCAGTGCAAAAATATAGTTCATTTTTCTGAACCTGATGCGCACCGTAGCCCCACTCAAATTAAACTATTTCATAAAACTACAACTGCCTAAACGGGACTTTTGACATCCGTCAAAACAAAACTAAGCAAACCAGTGCGCATGTGCTAGACCATTACTGCGGTGAGCGAATCGTTAAATAAAGATTGTCTTAATTTAAGATATTCTTTCTCTGCGTGTAGGAATTTAACATTGCATTTAGTATCTGGTAATTTATACCACCTCCGTAACCTTATAGCAATGTCATGTAACTGCAGCATCATAATTTGTAATCATTGATCATATAATTTCTGACCAACACGCATTATTTCAATCAGGAATGACTATTCTGCATTGGAGAACAACAGCAGCTATCCCAATTAGCATACCAGTAAATTATAGCTGTTTAAATAGCTTATATTGTTCACCCAATCCAGGCATTAAAAAATGTGAGTCCTTAGGGCTTTTCCGTAAATAATGTCAAATCTTTAGGAGGGCAAGGGTGTTATAAGATGGTGTGTCGTGACAAAAAATATAAATAATATTTCCGGCGTTAAAGAACTTTTTTAGTAATTCTACAACAATGCCATTATTAATTTTTTCTATTTTGCGACTCTTATAAGCTAATAATCACACGCATTTTGCGTGTTCTTATAAGCCCATAAAAGGTCTGTACTTTTTGTTCTTTTGGGTTGCCAACAGACCTGGCCTATCGCTTGACGTTTTCCGTGCAAATGTCAATGTCGCTTTAAAGTTGAATTTTCTAAAAAATTTTGTGTTTAGGCTATTTTTACCATGTTTAAATTGTGGCTTGGTTAATTGCAGTAAAAAAGAGAAGAGATGACTATAAAATATATCAAAATATCATTTGTTCTTAGAATTTTAAACATGGTGTAAATTGTAACGCCAATCCAAAAAATAATCCCTAAATCAGTCATCAATTTAAATGTAAGTTTTTTTTTTAATTTTAGAGCAAAATAGAAAAAATTGTATAAAGCACTCGTTTCATAACACGTTTTTAGCGCACTTGTACTCGTGCACTAAAAACGTATGTTATGAAACTAGTACTTTAATATACTAATTTTCTATTTTGCTACTCTTATAAGCTCATAATCACACGCATTTTGTGTGTTCTTATAGGCCCATAAGAGGTCTCTACTTTTTTTTCTTTTGGGTTGGCAACAGACAAAAGCCTATCGCTTGACGTTTTCCGTGCAAATGTCTATGTCGCTTTAAAGTTGAATTTTCTACAAAATTTTGTGTTTAGGTTATTTTTACCATGTTTAAATTGTGGCTTGGTTAATTGCAGTAAAAAAGAGCAGAGACTATAAAATATATCAAAATATCATTTGTTCTAAGAATATTAAACATGGTGTAAATTGTAACGCCAATCCAAAAAATAATCCCTAAATCAGTCATCAATTTAAATGTAAGTTTTTTTTTTTAATTTTAGAGCAAAATAGAAAAAATTGTATAAAGCACTTGTTTCATAACACGTTTTTAGCGCACTTGTACTCGTGCGCTAAAAACGTATGTTATGAAACTAGTACTTTAATATAATAATTTCCTATTTTGCTACTCTTATAAGCTCATAATCACACGCATTTTGTGTGTTCTTTTAGGCCCATAAGAGGTCTCTACTTTTTTTTCTTTTGGGTTGGCAACAGACAAAAGCCTATCGCTTGACGTTTTCCGTGCAAATGTCAACGTCGCTTTAAAGTTTAATTTTCTGCAAAATGTTGGGTTTAGGTTATTTTTTACCTTATTAAAATTGTGGCTTGGTTACTTGCAGTGAAAAAGAGAAGACATGACTATAAAATATATCAAAATAATATTTGTTCTTAGAATTTTAAACATGGCAAAAACTGTAATGAAAACCTGAACCAAAAATCCCTAAATCAGTCATCAATTAAAATGTAAGTTTTTAAAAATTTTAGAGCAAAATACAAAAAATTGTATGAAGCACTCGTTTCATAACACGTTATGAAACTAGTACTTTAATATACTATTAACCTACTTAGTCAGGTCAAGTTAGTTAACTAGGCCCCCATTTTACATCGTGCAATATTTAAAGCAGGACTACTTCAGTTGTGAGTAACATAGCTTATAGCCCTTTTAAAATAAGCTTTTCTACCTATTGATGTAGGGACCCCATAAGTTGTAAGGCGTTAGAATATCAGTATTGCGATAAAAAAAAAATATTTGTTATTTTTTTCCAAGATGGCCCAGTTACCCCGATTTTTAAGGCAACTAGACCACCCGTGTGTACTTGGTTGTTAAAGTGCGTTGTTTGGAAGCTGGGTAAAGTGGGCGCGTTATAGTACATTCCTTAACCCTATCTTATTCCCATTTGAGAACACTGGGCATATATTAAGACTTTTGAGTTCTTATATAATTAAAATATAAACCCTAGTTTTCACTTGGAAACACTGGTCTTTAAGTTGGAGTATCCATTAATAAATGGCAGTATCTAAAGTTTATTTTTTTAAGGTATAGTTATTTTAAATTTGCCCACAAAGTCCGATTTACACTGAAGCATGTGGCTTCTTTTGAATGTCAACATAACTAAAATTTTTAATTTTTGTTTACTTACTTTGGTTTTATGATGTTTTGATGTAAAAAAAGAGTATTGATAAAGCTGTTGCTAAAAACATTTTTGTATTCCTGTAGAAACAAAATTTGCTTATAAAATTGCTTTTATTCCAATAATTTAGAGGAATAAACCATTGTTTTGTTCACGTTTTACGGTTGTGTAAATTGGGCCTAGTCGTTTCGCTTACGACGCATGCGTATCTTACGGTCCTATGGTAATTTCGAGATTGTTTACAAGCGAGAAGTTTTAAAATAACTATACCTTAAAAAAATTAACTTTAGTATTGCCGGTAAACATTTAAACAGCTGATCCTGTCACGGACTTTTGACATTAGATGGAGTCGAATTTTCGTTAGTGTATTGGTTTTTGTTCAAAGACGTGCTATTGAGTTCTAAAAAATTCCCAAAATTGTTTTGTTGATTACTACATATAACATGTAAGTTTTTTTGTCTTTTTTAACCAATGATATGTGGGGGGGAGATTTATTTTACAGTGCAGTTTATGCGCAGGGTGTACACTCTGTATCACCATCCACTTATAAAAGAATTCGAACCAATGAACCGAAAATAATTTTCACATTTACAACAAACTTTTCTTTTCGATGTGCATCATAAGGAAAAATGTGTAGAAGTGGTATACTGCCGTAATAGGCATAAAGAGCGTAACTGACATTCTAGAACGGAAAAGGTCAAAATATTTACACAGACCAGTTAAAAGTTGTTTGAGTATCTAAGAAGTGATTTCTCTAGTTTTTGCATGATCTTTTGTTTTAGAAAAATTGCTAGAACAGGTTTCTTTTATGAAACGTGGGCCATACAGTATTACTATATTACATAACGTGTACGGAAAGTGATTTATTTCGCATGAGCGAGTGCGAAAACGTCGCGAATACAAGAAAGATACTTTCCGACAAGTTATGTACACTATTTCTCCTACGACCCCAACAAAAATAAAACTATTTAAAATAAATATTATTTTCTGTAAATAAAGATAAATAAAATTATCATTATTGTAACTTATTAGGTCAATTAAAGTAAAGTATTTATTTAAAAAAAACACCAGCACTTTATAGAAAAATAAATAACTTTAGTTAACTATAGTTTTTCTAATATTCTCGAATTTGTATGCGTCAACCTTGATAAATCAATTCAAGTTTACCTTGGTCTCTATCACTTGTTAATTTAAACTAGACTTTGACAGTTAAAATTAGTTAGGTTTTGTTCATTTAAATCGTTGTTATCTCATCAAAATTAAAACGATTTAGAATCCAGAATTATAGTAACTCATAAAAAAGTGGAATTGTGGAAAAAATATATAACCAGATAATTTAAATTGTAATAAAAAACGTCAAATAAAATGGTAAATATTTTGAAAAAAAAAAGATCAGGATAGCTTTGCTTTCCCACATATGTATTATATTATTTCGCACGCGTATGATATATGTCACTTTCTTACTGTCTAAATCGTTTAAAATTTGTTGTTTTCATAGGTGGTCGTAGGAAAACAAAAATTAGTACCTTTAAGTATGACGAGTTTAAAAATTGGTTTAAATTAAATAAACAGAAAAAAAAATATTTTTAGGCTTTAGATAAATTATAATAAGATAAATAAATCTCTTGTCATTTTCTATTCGAAGATAATAAAATAAATTAGGGGGACTGACTGGAAAATATACATTACAGCCATTGCTATATTATATTTATAAACAATTTTAAAATGATCATCATTCATATTTGCCAATCTCAAGTCAAATTTCTTGCCATAACGCCCGATCTAGTGTGAAAAATTTCAACATTGGCGGGTAGCCATGGTTGACACCATACTGTCACTACTTATTATATTATTCACAGCGCGTAGCGCTCGAATAGTGTTATACGGTAGTTTCAAATTTCCCAAAATCGCCAAAAAACTTCATAGATAAAAAATTCTTGGATATAAATTGGTTTCATGAAAAAATAAGAAACTTTTTTTGTCCATCCGTCCGTCCGTCCGATGTCATGATTTTTGTTAACATGATAACTCAAGAACAAATAATCCGATTGACTTCAGGAAAAATTAAGTTCTATGACGAAAAGATCCCTATTATTTTTGAAAGTAATGCCACTAAAAACAAAAAAAGTTATGGGGGGTGGTTAAACTTTTTAAAAAATCGAAAAAGCTGAAAGAAAACTTGGATTAACGTAACTTTTTTAGGAAAAATTACTTTTATTATAAGGATAAATTCTACCAATTTTGAAAGAAATCCCCCCAAAAACAAAGAAGAAGTAAACTTTTTTAAAAAATAAAAAAACTACAATGTTTTATTTTTTTTTCTCAAAAAGAAAATAAAAAAAAAATGAAAAATTTTTGTTTTTTTTTTAATTTTTTTCGTTTTTTTTTTTAAGATTTTATCTAAAAAAAATGTTATTTTTTATTGTTTTTTTTTTTATTTTTTTTAATGTTTCGTTTTTTTTCTGTAAATACAAAATAAAAAAAAAATGTTGAAATTTTTTGGGAAAATGCAATTTACTGTGAATAGTATATAATAGAATGCGTAACATTACCTATCTTCACGACTTATTTTTATTGTAGTTGAGTTCTCACCATACTAATTCACTGTTCAAATATCTAGTTATCTCCTTTACGCTAAGCTCAGCAGTATAGTGTTTAAATGTTTTGAAAGTTTCTTAGATCTCAGGTTAGATGCAGTAAAGTCGATAGGATTTTGTAAGACCAACTTTTCTATGGCGACAGTTTCCTCTTTAAATTCGAGAAATTTCCTGCTTTAAAATCTTTTTCGTTAAATTGAAATGTTAAACTTTCTTGTACCCTACTACTTGGAGATTTAGAATCCAATAAGAGTAGTATTTCATTACAGTTTTATATTTATTGTTGAGGTTTTCTGTCAACATCCTACAAAATACACGGTGTTAGTCTTATGGTATACCGGGCGTCCCAACAGGTCCTTGACAAGCTATAGTTCTCCGCATGAAAGAAAGTCTCCGACGTAAGGGGGAGGAATCATTGGCGCTCTCTTCTCTCTGTCAAGAGCGTTATAAGGCGTGCGTACCTACATTGGGCCTCCCACTTGCACACACATTCCAAACATATTTCCCGTAGCCCCAGATCCGTGCGTCAAACTATAACCGTTATTTAAAAAGACAGAAAGGTTTACAAAAAATAGCGTTAAATGGGAGCCAAAGAAAATTTTATTGACACATCTAAAACCACCCCTTGCTTACCCACCCCCTTGAAACCACCCCCAAATTCTGTTTTTTAAATAGCACCCCCTTATTTTTAGTAAAGAATATGAAAATACACTTCATTCTGAATTCAGCCATGCATTATAAGTGGTATCTTATATTTCAAGGGGCTTCAATAAAAAATATTATTTATTTACACAGATAAAAATCTAACAATCACAAATAAGGGCACGTTCAAGTATTACGTAACGCAAATTTTTATCATTTTTATGTCCCCACATAAAAACCACTATATTCTTTAATGTATATAGGGGGTACCCCGAAAAAAATAATAAATATATATATTTTTTTAGCTTTTTTGAAAAATAAATTCGGTTTTTAGGTAATTCAATTTTATTTTGTTAGTTTTTTTGTCTTTAGATAAAGTCCGATATACTGGGTGTTTCAGGATTTTTTTTCGGCAGTTCCGGTTTCGCCGGAAATAAAAAGTGTACAGATCCACCATTTTGAAAAAAAAAAGATTTTTTTTTTAGGTTGTCCATTTATTATTTCTTTATACCGTGCCGTGTTCAAAAAAAAAATAAAAAAAACCTTGTGCCTTAAAAAAAAAATAAGAAAACTAAAGAGCCAACTTTTTATAAAATTGCTATGAGCGACCTCTACATTTTTTTAAAAATTATGAAAAAAATCAGGGATGATACTCTTAACCCAGAAAAGAAATTTTTAATTTTAAAACTTTGGTGGTTCATATTGGTGTAAAAATATTCGACACTGCGCACTTAAAATTGATGTAGCGCCGCTTCTAAAAGCTCCCTGTTAAAAATTTAAAAAACAAAATACAGCCAGATAAATACAAAATGTTTTAATTTGCATTTCGTAAAAAAAATTCATATTTTAAAAATTTGACAGTAAAAAACAATTATTTTCACTTATAAAAAAATGCCCATCGATATTTAAAAAATCTTTTAACATATTAAAGGCAGCTCGTTTTTTTATAAGTCACCCAAATTTAATTAAAAAATATTTATAAATGCAAGATGCAAGACATTTAAAAAAATGTGTTTTTTTTATTAAAAACCCTGTATATAAAAACTGTGCAGTCGTAGCCCAAATCTAAAAGAAAATTTGGAATCAGGAGAAAAAATTCTTCAAGACAAGTTATGTCAAAAGCATTCTTTAGTTATCTTTGGTACAGACACACCGACAGAAAGACGTCATTTTTTCTTTGCTTATTTTGATGTTTCTTGACGTCACATCACAATACTTTTCAAGAAAGTAAAACTGTATGTAACAATGTTACATTGTAACATTTACTAGATTTTACATTCAATTTTACATTTATTTTATAAACAAAACAGGTAAAATTGTAAAATTACATGTAAAATCTAGTAAATTTTACATGTATCTGCATTGAATCACATTTACACGCAGAATCATAGGTAATTTTTTACACAGTAGTTTTTTACAAAATTTAATTAATTACAATATTTAGTGTAAACTAACGTCAAAAGTTAATTAAATTAATTAGGATCTATCCCTTTCCGTACAAACTCCACACTTAACTTGTCCATATGCAAATAATAGTTGGAGATAGTACATAGTTAAAAAGTAGATTAATACTGCGACAAGATTCTGAGTTAGCAACTCTCTAAAAAGGTATCCAGTGCACTGCAGTGGTATTAAAAAAAATCGTCACTTTTTATGTTTTTCTCATATCATCAATAGTTTGTTTGGGTCTTTAAGAGACAGGCGCAGCCTATGGCTCATTTATCTAAAAAAATATTTAATCTGAATTGAAAGTTGGGGCAGTGAGTCTATGCTCACTGATGCGAGTTGCATCTGTCATAATTTGGGGGGAGTGAGTCTCTGCTCACTGATGCGAGTTGCATCTGTCATAATTTGGCGCTGTGGAGTGGGTGGGAGGGGGATGGGGAGGGATGTGATAGGGAGAGGAGGGATGTGCGGGAGGAGTGAGACTATCTCACTGATGCTGGGAATGCATCTGTCCTGTATTAGTGGGTACCATTACTGGTTGAGGACGTTCTTGATCTTTTTGTGAGTGTTGTGTATTTCATGATCGTAATCTAGAAAGTTTGAAATGAGGGGGTTTGGGTGATCTAAATTGTCTTGTATAAAAGACGTGCTGTAGCGGATGATTTCCGTTTTTAGGAGGGGCATTTCGAGATCTCTGTGTATCTGGTTGTTCCTCATGAACCAGGGGGCATCGAGGCATATTCTGAGTGCCTTGTTTTGGAAGGCCTGAAGTTTTGCTGAGAGCGTTTTGTTAAGGGTGATTTTATTCCAGGCTGGGGCTCCGTAAAGAAGTACCGGCTTTAGGGTTTGGTTGTAGAGAAGAAGTTTGTTTTTAATGGATAGGGGACTCTTTCTGCCTATTAAGGGATAGAGTTTGGAGAGGCGGCAATTTGCTATTTGGAGGGTGTTTTTGACGTGCTGTTTTTCTCATAATAATAATATAAAAACACAGGTCTGCAAAAAATAAAACTGCTCCAAGGACTAAATCTATCATCCTTAAGTATTTTTGTGTGCTGAAACCGAATTTTAAATTAAAAAACTTTCCACCACGTAGATTTTGAGCAAATCCCGGTTTTTATTGTCAAAATACGGGCTTTGCCAATAAAAAACTCTAGGTTTAGTCCTTGGAGCAGATTTTTTTTTGTAGACCTGTGTAATCGTTAAAGTAAACTTTAAACCATATTTTACTAATATAACTAGAATTTCAAGTCGACAATGTTATTGTAAAGAAAGTCACTTGGAACAAAAAAAAAAACAACAAAAAAATATATATAGAAATATTAAAAAATATATTTTTTTGCGAAAATAATCATTTCTCACTACTAGGTAAGCTGTTATTACTTAATCAAAAGGCCAACAGTAATGGAAAGTACTATATCGAGCACACTTAATGATAGATTTAATCAATATAAACAAAACCGTAACTAGACAGAAAAAACGATTTACCGTCTACTATTCTTAATTTTTTAGAGTGATTTCATAAAAAAATGATTTGTTGAATTGTCACACATATAAATGTCAAAAATATTATTAGTAAAATACGATTTTAACTTCTTGGTAGTGAGAAAAACGTAATGCGCTACTCGTAGGTAAGTTTTTTGTCTGTGTCGGTCACGTTTATGGCACTCAGATGCGCTTCGGTCCACAAAATATGACCTCACATAGAAAAATTCACTTACCTCTACTAGGAGCGCAAATAACTATTTTTTAAAAAACAAAAACAAAAAAAACTGGAACCTGGAAATAGTAGAGTCGACGTGATAGACCCATTAGTGAAATATGGTTTTAAATGATTACACAGGCCCACAAAAAATAAAAGTAGTCTGCGCCATGGATGAGACCCTGGTATTCCTATATATTTTCGTCCGCTGAAACCGAATCTTAACTCAGTTTAACCCCTACACGCCTGGATTTTTATCTACAGCCGCACTACGCCACCAAACAGGAAAAAAGTGACCAAAATTATTTTACTGTGTATTTCAACTTAAATAATTAGTAAGATATAAAAAAAATGTTTTTTTTTCTATTTTTTTAAATATTTTCTATTAAAGAATTTAGAGTAGAGAAGAAAAAAAAATGTAAAAAATGTAATCAAAATTATTTTATTGTGTATTTCAACTATAAATCATTACTAAGACATAAAAAATACGTATTTTTATTTTTTTAATATTTTAATAATATATAATAATAATAAATTCTTCAATGTACTGTGTACGGCATTACCAACTGCATACGGATACATCATATTTACATGTACCTTTTCAATATAACAGATATAATGGCAGTGCCATCTATGATACAGAGGACGAAGTAACAAGTTTAAGAGGGGGGGGGGGAATACTAGAAACACGGCAATAATTGCCTCACCCGCTTTATCATGTGCTGGCGAGTCACCTTTTAATTTAAATCGGGGTTAGCCTCTCCTATCCCACTCGTTTGACCATCGATTTAACCAACGAATGTTTACACTAAATTGATGGATTCATTACTGGTTCCTTGAGCTTCGAGCACGTAATATCAAACCACTTAAAATAAAGCTTCATCGTAGTTGCATGTTAAACTTACGAAGTGGTCATTTGTATAGGTACGTATGCAATAAAAGTGCCTTGCTTGGACTTTTTTTTTCACGAGAATCGAGAAATCGAGATGTCTCGTCTTGCCTTGAATTCAAGTAAAGATCAAGAATAGAGTGTGACTTAAAAAATCAAGACAAAACAAGAGTCACGTCTTCTAGAGTATCTAGAGTAGAGACTCGAAAATTGCGTCTTCTCGACTCGTTTACTGCCAATGCGAAAATGGTAGGTTTTTTCGTGAGCCAACACTTTCTTAAAATTATGTGCATGGCTACAAAAACTCAAAAAAAGTCTGAACTGCGTGCACTTTTTGCGTTAACGTACCTTTAGTATGCCTACCCAGCGACGTTTTCACGTCAACTCTGATGTAATATTTTGAAAGCGCTGCAATGCGACAAATGGAGTTACTGTTTTCTAGCGTAGTAGGGCAGTATAGAAGAAAGTATTGTTTTATTAGCAGTCATCGGCGAATTTCCAGTGCTCGAATAGGCGCCGCGTCGATTCTATCGTTGACGCGAGGTTTTAAATATTTACATTTTTATTTTCTTCGAAAAACACCGATATATTTACATATTTATAGTTAATATGTATATTCAATATTGTTGTGTGTAACAAATTAGTCGTCAAATGTTTCGATTTAGTGACCTTTATAAAAATTTCCCTCATAATTCGGCAAAATTATTCCGTAAGCCTATGTTTCTGTGTTTATTTTCAACGTTGATGAGTCATAACTGAATTTATTCCGATTAATGTTTATTAGAAGCATTATTTTGCTATTCTCAGGGTAAGTCTCAAGAACTACTTTTGTAAAAAAAATACTTTTTTATTGTTTTTTTATGTTTCACGACGTTTTATATAATCAAAATACTATTTCCACGAAAAAATCTATCTGTCAGTGGGTTTGCCGAAAAAAAAAATTGACCACGATAACTCAAGAACGCTTTGTGCTAGAGAATTTGATCATAGGTTTTTTATACAAAGTTTTCGGTTGGGATGCTTTTTAAATAAAAAAAATCGAGGTGGAGGTAAGCAAGCCCCAGTTTTAAAGGAATAATAACAATTTTGGTTTAATATTTTTTCGTTTCAAAATCAAAATGTATACAGTCAAGTTCCTTTTCTGTCGTAAATACCTATTTAAACTAATTGAAGTTTGGTGGAATTTAGGTCTGATTTTACTTGCATGTAGGTTAGGGTGGGCTGTTCCTATATAGGTGTTTTTTTTTAATTTGAAAATTCAATGGGGGGGTGGAAAGATGCGTCTTGCAAAGAGAAAAAAAGCGTGTATTTTATTTTATTTATTTTTTCAATTTTTGTGCCCTCTACAAAGGTGTACATTTTGTAACTTTTAGGAAAAATAAAAAAAAATAAAAACAAGAAAACTTAATAAGAAAAATACAAAAACTGTTTTATTGCAAAAACAAATAAGTTTTCCAACCGAAAATAACATTTACAAACATCATATGCCATATTTTAAGCCACTCTATATTCTTATTTGTGGTGGAGGTGAGGCATAATTTCACGTGATTTGATTCTTAACCGAATAACCCCAAAAATTGTTCCGAAAAAATTAAAAAATATGTGGGCAAATAGAGAATTTTATAAGCTTTAAAATGATGTATCACACGACCCCCCTTTCTGTTTCCCCCTTTTTCCTCTGTCTCCATCGTGTCCCTAAGCACACCAAATATACACCAAAAAAAATATATGGGTTATGTTATTTATGTGTTCCGAATTTCAAGTTGATATATTAAGCCTTAAAAAAGTTAAAGGGGGGGAGGAGGACTTTTGACACGCTATGTATACATTACAAATGTGAAAAAATACGATATTTTCATTAATATTAATGGCTTTGTAGATGGCTCAAAATGACCTTTAATCTGATTCTGCTTTTGCACACACATTAGGCATATTTTGTCGGGTATTGCGTTTTTAAATTCCAGATTTCAATTTTTCGGCCCACCCTAAGGTAGGTACATTGTAACTAGGTTTTGGCATTTAATGCATCCAGAAAGGATTTACTATACCTCCGAATTTCTTATTCAGTTTAGCAGAATAATAAACAATTCTACTTACGTAAGGTTTAGTCATCAATAAACGTAATGGGACACAAAAGATTTAAATTAATTCTAATTAGGGGAGACCGGGTATTATAGTTAAAGGAGGCACAATTAGGAATAAATAAAGCCGTGAAGATATGTAATTCTACGCATTCCATTATATATTATTCACAGTAAATGGTATATTGTATTTTTCCAAATACTTTTTTGAAAAGCGAATAATTTTTGAAAAAAAAAAAAAATTCAAAAATACTCAAAAAAAAAAAAAATTCAAAATTTTTCAAAAATGTTGTTTATTTTTTTGGCGAAAATGGAAATATTAAAAATGTGTATTCTAGTATTAATAAGGTCAATACGTTTATGTTAATTTATTTTTTTGAATTTATCCAGAGGCGTGCCTAGACGGACAAAAATGTGAGGCATAACACATTTTTGCCCCAACATTTTTTATGTGTATTTTTTTTATTTTATTTTTTGTAATAAATATAGATTCCTTCAGTAAAAATACATAAAAAATGTCATATAGTATAACACTGTAGGAGCAACCGTAAAAAAATGCAATTAATTTAATATTAAATTTAGGTGAAGAATACTTTTTTGATTAGTTTTAACTGAATAGTAGCCCTGCAGCATCAAAATTTTATTGGCGCCCTTCCCTACCCCCAATGGGAGCACCCCTGGTTCTGCAATTCATTATTATTCATTATAAGGAGTTTATAACTCTTGTACTTTAAGCACTAAATGTGAAACTTGGGTCTCAGATTCCTAACACAGTTAAAATGACAAAATATATGTGATGAAACCTATTATTTTTGTAAACTTATCTAGTAAGCTGAGACGCTTTATATTACGACAAGTTGCTACCAGATTGGCGGGATATCGACTTGTAAATTTAGAAACCTTGCATTTCAAAAAATTAATTTTCGGTTCCATGTACAGTACGTCATGACTGTTAACTTATACAAACTCCAATGTACTACTTGAATATAACGTAACTTATAATCATGTACACGGAAAAAAAAAATTATAGCTAGGAGCGCTATAACACACATACCAAGCAAATTATAATCGCTTATTATATAAATACAAGGCTTTCTCTTACAATTATGGCAGTCAGTGTAAAAATTTATATGAAATACTTTAATTGTTTAGTGAATAATAAAATATAACAAATAGTATGGCATTTATAGCTTAAATAGATTTAATTATTGTCCGTGCTAATAATTTTTATAATATAATAAAATTTCTGTAAATTTATAATAGTGCCTGTAATAAATATAATCGTGTCTGTAATATATATAATCGTTTCCAATTTATTTTTAACATTATTAGTTATTGTGTCCCTTATAATCTATAGCTTAAATCACTATAATTTGCCACTGTTACCAAATATCTTATAATGTATAGCGCAGAGCCCACTAATTTCTTTCCGTGTACAGAGTGAATTAGTACAAGGAAATGAAAATTTATTTTTTGAGATACGAGCTTTCGAAACTTAGAAGCCAACATTATGCATAATACACCATTAATGCCCTGCTTACGGTACACTCAGAAAATTTCGTTGTAGTTTTAATACTGAATGTTATTTGTTAATACATATCTTTTATTTATATCGCCACCATTGGTATTTAATACTTTACTTGTGATATATACCGCAATTGTATACAAAATGTTGTCAACATAGTGCTGGTACATTTGGATTCCCACGCAACATGTTTTTATTAATACTGTAACATTTGGTAAATTATATCACAGTTATAGTTTGGTATACTTTAAGTTGTAGTTGTTGTGTTATCGATCTGGTTTAAAGTATGTTACAATATTTAGTAAAATAACAATTGGTAAATAATACCAAAATTTTGATTAGTAATAATACAGAGAAAAGTAAAAAAGAATCGATTGTTTTGTCAGTGTGTTATTACTAATCAAAATTTTGGCATTATTTACCGATTGTTAATTTTTCTGAATACTGTAACATACTTTAAACTAGATCAGTAATACAACTTAATAACAACTCAAAGTATACCATACTATAAGTGTGATATGCTTTACCAAATGTTACAGTAATTTTTACTATAACATGCTAGTATTAATAAACACATGTTGCGTGGGGATTCAAATGTACCAGCACGGTCGCTATGTTAGTGTGACAACATTTTGTATACAATACACAATTTTCAGTATTTAATATCACAAGTAAAGTATTAAATATCAAATGGCGGCGATATAAATAAAAGATATGTATTAACAAATAACATTCAGTATTAAAAATCCAACTAAATTTTCGGAGTGTACTTGCCAGTAATTTAATATATTATATTTCAGGTAATGTGTTTTAAATTTTGACAGACAGGTTTATTAAATATTTGATTTGCAAAATATTGTGAAAAGGGTGAAAATGTTTTGCCAAAATTGCAAACAAAAGGTTAACGACTCATGAAACATGCATGCAAATAATTTTAACATAGTTGTGCTTCCGGCATATGTGCTGTTACATATCATGATCATGGCATGTTTTAACCACATATTTTACTCATATTTTCACATTACGCATAAATTAGAATATATCAAAAATCAGAGGCGGTGTCGGTTTGGCCCAACGAACTAATAACTCTTCTCTCTAGAATAGGCATTTCATTCGTAAAAACGTCGGCAACATAAACATTCGTCTGTCTTAGTCGCACATCTTTGTTCTAACAGAGACAACAATAACAGTTACTGGTAATTGTTATGGTTCCGGCCTGAATATACCTACTATTTGTTTACAAACAAACCGAGATGCTGGCGATACTTTATTTTAACGGTATGCGTATTCTAGAAAGAAGAGTTGTTAGTTCGTTGGTCTGGCCATGCATTTTACCGGGCAAATACCCATAACCCCGAAACTAAGAATTTTTAAGCAGATATTTATAAATTGTTCAGAAATAGTGTACAAAATTTTAAGGGGTGATTCTATCCAAAAATATGAAAAAAAGCTCCTATAAAGGTTGGTACGCAAATGAGCCCTAAGGGAGCTACAACCCTTATAAGGTTACATCTGAAAAGTTGTTTTTATTTAATATCTCTGGATTCCAGAGGGTGGAGCGTCTATATATATATATATATATATATATATATATATATATATATAAATCAGTTTTATTTTTGAAAATTAAGATGCCTGATGTGGGAAAGGATGTAGTTGGAAAATAGGAGTTTTTTTGTTTATTGTTTGTTTTTTTTTACGGGCATCCCCTCCACGGCCCCAATTTTTTTTTTTTTGAAAATGACTTTTGAGTGTTTTAATTTTTTTTCTAGTAGTCGGTGTTCGTCGTTCGAGTCGTGTCGGGTCTAGGTAAATGTTACGTAACGGAATTTAATAAATTTAATGTTTATTTCCTAAGCTTGGCAGATGTATTTTTATTTCAACATGTATTACTATTTAGTGGCCCATAATTCCCATTTTCACACAAAAATTGACGAAACTATGCACATTTAAATAATATTGTAATCAGTAAAAAAACTGTTGACATTGATATTAAAAAAAAAAATCTTACGGCCCTGTTCTTGCGTGATCTTGCCGATGAACCATCGGCTATGATACATTTTCGCGCGGAATGTGTACTCACAGAACACCAATGTGTGTACTATTTTGTGTACCTGTGCATAAACAATATATGTGTTATATGTGACACTCAGTGTAAAAAGAGGTACCTAGTATTTTTCCCTGTGTAATATTGATTATAAATATTTTTTTTAAATTTGAGTGATTTTTTCGTGTAAATTTTTTTTAAGGTCATGTTATACTATATTTTAGGTTCATGTTTGTTTTGTCGAGAAAAACGAATCAATAGTGAGAATACAGTTAAATTTATTGCGAAACAAAAATTTTATATTGTTACGCGTTACACAGGGGGGGGGGGTTGGTAAATGTGACAGTTTGTTACACAGGGGGGAGGGGGGGGTGATTTTTTTTTGAAAAATTGCGTTACGTAATATATGGACAGCCCCTAACGAGTGAATTGTTTAAAATTTACTATTGATCCAGTTTAACAAGCGAAAACGTGATTTTTTTTTGATTTTTTTTAGTAAAAATAACTTATTTGGACTAATAATAGTAATATCTAATAAATATTTCATATATTATACAATAAATTCATGGGTCAGTCCTTAATGGGTTAATTTACACCACCGAAAAAAATAAAAATCGCCTTACAGGTTTCATTTTGTTTACCAATTTTTTCCGATGCAAGTGTACTTAAAAATTATAAAAAAAAATCATATACAAATATATATTTACCTGCTGTATTTTAAAAACAACTGCTATCTTTCGTCACAAAGCAAACTTTAATTAGAGTTGTGCTAAAAATTTTAAAAGTATCTCTAATGCGCCCAAGGGTATTAAACTTATACATTAAAATCCTCCTCGTTTTAAAAGTATTGTGGTTTTTATCTTTTTTGTAAAAATACTGCTATATCCTAGGCTTCCAAGTGTTATACAATGTTGTACATGCAACTACTTTTAAATGTTTCGTATAATAAAACCAGACTATTCGATTCTTTTTTACGAATTCGCAATTACGTTTAAGCCATGAAATGGTAAAATGTTTTTACTTTAATCTAAATAGTATTATAGGTTTTACCTTTAACCACAGTTGTATCTGTCCTTTTACTATTAACTCATTAAACCTAAGCTTTTTTAAATGTTTTACAATGAATAAAAAATTAGTAGACAAAATTTTTGCATTTTGATGAGAATTGTATTGTGTTTTATGGTATGACTTCCCAAGTAACACAAGTAGCTTTAAAGTGTCTCTTACAACAAATCCGTTGTCAAATTAAAGCTAGCTTGGCTGTAACAGCTTTCTGTAAATGAGATTTGAAGTTGTTTTAGCGATAGCATTTGGCCAAGAGTCATTATATGGTTGCTAGGAGGATTTCACGTGAGCTGGAATATCGTTTTTACAAACATTCTAAAGATAGATAACAGCTATATTCTGTATTCTCTTGTTGCCAACATAAAACAATAAAAAAATCTAATTTTTTTATTACATATTTAAGGAATTTAATAATTTAATATTGTCATAAGCTTTACTCTGTTCTCTGTTCACGTAATATCTTTGCTAAATAAAATAAAAATGTATTAATTATTGTGATAACATATGGACTTTTACAAGTTCTTTGACACATAATTTAAGTGCGAATAAGAGAATATTGTGAAAAGTGATGATGAAAACTATATTTCACGCGCCTCAAAAATAGTAATAATAATAATATATGAAACTTATACAGAATTTTAAGAACTACAAGTTGCTCATAACCTTTTTTATCGTCCGATGAATAATTTGGCTGAAAAATTAAACTCGATTGTTATGAATTTAATTCTTATATAGATGAACTGCACTCAATCCTTGCCAAAGTTCCTGCAGGCTGTTATTGTGGAGGCGTCAAGATTAACTGCATTAGCTACGCCGATGACATGGTCCTTCTTAGTCCTTCACTTCAGGGTATTCGCATGTTGGTGAAAAAATGCGAAGAGTTCGCTAGGGCTGTGTTTCTCAAATACAACGGCGACAAAAGCAAAATGATGGTATTTAAACCCCCTTCATATAAAGACCTTAGTGTTCCTCCTGTGTATCTCGATAATAGTTTAGTTGATCGCGTCTCTGAGATAAAATATCTTAGTCATGTTATAAATGACAAGCTCTGTGATAATTCTGATATTCAACGACACTACAAAAGCTTATGTGCCCGCGCAAACATGATTGCCAGAAGGTTTTATAAGTGCTCCTCCGAAGTCAAAAATCTTCTTTTTAAAACATTCTGCTATAACCTCTATGCTGGTGAACTATGGTTTAACCACACTGCTGCTTCATGGCGCACGCTTCGGATATGTTATAACGATGCCTTCCGTATACTACACAGACTTTCCCGCTACAATAGTGCTTCAGAAATGTTCGCGTATTCCGGAATTGACACGCTTGATGCTTTACGACGCAAAAAAGTTGCTAATTTTGTGAAACGCCTTTCCTGTACTCAAAACTCTTTTCTCCAGTCCTTATTTGACTCTGACCTGGCCTTTAACTCGTGGCGCCTTCTTTTATTTACACAATAATTTTGTTTTTTTTTTGTTTTGTAAATGCTGTTTTTAATGGTTAATATTAATGTTATTTTTTTTTCTTTGTACATAATATGTATATTATATAGCATAATCATGCTGGAATAAATAAATAAATAAAATAAATAATATATTAAAAAAATGATCCAAACAAAAATTGTTGGAAATTTTCTCCTTAATAAAATTGGTTATGTGCATTTTTATCGTAGGATGCATATTAAGCAAGTCACCCCTAAAATTCAAGATAGCGGACACCTCTTACGGAAATCACCCGGTGAAAAACTAACGGGAGTGGTCTGTTACCATCTACTACTACCCTTTAAAATATCAGCCAGTGTACATTTACTGCAATTTAGATTTATTATTCGACTGGCATACTAATACAAAGCATATTTTTATAGTTTGTTTTACTAAAATTTTGTTTACACAGATATAACTCTGCAAACAAAATGATATAAAATTATATGTGAATTCACAACCAATTTTCGTTTGAGTAATTTTCTCAAACTTGGTAACTAGTTTTTGCGTTTATTGCAGCTATGTGCGTTTCAACACTAGAACTTTGATAAAGGAAATTAATGGAATTTAAGTCACTTAACATGCAAGCATCATTAACTCAACACCATTTCAACAATTATCTTATAGTAGATGTTAATTTCGTGCCAAGTTCAATATAGCCCCAGTTTCTTGATATCGGACCTCAAGTACTGATCAAAGTTATTTTAAAACTAGCTGTTTTAAATACATTTCTTTTTTAAAATTAGATCTTATAAGGTGGTTGAGCCAGTTACACTAGGCAACACGGTTTCTTGCCCTGAGTCATATGTTTTTTAACTATTTTTGGGTCGCTGAAACCGAATCTGGCCTCAGAATATTCCTATTACCTAAGTTTTCTGAGAAAAATGAGATAAAAATGTTAAAAAATCATTATTTTATCCCTCTTTTGTTCTAAAATCATGGGAGATACAAATATTCCAAGGACAAATTTAGATTCGGCGACTCAATATTAGTTAAAAAATACCCAACTTAAAACATGGAAACTTTAAATTCATAGGGATATTATGAAAAAAAATATTTAAAAAAAATGGATAATGTGACAAAACTAAGTAGGGTGGAGGGTAAGAAGAAGGGTGTATAAGGGGATAAGCTTATCGCCACGTACTCATGCTAAAAATTGTCAAAAATCATTACTAGGGGGTCAAAAATGAACTAAAAAAATGTTGCGTAATATGGTTCTTATGTAATAAAGTAACATTTTTATGATGTAGAACCATTAAAAAAACAAACAAAAATACACAATATTTTGTTTTATAAATTATTTTTAAATTGGCATAATTGCCTGTACTAAAATTTAAAAAATAAGACGTGCTGGATATTTTTTTAAGGTCAATTTGGATTCTGCGCCTTTAAATTGATAAGAAACATATATTTTCTGGGCTTGGGAAAAAAGTTTACACTGTGTACTTTAATTTTGTTTCTTTTTCATTTATTTACTTTTTACGAACAAACTAAGCAAAACTGCACTTTCATGTTAAGTTTTTTATTTTTTTTGCGTACTTACTCTGACAGTAGGTTCTTGGCATATATATTTTTGAGTTCCTCGTATTTTTTTTAATATACCCTAAAATTTTCAAAATCCTACTCTTTTTTTTAAGATTTTGAAAAAAAACGTCATTATTTCCTGGACTTATATCTCAAAAATTTTAGGTCAGATTCGGTTTCTACGCCCTCGAATTAGTAAGAAAAATTTACCTTCCGACCGGGGCAAAAAAAAAGTTGAGATTTGTTGCCTAGTGTTATTGCCATGTTCCTAATATTGCCACACCCTCTTTGACTTGTTAGTTTGTCCTCTGTGTCATAGATGGCATTGATAGTATATCTGTTATATCGAAAAGTTCCCTGTAAATATGTTGTACCTGTATCCAGTTTTTATTTTTGACATGAAAAACAGAAATATTTAGATTAAAACACTTAAAAGATATAAAAGGCTGTGGTGAAAGGTGGAAAATGGTTTATAAAACAAGGTGAATACAATTCATAGAATCTACGAGGCAAATATCTAAATAAAATTAGGCAAACCTCCATACATAAATATCACACGAGTGTGATATAAAAATATCAAACTAGTGCGATATGAGGCGTTTTCTAAAGAACAAAAGAGTGTGCTAAATGTAATTTTCAAAGAGGATCGTAGGAAAATTTAATTTGCATTTAAAGCAAAAATCTTTCAAAAAGTTTTCAAATGTAGGCCTGTGTATTAGTACGTTTGAACCGAATTCATCGAATTATATTCATTAAATTCAACTTATCAATAATTATTTAAACTAACTTAGTGTATGCTTAGCCTAATAAGCTTATAATATTAGCTGTTTGTGTATATATACATACCACAATTGTTGTGTACTGTTACAGTTGTAATCTGATTAATGAACCAGAAATTGCATAATTGTTTCAGGTAAATTCGACTACTCAAGCAATTTTCAACTATTGTTCACCCAGAAAAAATATACTTGTGACAAATATAATTTTAAAAAATACACTGCCCAGTAAAAGATTTTTCACCTCCGCGCGTGAAATGGTTTTTTTTATTTTAAGAATTACTTTCAGCAACCGTAAAAACTGAATATACCAATTTTCACGGAAACTACCCCCCACCCCTCAGGGGAACGTTCAAGTATTACGTAACGCAAATTTTGATCATTTTGGACCCCCACATCCCCCCCTCTAATGATATTTTCCTATACTATTAACATGGACGTAACACTCCAAAATGACCCCCACCCCCCCCCCTAGAAGCGTTACGTAATACTTGAACGTTCCCCAGGGGGTAGAGTTAGATTTTTTTATTATCAAATTCGCTTTCAGCAACCTCAAAAACCCCAATACATCAATTTTCACGAAAACTACCTCCACCCCTCAGGGGGTGAAAAAATATTTTCAGATTAGTCGACCCCAAAAACCCCTTTACACCAATTTTGACGAAAATATTGAAAACATTTAAAAATATTTACCCCTCAGCCCCGCAGGGGTGAAGTTAGAAAAAAATTATTATCAGATTCAATTTCAGCAACCTTAAACCCTTCATATAGCAATTTTCAAATTTTTGTAAAAAAAATGTATTTTTCCCCTTGCCGCACCCCAATGTTCACCAAAAACAATTCTGACCGAGAACTTTTGGTAGCATGCCAAATTTCAAGTCTCTAGCTTAAAGCGTGTACACAAGATTTCACGAACAGACCGATCGACCGACCGATCGACAATTTTTTTGCTCTAAATTGATTTATATCGACATAAAACTTAAAACTACACAAAAAAATATTTTGAAATTTTTTGCACGAACACAAGGCTTTCTCGAAAATTTCGAACTGCTATCCTTTAAAATATCATCCCGTATACATTTATTGCAATTTAGGTTTATTATTTGACTGGATTTTTTTGTGCTCTATGAAAATTCAGAATTTTAATAGGCATTCTACCTATACATATATTTTCACGAGATAAAAGTTGCCTTTCAACGAATATTATTTATGAGTATATTGAAGGAAATTGAAAACTGAAAACGTATTTTCTTCGAGTTAATCATGCATGTCTGGAATACATTAAATACTGACAGGGTTTTATTTAAAATTAAATTTATGAAATCGCAGATATATTGAAATATTTTTAAATTATATAGAATGTATTTTTCCCTAATATATTCCTGTTATGAAACGCCTTTTTCTACTAGTTATACACGGAAAAAAAAATTATAGCTAGGAGCGCTATAACACACATACCAAGCAAATTATAATTGCTTATTATATAAATACAAGGCTTTCTCTTACAATTATGGCAGTCAGTGTAAAAATTTATATGAAATACTTTAATTGTTTAGTGAATAATAAAATATAACAAATAGTATGGCATTTATAGCTTAAATAGATTTAATTATTGTCCGTGCTAATAATTTTTATAATATAATAAAATTTCTGTAAATTTATAATAGTGCCTGTAGTAAATATAATCGTCTCTGTAATATATATAATCGTTTCCAATTTATTTTTAACATTATTAGTTATTGTGTCCCTTATAATCTATAGCTTAAATCACTATAATTTGCCACTGTTACCAAATATCTTATAATGTATAGCGCAGAGCCCACTAATTTCTTTCCGTGTATTGTTTTTAATAAATATTTCAATTTCATTACCTCTGTATTTTGGATCGTTAAATTTGATCTATAAAAACCGAGCGGCTGTTTATGTTAACACCATTATTTTTAATTATGGGTCGATGTACTATCTGATAGTTTCTAAGACGATTCATAAAGTATACAGAAATGCAATTGACTTCTGTTTAAGAGTAGCGAAATTCGTATAACGAGGTGTGCTTTAAGAAAAATAATTGCTTTTAATTCCTAATTAAATTTAATTACATAAATTCAAATTATTACATTTGGTCAAACTAATCTATACTTATGTTTCTTAGTTAAATCCTTTAACTAATTTTCTAGTTCTCTAAATTCCCCACTACCAAAGTTCAACGATTTTTACTTAGAGGGGTCCGAACAAAACCCGAAAATATCCGACGTTACTCATGCTTACTTTCAAGAACCAGATCTTATATTTTTTTATGTTTGTTTTTAACCTCGTACTATTCTACTTAATTAAGCATCCCCTAAGTCCAGGACTTGTGTGGGCTAGTAGTAGAGAGAACCACCGGCTTTAATTGGCTTTCGAACCAATATATCTAGGGAGTACGCCTTCGCCAAATGTCAGTTATTAATTAACTGAAAAAGGCAATCGGCGCCAGTGAGGTTTGAACCCACAATCATTAGATCAGTGTCAGGCTATATCGATGCCATTGAGCTAAATCTCCCATAATTAATTATGTATATTAAAATAAAATTTTAAAAATATACGGATCATAACATTCCATAAAAGCATGGCTCTACGGATTTTAATTTAGCGACCTAAAATTAAAAAAAAAATACAAAAACTAAAAAAATACTAAAAAAAATACCCCTATAGGCGTAGGTTCATTAAAATCAAAAACAAATTTCCAAAATTTTTTTCCAGTTTTTCAAAAAATTTTTTTTATAAAACAAAAAATAAATCAAAAAAAAAACAAAAAAAATCAAAAAAAAAAAAAAATTATTAAAAAAAAATTGTTTTTTCAAAAAAATTTCTTTTTTCGTAAATTGAAAAATAAATTTAAAAAAATATGTATATTAATTTATTTTAGTGGATGAATACAGATTAATCAGTTAACATATATTTTGAGGTTATGTTATAGAAGAAATTTTTATTTTGTATGAAATGATTATAATAACTGTATCTGGTCAAAAAGAACAGTTAGTTCAAGACCAAAAGGTCATATTTCTTTATAAATATTACAGCAAAGGTAAAGCTTCTTCTTTTAAAAAGCTTAAAAATAACAAAAAGTTTTAGTTAGCGGGCGAAAAAAACTTTTTGGCCCTAGGGCCACAAAGGTCAACTTTTCGCCCGTAAAACATGAACAAAAAGTGTCTCTTTTAGAATAAATCGAATAAAAAAAAATATTCTTAGTTTATATAGTTCCTAAGGTAAGCAGCTGTGAGTTGCAGCCTGTAGCAGACGGATAGTATCGACCGATTCTATTCGTTTTTGAGGTACGGACGCTAAAAATCGTGTTGTCCAGTGTTAATAATTAGCTTAACTATTTGAAAATTTAAATTTGCTAAATAATATATCATCGTTGGTTAGCAAGCGTATTGTTTCGACATAAATGGTCCATTATTGGTTACAATAGTACATATATTATTGAAAATATATAATTTGCTAAAAGGTTTTATTCAATCGAGTTTTAACAAGCGCTGGTGCATTTAATAACTTGTTTGTTCGATGCATTTGGTTGGCTTTTATTAGATCGGCACTTAGTGCTACTAAAAGTGCCGATGTATTGAAATCTTCGCCGAAAAGTCAAAATCTTTGACCACGTTTTTTTCACATTTCTCGACGTTTTAGACCATTCTGAGTCGAAATCAGTAAAAAAAATTGCGTCCGTCTGTCTGTCTGTCTCCATTTCTACATAAGATATCGACTTGAGGTTTTTTGCGTATTGTTTCTTATCGTATTCCGAAGAGCTGATTAGATTTTGGGGGTAAACGATTGGGGATAAGGGGGTAAAAATAAGGTAAAACTCCTATTTTTAGCGTTTTTTGTTTATAATTAGCGCAATTATTTTTGTATTTGTTTAATTTAGCACTTGTATAAAAGATAATTTTAAATTGGTCAAAAAATGTTGTAAACAACGTTTTCCTAAAAACGCATTGTTTTCGAGATATTGGCGTTTAAAGCAGTAAAAGGTTTTTTTTTTTAGCATCTCTCACATATTTATAACCCGAATTCAAAAAATTATATTTTAAATAAAAGCTCTTTTTAAGACCTATAAAAAATGTTATATACAGTTTTTTGCTAGAATATAATGTTTTAAAGATACAGAATTTAAAATCAAACAAAACACCTAGTTTGAAATTTGCAAACTAGATGGCTCTAGTGTACAATAGTGCCGATGTTTTGACAGGATGCTTGCAACGTTTCATCTAGTTTGTCTATAAGCTCTAACAGCTAATTATAATTATAATTATTATACTATTCGTAGTGCGTAAGCTCTAGAATAGTAGTATAATACGGTAGTTTAAAATTTCCCAAAATTGTCAAAAAAATCCTAGATGAAAAATTATTAAAAAAAGTGTTTTATGAAAAAATAATTAACTTTGAAAATGTTTGGCTTTCTGCCCATCTGTCTGTCCATCTGTCTCTTTTTTCTTGCAATTGGTTTGGACTTTTACTCTAGACTTGCAGAACGGAAATACCAACTAAGTATATAAGGGCATATCCACAGTCTCGCATAAGAACGTAATACATAATAATGCGATGCCGTGATTGGTTTGAGGTGCCGCCATGTATCTTGTAAGCCAATCACGGCATCGCATTCTTATGCAAGCTTCTGAATAGGCATTAATGTATATTACATACAATGTGATCAATAACTGACATGCCAAAATTAAAGAGGTGATTAAAAATAATAAATATTAAAAAAATTAAAAATATCAAAAAAAGATCCTATAAAGGTTGATCTGGAAATAAGCCCTAAGGGAGCTACGGCCCTTTAAAAATGTAATAAAAATAAGGTTTTCAATAATAACTCTGGTAACCTTTAAGCTAGTGAGACGAGCTTTTGCATGTATACTAGTATTAATATGGGCAATAAGTTTATGTTAATAAATATTTTTGAATTTATCCAGTGGCGTCCGTAGACGGAAAAATGTATTAGGCTTAACACATTTTGCCCAAAACTCTTTTATTTGTACTTTTTTTGGATCTTTTGTAAAAAATATGGATTCCTTGAGTAAAAATACATAAAAAATGTCATATAGTGTAACACTGTAGGACCACCAGGGAGGGTGTTTAGGAAAATGTTATAAAGCTGAAGTTTGCAACGTTTTTTTGCAACGAAAATTCAAATAGTATATTAAAGCACTTATTCCATAACACGTTTTTAGCGCACCATTACTTTAGAAAACTCTCCGCAAGCAGCTTGTTTTCTAAACTTGTACTCGTGCGCTAAAAACGTATGTTATGTTAGTACTTTAATATACTTTTTGAATTTTCTTTGCAAAAAAAACGTTGTAAACTTCAGCTTCATAAAATGTTACGTAACGGACGTTGATTTGAGCGAATGTTTACCAGAAATTAAAGAAACTTTCATTTAACTCATTTCTGAAAAAAAAAACATTAATAAAGCTAAAAATTAAAAACACATGTGTGTAAAATTTAGTCCGCCATTTTTACCTTTTAAACGTCAAAATTTGTAAACAAAAACAAAACCTCAAAAAGGTTTTTCACAATTTTACAAGTCTTTACAAAACAAGTCATTTTTAAGTTAAAAATGTTAACACTATAAACAAAATAAAACTATAAAGACACGCAAATACCACAAACAACGCCACAAACAAAATAACACCAATTATTCGATTTCATAACAAAATGACAGCAAAATGAGTGCAGCGTTGTCGGCCCTACTACCCATGTAAATTTACGTTTGCTTGCATTTAAACGGCTTGAATGTAAATTTATGCTGTCTTTTAGTGTTCTTATTAAAATTTGTAGCAAAATATTGGAAATTTATTGGTTTTTATAATTAAAAATTATACGGTTGAAATATTGTTGGCAACGTAGAACCGCCATTTATACCGTTTAGATGTCAATTTTCTATCTATTATTACGTAGCGCAGAATCCTGCGCAAACGTTTATTTCCTCTATATATTATCTGCCTATGTGATTAAAAATAGCTTTACACTGAAAGAAATTACATTGAAAAGGTGCAAAAAAAAATACACTCTATAAATGTGTAAATTTTACACCTTTATATAAATGTACATCAAAATTGATGTGACACTACACAGGTGAGGTGATTTTGACCTAGAGTGTGTATTTTTACATCCATACCTTCTGCAACAATACACTCGGAGCTCAAGAAAGTGTATTTTTATAAACATACCTTTAGCAACAATACACCCGAAGTGTAAAAATCACACTTCTGATGTACAAGCCAGCTAATCGCGGGCGTTAAGCTAGTCACGTGACTCGAGAAGCCAGAATTCCTACTTCATCGAGTCTGGTGGCTGTCGACCATTATAATTGTTTACGTTTGTAAAAGCGTTGATTAAAAGTAAATATTTGGTAAGTGTTGATTAAAAGTAAATATTTAAAAAGTGTGATTAATACAATATCCTTAAAACATACATTTTATAATATTTTACTTATTTAGGCGGTAACACTGGCCTGCAAATTTTGAGTTGTTAAGACTTGTGTATGTTTTCTGTTTCTATTTTATATTGGTACTTTTTGTAGCGCTCATTACGTATATACGTTTTATTTTTCTGTTGCGTAGTTTTTCCATAAAACACTATTCATAAATAGAAAAATAACAAAATGGTTATTCTTTTTTTTTTATAAATTGAAGGGTTTTAGGTAAAAAGTATATTTACGCGTTGATGTAAACTTTACACACTAGATGTAAAAATATAATACACACCGCATTTATATTAAAGCTTCGAGTGTAAATTCACATCAGCAGCAGCTGAAAGTAAATTACCCATGCACGTGGATGTAAAAGTTTATCTCAGTGTAGGCGGCTGCCTTTTCCACCCTTTCCCCTAATCTTGTTCTACTTTTTTGTTGAATCCAGGCCTGTATTAGATGCAACAGATCTATGGAGTAAGTTCGTAGGTACAATTAAGAAACTATGTATTATGCAATTTGTAATTGATAGTCTAAATATGCACCTCTGTTTATGAAGCGAGTCATGTAGTTTCATGTCATAAACAGGCTAACAAAAGTTTTTGATCAAAATAAATAATAAACTAAATTAAATTGTTTGATATTTACAAATTTAAAAAATCTATATAAAACATTTTACTATTCCTTAAAACGACTTTTGTTTGATTAACGCAGTCGTCCCTCCGAAGTGACTGATCGATTTCGTGCTTTTTAGCACTCTTCAGAGCCACATATCGGTAGTAGGGACAACTACGAAAATCAAATCCTTTCCATATATCTCTATATAGAGTTTAAAACTCGTTGTAAGGAAAAGCAAAAACAGCTAGCGACATCTACTGCTAAAAGCAGAGACTGGATAAACCTATCGACAGTCCAAAAAAGGAAACAGTTATTGGTTTCAAGAACCTATTGCACGCTGTCGATAGGGGGCAGATTAATCAATGCCACGGTGGACATTGCCGCCAATTGTATCCTAAACGCTAGGAGGTCACCTTTTACAGTGGTATCTGAATTAATAAACTAAATTAAATTGTTTGATATTTACAAATTTAAAAAATCTATATAAAACATTTTACTATTCCTTAAAACGACTTTTGTTTGATTAACGCAGTCGTCCCTCCGAAGTGACTGATCGATTTCGTGCTTTTTAGCACTCTTCAGAGCCACAGGGACGACTGCGTTAATCAAACAAAAGTCGTTTTAAGGAATAGTAAAATGTTTTATATAAATAATAAAGTTTGAGGCATGTTTACAGGGAAATCGACAGGTTAGTGTAACAAAATTGAATGTGCACAAAACCATGTTTTGAGTAAATCGAAATAGAAAATAGGTGAATTTGAATATGCTTTTATATAAAAATCTTATAGGTAATACATATAGGTAAAACATATTTGAAGAGTACACGGTAAATAAGTTAACAATTGACAGTCTATAAAAATATATACTGCACGTTTGTCGGTTAATAACCGAAAAATATATATAAGAAAGTTATCTATCTGTCGTTAAAATCAAATGGACAGGAAACAGTGAGTAGTACCATTTCATCCTTTTTTGGGAATCACAATTTGCCGATTTGCCTTTTGGGAACAAGTGAACAGATAACAGTGACCACATCAATAGATGGCACCATGCTTTTATATCTATCTAACGTTTTATTTGAATATTAGCAACATACAGGATACACAGTGCTGATGATTCCCAAAAAGGATGAAATGGTACTATTCACTGTTTCCTGTCCATTTGATTTTAACGACAGATAGATAACTTTCTTACACGGTAAAAATAAATTACATTAAATTACATAGTCCGTAAATGGTAATATGTTGCTATAGACCGCAATGGTAAAAATTACATAGTCCGTAATGGTAATGTTTTGCATAGACCGGAACAGTAAAAATTACATAGTCCATAATGGTAATATTTTGCATAGACCGGAACGCTAAAAATTACATAGTCCAAAATGGTAATATTTTGCATAGACAGAAAATATAAATTTTCCATAGCAGAGTTTGTTAAAATTACATGATATGAAGACTACACGGGAAAAACGCGAATTAGGTCGACTTGCACATAAATGTGCACGGTGAAAAACTAACAGGAGCGTTCTGTTACCCCTTAAAATATCAGCCCGTGTACATTTATTGCAATTACATCGGCACTTAGTGCTACTAAGAGTGCCGATGTATTGAAATCTTCGCCGAAAAGTTAAAATCTTTGACCACGTTTTTTTCATATTTCTCGACGTTTTAGACCATTCTAGTAAAAAATATTTTGCGTCCGTCTGTCTGTCTGTCTGTCTGTCTGTCTGTCTGTCTGGGTGTAAACTCTCTAACTTCATTTCTACATGAGATATCGACTTGCGGTTTTTTGAATATTGTTTTTTATCGTATTCCGAAGAGCTGATTAGATTTTGGGGGTAAGCGATTGGGGGTAAGGGGATAAAAATAGGGCAAAACTCCTACTTTTAGCGATTTTTGTTTATAATTAAGGCAATTATTATTGTATTGGGTTAATTTAGCACTTATATAAAAGATAATTTTAAATTGGTCAAAAAATGTTATAAACAACGTTTTCCTAAAACGCATTGTTTTCGAGATATTGGCGTTTAAAGCAGTAAAAGGTTTTTTTAGGATATCTCACATATTTCTAACCCGATTTCAAAAAATTGTATTTTAAATAAAAGCTCTTTTAAAGCCCTATAAAAAATGTTATATACAGTTTTTTGCTAGAATATAATGTTTTAAAGATACAAAATTTAAAATCAAACAAAACACCTAGTTTGAAATTTGCAAACTAGATGGCTCTAGTGTACAATAGTGCTGATGTTTTGACAGGGTGCTTGCAACGTTTCATCTAGTTGCAATTTAGATTTATTATTTGACTGGACTATATCTTCATAGTGAATATAATCTTCTGCCAGTTATACTTTAAGAAATGTTCTGTAATGGAGATTTCTCCATTTAGATTAGAAAGGGACAAAAGTTCTACCCCAAAAGGATAGAAGTAATATCACCAACATAAAGAAAAAAAAATCTCCTAGGTTTTATGTTGGCTGCACTATCAGTAACGCCATTTTCTCGCTCACTGTGTGAGCTGCGTTTGATATTGTTTTGATTTCAGTTTTTTGTGTGTTTTACTAAATATTGTGTTTTTATTGACTAGTATAGTACTTTTATTTTCGATATTTAAATATTGTTTACCAAAGGTAAGTTCTTTCTTTATACCTTAGATTTAAAGCCTAGGCGAAATTCGTTTGGACTTTTGCAACCCTTATAAAAACATCTTGGCATTTTGGTAGCTATAACAGAAATAACGCTCGTCATAAAATTAATTTCTTGTAATGTAGAAACTGGTAACGATATTAAAATATATGATAATATATAGTTAATAATAAATATGATAAACGTTAAATAAATTCATATTTACTTTTTCATATTTGAGGTTATGTTTTGTAAATAAATAAACAGATTAAGCAACCAAGCTAAGAACAATTAATAGGATCAATATGTCATCCTTTATTTTACTATTAAATCATCAGTTTTATTTCTTAGCAAAAAAATATTCATTTCTTTAGGTTTATTTACAAAAATCAACTGTAATTGTTAAAAATATTGAAAAAAATGCAATATTTTTTTAATTTATTTAAGTTGGTAGTGGCGTGCCGTGCACAAATGAGATAGAGATAGGGTAGATGTCTTCTGTTTCATAATTCTAGTTGTACAGACTGCACTCTTTTACGTTTTTGATAAAGACTAACTGTCATAACCGGATCATGAACGAATTAAATTATAACCTTTTCTCTTAAAATAGGAAATTTTTCTTTGTTCCTCAGACTAAATTAATTTAAGCAGATAATAAGCTCTATGAATTTAATTCTAAAAATTTAACGTATAATTCTTTTTAACGTAAAATTATTTGTCATTCTTTTTAAATCTGGTTAGAGAATAGTATAACGGGTGTCCCAACTCTATTTACCCAGCGATTTTCTCGAAAACTAAAAGAGATATTCAAATTCTGCTAAAATCATCTTAAATTATAGAACATAAACTATCTTTAAGCATATATTTGATACTTTCAGCTCTTAAAATATGGGCAGGGGTGCATGGGGGGAATTTTTTTAAATGAAAAGGGGGTTGTGTGATACATCATTTTAAAGCAAATAAAATTTTCTATTGGACTGTATATTTTTTTATTTTTTGTGCAAAAAATGCGATTTTTTAAGTTTTTTTTTTCTAAATTTTTATTTATGTCAATTAAAATTAGTTTAAAAGTATAATTTACGTTTTTTTATCACGAAATTAGTAATTTTTAAAAAATTGTTTGATTTTTTAGAGAAATTTTGAGACAAATACCCATTTTCAACCCTATTTTAAACCCAAAAAAAAAATGTTTAAAAAAATTAAATTATTTTTTGCGGTCGACGAATCTGAATCTGATAATATTTTTTTTATAATTTCCCCCCAGGCGGGCGGGGGTAGTTTTCGTGAAAATTTATATATTGGGGCAGTAAAACAAACAAAAAATAAATACTTACTACATAAAATTTAATTTTGTTGATTTACACGGTAAAAATAAATTACATTAAATTACATAGTTTGTAAATGGTAATATGTTGCCGGAATGGTGAAAATTACATAGTCCGTAATGGTAATGTTTTGCGTAGACCGGAACAGTAAAAATTACATAGTCCATAATGGTAATATTTTGCATAGACCGGAACGGTAAAAATTACATAGTCCAGAATGGTAATATTTTGCATAGACTTGAAATTTGAAAAAACATATTTACTACTTAAAAAAATTTTTGTTCCAAATTACAAGTCTCTGTGTCAAAGCTTTTTTGAAATATCGTAGTGTAAAGTTCATTTGGTTTAATAAACCAAACGATTTGCACCCTTAATACGAGTATAAACTGCTTACATCTTTCTTTAAAGATCTATTGGTTGGTATGAATGTAAATTTTAGGCCACAAATAAAGCATTTAAATATCCGTCATAAATAATATTTACCTTTTTTTACACTTTTAACACTAACCTAGCGACATGCTTCGCTATCTCTCTAACAATAACAATATTAAACGGTCCGTCTCATGATGCGACGCCTTCTTGGTTATTGTCCTAAACGCACGCGCGTCTTAAAATAACATAGCCCGCCATTGTAAAATCATGTAAAAATATGTAAATCAATGTAAATATATATTTTTACATTATTTTATATTCTTTTACATTCTTTTACATTATTTTACATTATTTTACATACATTAATGAATTATGCATAGTCCAGAATAGTAAATTTAGTATTCCGTACTATGTAAATTCATGTATTTTTACATTATTTTACATGCAGTTTTTACAGTGTAGCAGTTAGATAAAATAAATGTTTAGTTTTTTTGCCAACATATTAAAACTAATTAAAACAAGTTCTAGGAATCTTTTTTTGTTACACTATGACTCATTTGTTCTTATTAAATGCTTTAACTGGATATCCGAAATAGGCGGAAAATATTGAAAGTGATTTACTACCAGTAATGAAAAACGCCCTGAAACAGATGTTGTTTTCTGTAGGACCAAAGACCTAAAAAGCTTGAGTGTGCAAAACAAAAACATAAAGTAACATGGTGAAATTAAAAGGTTTTTATTCTTACTAACGTAATAAATGACCATAACTGGGCATCTCACTATAGAAACTAGCCGTCTCGTATGGGCCAAAAATTAATAATACTGTAAATATATACGCCTTAAATAAATTATAGATTCTATTAATAGCATGATTGGTTTGGGTAAATGCCACCAATATTCATTGGAATCTGTTTTTTTTTCAGTGTATATTTTAGTATAGGGTGTTACAAGAAGCAGGTAAAGACCGCTCTCGATGAGTGGGCTTATAGCTAAAGGAGCAATGGAGGGTCGACGGTTGACGGCAAGCTAAGGACTTCCTGGCTGGCCCAAGCAAATTAAAAACCGACTGGTTGTTGGAAAAAGGAAGAACTGCACACAACTTATAGGGATCCTCACGGGCCACTGCAAGCTAAGAAAGCACCTGGCAACAATGAGGATTCTAGAGAGTCCGCTATGCCCAGAGTGCGGGGAGGATAAAACATCCCCTCATTACTTAGCCGAATGTGTCAGATTCGACAGGATCAGGTTGCAAGTCTTTGAAACTCAAAGACTCAACCAATAGGAACTAAGAGATCTTCCCTGGGCCAATATCCTGATCTTTATTGAAAGGACGGGAATGTTCAAGGAAGACTCAAATTAGTAAATGGCTAGGATTGCCTGGGGTGACAAAAAGGGCCAGAAATGGCCTAGTTGTCCGGCTTTGGCCAACACAAAAATTTACTACTACTAGTACATTTTATATTTTACATCTCGATTTGGGTAAATGTCACCCATATTCATTTAAATCTGTTTTTTTTTTCAGTCTATATTTTAATACATTTTATATCTCTATTAAAACCTGCTTAAAAATATATGTCTATATTAAAATTAAATCAAGTCTATGCACTAAACCTTAATGGAAAATAAGGAAAAAGCAATTCGATTTAGATTATTTTATAGAATTGTTGGATATACAGAACACAATGTAAATTACGATTTTCATTTGCAAATGTAAAATTATTGCTAACCACATTTTCATTTATGGGCCATTCCATATAACGTATATAACATTTTTTTTGCGTTTTTAGGTCAAGTAAATTTAAGGTTAGTTTATGAAAAAACTCACGAAACTAACTAAAAATATAATTAATTTTATAGCTACACTGCACATGCGTTAGTATATCTAGGTGTCGTTAGGGCCGGCCTTTGCATTTCGGCGCCCTGAAGCAAGCGTTTGGCGTCCCTACCAAAAATAAAATTAAATAAGATTTTTGACGACGAAAAAAGTCCTCATCTAAGAAAAAATATTTACATCCCTGATAATCGAAGGCGCCCCTCTAGGCTGGCGCCCTGAAGCAGGGGTTGACTTGATTCATAAAAAGGCCGGCTCTGGGTGTAGTCATAAAATTAACTATATTCATAAGCATATTAAAAAGTTTTTGTGGAGCAGCGGTTACTAACTAAGTTAGAGGAATATGTATTTCTTTCTTTTTTTAACTCATGGTTTAATGGTTTAATATTTCCCTGTATGACCCAGATAACTGGGTATAGAGTTGTCATAATTAAGTTACAATAATATATATAATAAATAAACATAATACATACATAGTTTTAAAAAATATCATTAAGATATTCTTCTATAGAATAGTACGCCTTAGAGATAAGTACCCTTTAATATGTATTTTAAAATTATTTTTCTATTTTGCGACTCTTATAAGCTCATAATCACACGCATTTTGCTTGTTCTTATAGGCCCATAAAAGGTTTGTACTTTTTGTTCTTTTGGGTTTGCAAAAGACCTGGTCTATCGTTTGACGTTTCCCGTGCAAATGTAAATGTCGCTTTAAAGTTGAATTTTTTACAAAATTTTGTGTTTAGGTTATTTTTACCATGTTAAAATTGTGGCTTGGTTAATTGCAGTAAAAAAGAGAAGAGATGACTATAAAATATATCAAAATATCATTTGTTCTTAGAATTTTAAACATGGTGTAAACTGTAATGCCAATCCAAAACAAAAATCCCTAAATCAGTCATCAATTTAAATGTAAGTTTTTTTTTAAATTTTAGAGCAAAATAGAAAAAATTATATAAAGCACTCGTTTCATAACACGGTTTTAGCGCACTAGTACTTTAGAAAACTCGCTGCAAGCGATACTTAATGTATCAGGTAATTTATTTACAATATACTGTCATAAAATACGGGCTTTTTTCGTAAAATGTAGTGCTGTGCTGTGCTTACTTTTTTGCCTAGTTTGCATTCCTCTATTTATTTCTGAGTTTCTAGTAAAGAGATGTTTATTCGCATGCCAAAAGGTACAGATATAAATATAAAGTGAATAAATTGTTAAAATATTTAATTTTTTAAAGTGTTATCTGTATGAAATGCTGGATATGGTTCTTACTATTTATTTCTGTAATACAAACAATCTATCCATAGCAGAGGAAGCTCCCCAGATAATAATGTTGCATTCTAGCCTACTTCTAATATAGGCGTAATAATAGAAAAGTAACGTGCTTCTATTAACAGTATTTTAGTTTATTTATTTCTTTTTTTTTTACTTATTTGTTACTATTATTTAACTTGATTGTTAATTTTTTTTTTTTAATTAATATGTATATTTACAGTATTTTATAAGTTCCAGATAACAAAATGAGCTGTTCGAATTTTGGAAGCTATTTCATTGATGTGCGGTTTCCAGGTTAAATGTGAATCTACCTTTACACCTAAGAATTTTATTTCATTGGTCACCTGGAGTGATTCATTTTCTACTCGCACAAGTATGCTTTTTTATCAATTTCTTTATTGTGGCAACTACCAATTTCAAGTAGAGAAGTTTTACCTGCATTTAGAATAAGGCCTTTTTCATCGGTCCAATTTTTCATTATGTTTGCTGCGGTGGCAGGATTTGTTACGAATGTTACAAAATTGCATAATTTTGACATTTTTTTTTAAATTTAAGTAAAAGTTTACGACGATTTTTCGAATAGTAAGTAAAAGAAACATTAGATGGATCTTTAGAATTAATATTTTGGCCAATAAAATCAGAATAACCCATACATAAAACTATTGTCGATTGGTAACCACATTTTCTTTTACGCTTAGCACGTTTAACAAAAATAAATTTTTATTTTCTGAAAAATTTGATAGTAAACAGGGTACCAATGAACGTATTACCTACAAGAGACAACTTTTTAAATTTTACAGGGCATATAGAACCATAAAAACCATTAAAAAAGGTTTAAAATAAACCGCACGACAAATAAACGTCAAAAAACCTAAATGAATAAAAGAAAAGGTATTTGCACGACGAGTCATTTAATTAAAGGTCGATTCAGGCATAATTATGACTAACTTCACTAAATTGAATTAAGAAATTAAGAAATTAAGAAACATAACCTCAAATTCTATAATACATTTTCCGTGGTATGCAACAATTAAGATAAAAGAAAAAATATAGCATAAAATAATAATAAAATCTTAAATTACACAATAGAAAAATAATTTCTGAAATACACAAACTTTAGTGCAACATTTTATAAACAATCGTTATCCAAGTATCAAAATAAAAATGAAGATGGCGACACATCTGTATTTTAAAACTTCGTACATTTTCAGGGTTAAGGAAAAATACAGTAGTTACATAAGAAAATAAAAGGTACTTTTGGAGATAAGTAGGTTTTAAAACATTATTTTTAGACCCACAAACTGCAAATATGGTAATAATCGTCCTACGCAATAGATAATTGTTTTTTTTTACATATTGAGTCGTACTTACACATGCTTATTATCTATTAGGAAGTTACCTTATTATTGCATACCACGGGAATTTTATTATAGAATTTAAGGTTAAGTTTCTTAATTTTGTTAATTTCTTAATTTCTTAATTTAGTTTAGTGAAGTTAGTGATAATTATGCCTGAATCGACCTTAAGCCTTTCTCTCTTTTTGAAATCTATTTTTTTCGTGCCAATAATATTTTTTCTTGAAAAATTCGCTAAGTATACTACAATACGTATGAAAATTTAAAAAAATGCATTTTGGGGTTATTTATCCCCTCAGACCACCCTTATATTAAAACATTTAATAATAATAAAGGAAGGATTAACGGAAAAGAGACATCAAATTTCTCCGTTATAAGTATTTCCCGTTATTTCGCAATATGTAAAGCTTTAAAACCTTTTCAATGTAACATAAAATCGCTGATAAAGGAAAGCGATTTAGTGAATAGCGATTGAAATACTTACGGAAAGATTAATAAGATTATCTTGTTCTTGAGAGTAAAGACTAGGCGAAGTTTGTTCTTAGAACTAAACAAAAATATTATCTACCTCTAATCTATCATAATCTATTATAGGAATTATAAAACTTTTAATGAAACATTAAGCCCCTTGTTCATTAAAGAGAATTTTCATACACTGAAAAAGAATCGCTTAGGGAACGTTCAAGTATTACGTAACGAAAATTTTGATCATTTTGGACCCCCACCCTGTAACGCTATTTTCCTATACGATTAACATGGGCGTAACACTACAAAATGACCCCCCCCCCTAGGAACGTTACGTAATACTTGAACGTTCCCTTATCTGTAGATTGATTATGTAAAATTGTATACAGGGTTGTTCAGAAACAGGGTCATTAATTTTAAGGGAAAATAGGAAAATAGGAAATAGGAAAATATGAAAAAAAGTTCCTATAAACATATGTCTAAAAATGCGTTTTTTTTATATTTTTTAACGTAGAATCATCTATTAAATTTCTCGAACTTATTTCTGAATAACCCTGTATATTATATAAATTATAATTATATATTATATATAATTATATATATTTATTATTTAACATTTCGTGGTAAAATATATATTCTTCTGTTTATTTTGCTACAGTTTTCTTTATTTTTATAGACAAGAAATGACACTGTATGTGATCATTCTAATACTTGACATGGTATAGTATATTCTATAACTAATAGACAATATTCCGCGCCAGCGGAAAGTTTGTCATACGAGCCGGCAGGCGAGTATGACGGTCCCGCGAGCGCGGAATGACTATTCCATACGTGTTGTAGACTATACTTTTTCTTCGATTGCAAATAGGAAACACTGTATGGCTTTAAACTGCGGACAAGATTAAAAACAATGTTTTTTGTGACTCGACATTGTAAATGCAACAAAACATATTTTAAAATAAAGAAATTAATGTTATTTAATAATTTTATCAAATCAGTACTCGAAAAAGATTTTTATTTAATTTTTGCACATTTACAAATTATAATGCAAAAATTGAAGGTTATGTCAGATTGCTGTGACAAATATCAGGTTTAAATATTTACCAATAAATGGAGCAGTTTTTATTTTTTAAACTAAATTGATAAACAAATGGTCAAATATTAAGAAAAACTAATAAACTTTATGTACTTTTAACGCAAAACTTTAAATTGCATTAAATTATTCAATATTTCATGGTAAAATATACATATTTTTGCTAATTTGCTACAGTTTTCTTTACTTTTATAAACAAGAGATGGCACTACATGTGCTCATTCTAACACTTGATACGGAATATTCATACCGTATCTAGAGCTAGAATGGTTTCATTCTGTCTTTGAAAAGTGTGCGTATTTGCTTACATTCTAAAGCAGTCGTAGAGAAAAGTCATATCCTATCTAGAACCAAAATGGACTCATTCCATGAATGAAAATGTGTAAGAAAAAAATATAAAATGCTTTGATAAAAATTTGAGTAAAAAACTTGTTGATAGTTTTTTTAGAATTTTTAAAATGGAATTTAATGTAATTTTCTTCAATATCTTTTATGCTCCCTGTCTCTTATTTCCCCTTTTTCCCCTACCTAATTTTAGCCTTTAATCAATAAAATTACCTTAACTTAGAAGTTTAAAGGTAGTTTATTAGTTTATTGTTTTCGGCGAATAACCAATATGGCAGAGTTGCTAGTTTAGTTAATGTTATTGCAAGCTCACGGTGGTCTTAAATGAGGTTTGAGACCGACAGAATGGCAATCCAAATTATGCTTAGAATGTGATAGTAGTGAGAACTAAAATTCTTCATTGCACATAATCGAGTTTGTTTTTTAATGCCCTTTTTGTACGATTTTCATTTTTTTTTTATTAAAAAACAAAGCTATAATAGTCTTCTCTACCGTAGTTTATATATTAGTTTTTTCACTATTTAACTATTTTCATTCAAATAATAAAATAAATTATTAACAGAAATGATATTTCTTGAAATTTTCATAATAATCAAGTAGCCTTGATCATTGACATTTGCTCAAATAAATACTTTCAACTGACGTTTAAAAATTTAGTTTTTTTTACTTTTTTCATAATACTTAGCTAATTATAATAATAATAATAATAATAATAATATTTATTGGTCTAGAAATTACATAATATAATTTATTTTACAATAAATATGCTATTTTACACTAAAATGCATAAACATTTGAACGTGTAAAAACAAAAATATATATACGTGATGTACATGTGCACATTTAAATAAAAATAAATTTAAAACTAAAATAAAAATAAATTTAAAACTAAAATATTTACATTTTTTTTTATTATTTCTTTTTTTTTTTTTTTTTATTAATAATTATTTTTTTTTTGTTTATTTATTTTTTTTTTATCAAAAAAGGAAAAAGAAGGTAAGGCGCATTTTTATCATTAAAATATGAACTAAATAAGAGAAACACTTCATCTAACACAACAATTAAAAATAAGTAATTAAATTACGTTTCACTAGATATTTTTCAGATCAATTTGGTCATTAATAAACTGTCTAGGTCTCTGCAGTATATAGTATTTACATAACCTTTTAAACAAATTTATATGTGACGCAGTTTTTATATTTTCCGGCAATAAATTGTACACTTTTGGACCTAGGTAAGTAGCACATCTCTGTCCTATTGTTTTATGGATTTTAGGTAAAGGTAAGTATTTATTTTGTCTGGTGTTTGTTAATTTAAATTGTTTTTTTTCAGAGTGCGTGTATACCAGAAGACTCAAGTAGTAGTGCTGCCTGCAGTCCAGTTTTCTGCCAAGTTGGAACAATTCTTCAGTAATTGTATTAATTGGTAATAATTATATTTAATTATATTTAATAAATAAAAATGTTATTAAAGCTATTTACTTGGGTTTAATTAGTAATAATTGCAGAAAGAACTGAAACATCTAAAGTAACAGAAACCAATTGTTTATAAAATTTACTCCTACTAGGAGAGAAAAAAATATTGTTATAGGTGAAAAAAAAAATGATTTCACAGTCTAAAAACATGATAAATAATGGTATGTTCTAAAGCTAGTAGTGATAAATAGTATATTAGGCACCGAGTACGCGAACTTAGTTTTAAATGCACGAGAGTGCCTATTTTTTTACGAGGCGGAGAAGAGTAAAAAAAGCACTCGAAGTGCACTAAAATGGTTTGCGTCGAGGTGCATATACTATTTTTCCTACGACCTAACACCTAACCATAAAAAAACGCAAAAATTGTCTGAAAATTAATTTGTCAATTTGAGGTTATGTGTTTGACGTTTACTCATTTTCGGTTAACCGATATGTAAAATCAGCTGATTTTCACTTTCCGACCGCTGGCATGGCAAAGCGTGGAAAATTGAAAACAAATGAAATTAGTGCATTAAAGAATGAAACTGTTTGTTTATTGCAGATTTGTATTCCTCAGACACTAATATCACAATTTGAGAAATATTTGGGTTTTCATCGGTCTTGAAACTCATGTAGTGAAGTGGTTTTTTTTACTAATAAATATTTCACTATTAATGTTGTGAAACGAAATTCTATCACTAATTTAGTGATGTGGTATATAATTCGGTTATAGACGAGCAGTTAATTATAACTTTTATGATAACTTACTCAGTTAGGTTGGCCATACAATCTTCTATGGTATTTAAAGTATACCCGAGCGGAGAATATACTTCACCACTTATCACTTTATTCGGGAGCGGGTATTCTGGGAGACGGCGCTTTGGAAACAGATAAAACGATTTCTTCTTAACTTAAGAATAATATATTAAATAAATGTGAATAAATTCTTCAAGAACACAAAAGATCAATTCTTACTTCTAAGTTCTACTTCTATGCAAAGCCCTTAAATTCTAATTTTCATTATATATTAGTTTTCCATTAAATACTTCCAAATTAAAACATTCTATGTTTGAAATCCCAACTATTCGCAATCATTTTCAAATTCCAATTTATTTTCCACATTTTTCTCAGTGTATATTAAAACTGGTTCGTATAAGTCATTTAAATTATTTTACAAAATATTTTTCAAAGTTAATTAATATTCGTCAAAATTTCTATCAGTGTTCATACTATCAATATTTATGTGTCCAAAATTATTTTTATGTCTGATAAAACGAGTCTCAAAATTTTTCTAAGTTTAAAAACTATTTTTAATTCAAGAATAAATCTCAAAATTAATTCTCACAGAAACTACATTTTCACTTTTGAAACTGACGTGGAGGCAGTCTAACTAAAACTGGATAAAAATGAATCTTTTCATGAGTTTATATAGCTAATAAGAAGGTCACTAGTTAAATTTATTTGACAATGCTATTAGCGCAAAATATCTACAAAGATACCGCGCATATTTAATTACCCCGACAAAAGAGTTTCAGTCTCATCAATTTGCAAACTAATTGCTATTTCTGACATCTGAAACGATCATTTTGACCATAAATTAAATTTGTATAAACAATTTAGATTACTAGACAACTTTTAAGTTATACCGACAAGAATTACCGAGGAGGGGTCCGATGTAATGTAGGTCAAACCGGACTTTACCGAAGCCGAATCTCGTGAAGCCCGATTGTATCATAGCGCAATATTAAAGAAATATTATTTTAAAGTTGTAACTACATATAAAATATTTGGATCATAACACTCATTCAGGACCACTGTGCGGAGTTGCTAGTTTAATGATATTGCAAGTTAGGAGAAGTTAGGAAATAGATAATTAATGTTTGATGCTAAAAGTGATGTTCTCGGAGGCATGCTGACAAGAATCGCTAACTACTATTGGGAATACTGTCAAATAAGTAAATACAGGGTGGTCCATTTATCATGACAATATTTTAATAACTGCTAGATATATAAAAAAAAAGTTTTTAGCAAAAGTTATAAGAGCTTAACCCTTTAGGTGTCTTTGGAATACTATTTTCCCACTGACATTATATTCCTTCCACAGCTGTGCCCAATGATGAAATCTGTTTCCTTAATTATTTTATATTAGTAGTATATTGCTGACATCTGTTAAAGAGTCTGCGACATGCGCATGACAGTCAATAATAATAGGTGGGAAGATATTCTTCCAGTGGTGCACAGATAACACTAACTTTCCGTAGTCATGAAATGAAAAAAAAAGTAGTTTTTTTTAATTTAATGGAAAAGGTTAAAAAGTATTACTTAAATACTAAGGTATATGCATTGGTTAAAGAGGAGAATTATATACTATTAAAAAGTCAATGATATATGTTTAGTTTACAAACTTAGCGTGAGAAAATATAGTTTATTTTATATTTAACATAGTAACAGCAAAAAATGCCAAAAAAAATTATTGAACAGCATATTTAATAAAATAAAAGCGGGTTTGTTCTAAAAATACCCATTTTAGTAAAACGCGATTGTTAAAATTAGCCTAACATAACGCTCTACCTTTTGCTCCCTAAAAGGTTAAAGGGAGCACCAAATAGTGTATATTTGATATGTTTTGGGGGCACAACAAAGGACAATGGCCAAGGGGGAACATTTTTTTAATGAAAAGTGTGAATACATTATTTTAAAGCTGTTTTTGACCATAATATATATTATAATATAACATTATTATAATTTTTAAATCTTTAAAAAATATTTTTAAAGGTGGTGATTTTATTAGATTTTCTTTTGAAATTTTCATTTATTGTTATTATACACTGCACCATATGAACTAATAAAGTACTTCCTCATGTGAGAATGATAATATCTTTATCATCTATTCTAAGAATTACGCGTCGTACTCTGACGTCCGATTTCCGATGTCCAGGGTTCTATATTTTATTATTATTATTATAATTATTATTATTATTTCGAAAATAAATCATCATTAGCGACTAGTCATTGATTAATATTGCATTACATTATTAGCATACGTTATATTATTCACAGCGCCTGCGCTAGAATAATATTATACGGTAGTTTTTTTTGATTTTTCTTTTTGAAAAAAAATTTTTTTTTCTTTTTTTTTTCTTTTTTTTTCTTTTTTTTTCTGTTTTCAAGAAAAGACCTTTTTTAAATGTTATTTTTTTTTAATTATTATTTTATAAGTATTTGGGAAAATACAATATACCATTTACTGTGAATAATATATAATGGAATGCATAGCATTACATATCTTCACGGCTTGTTAATTATTAAATTAATTGATCAACCTTGACTAGCAAAGGATGCCAATATAAGTATGCAACTGGTGCATTTTCTTCCTCCAAACTTCTTCAAATTCTCGTCTGATTGGATGTATCTTTTTACTTAAAAAATTTAAACCAATTTTATTCATGATTCTTTTCATACAGTGTGAAAAGTGTGGGCAAAAAAAACCAAACCATATGATTTTTAATTTTTACTGTTTTCATCTCGTGGTCGCTCATCCATCAATTATAAAAGTTTTTCCATTTATGTTCGCGTCATTCGATTGTTTTTGTATCCTGGAATATTAAATAGGTACACGAATTTCCTTTTATATGACCTTGTTTAAATAATTTTTGCTTATAAAGATGAGTTTTTTAGTTTTTGATTTATTTATCCCTTTTGTGGTTGCTTCTAGAGACCCTTGATTTTCTGTTCTGTTACAGATAAATGAATATTCAGACAGATGTCAAATAATTTTTTTAAAGGCTTTTTTGTCCCTTGACCTGCAGAATAATTATGTATAAATGTGAAAATACTGTACAGCCTCAAACCGTGATGCGTACGCACCAGTCATGTTTTAAAACTTGTTGAGTCACTAAAAATAAGGTTCAGAAAAAGTCTCTATGTACAAAAAAAAAGTAGGGCTCTCTCTTACCGACTACACGTTATAGGCGACACGCTCTTACTTGACCGACTGTACATAAATATAAAATGCAGCCAGAAAAAAATACTGAAATGAAAATGGTCACCCCTTAAAATATACAAGGTTATTCAGAAATTCGAGAAATTTAAAAGGTGATTCTACGTTAAAAAATGTGAAAAAAAGTTCCTGTAAAGGTTGGTCCGGAAAAGAGCCCTAAGAGAGCTGTGGCCCTTCGAAGATGTACATATTGAACGGGGAACAAAAAAAGCACCAATAAAATTTTAATCCTGCAGGGCGATTCTTCATTTAAAACTAAACAAAAAAGTAGAGTTTTTTTAGTAGGTAGTAGGTATTAGGGTTTTCGAAGCAACCCTCAAAACCCCTATACAGCAATTTTCAAATTTTCGTAAAAAAAAATATATTTCCTTGCCGTACCCCAATGTTCACCAAAAACAATACCGAGCGAGTAACCTACCTGTATGCCGAATTTTAGGCCTCTAGCTTAAAGCGTTCTTACAATATAATACAATCCAATATAAGTGTGTGCCAAGGTAGTGCCTTTCAAATCAATGCGACCAATGAGATCTATTGTAATACACGGTGTTCTAGAAGAACTTTTAAATGACATGACAACTTCTATTTTTTTTTTCTTTTTGAAATTTGTTATATGAGCTCTAATTAAAAAAATAAGACCAAAATTTTAAAAATCGTTAGAGCCGTTTTTGAAAAAAATGTGTTTTTTAGAAAATATCTCTGATATTTCAAGCTAACATACTCGGTTTGCCCTCGATGTCTCGGATTTTGACCAAACTTGGCATAGAGGTACCACTATGGTATCTAAGCACTCCATCCAATTTTTTTTCAAAACGGCCCATCCGTTCATTATACTGGGTGTCCCACCAAGTTCTTGATATAGCTTATCTCCGTTGTTTAAAAATGTATTAAAATTTGCAAAAAATAGCATTAAATCAAAGCCAAAGAAGATTTCACTGACTTATTCAAAACCTCCCCTTGCTTACCAACTCCCTTGAAACTACCCCCAAGTTCTGTTTTCCAAATAGCACCCCCTAATTCTTATTAAAGACTATGAAAGTACAGTTTATTCTGAATTCAGCCATTTATTATAAGTGGTAACTTAGATTTTAAGGAGCTCTAAATAACAATAATTATTTATTAATAGAAGGGTGGTATTTAAAACAAAGTTGCGGGTGGTTCCAGGAGTGAAGAGAGTTATTATGAGTTGGTTTTGGATATATTAATCAATTTTCTTTTGGGTACAATTTAACGTAAGTTTTTGGAAAATTTTCTGGTTAAATTTAACATGAAATGTGCTTTCATATTCTTCAGTAAAATAGGGAAGTGCTATTTAAAAAATTAGTTGGAGGTGGTTCCAAGAGGGTGGTAATACGGGGTAGTTTTGCATATGTCAGTAAATTCGACTTTGACCTCAATTTAATTTTATTTATTTTTTTAACTTTTTTATCTTTTTAAATAACGAAGATATAGCCCGTCTAAAAGGTGGTGGGACTTTATTATTACTAAATAATAATTGTTATTGAAAGTCTCTAAAATAATAAGATACTATTTATAATACATGGTTTAATTCAAAATGAAATGTAATTTTATATTCTTAGATAAAAATGGGGTTGGGAGGTGTTATTTGAAAATCAGAGGGTGGGGTAGTTACAAGGGAGTGAGTAAGCATGGGGGGGTTGAATACGTCAATAAAATCTTCTTTGGCTCCCATCTAAGGCTATTTTTTACAAAAAATTTACCTTTTCAAATAACGGAGTTATAACTTGTCAAGAACCTAGTTGGTGGGACACCCGGTATCGTCAACGGATGGACCGTTTTCGAAAAAAATTGGATGGGGTGCTTAGGTACCATAGTGGTACCTCTATACCAAGTTTGGTCAAAATCCGAGACATCGAGGGCAAACTGAGTATGTATGTATATCAGAGATATTTTCTAAAAAACACATTTTTTTCAAAAACGGCTCTAACGATTTTTAAAATTTTGGTCTTATTTTTTTAATTAGAGTTCATATAACAAATTCCAAAAAGAAAAAAAAAATGGAAGTTGTCATGTCATTTAAAAGTTCTTCTAGAACAGCGTGAATATTCTTACATATTACTTCTATCGAAAATTTTACAAATCGGTCTATGGAAAACAGTTAACATTTTTTTACAGTGTATTCCGTATGTTTTTATTCGCGTTCTATTGTTTAAAAGATTGACCATTGTCTGTTTTGATAAATCCGGTTTTTTTCCGGCAGTGGTTTTGACGTTTTATGGTATATTAGGCACTAATACCGAACAAAATGGTCCCATTTAAAGGAAATTACTTACCGGGATGGACCGCGTTGCCGACAACGATGAACGTTATTTCCAGCATCAGTAAAAATAAAGGCACCTGGAACAAAAAAGAATGTTATTTAGACAACAAAATGGAAAACATAATTACTAAATGACACAGTTTCAAAGTAAGCTCAAAGTCACCGTAGACTTCCCCCTAGAAGAATTAGATATGAGCAATTATGCAGCAGAGTCCGTTGCACCCTCCAAATACAACTTATACGCCATTTCAAATCACAGTGGTACCACGTATAGCGGACACTACACCGCCTATTGTAAACATCCCTATAATCATACGTGGCACGAATACAACGACTCTAGGGTATCTTCAATTTCACCAACATCCATCGTATCAGGGAATGCTTACATATTATTGAACGAACAAGAAAGTCAAAAATCATATACTTGAGTTTATTTATTTCTTTTTTTTTTACTTATTTGTTACTTTTATTTGTTACTTGATTGTTAGTTATTTTTTTTTAATACAAATTAATAAAATAAAAATACAATAAAAAAAAAAAAAAATAGTGGATGAGTGGATGAAAATCCCACAAGTGTATGAAATATGCTTTCCAACGAGTTATGTACACTATTTTTCCTACGATCCCGAAAAAATATGAAGTTTCTTATTTTAAAATTTTCTAATTTGTATTAATTTTTAAGAAAAGCACAAAATAATTATAAATAGCATACAATTTATATATGTAGGAATGTCAAACAGGAAATATGATTTTTATTTAGCTCTAGTTTTCTTGGTTTTATATTTAATACAATACATAGCTGTTTAATGGGTTGCCTATTCCTAAATAAATGCAAACTTGAGTTTGCTTATTAAATTAGTTTTCTGTGGTTATGCTGCCATATAAGACAGTAAAATTGTACTGTTTTACATTTCATAAGAAAGATACTGTGTATTTTGATGTTTTTCATGTAATGTAAGGTAAGTAAATAAAATATTAAGTAATTTTTATAAGATCTAGACTGTCTAGACTAGAAAGTATGGTCAAAATAGTAACGTTATAACTATAGTTTCTATTTTTGACATGAAACAGAAATATTTGGATTAAAACACTTAAATATATAAAAGGCTGTGGTGACAGGTGGAAAATGGTTTATAAAACAAGGTGAATAAAATTCGTAGAATCTAACGAAGTAAATATCTAAATAAAATTAGGCAAACCTCCATACATAAATATCACACGAGTGTGATATAAAAATATCAAACTAGTGCGATATGAGGCGTTTTCTAACGAACAAACAGTGTGCTAAATGTCATTTTCATGGAAGATCGTAGGAAAATAATTTTATTTAGTATTACTTTTTTAAGTAATTACTAATTACTTTTGTTAAATTTTGTTAATAAATATGTCATTGTAAAAAATAAACAATTTTATTTTAAGGTCAACAAAAGACCAGATTATTTGTGCTGCGCAAATTGCGCAAGGCTTGGAGCAAGGCATATGCAACCTATAAAACATTGTCATTTTACGAGTTGAATATCTAATATCTAATATATGGGGGTTGTACTTCTAGTAATCTATGATCTTTACGGTAATCTATGGGTTGTATAATCTATGGTAGAATATGATGGACCAAAGATTTTCACTTTTCGAAGTGTTTTTTTGTAAAACTTTGTTTTATAGATACTAATTTAGTTAATATTTTTTAATTTATCATGCAATAAATAAAGTTGGTGCCTAAAGACACTTGTAAATAGCAATGTGATTTAATAATTATGTGAAACGTCAAATGCCAAAACAGCTGAATAAAAATTCATTATTAACCATGGTGCAATTTCATTAATTTTAGAACCTCTTTTAGTTGGTCAAAAAAGAAATTGAAAATATTTTATTAATTTTTTACGTTTCTAGACGTTTAATATAAAAAAAAAACATTTATCTGTCGTTTTTTTTTTAATATTTTTTTTTGTTTTTTGAAAAAAGAAACATTTTTAATAAAAAAAATTAAAAATTTTTGTTAAAAAAAAATAAAAAAAAATATAAAAAAAAATATTTTGTTTTTAAACATGTTTTCATTATTAAAAAAAATGTTATTGAAAAAAAAAATGTTTTAATTAGGTTCATTCGACTGCAGGGGAAAGTATTATTTTTCGGACAATAAAATGTAAGATACGGATCAAATAACAAACGGACGATTTTAACAAAAAAAATTATTTTATTATTATACGTATAATACTCCTGTGCTGTGAGCTGCGAGAAGTATATTACATCAGAGTTGAAAATGTCGCTATGCGGCAAATAGAGTTACTGCTTTCTAGCTTTGTAGGGCAGTATAATAAACCAAAACAATCCAGACAACAAAATTAGTTCAAATGTAACCTGTCATGGTCAATATATTTTAGGGGAGAAAATAAAAACAAAACATGATTTTTATCTACATGTGTTTCTCTTATAAAACGAAGGGTATCTAGTTGGCTTAAACCTGTCAAAAGAATTTTCCTTCTTCGTGTCTTAATGTAACATTTAGCTTTTTCATAGACATTGAGTAATTGTTTTCGTTATGATCCACAAATGGTAGTTTGATTTAATTTCTTTAAATCTGAAGAACTGTTATTAAACAACACTACACTCAGAAAATGCCATTGTAGGTTTAATACTGAATGATATTTGTAAATACATATTTTTTATTTATATCGCGACATTTGTATTTAATACCTTACTTGTGATATTAAATACTACCATCTATGGATTGCATACAATATCTTGCCATACACGGTTCGCAAAAAAGGTCAAATAAAATTAAAAATTGCCCAAGAACTTTGAAAATAAAATTTGATTCCTGGCCCTTTCCTTAAATAGGAAAAGTAAAAATTAAAAAATTTCAACGACAAAATTTTTTTTATCGCACTTTTTTGTTTTGAGTATTATAAAATAGATACACGCTGATTTATAATTTTCCTAATTCACCAATATTTGCTACAGTTTAATTTTTTCTGCTTAAACTTTTTACCTGTAACTCAAAAATTAAATTTTAAATAATATCTAACAAATAGGACCCCCTTGGGGGGCCTTAAAGAGGACGAAAGCCTAATTTTTTAAATTTTTCTGGGCTTATCTTGTATGCTCTATTTATATATTACTTTTTTAAGTAACTACTAATTACTTTTCTTAAATTTAAATAAAATAAAAAATTGCCCAAGAACTTTGAAAATAAAATTTGATTCCTGGCCCTTTCCTTAAATAGGAAAAGTAAAAATTAAAAAATTTCAACGACAAAATTTTTTTTATCGCACTTTTTTGAGTATTATAAAATAGATACACGCTGATTTATAATTTTCCTAATTCACCAATATTTGCTACAGTTTAATTTTTTCTGCTTAAACTTTTTACCTGTAACTCAAAAATTAAATTTTAAATAATATCTAACAAATAGGACCCTTAAAGAGGACGAAAGCCTAATTTTTTAAATTTTTCTGGGCTTATCTTGTATGCTCTATTTATATACCAATATAAGCTATTCTAGTAGTATATTAAATATTTTTTTTTAATAGGGGGGTTTGGGGGGTCTCGAGCCAATTTTCATATTTTTTTTTTAGAATTTTAATGTACAAAAAATATTATAATATTATAAATATTTTCTAGATATTGTAAAAGAGTGTTTAAAATGTCGGTTTGGGGGTTAATTATTATATAATATATAATAATTAATATTTAATAGTAATTATATATGAAAAATTTAAAAATTCAATTTTATTTTATAACAACTCTCATATATAATTACTATTAAATATTAATTATTATTTTTTTAATGTTATAGTTTATCATATAGTTTGCGTTAAATTTTTATTACGTTTATTTACCCAGCTTTAGAAAATAAAATATTTTTGCTTTTATTTTTTCTGTACTTTTATATTTCAATTTTGTTTAATACAAAATATAATTTCCACTCATTACTTTACTTTGCTTTTAATTTATTGCATTTCCTCTGGAATTAAAAAATCCCTTCAAACCTTTCAAAAAAAATTGATTTGTAAAGTAAGTTTTAAAATGTTTTTTCTTTTTCTTCCGATCGCCTGATATCTCTTCTTTCAGCCAAAAGTAGAGATTTTAAAGTTTTAGGCATAATGTATTATAGAAATATTATGTACATAATTATGTATTGAAAATGACGGGTCTGGGCGAGTATAAATGGTGCATAAACCGGACTTGAGCGGATGAAAATGACGGGTCTGCGCGGGTATAAATGTTGCATAGACCGGACTTGAGCGGGTGAATTTCATCCGCTCAAGTCCGGTTTATGCACCATTTATACCCGACCAGACCCGTCATTTTCAGCAGGGAAGAGACTTCTTTAACAACTTTCAGGAGAAATATAAACCAAATTTGGCACATACGCGTACATAATAATAATATTATTATATATCTTTTTTATATTAATATATAATAATAATATATAATATAATATATAATAATATATATTATATATTATATAATAATATATATATTTCCACAAAAGTGGAAATTGGCCAGAATTATTCCTGTACATACAAAAGGTTCGAAATCAGATATAAATAATTATAGGCCAATTTCACTTTTAAATATATTCTCTAAAGTGTTTGAAATAATAATAAATGAACGCATTCGATTTCACTTAGGTTCCTTAATATCAGAACACCAACATGGTTTTATTAGTAAGAGATCCACTGCGACTAATCTTGTCTGTTTTTCTCAGTTTGTGTCAGAGGCTTTGAAAGGATTTTATCAGGTAGATGTTATCTATACAGATCTAACCAAGGCCTTTGATACAGTACCACATAGTATATTACTTTTAGTTTTGGACAAATTAGGTTTTTGCAAACATCTGCTCAAGTTCTTTGATTCTTACCTAAGGGGTAGAGCCCAGTTTATATTCTACAATGGATTTATTTCTAGATTATTTTTTGCACTATCGGGAGTGCCTCAGGGTAGTATCCTGGGCCCTCTACTTTTTATATTATTCGTCAATAGTTTAAAAAAAATCATAAAATACTCTTTTTACCTTCTGTTTGCTGACGATTTGAAGTTTTTTAAAATAATCAAATCTGAACTTGACTGCCTTGAACTGCAGAATGACATTGATAATATAAGCCAATGGTCTACCAATAATAAGTTGAAATTTAATATTAAAAAATGTCAGGTTATGACGTACTCTAGAAAAGTAAACACGATCTTTTATAATTATGATATGAATGGTACTTACCTTGAACGCGTTAATAGTTTTACGGATTTAGGAGTTTTGTTCAATAGTAACCTTTCTTATGAGAATCATATTAATAAAGTAGCTATGCAAGCTTATAAGAATTTAGGATTTGTCATTAGAAACTCTCAAAGTTTTTTAAAAACTCAAACATTAGACATATTATATAATGCGTTTGTGAGATCCAAACTAGAGTACGCCAGTGTAGTATGGAGCCCATATTATCAGTGTCATTCGAATACTGTAGAAAAAATACAAAAGAAATTTCTTAGATTTAAACATTTTAAACAACATGGAACTTATAACATTTCCTACACTGACTCGTTAGTTAATTTCAATTTTGAAACCCTTTCCAAAAGAAGAATGATGTCTCGTGCTATATTTTTATATAAAATTGTTAATTTTCTTGTTGATTGCCCTGATTTACTTTCTAGGATATTGTTTCTTATACCCACAAATACAAGACATTCGGCAACATTCTTCATTGAACGAACAAGAACAAATGCACACCAAAATTGTCCATTAAATGCGTGTCTTTCAATTTTTAACACATATTTAAATAATATTGATATGAATTGCACTACACTCTCCATTTTTAAAAATCTCATTAGAAATTCAATTCCCAATTTATATTAGCTACTATTTTATATTATTGTTATTACTTAGGATTATTACTTATATACCATATAATTTTGTAAATTTTCCTGTAATTGGGCGATTCGGCCTGTTGGAAATAAATAAATAAATAATTAACCCCCAAACCGACATTTTAAACACTCTTTTACAATATCTAGAAAATATTTATAATATTATAATATTTTTTGTACATTAAAATTCTAAAAAAAAATATGAAAATTGGCTCAAGACCCCCCAAACCCCCCTATTAAAAAAAATATTTAATATACTACTAGAATAGCATATATTGGTATATAAATAGAGCATACAAGATAAACCCAGGAAAATTTAAAAAATTAGGCTTTTGTCCTCTTTAAGGCCCCCCAAGGGGGTCCTATTTGTTAGATATTATTTAAAATTTAATTTTTGAGTTACAGGTAAAAAGTTTAAGCAGAAAAAATTAAACTGTAGCAAATATTGGTGAATTAGGAAAATTATAAATCAGCGTGTATCTATTTTATAATACTCAAAACAAAAAAGTACGATAAAAAACATTTTGTCGTTGAAATTTTTTAATTTTTACTTTTCCTATTTAAGGAAAGGGCCAGGAATCAAATTTTATTTTCAAAGTTCTTGGGCAATTTTTAATTTTATTTGACCTTTTTTGCGAACCGTGCATATTAACACAACACAGCGTGCTGGTATATTTGGAACCCAAGCAACATGTGTTTATTAATAGTATTATTAATTTAATACTAGCTTGTAATAATTACTGTAACATTCGGTAAAATATATCACAGTTATAGTATGGTATACTTTAAGTTGTTGTTACGTTGTGTTATTGATCTAGTTTAAACTAGTATTAAGTATTGAGTAAAATAACAATCAGTAAATAATACCAAAATTTCAATTAGTAATAGTACAGAGAAAAATAAAAAATATGATCGCTTATTTTTCCCAGTTTTTTTGAAGTCTATATTGCGCATGCTTGGTGATAATAAATATAATTAATTATTAATCAACTTGCTACCATTCTCCAGACTAGGAGAAGTATGAGTAGTTGTCTACATCTAGCAATAGATGGCGCACAAGTCTACATCAATCTAATGACTATATTCTTTTTGCGAATTAAGTCTAAAAACGATTTCTTAATCAGCGTACAGAATTGACTCTTAGTGCTGAAACGGGCCAGCAGCCGGAAACACCCAGTCTACCAATATCACTCTGTACGATGATTAGAAAATAGATTGATGGAATAATAAATTAATATTTTTATAATTTTTTTTTAAATCAAAAATTTCTGTCCATATTAATTTATATTAAGATATTATATTCCTCGTAGCTTTATAGTATATACCAGGAATCGAATTCTGAACGGACTGTTTCAGATATATCACTTAGTCACTAGCTTAAAGCTTTATTAAGTTATCGTTAAATAATACTAAAACCAAAACGATTTTTACCATTATGTCGCTTTTCATAGTTGATTTATTTCGAAAGCGAAAATAAAAACGAAACATTATCACTTTTATCTACAGATGTTTCTCACTTATAAAACGTGGCGTATCTGTAGTTGACCTAGACCTGTCAAAAGCAGTTACCTTCCTAATGTTTGCCTTAATTTCACATTTTAGCTTTCTTAGAGACAATAACTAATGGTTTTCTGATTAACCCCTAACTATGACCATGTTTCTATCTTTAGAAGCTTTTATTTAGTTACTTGTTTATTTGTCAGTTTACATCAAATCTTGTGATTCATTTTTCACCCACTTCATTTTTCATGTATATACATAACTATGGTCTGTTCCATCAAGCAAGAGCGTAAATTAAAAATCGCACAGTGAATATTTTCAAAACAGATTCGAATATTGGATGTGCGAATATACTGCGTAGTTTATTTTATAAAACATAACTGTATTCTATACACAAACATATACTATTCAAATCTGTTGTAAAAATATTTACTGTGCGATTTTTAATTTACTCTCTTGCTTGATGAAACAGACAATAAAACGATAGAATTTAGTACAGTTTTATTATTTAATGACAATAGGTACAATATTATTAAACAATAAGTTCAAAATTCCTCTCCAGGATGTAGGGATGTCCCATTTATAATATTGTTTTATAGTCGATTCAGGCATAATTATCACTAACTTCAGTAAACTGAATTAAGAAATTAAGAAATTAACAAAATTAAGAAACATAACCTAAAATTCTATAATAAAATTTCCGTGGTATGCAACAATAAGGTAACTGCCAAATAGATAATAAGCATGTGTAAATATGACTGAATATGTAACAGAAAACAATTATCTATTGCGTAGGACGATTATTACTATATTTGCAGTTGTTGGGTCTAAAAATCGTGTTTTAAAACCTACTTATCTCCAAAAGTACCTTTTATTTTCTTATGTAACTACTGTATTTTTCCTTAACCCTGAAAATGTACGAAGTTTTAAAATACAGATGTGTCGCCATCTTCATTTTTATTTTGATACTTGGATAACGATTGTTTATAAAATGTTGCACTAAAGTTTGTGTATTTCAGAAATTATTTTTCTATGGTGTAATTTAAGATTCTATTATTATTTTATGCTATATTTTTTCTTTTATCTTAATTGTTGCATACCACGGAAAATGTATTATAGAATTTGAGGTTATGTTTCTTAATTTTCTTAATTTCTTAATTTCTTAATTCAGTTTAGTGTAGTTAGTGATAATTATGCCTGAATCGACCTTTAATATTTGCATAAACTTTCGTAGAGGTTTTTAGGGTCGCTCAAATCGTATATTCCTAACGAGCCACTACTTTTTAAATTTTTAGAATATTTTTATAACAATTGGGTTTTTGTGGTCGCAGGAACTAAATCTGAATCTGAACAATAAAAATTGAAATAATTTTTGTCAGTAACGTCGTTACTTGAGATAGGGGACGATATGTGGTATAAAAAATTAAATTTTAATGTAATGCTAAATTTTAGGTATTTTAGTCAAATCGTTTAAAATATATTAGTAAAAAAGTTTAACTTACTGCCCTCTCACAATGTGGGTTAAGATATTATTGCATAACACAATCCAATTAAGCCTTCATAAAAAATAAATGTTGAATTAAAATGTTTTAGTTCAAGAAACAATTTGAAATTAGTAAAGCACCAACTTTAATTACACTCAAAGATATTTCAATTTGATAATTAAATGGCAAGTTGGCGTGTGATAAAACACATGCTATGCCATTACGCACTTCATATTTAATCCTGTAATCTAAACAAGCCGTAAATATATACAGGGTGACTATTTCACAAATAATATATAGGCCAATCAAAACCTTGCATTTTTAGTTTCTTGACCAATCAGATCAAAATGAACCTGATCATTTTTGCACAAGTGCAATTATCACTTGGTTACTATGGAAACAACAAAATGTATTTTTAATTTGTGAAGTTGATTTGTTTTTATTGATAAGCAATATAAATGCTTATTTTATTACCAAAACATCCTAGGTAGAAACCCTAATTAATTTCAGATAATATATTATATTTTATGCACTTTCCATCTTAAAAGCTTTAAATCACTGATATTCATAAATTTTAATTTATTTAATTGGATCTTGGTAATAAAAACAGCCCACTAGAAACTAATTTAAATACTTATTTATTAAAAAAATATTTGCAGTAAAGAAGTAAATAATTTACTTCTTTTAAATTACGGAAATCAAAACATCAAATGACTGCGCTCGTACCAGTACAGTGTTGCCAAACTTTATTAGAAACAGCAATGATCTTTATTTAAATGCTAAAAATAAAATAAAAATTAAAAAAAAGTTTATTGATTAATTTTATGATTAAAAAAACGCAAATTATACTTTTAGACTAATTTTATATCTTAGAAAATCGCAATTTTAAGGAAAAAAAAATCAGCACCTAGAAAAAAAATAAAAATTAAAAATTTTATGCTCAAAAAGAGAATTTAATAAGCTTTAAAATGATTTATCGCAAATCCTTTGAAAAAGTAATTTTTACTAAAAAAAGTTTTTTAAATGTTTTCAATTTTAATAGGCATCGTGTCCTTCAAGATTGATTTTTTCTGAAAATTTGAAGTCGATCGGATTTTTCTTCTTTACCTACAAAAAAAGTGACCCAAAGACAGATGGATAGACGGGTCTAGACTTACGAACAAACAACGAACATTTTTAAAAATTGATTGGATTTTTTTTTATCTGTCATTTACATTGTCCAAGTTTTGTAACCCTACACAGCGGTGCTTCAGACGAAAGTTTTTATAATTATAAATTAAATTTATATGAAATGAATCGAACTTTAGATTTTTAAATGGAGCACCCTGTATATTTTTACATATTTTGATTCAGAAATCAATTCTAAAAAAAATCATGTGTCACTTGTCAATTTTTGACAGGTCATGTCATTTTTTATTTAAATCTAGAGTGACTTAAATTAGCTTATTTGCTTAGTTGTTGGTCTAGTATCTTCAGAAAAATACTATTTTGATTTTTTTTTCAAAAACTCTACATATGGTGGGCTCATAAATGTTCGAAAATCATACTTTGGTCCATAAGTCATTTTTTTCAAAGGGAAAGAAGATGGCTCATTAGGTTAAAATGAAAGAGAATTTTCTTGCCAATATTTTGATACCACACATGAAAAGTTTATTTGGAAGAACTTGGCATTAAAACACAAAATATTTAAACTAAATTAAATTGTTTGATATTTACAAATTTAAAAAATCTATATAAAACATTTTACTATTCCTTAAAACGACTTTTCTTTGATTAACGCAGTCGTCCCTCCGAAGTGACTGATCGATTTCGTGCTTTTTAGCACTCTTCAGAGCCACATATCGGTAGTAGGGACAACTACGAAAATCAAATCCTTTCCATATATCTCTATATAGAGTTTAAAAATCGTTGTAAGGAAAAGCAAAAACAGCTAGCGACGTCTACTGCTAAAAGCAGAGACTGGACAAACCTATCGACAGTCCAAAAAAGGAAGCAGTTATTGGTTTCAAGAACCTAATGCACGCTGTCGATAGGGGGCAGATTAATCAATGCCACGGTGGACATTGCCGCCAATTGAATCCTAAACGCTAGGAGGGCACCTTTTACAGTGGTATCTGAATTAATAAACTAAATTAAATTGTTTGATATTTACAAATTTAAAAAATCTATATAAAACATTTTACTATTCCTTAAAACGACTTTTGTTTGATTAACGCAGTCGTCCCTCCGAAGTGACTGATCGATTTCGTGCTTTTTAGCACTCTTCAGAGCCAAATAATTTAATTTAGTTTATTAATTCAGATACCACTGTAAAAGGTGACCTCCTAGCGTTTAGGATTCAATTGGCGGCAATGTCCACCGTGGCATTGATTAATCTGCCCCCTATCGACAGCGTGCAATAGGTTCTTGAAACCAATAACTGCTTCCTTTTTTGGACTATCGATAGGTTTATCCAGTCTCTGCTTTTAGCAGTAGATGTCGCTAGCTGTTTTTGCTTTTCCTTACAACGATTTTTAAACTCTGTATAGAGATATATGGAAAGGATTTGATTTTCGTAGTTGTCCCTACTACCGATATGTGGCTCTGAAGAGTGCTAAAAAGCACGAAATCGATCAGTCACTTCGGAGGGACGACTTCGTTAATCAAACAAAAGTCGTTTTAAGGAATAGTAAAATGTTTTATACAAAATATTTAATTTAAAGATTTAACTAAAAAATTACATGACGTGTCAAAATTTGACAAATGATTCATGCTTGTTCTCAGAATTGATATCTGAATCAAAATATGTAAAAATATACAAGGTATTCCATTTAAAAATCGAAGGTTCGATTCATTTCCGGATAAACCGGAAATGCCAAAAAAATCTAACTACGTAAAAAAATCTTAAATTATACATAATACAGCTTTTGCAAATTTCAAGATCCTACCTAAAAAAGTAAAAAAGTTAAGTGGGGTGAACCACCTTCCTGAAACACCCGGTATAGGAAATATTATTAAATTTAAAGCATTCTTAGGTTATTTTCATTTTATGTACAGAAAATCGACAATTGTTTTTGGAAATAAAACTAATTAAAAGGTTCTTACGTATTTATAAATATTTTAAAACAGAAAAGAAAAATATCCATAGATTTATGTTGTATAATAGTTTTACAGTATTTTTTTTTATTTTTAGTCCCTCGGTTAGAATTTTTTGATTAAAAGCCTGGATATAAAATAATTTGCTTTAAAAAATACCAGTGTTTCAATTTTCCTCGTGTTTTGATCGCTTTATAAATTTAATTAAAAAGGCTTTTTTAATTACAATTTTTTAACCTTATTTCATATTTGTAGTCTAATAACAAAACATTTTTTTAAAAACGAAAATATTTTGTTTTTAATAGGTATATTATTTTCAATTATTTTGTTGTATTAAATATTTTAATGTCTTCTAAAATATATAAATATTAGTAAAACAACGCATATACTAAAAAAGAAATAAAAAAATTAGGTGAACTGTCGCAAAAAAATAATGGTTTTTACGAAAAAAAAAAAAAAAGTTTTGAGACTTTATTTATTTTGTTATTGTACAGTTGATTTCAACAAAACTGGAAAAGTGGGGTTAAGTAAAATTTCATGTTTTCCATAAAATTTAGTTGTGTGAATGTGGATTATTTAAATGGGGTTATGCCTGTTTGAAAAATAAGGTTAGTTTAACCATGTCAAAAATCATATGTTATTCTATGCATTTGTATTTAGTAAATACTATTTGGATTTTGAAGCGTATCTCTATTATTAATTACTGTATTTCTGCTCTAAAATATCCCTATTCTAAAATGTCTATTATTAAATCCCCTTATCAATATATTTTGTATCTAATAAACTTGTTTTAAATACCTTTATTTTTAAAAAACACTACTAGTATATTGGTCTCCTACAAGTAGGTATTCCTCATAGTTCCTTAATTTAAAAATTATAATTATGGGTTTTACACCAGTATTGTTCGAGTATTCTTGTTTCTCTGCTTTATCTCTCCCAATTTTAAAAAAATACACCAACATTTGACTTTGACATTAATGTGGCAATAACAATATTGACACTAAATTTATTAACAAGTTAACAAATATTTGTCAAATGAAAGATAGTTCACAATGTAATTTTTTTTTATAACCCCACTTTTCCAGTTTTGTTGAAGTGAACTGTACTATTTACAGCGCAAGCGCTAGAATAGTACTGTATGGTAGTTTCGAATTTCCCAAAATTGCCAAAAAATGTCCTACATAAGAAATTTTTGTATACAAATATGTTTCATGAAAAAACAAGCCCGTAAGATATGCAATGCTACTCGTTCCATTATATACTGTTCACAGTAAATGGTATATTGCATTTTCCCTACATCAACAATTTTCAACATTTTCAACATTTTTTTTTTCAATCAAAAAATTTGAATAAAATTTGGTGGTAATTCTCCAAAAACAAAAAAGATATGGGGGGTTAAACTTCTAAAAAATCGAAAAAAGCTGAAAGAAACGTAACTTTTTCAGGGAAAATTACTTTTAAACTAACTGAATTAAATATTTTAACTTTTGAGCATGTGATACATGAACAAGTAAAAAAATAAATAAAAGGCAGAGTAAGGTCCTTTTCCCAATTATATTAATTAAAACCTGACCGCGGTTTCGAGCCTTTATATACCTAGGCTCATTGTCGAAGGTCGCATTAAAAAATACAAAATTGAGCTATTTTGTCAAATAAATAAAACTTAAATTTAAGAACACATAACATATAAAAGTGACAGCTGACAGCTAATACAATTAATATAATTGGGAAAAGGACCTTACTCTGCCTTTTATTTATTATATAATCCCAACTATGGATCCATTCGTTCGTTAAGTAAAAAAATGTTATTGTACATTAATCTCATGACTTTATTTATTTCTTGATTAAAGTCGAAAATGTGAGATAGGTAGGTTTGTTAGAAACGTCAAAAAATCGCTTTTCGGAATGTATAGAAACGGATAAATGTACATTACCCTAGTAAATTTTTTTGTCAAGTCTTGAGCAAGTCTGGCTCAAGATTCTTGATCAAGTAACTGCATCCAGCTCTCTCACTATACCAACAAAACACGAGTGGGAGAACAAGGAAGTTAATTTTGCCCAAAACGCAACAGTGTGCTATACAGACGGCTCCCGGATGGAAAGCACGCAAAGCTCGGGCGCAGGCTTCTTTGTACAAGACACGGGGGTTCAATAGAGCTATTCGCTCGGCAGGTACCCCACGCTATTCCAAGCTGAAGTCTTTGCGATACAGGAAGCGGCAAGATGCGAAGAGGTTCTAGGGAGTAACGGATCAGATGTATACATCTGCTCCGACAGCCAAGCAGCCCTCAAGGCTCTCAGTGCACCCGGCACAAGATCCAGTCTTGTGCAGGAATGCATAGAAGCCCTGGAGGAGCTAGCGAGGAACAAAAGAGTCCACCTTGTATGGGTCCCTGGACACAGCGGGATACCAGGCAACGAGAAGGCAAACGAACTTGCCAGGCTCGGAGCCGAAACTCCGTGCATGGGACCCGAACCCATGCTTGGTATTACAAGGAAACAAGTCACATCAGCCCTCAACACGTGGGCTGGAGAAAAACTAAGGGAAAGCTGGTCAACGGTCACGAACTGCAGACAGGCAAAGGACTTCCTTTCCGGTCCAAGCAAGTCAAAAACCGCATGGCTACTAGGAAGAAGCCGAGCCACGATCAGCCAACTCACAGGGATCCTCACGGGTCACTGTGTACTAGGAAGGCACCTGTTCAAGATGAAGGTTGGTAACGACCCCGTCTGTTCGGGTTGCGGGATAGACGAAGAATCGTCCTTCCATTTCCTAGGACAATGCGATCGGTTCGGCAGAATACGACAGGAGATCTTCGGAGTGGCAACTCTCCGAAGAGAGGAGTTGCGTACCCTTGCCTGGACAGATATCGCGACCTTTATAAGGAGGTCCGGCAGGTTTAGGCAGGGAGTAGGGTAGATGTGTGGCTGGGACAGCTCGAGGCTGGCAAAAAGGGCCATAATGGCCTAGCTGCCTGGCTTGTAGCCTCCCCACCCTTACTACTACTACTACCACTAACTGCATCCAGATTTTAACAATTCTGGCGCAAGATACTGTCGACAGATTCTTGCTCAAGAATTGTCAAAGAATTGCTACAGATACTTCGTCAAGATTCTTGAAAAAGTCTTGAGCAAGAATGTAGCAAGAAAAATTGACAAGATATCGAAAAGCGTTCTCTGTCATAATCAAATCGTGTTTGTTAGAGTAGGTCAACATTCTTGACCAAGAATCTTGCCAAATTGCTTGTCAAATTGCTTGCTACGGACTTGACGAATAGACTTGACAGAGTTTTGCTAAACGCTCTGCTTCCAGAATCTTGCTAAAGTCTTGCCCAAGTCTGGATACATAATCTTGATTAATTCTCTTGCTCAAGAATTGTCCAACTTTTTACAAAGAACTTTGTCAAGTACTCTGGTCAAGAAACTTATCCAAGTTCAATGTTGCTAGGGCAAACTCTGAATAACTTTTGTTAAAAGGAAGTTATGTTATAACATAACTTTCTGCTCTATCGAGGTCGCTCGAAAGTAAAAAAGCTAGGTACAGAACTCTCAGTAAGCGAGTTGACCATTTTTGTTAAAAAAGCAAAATTCGTTATTCAGTAGTTAATTCGATTTAAAATTTATCGCATTCGGGCACACTGTTTAATTAGTAAAGAGCAGTAATATCTTGTATATAATCCAAACTGTGCAGGGTTTTGTGGCTTTAACACCGCAGTTGCAATCAGTGTTAAACCGTGGTACAATAGCTACATACTAAGCTGTCTTTCAACTGCACTGCCTATAGTTTATTTTATAAACCAAGTAAAAAATAAAACAGCACTACAAATTGGATAGGGGTCTTTACAGCGCAGTCTATTACCGCGACACCGTTACCGCGCATAGACTTTACCGCGAATGTACCAGCACGGTCTCTATGTTAGTATAACAACATTTTGTATAAAATACACACATTGCAGTAGTTAATATCACAAGTAAAGCATTAAATACCAATGGTTTCGATATAAATAAAAAATATGTATCAACGAATAACATTCGGTATTAAAAATACAACGATATTTTGTGTGTGAACTGCGTGAACTCAAATTTGTATAAATTTTCGTGACACTCATAAATTAAATTGAAATTTTTCGAATTATTCATCAAAAACTATTAAAATTAGTAAGCATTGAAGTGTGACGATGAATATCTTTTAAACGCTTAATTTAAACGACAAATCATAAGAGACCATTTTTGTAGAGCAGTTAATTTCCTACAAAACTATGAGTTGCGCAATTCATAACAATTTTTTGTAAGCGAGTTATAAAATTCATAAGCAAAACAGAAATGTCTCTTAAAATAATCAAACTTTAACCTTTGATATCTTTTAAACGGTGAGGTTTACGAAAAAATTGTAAGAGACCTTTTTTGTAGAGCGTTTGATTTCCTACAAGAATATGAGATATACTTTTTAACGAACAGTTGTCAGAGAGATATGAATTTTTGTTTCTAATACTGAGGAAAAAAATGGAAAATTGTAAAGCGGAGAACCTTTGTACCAAAATTAAAAACTCATATTTGGTGAGAATTTTCTAGAGGTATCTAGCAACCGATTTTTCAGAGTATAAAGTAAAAAAAAATAGTCGGTTTTTTTGACCCACCCTAACATATATTTTTATCTGTGTGTTGTTCTGTGTTTTTTTTTGTCGTTATTTAAAAATATTTAAAGTTGTTACACATTGTATCTACATCACTTTATGTTAAAAGGTGATGCAATAACTTTACAGTGTATTTTATTTTAATGTACTTCACCACTGTATTTTATTTTTAACAGTGTATGTTTGAATTAATCTGTAGCAGGAGAGTACTGTGTCAGTCAAAACTGATTTTACCGTAGTGGGTGGCGTTTTTTAATTGTTTGTTTATATTTTTCTTTCTGTTCTTATCTGGTCTATATTTGACTATATATTACCATTAAAAAAGTCTATGACTAAAATGCCTTTTACACTTTAAGTAAGTACATCTATTAATTTTATTTGGGAAAGTTTCGTGTATATATGTATTTATATACACGGTGTATTTGAAATAGGGTCGGAAATTTTAACAGATGTTTTACATCATAAAAAATGACAAAAAGTTCCTATAAACATATGTCTAAAAATGCGTCATAAGGGAGCTACGCCCCTTTGAAAGTGGCTAAAAAATCGGTTTTTATTTAATAACTCAGGAACCCTTTGAGTTATATTAACGAGGTTTTGCACGTGAATTAATCCTAATAAGGCCCATCTTTTTATGTAATTTTCACGTACTTATTTAAACCAGGGGTGTGCGAAACGGGGGGGGCTTGTCAGTTTTTTGTCCCAAACTTTTTTCTGTGTAACTTTTTTGCAATTTTATTTTCGAAATATGATTCCACAGGTCAAAATACATAAAAAAAGGTACTCTTGTTGTAATACTGTAGAATTAATCGTTTTCGAGAAAAATTCATTTGAAGGTAAAATTCCACGGTTCGAGGACGAAAAATTAAATACTAAAATGTTGAAAACCAAAATTTTAATGATGCAGGGCGAATGTACATTAAAAACTAAGAAAAAAAACTCATATACAGGTACTTCCAAAAATGAATACTAATGGAGCTATGGTCTCCTAAATATGCACCATTTTTAAAGGGCTATGGTAGCTTTAAAAGCGTTTTTTCGACCTATATGTATGGAAACTTTTTTTCTTAGCTTTTGATGTAGAATAACATTGCATCATTAAAATTTTGGTTTTCGACATTTTAGTATTTAATTTTTCGTCCTCGAACCGTGAAAATTCACCTTCAAATGAACTTTTCTCGAAAACGGTTAATCCTACAATATTACAACAAGGGTACCTTTTTTTTATGTATTTTGACCTGAGGAATCATATTTCAAAAATAAAATTGCAAAAAAATACACAGAAAAAAGTTTGGGACAAAAAACTGATAAGGACCCCCCTTTTTGCACACCCCTAGTTTAAATAAGTACGTGAAAATTACATACAAAGATGGGCCTTATTAGGATTAATTCACGTGCAAAACCTCGTTAATATATCTCAAAGGGTTCCTGAGTTATTAAATAAAAACCGATTTTTTTAGCCAATTTCAAAGGGGTGTAGCTCCCTTATGACGCATTTTTAGACATATGTTTATAGGAACTTTTTGTCAAATTTTATCATATAGAATCACCTGTTAAAATTTCCGACCCTATTTCAAATACACCCTGTATGTTACCATTAAAAAAGTCTATGACTAAAATGCCTTTTACACTTTAAGTAAGTACATCTATTAATTTTATTTCTGAAAGTTTCGTGTATATATGTATTTATACAGGGTGATCCATAACTGGCATGCCAAAATTTAAGAGGTGATTCTAGATCCAAAAATATAAAAATAGTTCCTATAAAGGTTGGTCCGGAAATGAGCCCTAAGGGATCTAGGGCCCTTTAAAATTGTAATAAAAATAAGGTTTTTAATTAATAACTCGGGTACCGTTTAAGCTAGAGCGGCGAGCTTTTGCATGTATACTAGTATTAATAAGGGCAATAAGTTTATGTTAATTTATTTTTTTAATTTATCCAGAGGCGTGCCCAGACGGACAAAATATATGAGGCTTAAAACATTTTTGCCCCAAACTTTTCTATGTGTATGTTTTTTGGATTTGTTGTAAAAAATATAGATTTCTAGAGTAAAAATACATATAAAATATCATATAGTGTAACACTGTAGGAGGAACCGTTATCAAAAAAAAATGCAATTAAGATGAAGTAACATTTTGTGCCACCAAAAACGTTACTTTTTAAAAGGCTATTACTCCTTTAATATTAAATTTAGGTGTTTTGGTGTATAATACTTTTTTGCTCAGTTTTAAATGAAGAATCACCCTGCAGCATTAAAATTTTATTGGTGCTTTTTTTTGTTCCCCATTCAATACGTCATCTTCGAAGGGCCGTAGCTCCCTTAGGGCTCATTTCCGGACCAACCTTTATAGAAACTTTTTTTCATATTTTTGGATGTAGAATCACCTCTTAAATTTCGGTACGCGAGTTCTGGAACAGGCTGTATATGTGAGATGTGTACAATTTACATTTATTTTTAAGTATACTTATTACGTAATTTTCCTATTTTAGTCAACCCTGAGGATGTTTACAAAGAATAAACGAAACTGTCGGTTTAGTTAACAAAGTTTTTGGCGTTGTTTTCTTTTTGGCCTATATCCCACAACTCAACCAATTTAGAAAGATTTTAGTTTCTGTACTTTCTGTAATGTAATGTAATGGCTACACGGAAAGAAATTAGTGGGCTCTGCGCTATACATTATAAGATATTTGGTAACAGTGGCAAATTATAGTGATTTAAGCTATAGATTATAAGGGACACAATAACTAATAATGTTAAAAATAAATTGGAAATGATTATATATATTATAGACACGATTATATTTATTACAGGCATTATTATAAATTTACAGAAATTTTATTATATTATAAAAATTATTAGCACGGACAATAATTAAATCTATTTAAGCTATAAATGCCATACTATTTGTTATATTTTATTATTCACTAAACAATTAAAGTATTTCATATAAATTTTTACACTGACTGCCATAATTGTAAGAGAAAGCCTTGTATTTATATAATAAGCGATTATAATTTGCTTGGTATGTGTGTTATAGCGCTCCTAGCTATAATTTTTTTTTCCGTGTATAAGCCCCTAGGGTTAAAATTTAAATAGTTACGCGTATTTGCTTCAATAATGTTTGCAATCTGTTGTGCCTCGGCTTTCATTAACTATCAGATCCAATACAAGCCAATACCATTTGTTCTGGCCAACTAAATAGGCATATTACACGGAAAGAAATTAGTGGGCTCTGCGCTATACATTATAAGATATTTGGTAACAGTGGCAAATTATAGTGATTTAAGCTATAGATTATGAGGGACACAATAACTAATTATGTTAAAAATAAATTGGAAACGATTATATATATTACAGACACGATTATATTTATTACAGGCACTATTATAAATTTACAGAAATTTTATTATATTATAAAAATTATTAGCACGGACAATAATTAAATCTATTTAAGCTATAAATGCCATACTATTTGTTATATTTTATTATTAACTAAACAATTAAAGTATTTCATATAAATTTTTACACTGACTGCCATAATTGTAAGAGAAAGCCTTGTATTTATATAATAAGCGATTATAATTTGCTTGGTATGTGTGTTATAGCGCTCCTAGCTATAATTTTTTTTTCCGTGTACTTTAAAAGCAACTAGCTTATAGTTGCTTATAAACTTAATTCACAGGGTGGGTGAAAAATAACTCTTTTTCACGTTCAAGACTAAAACGTGGATTTGACACCCTATTTTTTTCTAGCTGCAACTATTTTTAGTTATTTGCGATCAAGAAATGCAATGGCCATTTTTAACTTGAAATTAAAAAAAAATATTAAAAAGTTAACTAAGATATACAGTAGTTACTATTTATCACGTCAAGGGCCGTAGCTAAAAAGATTTCGTGGGGATTAGGGAGAAGGTCAAAAATATCAACTTTTTTTAGCCTAAAAATGCAATTTTTTTCTCCGACAAAAAAGTTAATGACTAAAAAAATGAATTATCAACTTTTTTATAAATCTATGAAATATGCAACTTTTTTCTTTTTCTTCGATTCAAAAAAGTTAATGACTAAAAAAAAGGTCCCACCCTTTTGTGAAATATGCAACTCTTGCACTCCTGCATGATGAATCCATAAAAAAATATGCAACTTTTTTCTCGTGAAATATGCAACCCCATCCCCCCATAGCTAGGGTCCTGATCACGTCATCGGAATACATAAATACGACATAACGATAACTCAGAAACAAATGACGATAGAAAACAAAACACTACAACAAGTAGTAGTAGTAGTAGTAAATTTTTGGGTTGGCCAAAGCCAACTAGGCCATTTATGGCCCTTTTTGTCACCCCAGGCACTCCCAGCCATTTACTTATTTGAGTCCTCCTTGAACCTGCCCGTCCTTTCAATAAAGGTCAGGATATTGGCCCAGGGGAGATCTCTTAGTTCCTCTTGGTTGAGTCTTTGATTTTTAAAGACTTGCAACCTGATTCTGTCGTATCTGACACACTCGGCTAAGTAATAAGAGGATGTTTCATCCTCTCCGCACTCTGGGCATAGCGGACTCTCTAGAATCCGCATTGTTGCCAGGTGCTTCCTTAGCTTGCAGTGGCCCGTGAGGACCCCTAAAAGTTGTCTGAGTGCAGTTCTTCCTTTTTCCAATAACCAGTCGGTTTTTGATTTGCTTGGGCCAGCCAGGTAGTCCTTAGCTTCCTGGCTGGCCCAACAACAAAGTTATTCAAAAAAATAATCTGGTGTAACTGATATAATAAAAATTGTTCTAACCGCCAAAAGTCCTTTTTAAGGGGTATCTAATTAGTAGAGCTACAAAAAGTTGTGTACCTTTTGGACTTTTTGTATTACACCCATAGATGGAGAACTGAATTTTATGAATTTTTGAAGTGACTTAAGTATTTGAAGTCAAAGATGGCTAACAAGCCATTGTCTATTTTGTGTTTTTTGATCGTGAGTAACTAAAAAATAGCTTATGGAATAAAACAGAGTATATCACAAAAAAATTGACCCTAGATACGGGGTTTAAAATAACGGCTCCACAAAATATTTAATCTAACGCACCGTGCAGTGTGTTTCAGTAGTTTTAGACATACAGTAAAAAATGTGTTCCCTATTTTTCATTACCGAAATATCAAAGTTGTTTGGCAAAAACTAGTAGAAATTAGGGTTAGACAGCAACGAAAACCGCTAAAACACCTTTATTTATATAGTGTAACACAGCGCATATTGAAGTCCCAAAACTAATAGAAACCGGGTCGGTTTTTGTTGTCACTGTTAGTTTAATTTTCTAATTTTCAGTTGCAGCTGTGGATTATTACTTGATAAACTTAACATAGCCTAAACATTTTTACGTTACATTGTGTATTTGAATTAAGAAATTCTTGATCCTTACTCATATTGGAGTTGATTTAAAGAAACCATAGACCTGTTCCTGTAATAGCTTTTACATAGGCCGTAGTTATCGTAAAATCTGTATAAGGACCAACGAACACTTCCGTTTACTACGTGTAAATAATGTTGATCTAGCAGGTCTGAACTATAAGTCCAACTTTGCCAACCATGTGTTGTGCAACAACCATGACTATGAAAATGAAGTAAGCGTTTTGCATATTTCTAGGAACGATAGAGTTACAGATCTGCTAGAACAATTTGCCATTTTGTACAACAAAAGGTTCGATAGGGATAGGTTAGTTAATGAACAAATAGATTTTTTGAACATTTATGTTTACAATAATGTTTTAAACGTTAGACCGGAGATTGTTGCCTGTCCCCTTACAGAGCATTAATCTTTGGAGTAAATATTTTTGTTTAAAAACTTTTCCAAAAATTTTGTTCCCTTTTTGGTTTGTTTTTGAGTTTTGCCACCTCTCCAATTTTTATGATAGATGTCCCAGATTTTTATTCAATTTTAAATTTTAGATTTCATTAATATATTTTATTTTAACTTATTGTAGTTTCCTTTTTGTTTAAATTTTTAAGACTTTATAAAAATAATATAGTTAAGGACAGTATGACATTTCTAATAATGTGTACTCAAGTTAATTTGTTTATAAATTTAAAAAGTAAGTTTTTCTAAAAGGAATTGTATCATTTTCAACCTAATTTTTCATTATTTGTAGCTTGAAAATGACTTTATGTTAAAAAAGTCGAAACAATTGTAATGTTTGTTTAATAGACAACAAATATTTATTTTGGAGAGATAACATTTTTTCTATGTTTTATTATGTATTTGGATCAATCAGAGCTATTATAAATGTGTCTCAGATGAGAAACAGGACTTTAACCTAATTTGTTTTTTTTAAATTTTTTATTTAAAATAAATATTAATAATTGGGGGAACTATGCGTGTGACGCAGCAGTCGCAGCGTGATCTTTGTAAGGGACGGGTGTGACCGCTTTGGCGCATTTACTCCAGCATCAGCATCGCAATCATTGATATGCACAGGACTTGATTAATTTTATTTTTTATTTTATGTAATGTCGTGAAAGTGTTCGTTTAATTGTAAAGTTTTAAGTGAGTCGTGATTATTAATATGTGATGTTAAATTTAAATTCAATGTTTTTGTTGTACACGTGGATATTTTTTTATGAATTTCAAAGAGATAATTTTTTTATAAGTTGGCGTCTGCGCAAACATCACTACAGAGTGAGACGGTTTTGCGTACGCCGAAAATTATACTAGATGGAGCTGGCCAACTACCCAAAGGGACAAGCCATACTGGAATTGAATTGGATGCTTCTGACTCATTACTAGGCCTTTAAAGTTTAAAAAAAGACAATCGGCGCGGGTGAGAATCGAACTCACGCTATCCAACCGGTTAACTAATTACCACACCGATTACCTTTTGCGACAGGTAAAACAAAACACCCCTCTAAAACTGGTTCGAAAGTCAGTATAAGTCGGTGGTTTCCTGTACTACTAGCCCAAATACGTCCTGGACTTAGGGAAGTAGAGTAGTACGAGGTTAAACAAGCATGTAATGTTATATAATTAATTAGATTTTATTTCCAGACCATCGACCGACAGACAGACTGACAGAAAGACCGAGAGACAGTCTGATAGTCTTATATATTACATTGTTCTTATATATTCATGAAGAATGGTTAAATATTTGATTAATTGAACTTATCGTATATTTTAGTATGTTTTAAGTAAGGGCTTATCTCCAAAAAAAAATCAGAATTGAATTTAGTACAAAAACTACCTAAGTACGCGTGGGTACCTAGGTACGTAGGTACGCTTATGTACGTATACGTCAGAATTTATATTAAAAATGAACTTAGACAGACAATTTTTTTTTACGGAAATCATTTTTTTTTCTATATAAAACGTTAAAAAGCAATATTTTTTTAACTAACGCAAGGAAAGTGATATTGGAAAAACAAACAGTTGTTTTAGTTTAAAATTGGTTACACTTTAAAAGATAAATATATTTTAATAAGTGGATTAATTTTTATTTTATATCTAACAACCTAGGAACAACACCGAATATTGGACTTTGTTTGCTTATCTTCAGTCATCGGCGAATTTCCAGTGCTCGCATAGGCGCCGCGTCGATTCTATCGTTGACGCGAGGTTTTAAATATTTACATTTTTATTTTCTTCGAAAAAGACCGATATATTTACATATTTATAGTTAATATGTATATTGAATATTGTTTTGTGTTAAAAAGTAGTCGTCAAATGTTTCGATTTAGTGACCTTTATAAAAATTTCCCTCATAATTCGGCAAAATTATTCCGTAAGCTTATGTTTCTGTGTTTATTTTCAACGTTGATTGGTCATAATTGAATTTATTCCGATTAATGCTTATCTTAAAAAAAGAAAAAGACATCTTCATGTGCACACTGTATTTGTTTTACTTTTTATTTTATTTGGGTGACGGTATTTAAATTAGTTTGATTTCAAAGGAATATTTAAAATAATAGAAATAGATAAAAGAGCAAAAATAAATGAATTGTATTGTCCTACTTTAAAACAAAACGAGAATAACATAATATAATAGTTATTTATATACCAAGGGACTAAACTTGCTGTTTTAGTCCCGCTGCATTAGTGTTTCCTAAGCGAGCGTAGCGAGCGAGGGAAACAGAAATTCAAGGGACTAAAACAGCCAAGTTTAGTCCTGAGGTATATACACTATTTTTTGCAGGACCAAACATAATTTAGGTAGGTAGATAAAATTAAAATTAAAAACCACGCGTCTAAAATCGGTTGTTTTATTTAATCAAGATGCCTGTAAATTGCGAAAAGTCAGTTTCATGGCTATCGCGATTTCAATTGTTTTTTAATATGGTTGACACAAACGTCAAAAAAATGGATGAAGATGATAAATTTTAAGTTATGTATAAATTGTTAAAACAATGTTATTTTTAAAGGTTTTCTTTGTTAAAATCAAATAAATTGGTTTGAATCGCTAATTTATTACAAAACACCACCAAACCTAATTTTTGAACCAGCAAAGCACATAGTAAGTATAATATTTTAATATTATCATGGTTGCCGTGATTTTTATTTCCTAGCGAGAAAGAGGGCAAGTTTGAAAATGAAAGCGTAAAATTAGGTTTGGTCGTGCAAAAATGTATTTTTGTTACTTAATATACAATTTAAATAATCTTGCGTTTTGTGAAATCATTCTGTTTTCCTTAATGCGAATCCAAAGTCCGATCATTGTTTCTATATGTCTTAAAGTACATTCAAATTAAGCTATTTTCAAATTACTAAACTCCGGATCCGGTTCCTTTGAGTGCTAGAAGCTTCAAAAGCTTTGGTAATAAGCTACCAAAAAATCTATTTTTAACTTGCCGAGTCATATACATTTTATTTAATATATTTACATACATATGGTTACTATTTTGAGTCGAAAGTACTCTCGCTCATTCCATATTATCAGACCGATGAAGATTTTTTTATATTTTAAGCGTATTTTTGTTGAGATAAACTTTTTATAGTTTTCACAACGATTATTTGCGACTGATTTAATATTGTTTGTTTTAATAACTTATTTGTAATGAACAAAGTATGTCATGAAAACAAAATTCATTTGTATTGAGTTATATACAACAACTTTTCCGGACAACAAATCTATTATTTTTGCAGCATAAAGAACTGTAAGATGAGTAATCATATCGACAACAAAAGGAAGCGAGACTAAGGTATTTTGTTTTCACTTGATTGTTTTCTATTTACAAAAGGCTTAAAGCAACAAAAACACTATTAGGAGACAGTGGGGTAAGGGTGAAGGGGATAATTATTAATAGCAATTTTTGCAGAAAACCTAAATTGATTTTACAAATTCACACAGCATGTTCAGTTGTTAGTGCCATCTGATCAAATTAATTGATTTTATTTACTTTAAAGTTATAAAACATTACAAAAAAAAATTAAAAATCATGCACCATGACTTTTCTGGTTCTAATTCTGAACAAAGCGAGAACAAGGTGTTTTGTTTTCAGTCGACTGTTCTCTATTTTTAAAGGGCTAGAAGGAATAAAAAACACTCTTGAGCAAGGATGGGGCAAGTGTAAACTGGGCCAAGGCCCTAAATAATTTGGTAAAAGAATGTTGTAAACCGGACATTCCGTTTAAAAGTTATAAGGTTTACAACAAACAGACGTAGATATGGACAGAAAGACGTATTTTTTGAAGGCTCATTTTTTTCACATTCTAAAAGCGAAAATGCAAAAAAATATTGATTTCAATAACTCGTAAAATCAAAAGATTAAATTTTTTTTATATTAACCCGGCGTCTGACAGGTGGATTAGTTTTACAAGTAACGACAGGTGGGGTATAATAAACCACAACAATAAATGGGACCGTTTTTGCTTTATTTAATAAATTTTATATAAAATGTAGTAAAATATTTGAGTTATACAATATATTAACCTAAAAATAATTTTAAAAATCTTAAATACATATATATATTTATTTTTAATCGGTTAACAAAAATAAATCAAATTTAAAAAACAAAAAATAGGAAACCTTTTTGTTTCCTATTAACTAAAAAAAATAACGTTTAAAATTGCCAAACAAAGATCTACATGAATAACATAAATTATAAACTTTTAAATATTATAGGTAGGGTTCAAAATAAATTACTTTAAGTAATCGTAATATGACTGAAAAATACAGGAGAAACAGGAAGATAATAGTATATTACGCACCGAGTACGCGAACCTAGTTTTCAGTGCAAGAGAGTGCTTATTTTTTTATGAGGCGCAGCCGAGTAAAAAATCTCTCGAAGTCCACCGAAATAGTTTGCGTCGAGGTCCGTATACTATTTTTTCTACGACCTAAACATCCAAAAGACGCAAAAATTGTCTTAAAATATTAATTTGTCAATTTAAGGTTATGTGTTTCACGTTTACTCATTTTCTGACAGCAGATGTAAAATCAACTAATTTTCACTTTTTAACCATTGTCATAGGCAATGGGTGGAAAATAGGCACTAACTACTAGCTAGGTTGTAGGAAAATAAATGTTACTTATTATGACACGTGGGGTGTCAGAAACCCCAGACGACTTCAAAAGGACGTGGCCTCTAATGCTTCAATATTCATACTGCCGTTCATGCTACACTGTGCAAAGTAAAAAGCGATTGAAAGGTACTGAGGCGCTGTCTTCGCTTGGCGCGAAAATAAAGTAGTTACGGAGTAATATTTGGACTCTGGGGTTTGTGACACCCCACGTGTCAGACGCCGGGTTAATGAATTAATTAAATTAAGTTTATAAAATATGTACTTTACAAATTACTTTTATCCAACACCTTCACAGAAACACTTGTTTTGAGCACTATTTTAAAAGTCAAAAGTGAGTTGTTTTCCACTAAAAAATTTTTCACCCACTCTTTTACGTACAGCTTTTGATCTCACCCAAAATTAGTTACATACCCTATTAATTAAGTATTATATTTATTCTATAAATAGAAGCACGTTAAATAAACCATAAAAATTATAGAAAACCCCAAATTATTTTTTAGTTTTTGAATAAAATACTGTTTTTATTAAAAATTCTGTCATCACCGCGTCCATTTTGACGTTTGTAAGAAATGTAAAACTAGCAATTGTTTATTTTTAATAGGCATACTTAGGCCATGGCTACCTATTATTTTAGTATTAAGAAAACTTAATCTTAATATTTTTGACATAATTTTTCGCAAAATTATAGATGTTTATTTAAAAATAAAAGGTGTTGGATAAAATTAAATTCTCAACTCGTGTATTAAGTGATTTTATCCACTTAATACACTAGTTAAGAAAATGACTTTTTAGATTTAATTTTTGTTAAATAAATTAAAGAAAAATGTCGCATTTAAATAAATTATATAGTATAAAACAAGATACAACAAAATATATATCCAACACTATTTTTAACAAACTAGTTTCCTTGAGCGATTTGAAACATACATTGAGAAAATTCTACAAATAAAAAATCCAGAAAAGTATATTCTATAACTAGTATGGAATAGACAATATACAAACGGAATGACTATTCCATACGTGTTGTAGACTATACTTTTTCTTAGACTGCAAATATTAAACACTGTATGGCTATAAACTGCTGACAAGGTTAAAAACAATGTTTTTTGTGACTCGACATTGTAAATGCAACAAAACACATATTTTTAAATAAAGCAATTAATGTTATTTAATAATTTTATCAAATCAGTAGTTATAAAAGATTTTTGTTTAATTTTAGCACATATTTACAAATTATAATGCAAAAATTGAAGGTTATGTCAGATTGTTGTGACAGATATCAGGTTTAAATATTTAACAATAGATTTTTTGAACTAAATTGATAAAAAACTGACCAAATATTAAGAAAAACTAATAAACTTTATGTAATTTTAACGCAAAACTTTAAATTGCATTAAATTATTCAATGTTTCATGGTAAAATACATATATTTTTGATAATTTTGCTACAGTTTTCTTTACTTTCATAAACAAGAGATGGCATTACATGTGCTCATTCTAACACTTGATACGGAATATTCATACCATATCTAGAGCTAGAATGGATTCATTCTGTGTTTGAAAAGTGTGTGTATTTGCTTACATTCTAAAGCAGTCGTAGAAAAAATATAGTATAGCACAGTTGGTAAAGTTTTAAGTTTAACTTGATTGAATTATTTTGGTTAATTAAACTTTTACGAATCTTGTTCCAGTTTTCCAAAATTCAAAATGGCGGATCCGGATTAAGTTTTTTAAAGTTGCTCGGATTTTCTTGAAACTTGGTACTCGGGGGTTTTTGGGGTCGCTGATTATGAATCTGGTTCCAGTTTTCCAAAATTCAAAATGGCGGATCCAATATGGTGGATTAGATTTTTTTAAGTTTCTCGGAAAATTTGATCCACCATATTGGATCCGTTAATTTAAATTTTGGAAAACTGGTACCAGATTTATAATCAGCGACCCCAAAATCCCCGAGTACCAAGTTTCAAGCAAATCCGAGCAACTTTAAAAAATCTAATCCGCCATATTGTATCCGCCATTTTGAATTTTGGATTCGTAATCAGCGACCCCAAAAATCCTCGATTGACATATGAAAGCTGCTATGCGACGAATACAGTTACTGATTTTTAAGTAAGGACGTTAGAATGTTGGTTTTTCTACGAGTGCTTTAGAATGTAAGCAAATACACACACTTTTCAAACACAGAATGAATCCATTCTAGCTCTAGATACAGTATGAATATTCCGTATCAAGTGTTAGAATGAACACATGTAGTGCCATCTCTTGTTTATAAAAGTAAAGAAAACTGTAGCAAAATTAGCAAAAATATAAATATTTTACCATGAAATATTGAATAATTTAATGCAATTTAATATTTTGCGTTAATATTACATAAAGTTTATTAGTTTTTCTTAATATTTGACCAGTTTTTTATCAATTTAGTCCAAAAAAATAAAACTGCTCCATCTATTGTTAAATATTTAAACCTAATATCTGTCACAACAATCTGACATAACCTTCAATTTTTGCATTATAATTTGTAAATATGTGCTAAAATTAAATAAAAATCTTTTTTAAGTACTGATTTGATAAAATTATTAAATAACATTAATTACTTTATTTAAAAATATGTGTTTTGTTGCATTTACAATGTCGAGTCACAATAATCATTGTTTTTAACCTCGTCCGCAGTTTAAAGCCATACAGTGTTTCATATTTGTAGTCGAAGAAAACGTATAGTCTACAACACGTATGGAATAGTCATTCCGCGCTCGCGGGACCGTCATACTCGCCTGCCGGCTCGTATGACAACTTTCCGCTCGTGCGGAATATTGTCTATTCTATACTAGTTATAGAATATACTATTCTTTTTCGTTTTTAAAATACGAAACCCTAAAAAAGAGAATTTAATTTATCTGCGTGTAGTGTAAAACAAAATAAACCCTACTTTTACCAAACTAGTTAGCTTCAACAGTTCGGAACATGGATTCTAATTTTCTTACCTCCATTACATTATCTCCCAGCATTATTTTGCATCATTATTCGCTAGATGTAGAATCATGATGCGACTAAATGGCAACGGGACATTGTTAAACCTGAAACAAAACATGAGATTTTTAGAAAATGAGAGACTAGAGTCTGTCTTGCCACAGTTGATTTTTAGCGAGTTTTTAAAAAGCACAATATATATTTGACGAGACCCATGTTTTTAATAATTTTAATTAAAATGTGTGCTTTTTAATATAAGACCAAATTCAAAATCTTCTGTTTAGCTGTAAACCAGAAAAATGATTTTTATTTAAAAAAAATAAACACAGATGAT